>OU342632.1:51373098-52573098 GCA_910589415.1 Malachius bipustulatus
AGATTTGTACTTAGAAATTTTCCCGAGAAACCGTAACGATTGTGGCAATAAATTTTTGTTCCCCGTAAAGACGTTTATGTGCACTTAATTTTGTTGGCAAAACTCTGTTAGTAATTTATTTCATTTTAATAAATAATAATTCATGAAAATTTGGGCCTTTCTGTTTTTACCGAAATTTTCCCCTCAATTGACCGACGACACCGTCATAAATTAACCGAGAGTGAAGGAAAAGGTAAGAGACTCTCTCGTAGCAATTATAATAGCCAGCCGGATACCAGCACCAGCACCGACACCGCCGAGTAATATACTCGCTTACAGCTACGCTCGTATAAGGGGAAGCCCGGCATTCCTTCGAGGAGGCGCCTAAAGACCGCTCTCCCGAACACCATTGCAACGGCGATAACTTCAAACGGCCCCTGGCTTTCCTCTCTTCTTCACTGAGCTACCCTAAGGACCAAGATACGCCAAACGTATCATTTTTGTGACCTCAGGTAATTGGGAATACAAATTAGCGAGAAGAATTCCCCGGGGGAGCACACCTCCAGAAAAAAGCTGGCGCCCGAGCAACCCGTGGTAACACCGACGTGACCGTAACCGTGAAGATTCCCAGAAGCCGGAGCTCGTCACAACTGTCAAAACGTATTTTATTATCCTCATCTTATTTTATAGTGTACTTTAACAGAATTATTTGTGAATATTAAGATCTTTAAAACAAGCGCGAGTGCGGCTTCGCCGTCGTGCTCGAAGCAGAGCGACTATTTTTAAGACCCGATATCCACGAATACTTTACGATAGTTTTTACTATTGGTACATTTTGAGATCATAAATTGTTAAATATTTGAATTAAGATTTTCAAATGTCTGTCATCAATATTTTATTTGACGTAACAAGCGTATACTCCATAGAGAAAAATAATAAAATAGAGAACTCGATTACACGGTAGGCTCTAGGCAATTTGCGACGGTAGCGCCTTCCTGGGCTACCGCTACCTAGATATGATTGCTGAGCACGGGATATTCAAATTTAAATTTATACCGCCTAATTATTATCAATACAGGGTGTCCCAATATTCCATGGACATGGAGCAACCACAGATTACTGAGGTAAAAAAAAGTCGCTCGGACCAAACTTATCTCTATACCAAAGTGCTTCGTTTGTCCGTTAGAGGGCTTCAAAGTCTTTTGAAAATTTTAGTTTTTTTGAAATAGCTCAAAGTCGGCTCATTCCAATTCGATGAAATTTGGTAGGTGAATTTCTTATTAAAAGTACTAACTTCTGATGTACATGATAATTTGACGAAAACCCGGGAAGGGGTGAAACTACCCCTACCCTCCATTAAAATCGATCGTAATTGTTGATAGGGTAGCAGGAACGCTGTTCATGTTTTTTTGTTTGAAAGATACATCGTTTTAGCCCATTTTTGGTCTCTTACAAAAATCTGTATCTTTCCGAGGTGCTATGTGAGAAAATAAATTAGTCGATGATAACTAAATTTTTATTTCATTCTTTTAATTTGAAATCAAATTTTCAATTGTCAGGTGATTATTTTATCTAATCTCATAAAAAATGCTCGATGTGGACGCCGGTTTGGACCCTAGAAAGTTCCATCCTGCGCAAAAAAATGATTTTAACTTTTCTTGGAACCTCGTCGTTTTGCAAACTGTTTACTGCGTTTGAAAAAAACCGTTTGCAAACACCTGAAAAAAAAAACCGAACCATACTAAACATCTTCTATGAGATTAGATCAAATAATCACCTGACAATTGAAAATTTGATTTCAAATTAAAAGAATGAAATAAAATTTTGGTTAGGTATCATCGACTAATTTATTTTATCACATAGCACTTCGGAAAGATACAGATTTTTGTAGGAGATCAAAAATGGGCTAAAACAAATCTTTCAAACAAAAAAACATGAACAGCGTTCCTGCTACCCTATCAACAATTACGATCGATTTTAGTGGAGGGTAGGGGTAGTTTCACCCCTTCCCGGGTTTTCGTCAAATTATCATGTACATCAGAAGTTAGTACTTTTAATAAGAAATTTACCTACCAAATTTCATCGAATTGGAATGAGCCGACTTTGAGCTATTTCAAAAAAACTAAAATTTTCAAAAGACTTTGAAGCCCTCTAACGGACAAACGAAGCACTTTGGTATAGAGATAAGTTTGGTCCGAGCGACTTTTTTTTACCTCAGTAATCTGTGGTTGCTCCATGTCCATGGAATATTGGGACACCCTGTATTTGAAAAATTATTTTTACGGTTCAAGTGTCGCCACTTCAACGAATAAACATGTAAGGAAATAATTCCCTCATTTTAGTTTAAATTTACCATACAAGTACGACGGGTCAATGAAGCAGCAATCAGATAAGGCAGACCAGTCGCAGATATAAAAGAATAATAAGTAAATACTAAAATTAAGAGTAGGTAGGTACCTAACTACCTAATATAAAAAGCATTGTTCTTTCATTGTATAAACAATAACCGGATGAATTAAAAACATCGAATGTTGTCTCTTTGTTCGTTTACAGAGAAACTATTCTGTCATTTATTTTAACCCGAAAAAAAAATTTAAAATTGATTTTAAGGAATAACTAAAGCATTCCTTCAGGCATCAATATGAAACTTCTCTATTCTTAATAGGTAGGTACTGATCGACAGGAATATCACAGAATAGATACAATCCAGAAGCTAAACTCGCCGGCGGCGCCTTTGATCTTTTAGAGACAAAACACACACCTCTAGCGGCCATTGCTTCAGAGTAGAAACGCAGGCCCGCCACCAGCCCGCCACAGAATAGGTACAATTCTATTCTGTGGGTCCGCATTCAAAACTAATGAAAGCTCATCTCAAATCATGGCGGATCTCTATGCGCCGAGTAGAGGCGTGAACTCGGTTTTTTTATTGAAGTTTATATTCTGATTGTACCTATTCTGTGGGAATAGGTGGCGGTTTACGGAGTGAGAGGTCCTAAAAAGAGAGCGAAAACCACTCCACCACCTAATATGTTTTAGTACATTCATGTAAATAATTAAATAAATGAGATGGAGATATACAACTTATATGCATTAGAATAAAATGGGTATATTTGATTACCTACTTATTTAGGAAATTATCGTTTGTGAATACGGGCGTCTATGTAATAAATTTTGGTATAATAAATTTTGAAAATGTATTGTTAAACTGTCATATTTTATGACTTCAACAATATTTCAATAATCCAAAAATTGATAAAGTGACAGAAGTCGTTTCGTTATATCTCTGGTCCAAGCATAGATGCTCGAATTCACAAACGATAATTACCATATGATTACGTAATCAATTATCTCCATCTCATTCTAATTAATGTACTAAAACAGATTAGGTGGTGGGGTGATATTTGATCTCATTCTAGAACCTCTCACTTCATCCATAAACAACCGCCAAGATATTCCTGTCGATCTGTATTATAATATTACAAGTGTAATAAATATGATTATTGCAACAAATAATTAAGACAAAAAAAACAATTTTGTCTTCACATAAATTCAGTCTAGTTTTTACAGAAGATTCTTTCATTTTTAATCTAGTTTTCTCAACGTGGAAAGTTATTTCCGGGAAAAAGGAAAATACACTTGTTATTCAGGGTGATTCATAATATGTGCGCAGGACTTCAGGAGGTGATATAGCTCTCGTTCAATACTAAGAAAAAAAGTTCCTATTAACATGGGTCCGCAAATCCATCTTCGCAATACAGGGTGTCAAGGAATTTTTTTTTTTTCAGTTTTTTACAATTCCTCAGGAACCCATTGGAAGTCCTTCATTTTGAAGGTAGAACTTATTATTGAAGAAAAAGTAATTTTGGGATATACGAACATTGAATAAATCCATTACTTCAGAGATGTAGTCTGGTAGAAGATTGTTGGATTCTAATAAACAGAGAAATTTCTATTATCAAACAAATTGCAAAAGAGAATGGTTATCGAAAAACATTAATAGACGACTTATTACACAAAAAGCAACACAAATTAGCCATAAACCTCATTTATCCTCAACAAAACAATGAAATCAGAAAATATTCATCACTAACGTACTTTGGAAACGTTTCAACACAAATATCAAGGATAATTTCTAACACTACTACATTTAATATTGCATTCAAATCTTTTATGAGTAATGGTTCTGTATTGCTGAATGCAAAGGAAAAGTTATCTAATTACAGAAACCTGGAATTTATCGATTAAACTGTTCTCGTTGTAATTCAGTTTATATAGGACAGACTTGTAGAAACTTAGAAATTGAATACAACGAACACCTAAACGCTTACAGACTCAAACATCCAGAAAGATCAAATTTTGCAAAACACTTAATAGAAAACAATAACACTCTAACGACAAACAACAAAATTTAATTACTTCATCATTGTGATAATTATTTTAAATTAAATTTTCTTGAATCTCTAGAGATCCATAGACATTTACATAATCAACAATACACAATAATAAATGAATAGCTAGACACATATCGTTCTCCACTACTTGATTTTCTTATTGATATATCAACAACTAAGAAGATTGTGAAGAAATTACATTATGATCTAGTTAGTTCTGCTAAAAATTCATTTAAATCTGCTAGTTACTTGTTTTATGATCACTTAGGTAATACTGTTGCTATGTTACTATATCAATAATTTTATTTACATACGTCTGAAGATGCTACACGAAAAGTAGTGAAACACGTGTAACATTTCTATTATCCATCAATATATACAGTAGAATTTTATAAAACATTAGTGTTTTATTCATCACCAATAAGTACGCAGATATTCTACAAAGTAAGGGTTGAAAATATAAATTTTATGAAAAACTCTTCGACAGAAGAACAAACTCAAATATAGAAAAAATTATTGATACAACGAGCAGAAGTTAACCAGAATATTTGGTTCAACCAAGAATGCCTACGACAGAAATTGGGTACGTTCACCTGACGTCAACTGTTGAATAGCAGCGCGAAACGGTTGAGTGTTAGTGGTTTCAACATGTTGGAAATAGTCTGAACGCATTGTTGAGATCGAGAGATATGTGACATGTTTCTGGATACGATTCAAGTTCATAGAAATAATAATTATCATTTATTTGTCGCTGATTGTATCAGGAGCATTTCTTACTTGCAACTTTTACTTCCCACTTTGCGCATGTCTGCAACATATACATTGACAGTGCTGAGCGGGAAATATTTACGCTCACAAAAATACTCAACAGTTTAGCAACGGTTGTAACTGAGCGGTATGTCTGAACGCAAGCGCTACCTCAACAACTCAACAGTTGACGTCAGGTGAACGTACCCATTGACTCCAAAATACATCAATGTGACATCCAGATCAACGTCTGCAAGTTGTCAGAAAAGATTGGAAAAAGCTAGATGTTGTTGGCTGAAGGAGGAAGTCAAGAGATGGTACAAAATTCGAGACAATCTGCACATCAATATTAAGGTAGGTACTCCATTCAGAATTAACACACAAACTACACCCAATACAATTTGACATCATAGATGCTAAAATTAGAGAGACTGTTAGTTACATTAAGCACAAAAAATACATGAAACAAATCAATAAATTAAACCAACTCAAAAGACAAAGAATATCTTACAGTAACACCAATAACACTCAAGAACAAAACGAAACAACTCATAATTTCTTTCCTCGTTTTCAAAATTTATCGAACACTCAATTCACAGACAAAGAAATAGCTTTTCTAAATAAAGGTCTTCAATACAACATTACACCTAAATTTACAAATAAAGTAAAAGAAATTTTAATAACAGAATCAGAATTAGCATTACGCTCACATAAATTTACACACGAGAAACTACAAATCTCAAAAATGATTAAGAAACTTGAAAACAATTTTATAAAGCATTAGTGTTCTATTCATCACCAATAAAAATTCATAGACCTTCATTTGATGCGTTTACGGAGAAGGAAGCGTTTTAAAGAGAAATTCCAGGAAACAAAATATATTTATTTTTACCCAAAGAATATGCCTGAATTTCTTAAGTCTTTTTGGTAACAAATAAGCGGCCCATTGTTTCAGTTTTCCCTCTCGAAGAGGATCCAGTCATGTGATATTCTTTACTTAATAAAGTATCCAATAATAATGTACCAAACTAAATCAATACCTATAAACAGAGAAGATGGTTCGGGTGCATTATCACTCACTCCGATTTTTGGGAAAATTTCTATATAGGGGGCAAGATTATCTTAAAAATAGACGATATAAGCAAAAAAAATTGCGAACGGTCCATAAATTACAAAAAAAAAAAAACACTTTAAAGCTCAACTTTTGGTCCAAATTGATGATCGTTTATCACGATTTTCTAGGCAAAATATAACGCTGCACTGTCAACACTCCTTAAATAAGTAACTAGAATACATTCCCTGAACTTGTTTTAACAGTTTCATTTCTTAAATGTGTAGGATAACTTCTTAAAATGTTTTTTTTATTTTCGATGATAATTAATTAAACTGAAATCAAGTGACATAACATTTAATGAGTTGAATAATTCACAATAAAGCCGTGAGGCAATAATCGAAATGTCAACAATGCCATTCATGGACACTTCAATAAAATATAATGTTTTGCGACGTTGTCACGTTGTTATGGTCAATAACATACCTATTATTTTAAAATTAAAAACTCATGTTTTATGATGTGATTTTTTATAAGAGGAAATAAATCAAAATCAAAAATGTGTTTTATTTAGTTAATTATGAATTGGTACAGGTAATATTTTCCTTGCCCTCTCGCATGGACCATTTATAACTGTTAATGTATTTCTGAATAGAAATATTTGAAATTTTAAAATTAAAACAATAACCTTCGCAAATTATACCAAATATTTTTATTTCACAAGATGTTAGTAATAAATAATAGATATGACAACGCTGCACAACATGATCATTCTCAGTTCTACGATTCTGTCAGTTTAGTGAATTTAACTGGACATGAAGTGTCATTTTTGAGCAATTTTACGATATTTCAAACTCAATTTTCTCAATATTTTATTAACGGTTCGCAATTTTTTTCAAGATATCATCTAAATAGAGCGTAAATTAACGACTCATGCAAAAATTTTCCCAAATATCGGAGTGAGTGATAATGCACCGGCCCCCCAAGACACAGACAGAATGTGGTTCCTAAAACAATTTTTTCGCATTAGAAAAAGTTTTTTCGATTTATTTAAAATAATTTTTACTACTTACATACTTACAAGAGCATTACAGCATTACACTTACCTTTCAAAAAGTCAACGAATATGCGAAAGTTGTACGCTATATTGTTATTAATTGGGTAAATAATTATTAAAAATTATATTTCAAAGTAGGTACTTTGAAGGTAAAGTTATGTGTAAACTTTGTTATTAGTTTGATAAAATACTCAAATTAAATAAATCAAATTTTACACAATTACAAAACTATACGTCAAATTATGTCAAACTGAAAATTTAGATCTAAAGGCAGCTTCATTTTAGTTTAGAAATTGTCCGCAATTCGCGATGCGCTACCGGAATGCGCGTGAACAGTGTACCCATTTTCGTCCGTCGATCTGCCGGTCTCTTTATAGTATGTTGTCTCTGGTAGTATCTATTCGATGTTACAAAATGGCAGTTTACATCGCGTCGTTAAATAAATAGTCGGGTTCGATGCAGCTAATCTGATCAGAAAAAGAACCCTGGTAAAAAAAAACTCTGACTGTCACGAACAAATATTAAATACAACGAAGTGACGACATGTTAGAATCAAGCACTTGCTTGGGTGTCGAAGGCTAAGAACTTAATCTCTTATAATTATGGTAACATGACGTTAGTCGCCAATTATCAATGGAGCCAGGCACTGGCATTCATTGGCGGTGGTTCCTGTCTCCATTGATAGCTGGCGAGAGGCTCTCTAAATCACTGAGCTCCGTACAAATTCAGTGAATAAGAGGTGGCTTTCCAGGACAGACGGCCTCACTTTCCTCGATGTGCTGCACTGTGATTTTAGAAGGAGAAGATCAGAAGGTTCTGGATAGCTCTGTGTATTTTTGCCATGGGAAGTCCTTTATTTGAAGAGCGTGAAAAATCCCGTTAATTCTCCATGAATTGTTTTTACTCACTGCGATAAATGAAAATATAAATTTATCAAGCGCTTCCGGAAAAAACGGAAAGTAGGAAAGCTCTTATCGAGTATGTGCGACACAACAAAATCAAAATATCTCTCAAAAAATTGGCGAAAATGGAAATGTACCATGCCCGTGTGATACCCTGTATATCGCAGTTATCTCTTGCCCAACGAGATTCTTGCGTGATTAACATCCTCGTAGTTTTTAAAGTTATGTATTTTTCACTACGTTGAATCCCAACTGATGTTCTACTTTAATATTCCATGGACTCATTAAATATTTTGTTTATCAAAAACCAAATTTGTCCGCTAGTACAACAGAAGGTAAGATTTGTATATTTGAATGAGTGATGTTACGTGTGTGAGCAAAATAATTGTTAATAACACATCAATGCATCAGGAAGACGAATTATTATTAGCACCAGTGCTGTGTTGCTAGCCACAATCACATGTGAATTATCTGAACGGCCAGATTTTACTCAACTCAAGCTTCTGAAGGCGATTTGGGAAAAATTTCATGAGCGTGGAAACGGACCTTTAGTTTCTGAACCCTACCATAAATGAACCGTTAGCACGTGATTGTATCAGTCTGTCTATGTACATGTTGACCATACCAAGCACTTTAAGTTTTTATATTTCGGTGTTGTACGTGTATATGTAGTGATCTTGTGAACCAAATGAGACAATGGTTATTCGCTAAAATTTGTATAAGTCAAATTTGGAAGAAACCTAATTTTTCTATACGAGAAGTTTTTGATGTATTACATTTAGCGAGTAATAGTTAAAGACTTTGCCCTAATTGCTTTTAATACTTTAATTCCTGGTATAATAATCTGATTTCGAGGCTTCCCTCGAGTGATATTATTCCCTCATGCCGCGGCATTTAACTTACGAGAATTTTACCCGTATTTACTGTTCCGTTTCCGCCCTAGACTAACGGGAATGGTCTGGAACTGTCGGTTTACTAGAAAATCATACTTGTCCTTGGGGGTTGCCCAAAAACTTCCTGTAAGATTATTCGGCAATACGTATCCCATGAGCCATCAGGCAAGAAGTTGAGGATAGCCCCTACTCGATTTTCACGATGCTTGATGTTAACTAGTGGGACAATTCAAATCTAAATCATTCAAATATCCTCTCGTTTTTGGTAAACTACTTGTTAAAAAAAATATTCTCGGTATAACTGAAACTCGAATTTAATGCGTAGGCCCTTTCTATAATAATTATCGTTAGTGAAATGCAATCAAGAAGCTGTACTCAATTACTATTCCCTAGTGTTGCTCCTTATTATTTGCCTGCAGATTTTGTTGAAAAGTATCACAAGTATAATCCCTAGAATAACAGAACGATAATAGTATATTATGCAACGAGCTTATAATGAAGGCTATTAATACGCGAGTATGATGGTTAAGATACGAGCCGTAGGCGAGTGTCTTAACCATCATAAGAGCGTATTAATAGCCATTATCTGCGAGTTCCATACACTATTTTTTCTACGACCCTTTTTTATTTCATAGAAAAGATTAAGAAATTATATATTTTAACAATGACCCGTGTACAATTGCGGATCATTGAGGTTAAGATAGGTTGCTATTTGTTTACGCATTTAACAAATTTTCTCTTCGTCGCTAAGGTTATTCTGCTGAGACATGTTTTAGTATCAAGTTTAAAGGGCACTACTCACTACTGCGTAATTTTTATTATGCGAAGTTCGAATTCCGAATTTTACGCTTCGATTTTGAGATTAATTAATAATTTTAATAACATCGACAGCCATTAATTACGATATTGTTTATCTGCGCAACGCGGGTCGCAGCGTTGCCGCTTTGAATACTATCACGGAGCTCTACGAATTATATAATACTTTATCTTCCCATCTTTACACGATATACCTACTTATCAAATTAATTAAGGTAACATAAAATCTTGATAAATTTTCTTTGAATGTTACTTATGTTCTAGATTAAATAAACATTCAGAATTTTTTTTCAGAAATACAGAACTTATATCACAAGGCAATTTTTGTCGTGAGTATGACAACTCTGTGACTTCGGTTGGCTTGCCGACCCGATTGTAAGCGAAAAGGAACCGATTCGATTGCAAATGCTCCTCTGCCATTGGATAGCTTGACCAGTGCTTTAATGAAAATTTGTATCTTAATGAGACCCATTAAAGCACTGGTGATTCATATTTAATATGCATATTAAAGGTTGGGAGTAGAAAAATTTCAATTTGATGTTACAATAATTTGATGGCTGCTCAGACTGCTTAAGTAGAATCTTTGATTATGTAAAAGTTTGTCAAAAAGCGAGCATTATAAATTCAAGTAATTTTCTAGCAAAGAACATGCCTCTTACTTTCTGCCAGCGTTATCAGATAGGGTTGTACCCTTCATAAATTAAGGCCCAGTTACACGGTTCGTGGTTCGGCGAACCACGGAACTGGTGCGTTGTTCGCAGAGACTCGCACTTTAGCGAACCAGGGGTGGTCACACAGTTCGTGGCTCGTTTAGTTTTATTTCCCAATCGGTTCGCCGAGACAACATGGAACCTAGTTTGTTTTATTGAAATCAAGTTTGATAATGAAATCGTAATTGATTCCGGGCTGTTGTGTCGTGGTCCATGGAGATTTGCTCCGAACGTTTCGTCTACCAGCTGCGGTAGACATCATCAGCGGTTGCGTGTAGACAGCTGGACATGTGTGGACATGAGTGAACAGCTGGGAGAGCACTACTATTTATAGATGATGGTCTGGTGACGTCATACCCCCTCCGTTAGCTATCTCCACTGAAGCAACGGCCGGTCTCTCCAATGATGTCATACATTTCTGAATCAGACGATAACTTTTTTGGGTGCGACTTAACGCCGGATAGGATTTGGTATCCGGGGTTACATCTGACTCAAATAAGTCTCAATCGTCTGACTCAGGAATCTATGACATCATCGGAGAGACCGGCCGTTGCTCTACGGTGGAGATTATAGGTAGTGGAGGGCGTGTGACGTCACCAGACCATCACCCTATAAATATAGAAGCGCTCTCCCAAATGTCAAGTCAGTTATCAGTGTACACGTAACTGCGGATGATGTCAGTACGAAGAAAATTTTCATCGACCACGGCAAAAGTGCCCGGAATCAATTACGATTATAGCATTAAAAAACAGTATACGAAGACTTGCTATCAAATACCTAACTATCGAAGATCACATTTTAATTTCCGCCTGCATGCAATAAAAGACACAATTATAAATAAAAAGCATAAAATATATTGCAAGACTGAGCATTGGTTCGCGATATGGCGAACCAGCACGAACCGACTACAAACCTACACGGACCTATCGGTTCGCCCGCTTTGTTCTGTGCAAATTTACCGACTCCCGATGGATACGGCGAACCACACACCACGAACCGCGAGCCCATAGCGAGCCACCTATGTCACACGGTGCGTGGTTCGCGGCTCCTCGAGACAGGTTCGCCGAACCACGGACCGTGTAACCGGGCCTTTAGACTTCACCTAAAAGATTATTATCTCGTTATAATGGGCCACTGAACAAAAGGTAAATTTATGTAGATACATGAGTATTTTATCACATCTTATTAGCATGATTAGTCGTTATCAGAACGTTACGTGCCAACAGAGAAATATAGCGAACATTCCTATCACTGGAGAAATTATTTAAGTAATTAATAAATATTGCTTGCAGTAGTAGTAAAAATATTTGTTCTTAGACAAAGTAGTATAGAATACCCATAATAATTTATTAGCTTTGAAAATTATTGGAATTTCGGTTTTCATTCAATTTGCCACTACAGGTTCTTTGCAGAACGAATTAAAAAACTTTCGCACAGCATGTGGGACGAGAACCAGAGATATGGACGGTTTCCCTTCGTCATTGCTATGGACTCATCAGTAAGTCATATCAGTCAAATTCACAACCAATACCACGAAGGATTTTAAGTATTACTTATGTTACTGAAGGTTTCGTGATGAAGTAATTAAATGACTTTTAATCTCAAAGGAATTTAAGAACACAGAAATACATGTATAAATGTATAATTATTGAGTTATTCAGTTTTTTCAGCATATTTCAGCAACGCATGAAGATTTCTTGAATTTTCACGATTCTGAAGGGTTTATTATAGTGAAAACAACCAGTCAATGTAGTTCCACTTTTTAGAACTGTCATTAGCTACAAACTTAATTGACTTGCTGTTTTTACTAGTTCAGAATCGGGTTCCTATTTTCTTATTATCTGTTATGAAATACAGTAAGATACTCCACAACTACTGAGTTAAATGCACTGAAAAATATTTTAGCGGTGCATGATAACAAAATTTAAATTTCCAGGTATTTTTTTAAATAGAGTAATCCTTTAGTAAATGGGTTATAATAGAAGTCATTGGCCACTTTCTCGATATGACACCTTGTGAAGATGAAGTCAAAAAATTAGTTTTTTTTTTCGCACTGCCGTATACCGGCATTATAATAGTTAGTTATGCAACAAGTGCATAAAGTGGTACTTTTTTTCACGACTGGGAAGTTTGACCCCATGAGCCGCAGGCGAATGCGGCAATCCCAGAAGTGAAAAAAAGGCACTTTATAATAATAATAATAATAATACTTTATTGCCCAACAGATTTACAACAAATCCAATAACAGGACAATATCTAAAGATTAGTAATAATATGTGCAGACAAAAACATCATACCATTAAAATAGTTACACTATCTATTATAAAATATTTAACAATATAACAATATACAAAGCAAGTTAGGGAACGAAGAAAATAAAGTTATACATAACCCTCACCCCACCAACAAAAGCATGACAATATCTAAAAATTCAAATCAGCAACCCGCAATATATCAGTTAAGGAGCTGGCATTTAGGTCACAAAAACTAGAGATGCGATTAAAGTAGGTTGACATAACGTACACCGGCGATTTTAGAAGTACATTTGACCTTGCTATGCGCAAGGCAAACGTTTTTACATTTCTAGAATTTGAGCGAGGGATATGAAAATTAAAAAGTTGAAGTATTGATGAGCAATCGATACGGTTATGGAAGAGACAGTATAAAAATTTAACAGCGACTAGCTTCCGCCTCTTCTCCAGTGACATGAAGTCGAATTGTTTCAGCAGCAAGTCATGATCAAAGCCTCTAGTGGGAAACTCATTATGCACCCTATAACTGAGCATTTTCAAAAACCTCCTCTGAATACGCTCGACCTGACCAATGTGACATGTGTAGTAGGGTGACCACACAATACTGCAATAATCCAATTTGGATCTAACGTAGGAGTAAAAAAGAATTTTCAATGAATTAATATTTCTAAAATCTCTACAGTTCCTACTTATGAATCCAAGCATTTTCATCGCAGATTTGGTAATACTAGAAATGTGCTCAGTAAAGGAAAGACCACTATCAAAAATGACCCCAAGATCCCTTATGGAGTTGGAACGGATAAAGTTGGTAGAATTAAAAGTGTAGCTGAATACAAGAGGGTTGTTTTTCTTGGTGAAGGTGACCACTCGACATTTGTTGACATTTATCTGAAGATTATTATCAACACACCACCGTTCCAGACAATCAACAGAATTCTGCAGCGCCCGGAAATCACTGACGTTATTAACTACAGAAAAAATTTTCAAGTCATCCGCAAAAAGAAGGCTATGGGAACAAATGACATCTGTGATGTCATTGATAAACAATAAGAATAGTAGGGGTCCCAGGTTTGAACCCTGGGGTACCCCAGACGTGGGTGTGAACTGTTCTGATACATGACCATTATATATTACATATTGATGCCTATCTGATAGGTAAGAATTAAACAAGGACACTAATTGAGAAGAGAAACCAAAGCACACCAGCTTTCTTAATAGAATACTATGGTCAATTCGGTCAAAGGCCTTCGAGAAATCAGTGTATACCACATCCACCTGCATTTTATTGTCTAGGGCATCAGCTATAAACTGAGTAAAAAACACGAGATTGGTCACCGTAGAGCGTTTATCCATGAAGCCGTGTTGCTGAGGAGAAATCGATTGACGAACCGCAGGATAAATGAAGGAGTACATCACCATCTCAAAGACCTTCGCAAAATTATTCAAAATAGAGATTGGTCTATAATTAGAAATAAACTGAGGGTCACCACTCTTAAGAACCGGACAGACTTTGGCGGTCTTCCACATATCTGGAAAGGTTGAGGTCTCTAAAGACAAATTAAAGATAATCAGAAGAGGCTCAAGAAAGACATGTTCGCAATCTCTGATCAAGTAACTAGGTATTTGATCAGATCCAGCAGTTGCCCTATTTTTCAGTCTTCCTATTGCGCCGCTAACATCCTCCTCCGATATCCTCGGAACAGTCACAGACAATGAGCCAGACGGAGATACCACATCATTCCCGACAGCAGTATCAGCTGAGGGTGGTGAGTACACACCGCTAAAATAACGGGCAAAACAGTCAACAATGTCAGTGGGGCTATCATAAACTAAACCTCCCTCATCATATAATGTACCTGGAATCCTCGAGCTGCCCCTTTTACTTTGTATAAATTGCCAGAATCTCTTTGGCTCAGTAATGAGGTTATTTTGCAGGTTATTAATATAGTCCGTGTACGCTTTCCTCGTTTTGGCCTTGATCAACGCTCTAAGTTCCCTAAATCTTTGGAGCCTAGATATGTCACCCGTGCGTTTATGGATACTGTAACACTTATGTTTGAGTTTGATATCTTGTATAATTTCATTAGTATACCACGGAGGATAAGAATATGTATTGGATTTTCTACGATATTTTGGAACAAATTGATCAAATATTGAATAGATTTTATGGTAAAACAGGGAGCAAGCTTCATCAACGTTATTGAAAGATTTAAGTTCGGACCAATCCTCAGTAAGTAGAGTATCATATAAAGCTGGAAAATTTGCTTTTTTAAAGTTATATCTCATACTAGAAGAGTTACAAGGAAAATTCACAACCCTTGGAGTGACGAGATCAACCTCAATAGACAATGCCGGATGATATAAATCCTCCCTGACAAACGGTGCACTGTCATGGCAAACCATGCAATCAATATCTCCCACAACCAAGTCCAATGTACGATTAATGCTGTTGCGTACGTTATTAAATTGATTAAACCCAGTATATTCCAGGAAGCTGCTGAACATCTGACATTTAGGATCCCTACCGCTAGCATCAGTCCAATTTGGAATGTTAAAGTCGCCCACAATCAAAACATTAGCAGTTACATCAGCCAAGTGGGCCCCGAACAAATCAAAGAAATATTCTAAGTCTGCGATGGTGGTATCCGGCGATATGTAGACACAGTATATATGTATAAGTCTTAAATTTAGTTTGACTTTACACCCAACACAATCTATAGACATGACTTCACGTGAAAGAAGATCAAGATCCAAACTAGATGCGTTGTATGACTTCCTCAATGCCAAAATGACACCACCACCACGAGACTTGTTTACGAGGCTGAACTGGCGGTCCTTACGAAAAACAGTAAAGTTATTAGAAAAATATTCAGAATTAGATATCTCATCAGACAGCCAGGTTTCAGCCACACAAACGCAATCAAAGTCTACATTACATGAACTCACATAAAAGTCAGATGTTTTTGTTCTCAAACCCCGCACATTCTGAAAATAACACTTGAAGGTCGAAACATTCTGTCGGGCATTTATGTGTTTTTTGAACGATTCCGTTCTGAACTACCCTTTCTCACGATGTACGGACAGTTGTTCCTATATTTCAAAATAATGTCCTTATTTCCATTGGCTACTTCGGCTCTAAACTCTTGAATGGTTGCTCTATTCTCCCTACGCTGGGCATCAGTGAGATCAGCATAAAAATGGTGCAGGCGGTCACCATTACGTTTATTTGATCGCAGCACAACCCTGGCTTCTTCTTCCTTATCATAGATAATTTTCAAGGGACGAATTTTCCCATCAGTGATAGAACCAATACGAACGATCTTCCTAGGTTGCGGGAATGAACCCAAAGGTTCCAGAATCCTGCTGACATTGCTCAGGTCATCGAGAGTTTTATCAGATATAGTTTCAGCAGAGGACTCTGGTATGTTGTAAAGCAGGACATTGCGGCCTCGCTTTCTGCGATCCTCCAGCTCAGAAGCAAGATCAGTCATGTTAGGCTTCGTAATTCCTCTGGAGGAAGAACACAATCGCAGTTGTCGCAGCTCATCCTTCATTCCTTCAACGTCCTTTTCTAGGGTACTGATTCGTTCATTAATTTTAGTAAATTGATCGGAGATAACGTTCATAACGGTGGTTTTAAATGATTCAAACTGCAACTTCATAGTACTTTCAATAATTGAAAGTTGAGACGAGATATTTGGTTGGGTGCAAGCTGAACACATCCACTGGTCTCGAGAAAGCAGCTTCAGTTCCCGTTCATCAATGTTCAGGCATTTAATATGGGAGGATTTCTTACATAAACCATTGCATTTAAGGGCCGGAGTTGTCGGTGTAATAGCAGAGTTACAAGTAGTGCAGTATCCAGGCATAATGAAAATGTAAATACAAAACAGCTGATCAGGAATCGAATTCAAATAATAATATAGGTACTTGCGATTAGTGGTCCGTGATAAGGATAAGATACGATGCGAAAGAGAATTTACGTTGATAAAAACAATAATAATTAAGGAAAATATAAATTGATTTTCCCCGTAAAAGCCTACAAATAGGCAATTTGTAGCACAACTCACCAACCCACAAGTACACTAAAAGGTGTTTATTGATGTAATTAAGTTAGTGCACAAGTTATCACTTAAAAAAGTCACTCAAAAACCAGTTTAAATTAATAATAAAGTGGACGACAATAATTGAGCTGCACTCAGTCACACAATTTTAATGGGAATTTTAATGGGAATTTATGCATATGTTGCATAAATTTTTTTATCTACGAGTGACTTAAATTAGAACGAAAAGTTATTATTATAAAAAAAAAACTTTCCAATGCATTCATATCTTATGTAAGTGTTTCTTTGAAGCTATTAACGCTTTTTTCATCACGTCAGTTCATAAAGGTGACATATTGCTTAATATACGCTTCTTTAGATTTTTGAGGTAGGTACCTAACAGATTTTGTGCAGCCATATTAGATTGAAAAATAATTTCTTCTGGGGTAGAAGATATTTCATTCATTGAATCATCTACAATGGTATCCATTTTAGGTATAATTAAACGACACAAAACACAAAATATTAATTGTACATAGATCTGGCGCTCTGCTAATAAACTACGACGTTTCTCTAGTATAGGTGCATGTGTCAACAAGCCGAGCACGGAGCAACAAGCATTAGGAGCGGTTGGCGTCGGGATGCAATAATGTGTAATTCAGCGATCAGCGTCTCGTATATCAGCGATCGCCGAATCGAGCCGCTCCGCTGCTAGAACTTGTACTGTACTTGGTTCGTCACTTCGTCGTGCAGTAACTTGTCATCAGATTTAGCGTTAAATTATGAACCGCTACGGCACTTTATTTCACCCGAAATACTTTATTTCACTCTTCAAGATAATCATACATTTTATGAACTAAGAAACGTCTAAAAAAGTCCATTTTATGAATCACTCGTAGATAAAATGTATTTGAGATAAGAAACAAATTCATAAATTAATAAATTATTATATCAATTTCAGCAATCCGATTGTTGAAAAACAATAACGCTTTCTGAACGACACATTTGGTTATTTACGTAAAAGCAAGCCCAGATTCTATTCTTACAGGTGCCTAAATGATGTAGATATGTCTATTTTTCAAAGAGATTTGGAAGGCCTAAATTTGGATAAAGTTTTTACTATAAGGGACATCGACAAAAAACTTGATTACTTTTATAGTGCCCTACTGCAATTGTTTGACAGGCATGCTCCCGTCAAAGTTAAAAGGTTTTCGAAGCCTGCAGCTCCATGGCTCACAGGTGTTCTTCGGGAGGGAATGGCACAGAGGGATAAGGCGAAGCGTAGATATAGGAAAACTAGATTGCCGGGTGATTGGGAACAGTATAAAGTTTTGCGTAATAGTTTGTCGGCCGCTATAGAACGAGCTAAGAGAAACTACCTGTGTGGGATCTTTCGTGGAAATAACACAAAGATGTTGTATAAAACTTTAAAAGATTTAGATATAAATAGAGATTCTAAGGGCGTAGATGATCTTAATGTTTTTACTCCAGATCAACTAAATGAATACTTTCTAAATAACTTGTCCGATGGGGCTGAAGATAGTGATAGGTCTTTTGATCCTCTTGGTTTTTGTGATTATGGTTCAGGGTATAATGATGTTGCTTTCGATTTTTCATTAGTTGATGAAGATACCATATTTAAGTCTCTCTGTCAAATTAAGACAAACGCTGTCGGTTGGGATAAGATCTCGATTGAAATGATTATGATGTGTTGTCCTTATGTGCTTAAGTATCTGATGCACCTGATTAACTGTTGCTTGACGGATGCCTATGTTCCTCTGGCATGGAAGAGAGCAACCGTTGTTCCTATACCTAAGGTTTCCGCTCCAACTGAACTCAATCATTTTCGCTCTATTAGTGTGTTGCCGGTGCTGTCGAAGGTTCTCGAAAGAATAATGCACGATCAATTGAAAGAATTTGTAAAGAGGAATGCAGTGTTGCCTGATATTCAGTTCGGTTTTAGGCATAATCATAGTTGCACAACTGCTTTAATGGCAGTCACTGATGATATATTGAAGGCAACTGATGAGGGCTTATTGACTGTACTTGTCTTGTTGGACTTTTCGAGAGCCTTTGATACGGTGCGTTGTGGCGTGCTTATGCGGGTTTTGAAAAAAATAGGCCTCTCTGCGGATTCCATAAGGTTGATGCAAAGTTATCTCTCCGATAGATGTCAGAGTGTGAAGGTGGGTTCGTGTGAGTCGGAGCTGGGTAAGATTTCTGCTGGTGTTCCACAGGGTTCAATTCTAGGACCATTGTTATTCACAATTTATACGAGCTGTTTCCCTCGATGCATAAAATATTGTAAGATGATCATGTATGCTGACGATACCCAGCTGTATTATTCATTCAAACCAGACGATGTTTTACAGGCTGTTGCTGGCATTAATGAGGATCTCTTGGGCATATATGAGCACGCTAGAAGCCTTTGCTTGACTCTCAATCCTTCCAAGTCTCAGAGTATTATTTTTGGTAGACAAGTAATGTGTGATCGTCTCGAGCAGATGGTTAAGCTAGCAATTGATGGGGTTGAAATACCTGTTGTTAATACTGTACGGAATCTAGGATTACAGATGGACAACACCTTCCGATATAAAGATCATGTTTCTAAATGTTTGTCGAAAGCCTATGGATCGTTGAAGCAGTTGTATAGACAGCGGAAGTGTTTGCCTAAGGAAATTAAAATAACTCTCTGTGAATCACTTGTGCTATCGAAGGTTAATTATTGCTCTCAAGTTTATTCAGCTTCTCTCGACGGTGAGACTTGTTATAAAATACAGAGACTGCAGAATTCATGCTTACGCTTTATTTTCGGTATTAGAAAATATGCACATATTTCCCATAAATTGAAAGAAGTTCAATGGTTGAACATAAAAAATAGATACAAGCTGCAGGCTCTTAGTCTTTTCCACTCAATCATTCTTTTCAGAACCCCGGCCTATTTATATAGGAAAATCACTTTCCGTACCGATGTTCACAACATAAATATCAGAAGGAAGCATCTGATCACACCTCCTGTTCATAGGCTTTCTTTATATGAACGCTCTTTCACCTACTGTGTTAGTAAGTTATACAATGACCTACCAGACGAATTTAAAACAATTGCGAACATCAACAGGTTTAAGAGGAGGGTTTTTGATTTGTTGTTTCGGGTCCAATGAGTGACTAGGCTAACTGTTTTTCTCTTGTTTTTTTTTTCTTTCTTTTTCTTTTTTATTTTTTCTTTTCTTCTTCTTTTATTCTTCCTTTACCTTTTCGTTCTTATTTCTCTCTTTTCTTTTCTTTGCTTCTTTTTCTTTTGCTTGACAAACATGCTCGCTGGGCGCTGTAACGTGTTTGTAGTGTATATATAACCAGGGTTTAAGTGGAAGAGCAGTGTCCGCTGATTATGTCAGTAGCATGCTGAACTTCGCCCTGAGGTTGAGACTAGATGCGTCTTCGTTTTTCTCTCAGCATATCTTTATGTAAATAGATTATGGATAGAGATGTAATTCTGTCTCAATAAAGACTATTATTATTATTATTATTATTATTATTATTATTATTGTATTTGGGATAGTCTGATTTATGTACTATCAATTGTTTTTTTTTTCTGTTGTATGTCTATTTTATTGTAATACATCTGAGATCACTAAATTACGTTCTATTTTCAGGTTGACGCTGCACGGGATCTAAGAATACAAATGAAATAAATTTTCGTGAGTCTTTTTTTTTATTTTTTATTATTCTACACAATAAGTTCATGCCTATATCAATATACAGGGTGTCTGCTTAAGACTGGCCATCCTGTATCTCAAAAGTCAAGACTTTTAGGACATACGTTCTTATGAACTTTTCTTCTTAAAATAGACCCAAAAATCAACACCCTAAGTATTGACATTCAATTATAAAACACCCTGTATGGACAGTATAGTCGGGGATTGACGTACCTACTAGGAAAAATATGACTTTGTATGACTCAATTATGGGGATTAAAAAAATCAAAATCACGATACAGGATGTTCAGTACTTTTTTAGGGTTTGTCCACTCAGCATTATAAATCTCAACTAATACCACAAAGCATCTTGAACGAAAGAGTTGGCGGCGACGCTTAAGTCGTTGTTTCTTGAAACTATGTGATGGGAAGTTCTAATATAATGATAATGAAGTACACAGACCGAGGCGTTCGTCGCGCCCCACACTGTATATTAAAACTTATTCATAAGTAAAATGAGAATGACAAAAAAATGTTGCATTTTATATCCCCTTCAACAAACGTTTTAATTTGTCTCCGTAGGTTATTTGGTTGTCGAGAAATTTCCTTTCTCCTAGAGGCTGTGCACCGACAATTTTAAATGCCCGAAAATTACACGAATAACTCGAAGACTATGACATATACGAAAAAATCACAAGACACCTTTCTTTTAAAAAATAACTCAAACTTCCTTCCTTCTAGTAAGTATATTTTTTTGATATATCCAAGGATTAAGGAGTCATTAGCGAAAAAATACATCTTCACAAAAGGGGTGGTTATTTTGAGGGGTGGCAAAATTGATTTTTGTGTATTTATGTTCTATAGCCTCTTCAAAAACAATTATTGATTGAAAATCTTGGATAAGATTTTTTATGAACTATGGGTACATTTTTTATTTTACCGACTATAAAAATTTATTGCAGGTAGGAGGGGATGTTAATGTTAATTGGTACACGTTTTATTTTGCACCTGAAATAAAAATATATAAAATAAAATAAAATTGAGCATCGTATCAAAAAAGGGTGCTGCAAAGATGCAATCCAACTTAAAGTTAAATTAATAATTTACGCTACAAGTAATATGATGTAATTAGAAAATAAAATAATAATAATAAAAATCTACAAAATAGCAGCATTTGGGTGCAGGTGCTGATATTAAAAGTCCCCCTGGGATAACGTTCCTTATCCAAAAATGCAACAAAAAATATACTCTTTCTATTTGAAATTACTAAGTAGCAGGTGTCCACTTTTTGTAGTTTCGGATATTTCTTTTAAGTCAAATTTGTTTATACAAGGTGTTTCTAAAAAACGTATAGGTAGTATCATAGATGGCAGGCGTACCTATACATGAAGCTTAAATATTATGAAAATTCATATAAATTTTTTTTTCCGAAATTGCTTTTCAAACGAGATACAGGGTGTTTAAATGTCGATTTACGAAACTGGTTTTTACTACATCCTTCTACAGAGTGGACCAATAATTATAATATTAATAGTCTTTATTTTGCTAGAATATTACATTCTTTATAACTACTTATATTACTATAATATGCAGGGTTAGAACTATTTAAAGGGCCACTACAGGGATATCTTCAACCATTAAAGATACGAGTTCGGTTAAATTAGAAAAAAGTTGCGCAATTTTGTGGTCATCTCGAATCCGTCAAAACATGAAAATAAAAAATCTGTGACCTTTCCTGAAATATCCTTAAAAAACTGAAAAATCGAGATTTCTTATTTTCGTCATATACAGGGTTATTCACGGTATACGCCACGGAAGTTTATGGCCGTGTCTCTGAATTTAAGGATCTTTTTATTTTTGGAGTGGATAGAGACCCGGCAGAGGTACGTTTTAAAATTATATTCATAATGTACATAACATAATTTTGGGACATTCATAATGTCCCAAAAGCCTGAAACATATCAAAGTTATGTTTTTTTTAAATGGAATGCTCCTATGTTATTGCATTTTTAAATTGTCTGAGAAGAGAAAATAAGATTGGCTTTTACAGTTGGTGCTTAAATTCAGAAGTTTTTGAGTTATAAACAAGTGAAAATCGTGATTTTTCAAGTTCATGGCCCTGTACAACGAAAACGGCTGAAGATGGAGAAAAACGGCTTACATGTCCCTATTTTAACTTTTCATGTACTGTCCTATGATGTACATAAAATGTTTATACAGGGTGATAAAAAAATTTGAAAAATTCTGAGATTTCTCCACGCGTCGCCAAATAAAAAAATCAAAGAAAGTGCAAATGTTTCTATACCATAGGATAGGACATAAAACGTTAAAATAGGGACATGTAAGCCGTTTTTCTCTATCTTGAACCGCTTTCGTTGTACAGGGCCTTGAACTTGAAAAATGACGATTTTCACTTGTTTATAACTCCAAAACTTCTGAATTTAAATACCAACTGTGAAAACCGATCTTATTTTCTCTTCTCAGACAATCTAAAAATGCAATAACATAGGAGCATGCCATTTAAAAAAACATAACTTTGATATGTTTCATGCTTTTGGGACACCTATAGATTATGAATATAATTTTAAAACGTACCTTTGCCGGGTTTCTATCCACTCCAAAAATAAAAAGATCCTAAAATCCAGAGACACGGCCATAAACTTCCGTGGCGTATACCGTGAATAACCCTGTATTTTTTGTTACCTATTGGAAATTAATAAATAGTTTTTTATATGCCTACATAAGTCGGCAAGAGCTACCCATCTGACATTTTAGAAATTTTCAAAGCCGATAGATCTTAGAGTTTTCATAGTCATCTTTCGTTTTTCTTATGGTAGCCATATTGTTTTTTCATTTCGTTCGGTATAAAAATAATAATGCAAACAAAAAATAAATAAACTTCAAAAAATAAATTTCAAACATTTTTGCTCTTTTATTTTTTTCTAAAAAAAGACAACTTTTTAGACCGAATATCGAAATATCGAATAGAGAAATTAAAAAACTATAAGGCCAGCAGTATGACTTCATATTGACCTATTTCAGCGAAAAATTTTATGTTTTTTTCTTTGAAAAAAGAAGACTAAAAATTTTGTAATTTTTTTTCTGAAGTTTATCAATTTTTGGTTTCCATTATCTTTTTGTTATCGAACGATATAATAAAATAATATGGCGGCCATAAGAAAAACAAAAGTTGACTATGAAACTCTGGGATCTAGGTAGTCGGCTTTGAAAATTTTTGAAACGTCAGATGAAAATAGCTCATAACGGCTTATTTAAGTCTACGAATAATTATTTGTTAATTTCCAATTATTGTAAGACAGATATGGCAAAAATAAGATTTCTCGATTTTTCAGTTTTTTCAGGATATTTCTGGAAATACTGGGTTCAAATTTATTTTTCGCAAAATACTCATCTAACAATAGCGCAACTTTTCTTTAATTTAACCGACCCCGTATTTCAATGGTTTAGGATATCCCTGCAGTGGCCCTTTAAATATTGTTAACCCTGTATAATAATTAATTGAATCTACACTAAATCAAACCTATTTTACTAAACATTTTTTATTTTCTATTAGCTAATTATTCTGATTTTTATGTATAAGTACCTACAAGCTTTCTATTTAAGTATTTGGAAAAATTCTGGGTGAAACCGAACCACCCAGTGGCGTACAATCCGGCGTTCCCGAACACTTTTTTTTCTCATAAAAAATTCTGACCTGTTTTATTTTATTCCTTTTTGGGAATACCGGATTAAATTGATATAAAAAGTCATACTTATAATATTTGGATAGGAAGAGTTATCGATAAAAACTCAAAAAAAAGGCGTTTTTTTTAATTTTTATTTAATAGTTTAAAAGGTAAGTACCATAAATTGAAGGGTTTGTAGATAAAGCCAAGATATGAATAAAGTTCAAAGGAAATAGTTTCCGAAAATGTTTTTTAACAGAGATGCAGTGTCATTACTGCATCATCACTAAACAGGTTTTTCAGAAAAAAATTCTTTGAACTTTCTTCATATTTTAGCTTTATCTACAAGCCCTTCAATTTATAGTGGGTACTTACTACTTATCTTCAACCATTAAATAAAAATAATAAAAATATCGAAATTTTGTAAGTAGGTAGTATGGCTTTTTTGTTGCAATTTAATATGGCATTGCTAAAAAGCAATAAAAAAATATAGAAAAAACAGTTCAGAATTTTTTCACGAGAAAAAAGGTGTCATGGGACCTCGGATTCTACGCCACTGGGTGCTTCGGTTTTACCCAGAATTTTTCCAAATACAGGTTATTAAATAGAAAGCCCGTACACAAAAACTCAGAATTATTGGTTCACTCTGTAGAAAAATATAATAAAAACCAGTTTCGTTAATCGACACGTAAACACTCTGACATATCTCGTATAAAAAAGATTTTCGGAAAAGAAACGATTGAATTTTCTAAATATTTAAGCTTCATGTACACGCGTCTTATGGTACTACATTTAGAAACACCATGTGTACTATTGATTTCTAAATAAAGTTATGTATTATTATTAATTTACAATCCCTAATCCACGATGATTTCTTTGAAGCTATCCGTGTCTGTGATTTCGAAATATGTATACCTCAAGAACTGATCGAAGAAAATCTTTTACTAGATTAATTCAAAAAAGTATTTCAGAATCTCAAATACCAAAATTAAAAGCCTCAGCAAATAACCTATAAATTGAATTAATCTTTTCGCTCAAAAAGCTGTTACTTTTATCCAAATTAATTCTTATTGTAGAGACTTCATCCTTGGATAAGATGAATTGATTCATCTTATTCCTGTCCATATTCAACTAGAGAAATCCGCTTCTAATCACATTAAGATAACATAGTGCAGGTAGCTTCAATATAATAATGGTAAATTATTCGTGTGATTCGTGAAATATGTATACAGGATGTTTCATTGTTAAACGGGAAAGTAGTAACGTGGATAGAGGTGGTATTAAAAAACCCATGATTAATCGGTCTCACGTCAATAATAACCTATAGATCCAGGGTGTTTTATATACAGGATGATAAGTAACTCGTGCACTACTAATACAGGGCGATATAGAGCCCATTTTAAAGTTACAGAGTTTCCATCATCCGAGTTTGAAGATAATTTTTTCAATAACCGTGATAAAAATGAATGAAAAATTCAGGTTACTGTAATGTCTGGAACGGATACCATATAATTCATCAATTTTTTTCCACGAAACCTCTTTACAGAGGAATTGAGAATGTTGGAAATTGATACCATAACTGAATCTGAATGAAATTTGAAGTTTGTCAACCGCCTAAACTCAACTTAGAATATATTTTTTATTCAAATGCCTTCCTTGCTATGGAAATAAAAATAATAACAATACCATCTAAACCGAACTTATTCACATGTTCAGTGGAGTGTTGCCACCTTTTTTTTACAAAAATGGTCATATCTTTGGAAGAATAGAACTTACAACACTGCAGTAAGAAAATACCACTCTTAAAAAGTGAAGTTTACCGCAGCATGCTCTGAGTGCGCGAGTTACTGATCATCCTGTATATGTTTCTTCCGAAGACCCTAACTAACGAATCACCCTATATATTTTTTTTGAACTTTGCTTAAAAGATTTTACTGTGACGACAACCCCGGATATCCGGGAAACTGGCCGGAATCGGACGGATCGCTCGGCGCCAGATTTTTATAAAGGGTTTACTCCCTTTTTTTTTATTTATTTAAGTATTTACATTTACGGGCAAGCCCAAATAATGTATTTACAGTTACACAACACTTATATTGGGATTAACTAACAATATATCATTTTACTTATTAACAAATCGAGCACCCTGTCATTGATTGCTAAGGAAAGTTTTCAGTGCCCTTAAGGAGCTGAAAAATATGTCCAAGCCAGGATAGCGAGTCATAAAGTCGTTAGTATGGTTGATCATATCTGTTATTGGAGAGAATAGCCCATAATTAGTTTTGTGTGGTGGTGGAGCAAATAGGGCAGCTGATCTTGTGGGGTATATAGGAGTTCGAATAGCAATTTGCGCTAATAATTCCGGACAACTAAGAAGACCATTGAAGAGCTTGTAGATAAAAATTACATATCGACCAGAACGTCTAGCTTGCAGCGACTGGCAGTGAACGAGCTGGAGCCTTTCTGGGTAGGTATATAAGGATTTGTCAATATTGGACTTGAATAAAAGTTAATTGATCATTTTTCGTTGTACCCGTTCCAAACGATCAATATGACAGTTGTAGTTGGGGTTCCAAACAAGAGAGCCGAATTCCAAGATTGATCTGACCAAAGAGAAGTACAAAATTTTTATAGATGAAATGTCCTTGAAATCTCTTGTTTGGCGCTTAATAAAGCTACCAACCTGTATCATCGGCCAATAATTGAGGAAATATGTGCCTCGAAGCATAATTTAGAATCAAGAATCACTCCCAGGTCTCTAACCTTGTATTCGCGTTGTAAAAGTTGGCCATCCGTATAATATGAAAACACAAGTGGCGAAATTTTCCTGGAGAATGATATTACGCAACATTTATCTCTGTTCAAGAAGAGTTTATTAGCTATGCACCATTCATTCAATCTGTCCAAGTCGCTTTGCAGCTTTAAAGAATCTGACAGATCATTTACAACCGCGAACACCTTCACATCATCTGCAAATAGTAGGGATTTAGAGTATTTAAAGACAGCTGTTATGTCATTTATGAATAAGGAGAACAATAGTGGACCGCAGTGACTCCCCTGTGGTACACCCGACGTTACCGATATTTCGTACGAAACATAGCTTCCAATTTTCACCACCTGGGTTCTACCATGTAAGAAGGTTTCTAGCCATGATAGCAGATTGCCCGAAATGCCGCAATGGAAGAGTTTCTCAGTGAGCAAAGACAGGTCCACCCTATCGAAGGCTTTACTAAAATCTGTGTAAACAGAGTCGACCTGTAGCCCAGACTCTATAGCATTATAAATATAGGAGGTATAGCACAATAGATTTGTTTCCACGCTGCGTCCGCGATAAAAACCATGTTGTTGGTCAGCAATATGGTTCCTAAAAACATTGAATATTACATCCGAAACCAGAGAATCAAAGACCTTTGCTATAGCACTTACCATACATATAGGTCTATAATTTCTAACCTTATTTTTATCACCAGATTTAAATAAAGGAAAAACAAATGACATTTTCCACTTTTTTGGAAAATAGCCCTTGCACATTGAGTGATTATAAATAAGAGAGATAGGCAAGGCTAATGAGGATTTGAAAAGTTTCAAAAAGAAAGCTGAGATTCCATCTGGACCGGGATTATAATTTTCTTTTAGCTTACTCAGCCCATGAAGGACATCAAGCTCTGTGAAGGCGATGTCGCTTAATTGAAAGGTGCTTTCGATATCTGATGGTAAGGTGATCTTATTAGGGGCATTAACAGCAGTAAAGACGGACCTAAAATAATCTGCAAATAAATTGCAAATATCTACTCCATTTTCAAACTTTCTATTATCGAATTCTACCGAACTTGGAATACCTATGCTGTTTTTTTGCTTACCATTGACATAATGCCAGAAAAGACGAGAATTTGTTTTAATATTGCGTTCTGTGTTTGTGATGAATTTAACGTAATCGTTATTTATTTTAATTTTAGCTTCGGTTCTTTTGGTTTTGTATATCTCATAGTCGAGTTCACTAATGTCCGTATTCATCAAACTTCAAAATATAACTCTGGGGTTATATTTTGAATTTTCTGACAGCTGATTGGTCTAATGCTCAAACCCTACGAACGCTACGAATTTTAAACCAATCACATGTTCCAAAATATAACCCCAGGGGTTATATTTATTGATGAATACGGGCCTTAGTGACCTTTTGTATTTATTATAAGATTTGTTTTTAGATTTAATGGATCTCTTAGTGTCCACAGAATACCAGTGTGGAAAATTGCCATTGTTGACAAATAATTTAGGAACAAATGAGTTGAGAGCATGATTTACAACACTATAAAATTTATCAACATTTGCGTCTACATCAGAATGTGAATCAATAAGGGATTGCCAATCAATGGAATTAAAAAATTCAGTTATCGCTGGATCATTTGCATTTTTATAGTTAAATTTAATTTGGCCATGGAGAATGAGATCGCTATCATGACTCAGACTAATAACAAATTCCAAAGGAGGGTGATATTTGTCAGGAGGAACCAAACTGAGAGGAGACTTCCGGACACTTGTACTATTAGAACACAGCACTAGATCCAAGATTGAATTTAAATCGTTTTTAATCAGGTTGCATTGATAAAGGTTTAAAAGATTTATGCTATCGCATATTCTGGTATCACTCGACGACGTAGAGATAAATATGCCGTACTCGGCGTCTTCCTCACTTTTATGCCAGGTAGTTCTTGACAAGTTGTAGTCGCCAGCGGCGTAGATGGAGGCGCGTGGATATCTGTCAACTAAGAATTGTAGTGTAGAAAGATGATCATGATAGGCCAATTCCGGAACACTAGGCGACAGGTAGATCGAACCCATGATGATGTGATCATTGTCAATGAGAACTGATACATATATTTCCTCACAGGATGATTCAGGGATATTGATCTGAGTTGAATTGTACATTTTCTTGATGGCGATTAGAACACCACCACCCTGAGTTACAGTCAGTCTGTCTTTCCGATAAACATTATAATTAGAACATATAACTTCATGGTTTGATATACCCGAATGTAGCCAAGATTCAGTTATAAGTAAGACGTCGTAGTCGAAGCTGAGAGAGTTGTTGTAGCTACACAGCACCTTCGTACGTAGACCATTTGTGTTCTGATAAAAGACAGACAGATTTCTTACCTTCATGTTATTTGAGCCAGCCCGCAAACCTAGTTTTTTTTCTTCGTGACGATTTTAGGTACACCACTGAAGAATCTAATAACTTTATCACGACAACCGCCCTGCTCCATCTCTCTCAATTCCATTTTTAGTTTGGCAAAATGAGCTCTCTGCAAGGGTGTCCGATCGGCAGAAACTTTAATATTTGGGTCGAGTACTTTCCAGTTTTTTAGGACGTGTAAGGCTTGCTGTGGATTTTTAAAGATGATTTTTATTGGTCGATTTACTTCGGGTTTTTTTGTACCAAGACGGAAGATTTTGATGTCCTCTGTAGTAGCGCCTGGTATGTCAGCAAGGAATAATTTGACATTGGACAAGTCATCCTTAACCTGGTCTGGTCTTGAAGCCTCAGTAGACTCAGCAACATTGAACAATAAGACATTGGTTTTGCGACGTTCGCGGTCTGCAATCTCATTCGCGAGTCCATCGATGCTGCCACCGTTGTCCGTACTATGACTATGGGTCGGATCAGATGATTTATTTTGTTGAGAGATCTCATCCAATCGCAATTGCATATCGGAAATGCGACTTTCTAGTTTCTCCACTTTGCTTTGAAGATCCGCAAGACATTTTATTTGGTTTTTCAGATTCTTGCAGTTTGAGCAATAGAAGCTTAATAAGCGATTCGGAGTTTTTAGGCACTGAACTTCCGCTCTCGATAGACCAGCGCAATTGTAAAAATGGTAACGGTCAGAACAAAAATCACACGCAATAGAGTCTTTCTCAAGTGCTGCTTGAGAACACGTAGCACAATTCATATCTAAATTCAATATTTACTAACACGCACGGCACTCCCAACTAGCAAAATTAGTAAAATTTTCGTATTACCGTTCTGAAATGTATACCTACAAGTTCACTGAACTAGGAGAAGAACCGGATCATACGCCTATTTAAAAAGTAAATTCTACCAAAATGGGGAATAATTTCAAGAATATGTTAGGTATTTTTTAAGTAAATCACACCGTTCAGTATACTACCGAAACACGTTAAAGAGTAGTAATAAGTATTATGAAATCATTTTCCGTTTACAAGTGCTCGGAGGAGAAAAATTTAAAACGCAATTCAATTTACTGATAAACATTTGTGTTGTACTTCGAAAAATGACAACGCGCCCGAGGAAGAAGTTAATTTAGATAAAAAATTTCAATAAATTTTTATTTTTTTTTTTTTAATCACGTGAAATTCTGAATTTTGTAAATATATCGACATGACTTTGATAATAAAATGGATTACCAGTCGAAGATTGCATCCGAAAATGAGGTATAACATTAATTTTTGTTTTACATCCCAAGTTTTAACAAAAGGCAACAATGGCTTCCATCTTTCAATAGAGCAGGATCATATGATCTATGAAAATACCCTTGTTAGTAGCAGTTGCTGAAACAAAATACTAGAAAGGAGTTCATACTGTAAAGTAAGTACATACAACTAAATTATTTAACTTATAAGTAATTTATCTTTCTTTAGCATCTTTCGGCAATGAATTTAATCCGTATTTCTTTAAAATATGGAGAAGGTGACTTAATGAGCTATGAGAACACTTATATGTATCAAGGCCCATTCTCTTAGCTGTTGTGACAGATTAAGTTGCTCTACAATATCATCCTTGTCTTCATCATTACACTCCGCTTCAGGAAAAAAATTTGATAATGCCTCATCATGATAAGGATTTTCGATCTCTGGTTCTTCAGAAGTTTGGATGAAATTTGGATGAGTAAAAGGGTAGATGGCTGATTGTTTTGTTGTGTAAATAAATCAACACTTATATTATTGGTTTGATAATTATTTACAACACCACTATCTTGTTTAGTAACACAGAAATCACGGTTTACATTATGAATTGTGCTAACAGATTTACCACTCTTGGGATCACACCTCAGTTTCCTATAAAAGGTAGATGAATGGCGAAACGGTTTGCTCTTTATTTTTAGTGTCACTTATTGATAAGCCATTTTGAGGATTGAAAGCACACACAGAGTGTATAAGAATAGAACTATCTTGTAAATTTTACCATAAAGTAGCATTTTGCGGAGTCAGGCACTTCATAGTATTTTAGCATAGTGAGTTATACTGTCAAGTGATTTTGTTTCAGCACAAATAAGTAAATAAAAATCGAGATTGTACTTTTTAGTTATTTACTTTAAAGTAGAAACTGGAATCCATACAACGTTTCTGTAACTTATAACAAGAACTGAAAAGTCTAGTAATGTTCGTAGTATATTTTTGGTAACCCGACACGTATTTTCCACTTCATTTTGTTACTGCTTATGAACGATAAAGTTCTATACACCCACAATGTTTTCTTCATGGTAAAAAGAAGGTATCTGATGTTTTCTATAAATTCCTCAAAGTATAGGCTCAATCAAGTAATAAATCTTGGGTCATAATACTTCTTTGCCACCGCTAAAATGGCATTAAAAGGATTGCTCACATGAAAGTTATATATTTGGTATTATATACGTATTTCATCCATATTCAAAGTAAAATGACCTTCTATGAGAGATTTTGTACCTATCTTTGCTAGTTGGGCTGGCTCGAGATATACCAACTTCTCCGAACGATTCAACAAGAAATCAATTATCGGGGCTAGTCGATAGCTCAGAACTGATAAAATCAAACTAACTCTTATAATCGCGCCCCAGATGATAAGGGAAGCAATATTTGCAAAATTCATGAATTAAATAGACTTAATTGCAACAAAATTCCACACTTTTAGAGGACGATAAAACAAGCGTGTGTATTCAATCACTAATGAAAAGGACTCCCTTGGGGAAATGACTCACTAATTTGTTTTCCCGCTGACCTGGGTTATCGCACAATTGATACGTTGGTCGTATCCTTGTCCAGGGTAACTCAATGGAGAAGACGGAAACTGCCAGGGGTCAGACGAGGTTATCACCAAAACTAGACGTACGCAGAGGGGCGGTCTTTAGGCGCTCCTTGCGGCTTACGTGGCACTCCCGTTGAGTCAAGTTGTCTAGTGAGTAGTTTGAGGGTCACGGTCGGTAGAGATATTAATTGAAGGGCAGGACGTGAGTTCAAATTAAATTTTATTATAAAGAAAAATGCCAATTTACACTTAAAAAAAATAAAAGAAGACGTCTCGGAACTTAAATAAATCTATACAAATAGTTATGAAGATGACAGCGGTCGTATAACGGTGGGTGCAAAGCAAAGCGGCGGACAGCGAGACGCGATCTACGGGGTGATATCAAATTGTCGGACTTAATGATTCCTATTGATCCCTGGTGGGTACGTGCGCGCCTAATGTGTTCCAGAATGAAAAACCGGGTAGGTGCGGTGAGGCCGCGGTGTTGGTGATTTATTGTAGGTGTGGAGGGAGGATCGGCGTGCTGTGTTTAACGAGTACCGGGCCACGCCGCCACCGCAAGATTACCCCCTGTCTCCGCCGGGTCAGCAATCTTACGAAAATGACGAAGCCTTTGTTACTCCAGCGGAAGACGGGTACCGATGGGCTGTTAACTAGTACCAGGCCACGCCGCCACCGCGAGATTACCCCCTGTCTCCGCCGGGTCAGCAATCTCACGACAAGAACGGGGCCTTTGTTACTACAGCGAGGGTTAGGAGCGGGTGCGGTAAGAAGGGATGCTTGCGAAGGGTTGTCCAAGGTGGCCGTGACACAACCAAATGTGAAAATGAAAATTTTACGGCTGGTATGAAAATCTCACCTACCTTAACACGGAAGCGACGGGGAACTATTCACGGCTAGGCACTTCGGTTCGGAAATCTCGCACTATCGTTTATATCGGAAATTTAACACTGCTGGTAATGATGCCGGATCGGAATTTTTATACTAGGTACTACCTACTCGGAATAACGCCGGATCGGAATTTCTAACACTGGTCAGGATACTGGATCGGATTCTGCACTAGGTACCTACTCAAACTAACGTCTGATCGGAATTAATTTTCATTCAAAAATGTCGCTCATTTTATACGGTTGTCGTATCTCCTAAACCAATTATCTGCCGTTTTTCAGGCAGGCCACGGAGCATAAAAAAGGCTTATTTCGTTTTTGTCCCCGGTGATAGTGCTGGTATCAGCGATGTGGCTTCCGAAATTGTAGTCGACTGCCTCGATTCAGCTCGCTTAAAATACGGCCTGTTCATAAAAAACTGATAAATGAGTTGAGAAATTAATAATTAGCATGATTTTATTATGGATGAAATGCATGAAACGATTTTGGTGATTTTTGGAATAAATGAAACCCATTATTTGAGGCAGCTGACTACCAAAAATGAAGTCGAAAATTCACGACTTCATTACAATACACTGCACAAACGATCGAGATAATAGCCGGAAGAAAAATCCAGGTCCGGAATTACAAAAAATTAATAAATGTTAGTGTTCGTAAAACAACGTAAAACAACTCCTCAAAAATCCTGTATATCAGAATTTTATCAAAATATAGAATTCAACAATGATAGGTATAATTTTTTTATAGCTCCGCATCCGAGTCTATGAGTGGCATTTTGATCTCCAAGCTGGATTTTCGCTTAAAACCAGTTCCTAAAATTAAAAAATTTTCCTATTTCTAACGAATGAAGAACATAAATTATCTATTGTAGTCTATTGAAATTTGTGAATCATGTCTGGCAGTGTACTTCTGTATCTCATTAAACTCTTTAAAAGTAACGCCCTGTTCCGTAGGGTACACTAATAATAAGCCTTTCACGTTCATCAGAGTAGATGTTACTGTAATATATGAGAAGAAATTAATCATTCTCAGTCTCAAGCAAAAAAGGGTATTTGTCATTGAATATGACAAAATAACAATGTAATCTCTCGACCATACTCCATAAGGAAGCATTTATCCATAGTGTTATTTGTGGAAACTAGGACACCTACTGTAGTCGTGACCCCGATATTTTAATGTTCCTAAGCAAAATTCAGGTTCGGCACAGCATGATTGATACAATTATTGTCCTAGAGCTTTAATGCTTTTCGTTGTCTTTGATATTATGTTTTTCTTGACAAGCTTCGTACACATATTTCGGTAAAAGCCTCTATGTATATTCTACACAATATAAAATACTAATATTTTGTCAAAACGACATTACATTTGTTTAATATTGGAATTCATAAAATTATCCATAAAATTATTTAAGTTAGGTAGGTATAATAATTATTGTTACCTTTTACTGTCGTAATAACAATAATTATACAGAATGAATCATATGTAACGAATGAATTCATTTTCTCAGACAATGTTTGTAGAATTAAAATAAAATGACGACAAAGAAAATCCAGTAATAATGGTTTTCATAGGTGCAATTCAAATTGAGTAGGTTATGAGTTATAAACATGTATTTGAGTGAAAATCGCAATTTTTCATTTTGAAATCGTAAATTTTGATATCGTAAAACAAAATTTTGGACTGCCCTAACTTTAATAGAAGGTACCTAAGTTAGGTACTATTTTAATAGTACTTACGTTTAGATACTTACGTTGTCCATTTATAATTGAAATTTAAAATTTTAATGAAGTGAGGTGAACATTTTTGCTTTTAGTTTGAATCTGAAAAATTAATGTTCTGGGTACAAAAATGTTTTAATCAAAAAGGAAAAGTCAAATTATAAAGAAACAAAATAACAATATCAATTATTGATGTAACACCAAGTTTTAAATTGATAAAACAGGATTGATTTTAGAAGGCAAGATCAATTTGTTATTGCTTGGTTCCCGATTTCACTGCTGGCTTACACTGAAATCATGATTGATGATTCCAAGCTGTTTGTCTGTGGTCCGTGGATACTTGCTCCGAACATTTCGTCTTCAACTGCTTTCATCCGCGGTTACGTTCGGAACAAATCTCCATCGACCACTGGAAAACAGCCCGAAATCAACTCTGATTTCTGTTATTTTTTTTGTAAGAAATTGTAAAAAATAATCTCATATAGACCGAACGCGAAATGAAATCAGCATATACAGTGCTTCTCAAAAGTAACGGATAAATTAATTTTCTCAGTTAATATTTGTAAGATAAAAAAAAAACTAAACAGGTCAAATTGTGAATTTAATTTATGTTCTATTGGCGTAACATTTTTTATACAGGGTGTTCCTTCGTTCAGTAATGACGTCTTGCATATATTTTTTTTAATAAGACACCCTGTATATTATTACATTTTCAGATTATCTGAGAAAATCCAGTCCAAATGGTTTTTACTGTCGCAGTTTAAATTGAGTAGGTTACGAGTTATAAACAAATGAAAATCGCAATTTTCCATTTTCAAAGCAGCTCACATTGAAAACGGCTCGAAATATCGAAAAACGGCTAACATGTCCCAATTTTAGCTTTTCATGTGTTACTTTACAGTGTACTTGAAATTTTTATACAGGGCGATCAAAAATCTGATTATTTCCATCACCCCGTAATAAAATTTTATCCACATAGTAAGATACCATGTGAAAAGTTAAGATAGGGACATGTAAGCCGTTTTTCGATATTTCGAGCCGTTTTCAATGTGAGCTGCTTTGAAAATGGAAAATTGCGATTTTCATTTGTTTATAACTCTAAACCGACTGAATTTAAACTGTGACAGTAAGAACCATTCCTACTGGATTTTCTCAGAAAATCTGAAAATGTAATAATATACAGGTGTCCTATTAAAAAAATATGCAAGACGTCATTACTGAACCAAGGAATACCCTGTATAAAAAATGTTACGTCAATAGAACCTAAATTAAATTCAAAATTTGACCTGTTTCATTATTTTTTTTATTTTACAAAAAATATTAACTGAGACAATGAATTTATTCGTTACTTTTGAGAAGCACTGTATTATCAACTAGCTCTAAAAAAATCTATAATAATTAAATAAATAAATCTAATAAATTCAAAAGGCGAACTAACACCTGTTCGCCATTTGATTGCTTCAGGACTGGCTACTACCGATTAGCGTTGCTGCGACTCTGTGACGTACATGAAGTTTTCATTTCGCGTTCGGTCTACCTACATGTTTTTAGGATAAGAATTATCTATTTCCTATATAATTTCTTTCAATATGTATAATATTTCCAAAAAAATTGTGTCGAATGTCCCAGCTTATTCGAAGCGGTCTCTGTAGGCTAAACGATGGATTTTTTCACAAAAAATATTGCAAATTCAAGTACAGGATCACAATGAGCATTATTTAAAATTATTTTGGTCTATACAGAGTGTTCCATATGAAAATTGCATATCAAAATATGTTTTTTAAAATGAAACGATCCTATGTTATTGAATTTTTAGATTGTCTGAGAAGAAAAAATAAGATTGGTGTTTACAGTTGCTGTTTAAATTGAGAAGTTTGTGAGTTATAAACAAGTGAAAATCGCAATTTTCGAAGTTCAAGGCCATGCGCAACGAAAACGGCTTAAGATAGAGAAAAACGGCTTACATGTCCCTATTTTAACTTTTCATATGATGTACTACCCTATGATGTAGATAAAATGTTTATCCAGGAGATTAAAAATTTGAAAAAATCTGGGATTTCTCCGTGTCGCCAAATAAAAAAAACCAAGAAAGCACAAATAAATAAATAAATAAATATCGTATGGCCTGTGTTAAAGCCCAAGTGTCAGAAGTTTTTAGGTAGCCTCAAGGGCCTCTGACGTAACCTGACGACTGCTATGAAGCAGCCGGGACCCCCTTTTTAACGTACCTCCCGGAGCACGATCGGTCACGGAACTTTTTTATTTACCACTATGGTCACCCGTCCAAGTACTGACCAAGCAAAGTCATGCTGCACTTTAGAGATCGTTTGACCGAAACTCTAGCAGCTTGGCAAATGTGACCGATAAAGTGAAAAAACCGAAAAAAATGTTTCTGCACCATAGGATAATACATAAAAAGTTTCTATGAAAATGATATTTAATATTAATATTATTTGTAAAGTAAGTGTGTCGTTCAGAAAGCATTATTTTTTTTTTTACATAAAAAGTTGAAATAGGGACATGTAAGCCGGTTTCCTCCATCTTGAGCCGTTTTCGTTGTACAGGGCTTTAAATTTACAAATCGCGTTAGTAAAATCGCGTTTTTCACTGATGGCTTTGAATTTCCAAATCGCGTTAGTAAAATCGCGTTTTTCACTTGTTTATAACTCACAAACTTCTGAATTTGAACACCAACTGTAAGAACTAATCTTATTTTTTCTTCTCAGACAATTTAAAAATGCAATAACATAGGAGCATTCCATTTAAAAAAAACATAACTTTGATATGCCTCTCTCACATGGGATACTCAGTACAGTCCAAAATAATTTTTAATTATGACCATTGTGATCCTTTACATGAATTTGCAAAATTTTCTATCGAAAAGTCCATCGTTTGGCTCACAGAGACCACTTTGAATGAGCTGGGATACCTGTATGCTTTGGGAAATAAAGCTTCATGATAATTAATTTTAATATGATATTTTGTTCCTTATTTTCTAGCACAAAATTTCATTCATTTTAAATTTGTACTCTCATATTATGAAAAATATTGCAAATATCTTCCACTATAAATAGTTTTTTTTTTATACCATTCTAAAACAATAATTTGACAATTTTTTTCAAGTATAGGTATTTAAAAAAGGAATAATATAATCAGTTTCTTCTTCAATAGTGATATTTTTACTCACCTTATAGAAGTATCAGACCCCGAGCGGGCGATACCTCGGAGGGTTAGAGTGCAAACTATTAAGTCGGATTATGGGTATGTCACTTGATTTTAAGATAATTTTGTTCTTGGAGTGGATAGAGACACGTTAAAGGGTTATTTTGAAATTATATTCATGATGTTGTGTGTCCCAAAACATGAAACATAATTTTTTTTTTGGAATGATCTTATGATATTTGATTTTTAGTTTTGTAATGAAGTCGTGTTATCCCGACTGCATTTATTTTACTTTATTTCTATTTTTCCATTATTTTCAATAAATAGGGATCGTTCCGATGAAGTAGGTAGATACGTTAAAACGGCCAGGTACTAATAATTTTTCATGAATTCATTCAATATTATTATTTTTTTATGCACAGGCTAATTTTTAAAGTAACTGAATCGAGGCAGAAGGCTTCAAATTCAAGCAAGTTATCTACCACTATCGCATCATAAAAAACGCCAAAGTGCACCGGGCCGCAGATAACAATTTAAATTAACCTTTTTTACGGAGAAAATCGTTCTAGAAAATTTCTATCTGACCAGGAACCGATAGTGGTCGCTATTATGAACCGGGGCCGTAATGTGAAAAATTGATTCCGAATTCTGATCTCCGATCGTTAAGAAGTGCGTCGAATAGTAGTCAACCGCCTCAGTTCAAATACCTACCTGGAAGTCCGAGTGTTTCAGTTTTAGTTTCTTTTCATTTAATTTGTATTTTTACCGGGAAGTACCTACGAGTCATAATTTGTGGTCATTGTTAGTAGTAGTGTGAATGCGACGACGATAGTGAGCCTACGACCTGTTGCCGAATTGCCAAAGGTAGGTGTGTTGCAATAATTATCATATTACCGCTGCGGTCAATATTTTTCTCCTCTCACTCCCATCGCTCCGGTCCTCATCAAACCGCCTCCTCCGTCCGTTGTGGGCAGCAAAGGCTTCGCTCCTAGTGCACGGTCCATCGCCTGGCATAGCAAGGGTGGATCAGTGCGCCGGGGGTGGATCTGGTGCCAGCGGAACAACGGATTCCTCCGACAACCCCTACCTTCCCCGTTGTGGGTAACAAAGGCCTCGCTCCTAGTTCACGGTCCATCGCCTGGCATAGCAAGGGTGGATCAGTGCGCCGGGGGTGGTGTCTGGTACCCGAGGAACAACGGGCTCCTTCAATAACCCCTTCGTCTCTCCGTTGTGGGCAACAAAGGCTTCGCTCCTGGTTCACGGTCCATCGCCTGGCATAGCAAGGGTGGATCAGTGTGCCGGGGTGGCGTCCGGTGCCCGCGGAACAACGGGTTCCCTCAATAACTCCTTCATTTCTACGTTGTGAGCGACACGGGTTTCGCTCCTGGTTCACTGTCCATCGCCTGGCATAGCAAGGGTGGATCAGTGTGCTGGGGGTGGCGTCTGGTGCTCGCGGAACAGTGTATCCCGCCAAAATTGTGCCGATTCCCCTCCGAATGCGTTGTTGAGATCATTGTGGCCGCACTCCTCACATAACCGCCGAGAACAGCCCGCGTAGTCATTTTTCTACGTCTAGACCGACCCAGGCCGTTTATAGCCGCCCTTTCGTCATTCCGACGTGTGTAATTACTAGTCGCAACCACCCCCGCCCGTTTCACGTACCGCTATGCCCCGTAACCATAGACCTAGAATATAATGAACTGATAGTTGTCAATGCTTTACTGTACTAAGTTTGTTGCCAGTGTAAAAGTAGTTTTTGCCCTTACAAGAAATGTTGGTTGCCTACCTTACACTGTAAGGTAGGCAACCAACATTTCTTGTAAGGGCAAAAACTACTAAATAATATATGAAGAAATAATACGAAATTCAAATTTTTTGTTTTTATTACACATAGGTATTTTATAGGAAGAACATGGTTATTTTTAAAGAATAAGAAAATGAATGCATAAAAATTATAATAACACGACTTTATTATTTGTTTTTATATGGTGTAATTCTAATAGAATAACTATTTATTACAATTACAGAGATAAAATGTTTCACTTACCTATGAAAATATATATCTGTTAATTTTGATACACGATTTACACAATTATAAGCTGCACACAAGACTGGACCATTATTAATATTAAATTTTAAATCTACAGAGAAGATATTTAAAGTAAATATTAATGTGCTTTTAACCAGTATGGATATTAAAATCAGATCTATTTGTTATACACCTACAATTTCCATACAAGGCCAATAATAAATATTTATTTATTTATACTAATGTCAGATAATAATATTAACATTAATTATTGTTCTATCACTCAAAAAACACCAAGAATGCGGAATTTTTGATTATTCTTTGTTTGAATTTGCTTTGTTGAATTGAATTCGTCGCTTTGCCCTTACTTGTATGTATGGTTGCCTAACTTTGGTTGGCAACAAATTTTAGTCTCAAAGGTTCGTCCATTATATTCTAGGTCTATGCCCGTAACTGATTTACAGGGTCGTTATTGTACAGAAAAGTCAAACCGCTCTCCGCGGAAATATTTTAATTATTAAAATGGGAAAATCTTTGTTGATCATAATATTATTATTGCTCATTTTGTACCTATTTCGATAAATTTTTAATAATGATTTGTTAAGTTGAATGTTGTCGTGTTAATGTTAATCCGTTCTTCATAAATTGATTAACCGACAATCACTCGCTACAGCTTGACTCCTCGGAGGTGTCAATGCTTTCAGAAAGCGATTAAAGCCCGCTTTGCCGAACACAATTATTTTAGGGTGGTAACCTCAACCGACCCCTGGCACTTTCCGTTTCTCCACAGAGCTACCCCTGGGAAGAGGGTACTATAGCTGTACCATTGTAATTGCGACTCAGGTAAGTGAGAAGACTTGGCGAGAATATCTTCCCAAGGGAGTAAACCCTCAGTAAAAATCTGGCGCCCGAGGAATCCGTCCGATCTCCAGGCGATTCCGGACCAGCGAAACGCCACGGACGACTCTCAGGCGGAGTCGTAGTTACAGTGTGTCTGAGATAAAAAAAATAAGACTGTTTTTTTACAATTGGACTTTAGATTGAGTAGTTTTTGAGTTATAAACAAGTGAAAATCGCAATATAAAATTGCATAGTGTACAACGAGAACGGCTCAAGATGGAGAAATCGGTTTCCATGTCCCTATTTTACCTTTTTATGTACCTACCATCCTGTGATGGAAATGAAATATTTACACAGGGTGATAAAAATAAATAAAAATCTGAGATGTCTCGGATATCTTAGCCTCGAATATCCAAATTAAGATATTTTAGAAGTGCGTAGTCGTAAATATTACAATATTTACGCCGGGTGTATTATCAGAAACATCAAAGGATAATGCTTCATACTTGTAGCAAAACATCCGTCGGGACTTTGTCTGGCTTTTTCGTATTCAGGAGGATATATTATGTATATTATGAGCATGTTATTTCAATATAAACAGCATCTATTGTTCACTGTCAGTCACTCTATTTCCTGGGGGATATAATGGTAGATTAGCCTGTATGTATATCAAAACTTCAAGGAAACCTCAAATAGTAATACTAAACTTGTAAACCTGAATTACATAGATTTATAATAAATAATTTTTATTATAATATTTATTTATATATAGAGATATAATTTTATATCTCTAAATTCATTTTTTAAATTTAGTTATGAAACCTAACGCCCCGGGGTGAATAATTTTTCTCTAAAAACTCCACAACAAGGTAGTACCTATTACCTAAAATCACGTGAAGAAAGATTATCAGAAGAAAAGTGAGATGAAAATGTTCAACGACGTAAGCTAAATCTCGCCTAAACAGATGACCGGAAATTAAATAAAATACAATGGGAACTTCATTAATACCAGTGATAGAAACACGACGAAAAATGTCCCATATAAAGGAAAAGCAGTTTAATCAAATGACATATCCACCATTTAGTTCACACAAGAGGAAAGCAGGGAAATCTACCATAACGAGCCATTGGATAAAGGAACGAACGGGTGAAAGCGCTGACCTAAATAGACACAATAGACCACGAAGACAAGGGTTGGCCATCTACTATAAATACAGGCAGAGATTTCGGCGCGGGTAGTCAGTCTTAATTCAGATTTCTGAGCGTAGACTACTCCTTTCCTTACACTTGCTTCTTGTTGAAGAAATTACCGAGAACAAGTCCTTCTCACCCACTTGCTTCTTGTTGAAGAAATTACCGAGAACAAGTCCTTCTCACCCAATTGCCTCTTGTTGAAGAAATTACCGAGAGCAAGCCCTTACTAAATACTTGTTTCTTGTCGAAGAAATTACCGAGAACAAGTGATTCCTCGCTTCCGAAGATGCCACGAAAACCCCTCAAGCCGCAGCCCGTGCCCCGTAAATCAACTACGCAAACAGTACGCAAGTTGCAAATACCACCAGTCGCTCCTATTATTGTTCGCAAGTCGAGACGAGGCCGCCCGGCTCGCATCCGCCTTGTTGCCGCGCCAGACCCGAGCCCTACCGTCGCTCCTAGCCACCTTCACCCCGACGATGACCCGGAGGAACAGGAACCTGTCGCCCTGTTAACCCAAGGGGCCATCAATTCTACAGGTGAAGTAAATTTTCACAATTTCAAATTTTGTAAATAAAAAGCTTAGTTTTATCTTTATAAGTTTACTGCCTCTGAAAATTTTCTCGTTTTGTCTCAGGTATCCAGACTGCGTTCTTGAGGAGCCAGACGTACGACGATATCAGCAGTTCAAATACTTAACCCCGACTTTTAAATTATTCTTTGATTCATAAGAAAAAGTCTCCGCAATTTTCACGACAACTTTTAAATTAAGGAAGGGTTTTTAAAATTTTAGAAAAGTCAAAAGTCTCCAAATTCACAAAGGAATAAATCAAATTAAAATGCAGAAAAATTCAAACGAATTGAAAAATATTCAATTCATTTTCAAAACCACGAAATCCACAAAATTTGAGCATTCGAGAAATTAAGGAAATCAGGGTACTTTTTATTATCACGAGCTAGTAATTTGATTGGGAATTTTTTAGATGTACTGTCGAGTGAGGCAATACAGAAACAAGACAATCAAACAATTTCACAATGAAATTGTACCGAAAATCATAAGTTCGAAATTGACCTTGTACCGATAACAGGACTACCACGAAGCTGGTGCATCTTTTCTCTCTACACACACACACACACATTATAATAGGGGAAAATATACTGAGCGGAGTCCGTCTTGTCCCATGGCCAGCAGGGTATGCAAGAAAATACGGCACGTTCAAAGTACGTGTATGGCATTCTCTTAGGGTTGAGAAGGGTCTGTGTATTGGCTTTTCGGTCAAGAATCGTTATCTCAGTACAGAAACAGGTCCGGGAGATTCGCGGTCTTGCCTCTGTATTTGAATTACTAAACAGTCATCTAATTAGCCACCGCCACCCATCCTGTCGTAAGGATACCAATCGAAACACATCGGGAAGCGCGGATTAAACCGCCTTCCAATCTTCAAACAGGCAAAGATCGAAGCACCTGGCTATAACGCCTTGCTGCATCTTATTAGCTCGGGGAGATAAAAATAACACTCTGATATCCTACAACTGTCACAAGCTGACAACCTCGCTTCTACAACGAATGACGCTCCAACACCAGGGGGTAAGAAAGTAAGAGTGAAACCAATTGTAAAAGGACAACAATAGGCTCATAAACCAACTCCAGGCACCAGACCCAATTCACACAAACAAATCACAAATCGACTGGGTTGTATTTGAACTGCAGGTAACAGGTTGTACCAACATAAAATTAGAATTTTTAATCTTGAAGAAATGAATTAAATAAATTGAATAATTAAATAAAATTGTAAATAAATAACATAGAATTTCATAATCATTTTGAATTGTAAATAATTAAATTAGGAAAAGGCAGTAAATTAGGTGTTTTGAAATACGTTGTTTTATTTCCCATTCTCAACAAAATCTCTGCGACCCCATCTTTACGAACCACTGGGTGCTACAAGACGACACACACAACAAAAAAGGGTCCTACCAAGAAAAAGAGGGAGGGGAAATTCTAGAGATCACCAGGCCAGGGGGGTTGGAAGTTACAGTTATTTATTTTTTTCTAAATTCTCATCAAAATTATTCATAAATGTTGATATTTATAAATATTAAATGGTTTTTTGGCATAAATTTACAACACAAAAATTTGAACTTTGTTAACATTACCTTATGAAGATTTTTAAGATTTTAAAGATGCTAATTTTATTTTGATCATTTGTTGTAAGTATTTATCTTAAGATTTTTTGAAAAAATATTGATTTCTTATAATTACAGTTCTCCTGATGAAGATCTAAATTAAGATCGAAATATATTGAGTTTAACAAAAAATGGATCATACCTTTTATTTGCGACACACCGCTTGCCTTTACCTAATTTTCAAATAATTCAAAATGAATTATACACCGTGTTTTATATTAAGTCGGCACTATTGCTAACTTCGTTATTATTTAACCTAGAAAGTCGGTTAAATTAGCAAACTAGTAGTATTTTTGCCGCTGAATAAAATGACGAAAGCAGAAAAACAATTGAACATCGCGTTTTTGAGATATTTAAAAAAATGTAATTTTTTTAATGGAACAGCCTGTATATTTTTAGATGGATCGGTTGCATATTTTTTTTAAAGGGAAAAGTCTTTATACACTATGATCCTAAAATAATAAATTCATTAATTATTCATTATTTTATTACTCCCAAAGTAGGCTGCGACAATTATTGTAATTTAGTGTACCTACGTAATGTAAGGTAAAAAAATTATGTCGTCCTCAATAGTGTATTTTTCAATAAAGAAATACACTAAAAATAAGAGTTGTTACCTTGAAAAGGATTTAATTTTACATAAACAAATAACAGAACTTGTTTGTGTGTAAAATTTTATTATTTTAGGATCATAGTGCATAGAGACTTTTTCCTTTAAAAAAATTTTTGCAACCGATCCATCTAAAAATATACAGGGTGTTCCATAAAAAATATAATTTTTTTTAAATATCTAGAAAACGCGATGTTCAATTGTTTTTCTGTTTTCATCATTTTATTCAGTGGAAAAAATGCTACTAGTTTGCTAATTTAACCGACTTTCTAGCTCAAATAATAACGAAGTTAGCAATAGTGCCGACTTAATTTAAAACACAGACAAGTTCTGTTATTTGTTTATTTAAAATTAAATCCTTTTCAATATAACAACTCGTTTTTTTGTGTATTTTTTTATTGAAAAATACACTATTGAGGCCGATATATTTTTTTACCTTACATTACAAAGGTATATAGGTACACTAAATTACATTAATTGTCGCAGCCTACTTTGGGAGTAATAAAATAATTAATAATTAATGAATTTATTATTTTAGGATCATAGTGCATATCGACTTTTTCCTTTAAAAAAAAATTTGCAACCGATCCATCCAAAAATATATAGGGTGTTCCATTAAAAAAGTTACATTTTTTTAAATATCTCGAAATCGCGATGTTCAATTGTTTTTCTGTTTTCTCCATTTTATTCAGGAGAAAAAATACTACTAGTTTGCTAATTTAACCGACTTTCTAGGTTAAATAATAACGAAGTTAGCAATAGTGCCGACTTAATATAAAACACGGTGTATAATAATTATTTTATATGAAACTTAAACTTTGCATTAGCATTGATAATATATTAGGTGAGGTAATTATGTTAATTATTGTATATAGAAATTTTATTAACTATTTAATAAAATTACATCTTCCCAACAGTCTGGGTTGTAAGAAACAAAGAATACTTAATAACATTGATAATAATACAATAAATTTTTTTTTTTAAATAATTAAGTTACTATGTACTATATAAATGATGTCTTAATATATAAATATATAAATGGATTTTTTTAAGGTGATGATTGCAGAATGACGTCATTGACAGTTCGGCCATATTTGCTTGGGGGCAAACAATTTTATTTGACGTTTGATTGAATCTTGTCGTTTGTAAACACGTATTTTCAAAGTGTAAAAATGTTAAATTGTGGTTCAAGCTGTCAATAATGCCTTATTTTTAGTGTTGTGAAATGTTCAATGCGTTATGAAAGAGATATGTTGTAATTTTTTCGATTTCATGCTGTTTTGACCAATAGAGGAGATAACCTTAACGGACTGTCTGGTGAAAGAAAAAACTCATGGATTCGTGCTTTGAAACGGGGGCCTCTAAGTGAGCGACCTAGGAAATGGTAGTATTTGTTGGAGACATTTTATAACTGGAAAGTTCAAGTAACATAGTATCAATCTCATAGACCTAGAATACATATAATGGACGAACCTTTGAGACTAAAATTTGTTGCCAACCAAAGTTAGGCAACCATACATACAAGTAAGGGCAAAGCGACGAATTCAATTCAACAAAGCAAATTCAAACAAAGAATAATCAAAAATTCCGCATTCTTGGTGTTTTTTGAGTGATAGAACAATAATTAATGTTAATATTATTATCTGACATTAGTATAAATAAATAAATATTTATTATTGGCCTTGTATGGAAATTGTAGGTGTATAACAAATAGATCTGATTTTAATATCCATACTGGTTAAAAGCACATTAATATTTACTTTAAATATCTTCTCTGTCGATTTAAAATTTAATATTAATAATGGTCCAGTCTTGTGCAGCTTATAATTGTGTAAATCGTGTATCAAAATTAACAGATATATATTTTCATAGGTAAGTGAAACATTTTATCTCTGTAATTGTAATAAATAGTTATTCTATTAGAATTACACCATATAAAACAAATAATAAAGTCGTGTTATTATAATTTTTATGCATTCATTTTCTTATTCTTTAAAAATAACCATGTTCTTCCTATAAAATACCTATGTGTAATAAAAACAAAAAATTTGAATTTCGTATTATTTCTTCATATATTATTTAGTAGTTTTTGCCCTTACAAGAAATGTTGGTTGCATACCTTACACTGTAAGGTAGGCAACCAACATTTCTTGTAAGGGCAAAAACTACTCTTACACTGGCAACAAACTTAGTACAGTAAAGCATTGACAACTATCAGTCCATTATATTCTAGGTCTATGATCAATCTAGGCTATTAGTTTGTCACAAACTGTGTTTATTATTGTTCAAGGATTAAATAGTATGCACTATTCACCGTGACATCTTACCAACAAAAAAGCGATTAGGGAAGCCTTTACATGAAAACCACAATTCTAGTCGAAGAGAAAACAAAGACGTAGGTACGTAAACAAACGGAAAGTAACATAATTATTTATTATTAACTATAGACATATTTGTGTATGCCCCCTAGAGAAAATGGAACACCTATGTCAAAGTCAGCTGTTCTGAAATGATCACTATCTGGTAATTCTTCAGCGTACAAATTCTATAGATTAGGTTACAATCTTGAGTTACCATGATAACGCTAGGCTTTTCTCCTACTCTTAGTTAGATTACTTATGAGTTTGCTGTTTGCTTCATTTTCTTTCCATTTCAGAGGTGGTTTAACCTTAGAAGAATCTATAAATCTTGCGTAGGTATGATGAAGATTTAAATGCTGAAGCTATTTATATTGAATCTCCTGTAAGCAGCGTTCTTAATGATGACGAAGAATCTGACGACGAAGATGATTGTGGGGACATCAACATTTGCTTAACCGTCAACTTACAGTGCCAGCTGAAATAGTCTGGCGAATAAAATAAAAATAATTTTTACTGAATTCGCTGAAGTTGGAGATGAAGAATTTACAGCACCAATTATTGAACAGAAAGAAAATAATGTTTTAAAAGAAAAATAATGATAACAAGCCACAGCAGCATAAATGGGGAAACAAAGAAAAAACGAAGAGAATGAGTTCGAAGCATAAGAAAAAAAATCAGAAAATAAGTCCTCGTCGAGGTAAAATAAAAAAACAAAAACAAGTAGAATTTGTTCCTGGATACAAGGTGATATTCAAAGTAGTCCTATAGAATTTGCTAGTCCAAATTTTGCAAAATATTCAACTTTGGCTCCCGCAGAAGTATTTGAGCTATTTTTTGACGACGAAATCTACGCACTTATTCTCGAAGAATCTGCTAGATATGCATTATTCAAAAATTTCGTGATCCTCAAATTTCTTTGAAAGACTTGTGCCCGTATTCACAAACGATAATTTCCTAAATAATTACGTAATCAATTATCCACATCTCATTCTATTGCAAAAAAACTGCATATCTCCATCTCACTCATTTGAATAATTACGTAATTATTTAGGAAATTATCGTTTGTGAATACGGGCATTGGAATGTACATTCGGAATTCTCATTTTAAGTGGCTACAATAATATACCAGGACGACAATTTTATTGGGACTCCAAATGTGATATGCGAAATGAAATGAGATCTATGAGAAGGAATATATTTTTTCGAATATTACAATGCTTACATTTTGCTAATAATAATGACCCCAACCACAGCGACAAAATGTGAAAATTGAGACCTCTAATGAATAAGCTCAAATCTAATTATTTGAAAAATTTTGTACCAAAGCACTTGGCATACCGCAAAACGTCTATTGCCAAATTTTTACGTTCCTGCGTTTTCAGTCTTTCAAATTATTCCGAAAAATTAATTTTAAAATGTCAACTTTGACATTTTACCATGAACTTTGACATTGAACCATATTATTTTCTATTATCAATAATTTATTAGAGCAAAGTTGTGTCAGACCGTAATATTTCTAAACGAAGAATCTCAATGCTCTTCACAACTTTCCGAGGAGCTTGTATATTATTGTTTTATTTACCTTTATAAGAAAAAAATCAACATTAATGTATAAGTTGAAATTATTTTTTTGTAGAATAATGGTTATAGGTTAGGAAAAATAATTATTGTCAGTTTTTTCAAAATTTTTCTTACCTTTAGAAAATATATAGGTATCAATATATTTCCAGGATACCCTTGCGAGCATTCATCAATCCTATAAAATCCCTGCCCGAAACGTGTCTATAAGATCCCTGCCTGTTTTAATTGAATCCCTAAAGCTAAGTTATCAAAGGATTTCGGAAATGAATTAAACGTACGTCGTGATGTTGAGATTATAAATAATAAGATGTTCTTATAACAAATAGAGTTGTTGAAAGAACCGTGTTAATCTCATATGAGGTTAAGTTTTTTCAGGGAGAATATAATTAGACAGAGTTCGAAGCTTAAGCCTTCCAGTTGGCAGACTTATATTGGATGTTTCAAAACATGTGCCAAAAAATAAAAGGTGTGATTCCCCGTCCGATTCTAGGAAAAAAGTTTCTATTAACATGAGTTCAAATGTACCATTTGCGAGATATTCAAAGACCATAAAAATTTCAAGATTTTATTCAAGAGGAACAAGTGATGTGATTTCGTCACATAGGCCCGTATTCATCAATAAATATAACCCCTGGGGTTATATTTTGGAACATGTCATTGGTTTAAAATTCGTAGCGTTCGTAGGGTTTGAGCATTAGACCAATCAGCTGTCAGAAAATTCAAAATATAACCCCAGAGTTATAATTTGAAGTTTGATGAATACGGACAATAGAGAGGTATTAAAGTACACTTTTTTCTTGTGTATAATATAAAAATTTTTTTGTGAGAAGAAAACTCCAATCGAAAAACGTAAAAATAATCTCGGAACGGTGATCTATTTGAATTTGAATTTCAAACTGGGGCCCGTTTCATAAAAAAATTACAAATAACAATTCGACAAATTGTCAAATTTGTTGTGACAAATTTCTATAATCATTTGATAAATTACATTGATTTTTAGAAATTTTAGGATTTAGAAACGCAACACATGTGACAATTTGTCGAATTGTCATTTGTAAATGTTTTATGGAACGGGGAGCCCCTGGTCGACTTTTGTAGTAATCGACGTGTTGCCTGGTATAACAACGAAATGATTTAATTTATAAATGTCATAATTTAATTATTAAAATTTAAGAAAGTTTTGCAAAGATTCTTGTAAGTTTTCGATGAGAGAAGTTAATACTATCGGATTAACTTTTATTATGAATTATTTATTTTCATTATTATGAAAATTTCACGCCATCAATTTTCAGCCAATAAAGTACGAGCATTGCTTACCGTTGCCATGGTTATTTGTGTATTATATCGGAAATTTTCTCCTACTGGGGTAAGCTGGAGAGTATTATAGTGGAAATTTTTTGACGTTTAAAAGTGACAACCCGGAACTTTATGTACGTCAACTGTTGACTGTTGCTGTTATTAATATTAATCAACCAATGCGTTTTGTTAAAGTTTCTATTATAATTTAATATTAAAGTGATATTTTCGCGTATTACCACGTATGAAATCACGGATTCACTATCGAAAAAATGATCTGGAAACCTAATTTACCTCTAATTTAGAAATTCTATTTGAAATAGGTAGGTACTTACCTACCTACCTAATTTTTCGGATTAACTTACAGCGAATTCATGGGGGTTCGACCACTTTATCTTTATAATTAATTGTATGGCACTTCTTGTTCCTATATAGAATCCATCTGCTGGCAAATCCTTGCGCTTTGGAACGAATGGCATTTAGAAACTAAAATTTGTGTTTGACAGCGCTAATAATGGCGGCGCGGTTATTAAACGTCAGTTTGGCGTTGTCACGTGATCATGTTACGCCGCCATATATCATCGCCATGTCATATTTTTATTTAACAATTAAATTGTAATTTTTCTATTCAAAACTAATTTTGTTGTGAAATTTTCTTTCCAAATACCACTCGAAATCAAATTGTACCAGGATTGTTCTCGCTCACGAGTATTTTAAGAAAATTATCCCTCGCCTTACATATTCGTGAGCTCGAAAAAATTTCGGGAAATAATTTGACCTCTAGTGGTATTACACGTGAAAATTTCACGCCATCAATTTTCAGCCAATAAAGTACGAGCATTGCTTACCGTTGCCATGGTTATTTGTGTATTATATTGGAAATTTTCTCCTGCAGGAGTAAGCTGGAGAGTATTATAGTGGAAATTTTTTTGGCGTTTAATAGTGACAACTAGGAACTTTATAAACGTCAACTGTTGACTGTTGCTGTTATTAATATTAATCAACCAATGCGTTTTGTTAAAGTTTCTATTATAATTTAATATTAAAGTGATTTTTTCGCGTATTACCACGCGTATGAAATCACGGATTCACTATCGAAAAAATGATCTGAAGAAACCTAGTTTACCTAATTTAGTAATTCTATTTGAAATAGGTAGGTACTTACATAATTTTTCGGATTAACTCACGGCGAATTCATGGGGGTTCAACCACTTTATTTTTATAATTAATTGTATGGCAGTTTTTGTTGCTATAATCCATCTGTTGAGCAAATCCTTGCGCTTTAGAAAGAATGGCATCTAATCAAACTAATCATAATTACTATTATACCGCAATTGTCGACTTATCATTATCAAAAACCACACTCGGCTGGTGCAGTTTGGCGTTGTCACGTGATTATGTTACGCCGCCATGTCATATTTTTATTTAACAATTAAATTGTAATTTTTTCATTCAAAACTAATTTTGTTGTGAAATTTTCTTTTCAAATACCACTCGAAATCAAATTATACCAGGAAATTTTGTTCTCGCTTACGAATATTTTAAGAAAATTATCCCTCGCCTTCGGCTCGCGATAATTTTCAGAATATTCGTGAGCTCGAAAAAATTTCCGGAAATAATTTGACCTCTAGTGGTGTTACATGTGAAAATTCCCTTAATAGTTAATTGCCATTATGACATTAAGGGCCGGTTGTTCGTACAGTGGTTAAGCATTTAGCCATATTCAAATTGCCTAATCGGTGATTATCTCACAGTTTGTGTTGTTCAAAAGTTAAAAGTTAAGCGGTGTTAAAATTTGAATAGAGATTAGCAATTAATCTGCGATTTGGCAGTTAATTACAGATTAAGGGAAAATTTGCGTTGTTCAAAGCCAGTTGAACGTAGTTAAGTATGTAAATCTGTGATTAAATTAACCACAGATTTTTGAGTGGTTAAACTATTTGACCATGTTCAAAGTGACAGTTTGATATGTCAGAATTTTATTAATTTGTCAATTTAAATCAAAATAAAACCAAAAATAACGGTTATAGAAGTATTTATTGATATGATTACCATGTTTTATAATTAAAAGTAGGTATTAAGTTTGAAAAGTAGGTATATTGCATCAATAAAGTATAAAAAATGTAAAATTTATCATCACCATCATCTGTCCAGTCTGTCGTCTCACTTTTCCCACCCAAACGCAAGCAGTCGAATGAACTCGAGTTTATTAAGAAATATGTAGGGATATCTATCGATCGTCTTGAACTTGAAAAAACAAAAAACTGAAAAACAGTTTCATTTCTTAAATGTGTAGGATAACTTCTAAAAATGGTTTTTAATTTTCGATGATAATTAATTAAACTGACATAACCTTTAATGAGTTGAATAATTCACAATAAAGCCGTGAGGCAATAATCGAAATGTCAACAATGCCATTCATGGACACTTCAATAAAATATAATGTTTTGCGACGTTGTCACGTTGTTATGGTCAATAATATATTATTTTAAAATTAAAAACTCATGTTTTATGATGTGATTTTTTATAAGAGGAAATAAATCAAAATCAAAAATGTGTTTTATTTAGTTAATTATGAATTGGTACATTATCAGTCTGAAAATATTCAAACATAACTTTAATACTAATAAAAGTACTAATAACTCTTACTAATAAAAGAAGAAATTATCCACCCTGGTTTAATCGTGATATTATTATGATTCTCCGAAAAAAAGAACAAATGTTTAAGTGCTGGAAGAGGTCAGGTATGGCACATTTTCACCTGGAGTTTGTTAGACTTCGTGTTGTAGTCAAAAAACAAATTAAAGATTCTTACAGGTCTTATTTGGTAAGGGTTCAGGATTCACTTTCACTCGATCCAAAGCAACTATTCACATTTGTAAACTCCAAGAAGGGTGTTACAAGAATACCAGGTAAAATGAAATTTAATGGTCATGAACTTTCAGACTCCCAGGAGATTGTTGATGCTTTTTCTTCCTTTTTTAGCTCCACATTTCTCGCTTCCTCCTCTGCTAGATCGGAAAATAACGATCCAGGTGATGTAAATATGCCATCGTTAAATATCACTTGTTTCACTGAAGATAGATTATTTTGATGCATTAAGAGGGATTAAACCATCTCCAACCTGCGGTCATGACCAAATCACCTGTTTCTTAGTTAAGGGATGGAGAGGAGTCTTAGTTAAACCTTTAATTTTTATATTTAATATGTGCTTAACACGCGGTACCTTCCCGGCTTGTTGGAAATTGACCAGAGTGTGTCCGGTTTTTAAAAGCGGAGACAAATCCGACATTTAAAATTATCGCCCAATATCACTGTTATCAACGTTTTCCAAGATATTTGAGATTATGTTATACAAACAAATCTTCAACCATGTACGGTGTTTGTATATCACCCTGTCAGCATGGATTTGTTGAACACAGGTCTACTGTGACTAACCTGGTGCAGTTTACTCAGGTTGTTCCTGACGTATTGGATGGGAGGGGACAGGTTGATGCTGTTTACACAGATTTTTCCAAGGCGTTCGATCGTATTGACCACCAGATGATCATTACAAAATTAAATAATTTCGGCTTGTCTAATAGTTTAATCTCGTTGTTTGATTCTTATCTTCACAATAGACAGCTTTACGTTTCATATAATGGATTTAATTCATCCGTTTACATTGCATCATCTGGTGTTCCACAGGGATCGAATCTTGGCCCTCTTCTATTCCTCTTATTTATTAATGATCTACCTAATAAAATAAGCAGTAACATCCTGATGTTCGCCGATGATGTTAAAATTTTTCGTCCGATATTCTCTATAATTGATGCAGAGGCTCTCCAGACTGATTTGAATATCCTACTTGAGTGGTGTGCTGGGAATAAACTGTCCTTAAATGTCAATAAATGCAAAGTAATGTCATACTTTCGCATCAAAGATCCAATTTTATTCCCTTACGTTATTGCCGATAGTCAACTGACTCGTGCGAATTTGACAAAAGATTTGGGAGTACTCTTCGATACCGAGTTGACCTTTTCTCAGCACGTGATAGAGGTCTCTTCTTCGTCGATCCGAATGCTTGGATTTATTATTCGCAACACTAAATCATTTCAGAGTGTTCAATGTTTGAAGACGTTATATTACTCTTTTGTCAGATCTAAGTTGGAGTATGCAATGATGGTATGGTTTCCATTGTATAGCAATAAAGTTTCTATGCTTGAAAGAGTACAAAGGAAGTTTCTCAAATTCTTATGGTTCAAGAGATTTCATCGATACCCATATCAGGGCTTCCCATATGAAATCCTTATGCGGACGTTTGAGTTAGAATCTCTTAGCAACAGACACAGAACCGGTTGCCTGATATTTTTGTTTAAACTATTTCACGGCTTGATTGACTCTCCATGGATCTTACAGAGCCTTGATTTCTCTATTAATCAACATAATAGTAGATCTCAGTGTTTATTTCGACTACAAAATCCAAAAACTAATATGATGTTGAAGTCACCATTATTCAAGACCTGTTCTTATTTTAATGAAATAAGCCACTCGTGTGATGTGTTTTTTCAACCATTCAACTCTTACAAGAGATCTATTATAAACTTATGGTAAGAAATCTTGATCTGGGTGTTTTTCTTGTTGTTTATTGATTTATAATATATAGTATTATTATTGTGTTATTTAGGCTACTGTGGTATAGGTACTTTATTTATTTATTTAATATAGTTTATTTCTATATGATACTTGGGTAATATAATATTGCTTGTGTATCTGGTCAATCGAATCGACATTTATTGGGACGTATGTCCTCATTTTTCTCATTATTTCTTTAAATTCTTAGTTCTGTATTATTTTGTTTTTTTGTGTTTTTTTATATGTTATTAATGTTAAATAGGTATTTAAGAAAACAAACATTGTTTTGTCCAGTAAATGGATATCATAATCTGTTGGGCAAATAAACGATTATTATTATTATTATTATTATTAATAACCAGTCTTATGGCCCATTATCTACTTGACGGCCTCTGTGATATTTTATTTGCCCTCTCGCATGGACCATTTATAACTTTTGATGTATTTCTGAATAGAAATATTTGAAATTTTAAAATTAAAACAATAACCTTCGCAAATAATACCAAATATTTTTATTTCACAAGATGTTAGTAATAAATAATAGATATGACAACGCTGCACAACATGATCATTCTCAGTTCTACGAATCTGTCAGTTTAGTGAATTTAACTGGGCATGAAGTGTAATTTTTGGGCAATTTTGCGATATTTCAAACTCAATTTTCTCGATATTTTATTAACGGTTCGCAATTTTTTTTGCGATATTTCAAACTCAATTTCTTCGATATTTTATTAACGGTTCGCAATTTTTTTTCAAGATATCATCTAAATCGAGCGTAAATCAACGACTCATGCAAAAAAAAATCCAAAAATCGGAGTGACCTATTATAATGCACCGTCCCCGGTATGTAGATTAATAAAAATTAACTATTATAACATTTTACACGGAAGAAAATTGCGGATTGCGGAATTTTACTGTGCTCCGACTCCGAATTACATTATTATTATAATGACAATTGACAACAACACAACGCCAAAGCCATTCGTATTGCCTGTCGAGCGCCGAACGGTGCCGTCGAGTAGTGCCGACAATTCCGATTGGCCGAGAAAACTAAACTCTGCAATGTTGCCAACTCGCGTGTAGCTTTAATCTCAGGTTACCTAACCGCTGATTTCAGATCTTTTGAACAACGCAATTGAAAGTTAACCATATTCAAATTTTAACTATAGCTAACTAATCACAGATTAACTTTTCGTACGAACAACCGGCCCTAAGGATAATAATGTATAACTCTCGTGTACATACGTGTGAATATTAAAGTACAGCAAACAAAATCAGTTATTTACTATATCTCCGGAACCTTTTGAGTTACAGAACTCAGATTTTTTACACATCTTGTCATCTTGTCATTAATATTATTATCTCCTTTTTGCGGGATTAGTAATTTTTTATGTGACAGGGCAACAAATTATAAAAAAAATCAGCAACAAGTAGTGGATGATAAGTAAAACACTAATGTTTAAAAAAATTCTACTGTATACTGATGGATAATATAAACGTTACACTTGTTTCGCTACTTAAATATTTTTATTTTTTTATTTTTTTCCAACACCACTACATTCACTGTTTCATTAAAATTTTTATATGAGCAACGCTTCTATATGTATTGCTGAATGCAAAGGAAAAGTTATCTAAATTACAAAAACCTGGACTTTATCGAATAAACTGCTCTCATTGTAATTCAATTTATATAGGACAAGCTTGTAGAAAGCTAGAAATTAGATAATACAGACTCAAACAACCAGAAAGATCAAATTTTGAAGTCATTGGCGTATTTTTAGATACAACCACAATTTAACCAGCGTGCGTAGAACGCGGAGCCATTCTGATATTTAATATAATGTGAGTTACACTAAGACAATATGTCATTCCTGTCATGTCAGCCGAGAACCATCTCGAATCGAATTGCCTCATAACCTTAATAATTGCAGAAGGTAAACAAAAACAAATACTAATTGCGAATCCAGAACTCTTTGCGAGTGCTCCCTCGTTCTCTACCTTCGTTCTATTTTCGAGCGCCCAGCTCGTTGGTGTCGATTCTGCGGCCGGGAATACTGCAAACTGCTGCTATATTATACATCACGGCATTTTCAAAAGTTTCCATTGGTAATATATTTATTTGAAACAAAAAAGATATCAAAAATCGCAAAACCAAGTTTGAATGATACGGAGGTGAAACCAAAATGACATACGAAATTACTCACTCCCATGAACCCTTAAAACTCCACCCACCCTAATTATGATTTTTTTTGGCAACTCCCTACTTGTGATACATCGTTGGAAAGCCCTTGAAAAATTCTTTCCAGCGGTACTAAACAAAGTGACATTCTACCAAATATGTTTTTATTATATGGTTGATAGGGCATTTGATTTCATTTAAATGAAAAAATACTTTGTTAATTCTTTCGAGACAACACGTTTTCAAAATGGTTTCCATTCTTGACTATACAATAAGCCTATTTTCGAACTCTTGTCGTACCTTTCTGGGTCTCGGAGTTCAGAGATCGACAATTTCCTGTAATTATCTGCCGTAGTTGCTCAAGTGAATATGGTTTTGTTTTATAAACAACGAAGTTCAAGTAACCCCACAGGAAAAAATCCATTGAAATCAAGTCGAGTGATCTATTCTAATCCTTAAATAACTTGCTTTTTTTTAATTTGAAACTTTTTACCGTAACTACAAAAATAAAGTAGTCCGGGTACGTCGAAACTTTATTTATTGAACTGTCGATTAATCCGGTAAACCTCAAGTGAATTTAACAAGATTGATCTCTTTACGAAGGATTTTCCTTCCCCTGTCGATTGAACTTCTTGAATTTTTAATTTTTTTACCACCGCAACCACTAAAGGGCGCTATCTAGCATGTACGCGAATATCGCGTTTTTTCTGAAAAAAATTAAATACAATGATACAATTTTTCTAAATATTGACAAAAATAATTAAATTCCTAAGGTGTCTTTGATAACCGTAGCTGGATTACTTTCGCCGAACTGTAGGTATCTGCCAGAAAAGTTGATTGATGAATTTTCAGTTTAGTCGCCGCGCGAATTAAACGGAAATCATCCCTCGATTAAAATTGATGAAACTCAAATAATATGTTTTATGTCGATCGAAAGAAACAGAAAATCTCAGATATTTCATCACCCTGTAAGCATATTCACTTCACGCCCATGAAGAAATTTGATCGTTTTCAGCTGTAGTTGATGGCTTTAACCGAAGGCTTTAACCGAGGCCTCTACAACATTTTGAACTTTTTTTTCTGGGATACCTGATTAACGAATAACATTGTCTAGATGTTTATGTTCTGTGTGGAGTCGTATGCTTTTTTGATGCTTAAGAAAATAAAGCAAACATCTCCTTTACATTTATTTGCTTTCTTAAAAGTAGTCTAGAATTGCTGTCTGTGACAATACAGTCAGTATTATTAAGGATCTGATAGCAGAATACGTTCACCATTCCCCTATTTTTAAATATCCGGAACAAAGCTTTTCTCAATCATTTTTGAACGTCCATTTTGAAAGCACTTATCTGAATTCTTTTAGGATATTTTTTCTCATAATTAAAACGTTTCTCATAACTACTTTAGCGAGGTCTGGAGTTGTGTCGACGGCTATTATTCCTTTAATTGCATTATTTGTTTTCTCTATTATAATTTTAGGCTTAAAATGTGAATTTTTAAATGCTGTTGATTAGCTACTAATTCAATTCGAAATAAGATTGGATTGTAATTTAACATTGTTAGTGTTTTTGAATAAAGTCTTAAAATTAACAAAAATTAGACTCATATTACCTGATATTACCTGATTTCCGGCTTCCTTCCTCTAATCTATTTTTCTTATACTGCGACTTTTCTTTTGTTATATGTATTAATAAGATTGTGTAAATTAATATTCATTCTGTTCTCTCTCTCTCTCTCCTTCTCTCTGTTCTTTTTTCCATTTTGATGTTCGTTGAGTCATCGATGTTTCGTATGTTTCATTTATGTTGACAAAACTGCCCCTTTTTCCAGCCTGCATAATTTATTTGAAGGATCTTTTGATACTGGCAATTAACTTACACTTTGTGCAGGATGAAAGTATGATGCTCCATCATATTCACCAAATATACCATTATTCATGTGATTAGTGTTAAATATAGGAATTAAATATGTTTTTAATTTTTCATTTCTTATTTCAAGAAACCTGTTTACAAGCTTCTTAGAAAAAGTGCTCACTTTTGTCCCTAAACAATGATATAGCAGTGAAAGTATACCTACTGCGAGACATTTCTGGCAGTTAAAATTTTTGTCAAAAAACAGTTTTCCCGAAACCTACATTGTTCACCAAGACTTTTTGCAGGTTTGGGCATGGCTTAGAATATTATAAATTTTTTTATAAAAGTATATTCACCCTTGCTTGTGAAGATAATTAAAAAACTTATGGAAAAAAGTATTTAGAATTAAAATTTAAAGCCAGATATGAATTTATAGATTTTTTGAGTTTTTGATGTTTTTTTTGTTATTTGTTACCTATTTAAAAAAAAAATAACTAAGTTGAATTTGAGTTGAATAAAATAAAATTTGTAAATCTTAATCGAAAATCTTATTTGAACTTAAAAAAAACTCCCAAACAATCACAAACAAAATCCAATAAAAGTAAAAATAAACAAATTTATAAAAATTCAAATAAAGCTACAAATCTATATCTGACTTTCAATTTTAATTCTAAACAACTTTTTTCCTATACATTTTTTCAATATCTTTACAAACAAGGGTACTTTACTCCTATAAAATATTTTCAATTTTTGTCCTATACCCTGTATGCTACGTATCATACTTTAAAATAAGTATACGAGTATGTCAACTGAGTTTTAGGACATGCGCAAACTTTATGCGCAAATATTTTTTTTTATCATACTGATATAAAAATTCCCATATGGTGCGTACTTTGTGAATGGCACTGTATAGTTATAACACTGTATTCAAGTTGAACATAGTTCTGACAGATTGTGTTGTGAAGTGCACTTTAATTGAAAATTAAGACTTTTCAGTTGCAAGACAACAGAAGTTAACAGATGGTATTATTTGAACATCATAATTATGGCAATAGTTGTAAAAAATTCGCTGTAATTTGTATTACACGATCACCATTGATATTCTCGGATGAGCTATTTCAAATATTGCATACTATGTGCAACTCGGCAATATTGTATGGGAACTTTCTTTTTAATATCAGAATAAAAAATATACGAGTACAAGAAAATGATAAACACGCAAATTACAACTGCATTCAGATTTTCAGATTCATGTATAATTAATACATGAATGTACCGTGTTACGGGACCGCAAAGCACAACCTTAAGGTGATAATTTTAACTTATTCGTTTTGGGTCTCGGACATTGTATGTAACTCTAATAAAAACTTTCGGTTACTTCAAGTATATTTCGGAATTCAACTTCTATTTTCTATTTCAAAATTCAGAATTAAAGAAACCATTATTCGTAATTTTTTAGTCGTTTAACATGTTTTCGAAAATATTTCCGATCCAAAATTTTATTAAACAGTATTGAGAAAGCTGCATATATTCGTAGCCTGGAAAATTTAAATAGAAAACGTTAGGAGTTAAGGCGACTGAATTTAAAGGGCGTTTGTTTATGTTTATGAAATTATTATAAGACAGTGTTGTTTGACCAATCATTGTTAATTGTTAGGCTCTGCTTCAATGAGTTACCATAGATACCTACTTTATTGTTGATATTGTTACTATCTCATAATAACAACTATTTACGATGGCGACTACTAATTGGATTTCGCCTTTGTATAGAGTCTCAGTACTCGCATAGTATATTATAGTGGGATTTTTAAAACATTCTTGTTTACTTATCAATCAAAAAATTTATACATTTGAACATCTTTAATTTATTAAAAACTTCTATGTATATAAAACAGTATTAATAGAGTTTGGTTCTAATTCTACTGAAAAACTCTTTTGACCATCTGTTAGGTGTACATTACTTGCAGTCGATCCCCTGTAAGAAAAATGTCATAATAATGTTAATAACAAATCAGATCGTTTCAACTATTAATATTAAATGATTTATGATACCAAGTCTCTTGCCTCTCCGATGCAAATATTTGTTGCCATTTGGACACCTTGAATATTAGAATACAGGGTGATCAGTTGAGGGTACGAAGCGGCCTCAAAATAAAAATTTTCCATACATAAGTGACCAAGAGAAATCCACTGAAAATATTTTCAAGATGGCCGCACTTTCGAGCACACCGGAAGTGGATACCCATTGTCAAAAATCTTAAAGGTATTAAAATATAAAGGGGACACGCAATATTATTATTATTTATTCAAATTGTCTGAAAAAATCGAATGCAGGTGGTTTTTATTGATGGAGTAGTTTTTGAGTGAAAATACCTGTTTGTTATTTTCAAAACAGGGTATTAGGTACATCGAAAATGGCTCAAGATATTTGAAAACGGCGTATATTTCCCCTTCTCAACTTCTCATGTAGTATCTTAATAGGTAGTTTAAATTTCTACACAGGGTGATGAAAATTATCAGATTTTTCATTACCCAGTACAATAATAATTTCAAGTCATTGTAGTGTAAAACGTGAAAAGTTAAGATATGGACATGTAAGCCTTTTTTTGATATCTTGACCCGTTTTGAATGCAAGCTGCTATGAAAATGAAAAATTGCGATTTTCACTTGTATACAGGTGGGGCCATCGAAAAGGTAACAAGCCTAATAATTTGGAAAGTGAAGATGTATGCGAAAACGCCGAAACAGGTCGATTTTATTATCGAGGCGGACATATTTTCGTGACAAATTTAACTACCCAAGTTCACCCCCTTCGCAGGGGTAGCTACCCCTTTGATTATCATCATAGGGAACAGATATCGAGTGATACATCATTTGAAAGCTACTTGAATTATTTTTACAACAATTTCCCATATTTTGGGTTTCGCTCACAGACAGGGTGGCCCAACGAAAACGTAGCTTTCAAATGATGTATCACTCGATATCTGTTCCTTATAATGATAAGCAATGGGGTAGCTATCCCTGCCAAGGCGGTGAACTTGGGTAGTTAAATTTGCCATCAAAATATGCCTCCTTTGATAACAAAATTCACCTGTTTCGACGTTTTTCGCGTACATCTTCAGTTTCCAAGTTATTAAGGCGAGTTACGTTTTCGTTGGGCCAGCCTGTATGTAAGCGAAACCCAAAATGGGTATCGTTGTAAAGAGAATTCAAGTAGCTTTCACTCAATGTATCACTCGATAGCTGTTCCCTATGATGGTAAGCAAAGTGGTAGGTACCCCTGCCAAGGGGGTGAACTTGGATAGTTAAATTTGTCACGAAAATATGTCCGCCTCGATAACAAAATCGACCTGTTTCGGCGTTTTTCGCATACATCTTCACTTTCCAAATTATTAGGCTTGTTACCTTTTCGATGGCCCAACCTGTATAACTCATCATAACGTACCTACTCAATTTAAACTCTAATCGTCAAAAACACCCACCTACATTCGTTTTTATTTATCAGTTTAAAAATATAATAATATACAGGGTGTTCCCGTTAAAATAACGAAGTATGTATTAACTTCCGGTATTTTCGGACCATTTGAAAATATTTTCAAGATTGCTGCATTTTTGAGTACACGGGAAGAAGTGGATACCTACTATTAAAAATATTAAAGGTGATATAAAGATATAAAGGATTAAAGGTAAATACAAAGGTGACAGCCAATGTATTATTATTTTTTCAATTGTCTGAAAAAATCTAATGCAGGTGGTTTTATTGTTGGAGTATTATAACTTGAGTAGTTTATGAGTTATAAACAATTGATATTCGCAAAATTTGCATTTTCAAAACAATGTACATCGGAAACAGCTCAAGATATTAGAACAAGGCTCTATCTTAACTTTTCATGTAGTTTCCTATTAGGTAGTTTAAATTTCTCTACAGGGTGATGAAAATTATCAGACTTTTCATCACCCAGTACAAAAATTTCAAATACAGTTACACTGTCGTGTAACTAGTGAAAAGTTAAAATGTAGAAACATATAAGCCTTTGTCGATATATTGCACCCGTTTCCAATGTAAACTGTTTGGAAAATGACAAAGTGCGATTTTCACTTGTTTATAACTCATAAACAACTCAAGTTAAACTTCATTAATAAAAACCACCGGCTTTCAATTTTTTCAGACAATTTGAAGAATAATTAATACATTGGGTGTCCCCATTAAAATAACGAAGTAGGTGTCCACGTCTGATATTTCCGGAGGTGCGGCTATCTTGAAAATATTTTCATTGAATTTCCCTTACTCTTTTATGTGTATTTTTTACGTTGAGGCTCTAGGACCAATAGTTCCTGAGATAAAGGCCTTAACTTATCACTCCGTACAGCATCACACCCAACCCCTTTAGGATATTTTAAAAACTTATGGGAATATAAGCACCTTAATCAGTTCACAAGCAGCTTGAGAATTTGCAACACAAACAATGGATATGGCAATGGAGCACACATATTTTCATTAAATGTGGATATGTGTGTGTTTTAAGAACTATACATCTCTTAACAAATACAATCTAATTAAAAAGCTACTCACTGATTGGAAATGAAAATTGAAGTCAAATTATCAGGTCTCAAAAACGCTTCAACTTTTAGATTCTTATCCAGAGGTTTATTTGTATGTACTCTCACTGAACCTGGGATTACGAACTTTGAAAAATGTCCCATTGCGTAGAACATTGGTTGTTTATAAAACTCTCCGGCTGTAGCATTAACTAGAATTGGTGAATCAACTCTATTATTTATGTAAACTGGACCTCCTGTTGTATCCAAGACCATGTTCCAATCAATCCAACCTTCTGCTTGATAACTTAGATCCTAAGAAAATAATAATTTAAAAAGGCGCATTTATAAGGTTTTTTAAAAATATTTAAGACAAAATATTAAACTTATCATGGCAGTATTAAACTTATCATCAAGATTATATTTTCTGTTGTTTTATGTCTGAGATATTGAAAAACTATTATCTCGAATGCTACTGAAAAATCTCTTTTCGTTGTAATAGAAGTTCCTGAGAACTCACTTGAACGATATTATTAGATCGTATATAACGTAAAACGTTGGAACACTACGCGTGACAAAATAGAGCCTTGAGTGATCTATGCTATTGATAATAAAATTATTCGACTTGAAACTCTTCCGCTTGGAGGGATATTTTATTCAAGATTCCTTTCCAAAAGAGATGTGAAAGACGAAACAAAACTACATCGAAAACGTTTTAGTGATATAACCTGAATCCTTTTTACATTAAATTCAATACTACAAAATAAAATTTATGTAACCTCGCCACTAACTCTCCAGCTCTACAATTTGTCCAATTAAACTCTGGAGAGACGTTCTGCGAATAGTGACGTCACGAAATTAGTCTACCTTCACTGAGAAACACGTGTTGGCGATTCCATAGGCATACAACATATATAGTCACAACACTTTAGTCTCTCAATGTGCATCGCCAACACAAGTAGATACATCTCGCACATGCCGCCGATTCTCGGCTCCAAAGTCCAACTATACCTCAGTCGACAAACAGATATAGTAATAAAACTGCGCACAAAACTTTTAAGGTCCAAGTAGTCACATCTGTAGGCAGATAATGCCTTATTTATTGGTTACCTGGTTCCGGTAAACCAATGAGAAGGGCATTCTAAGGTTTGTGTATATAATTCTTGTGTATATAAGGTCTGCCTACCTGGATTGTAAACTTACCGCGCACTTTTATTACTATATCTTTTGGCCGACTGAGGTATAACAATAGGAAGTCCCTCAGTCCGAATTATCAGAAGGTCTCGCAAAGTTATAATGGACAAGCTATAGCTTCATGCAGGACGTATAACTGGTCATTTTGATAAGCCTTATTTCATAATTTCATTCTTCTTTATACTGTATGGAAATTTATAATTGCCTTGTCACAATAATTGCCTTTAGTCTAATATCCAAGGTAGCGCGACATAAAAATCAAAGCCAGCTCACCCTGATTGATCTTTGTACGCGGTCACAGCGGCGCACCAGAGATTGGTTGCATTTCGCTTATCATCGTATAATATAAGTACCTCTAAGGGCCAATGTTCTCTAAAGTATTCATCAATATAATTTACCTCAAGGGCTTGGCAACCCTGGAGACAGATATTACTCGGGGATACGTGGAATTCTGTATTCATCAAAGGTAATCTTGAGGTACATACCGGAGTTACGTAAGTACATAAAAAGTCAAATCTAACACTGCGTCAACTCTGGCAACATGGTGAAATGCCATTGGCTTAACATTCGAGAGTCAACTTCAGATGAGAGAAGTGACAAAAACGAAAGAGCTGATGGAATAAAAGTGTATTCTCTGTTTTCTTTACAAAGTTTACGATCGGTAATTTTCATACTTGTTATAAAATATAAGTGGCTAATAGCACAAGTATGCGAAGGTAATAAAAGAAACGAGGAAGAAGAAGAATTATTATTGTTATAAAATATAGTTGACTAAATTCACAAGAAGTGAGCGAAGGCCCTTATAGAAACGAAGAAGAAGAAATACTATAGTTATAATGGGTACGTTCACCTGACGTCAACTGTTGAATAGCAGCGCAAAACGGTTGAGTGTAATGTGTTTCAACATGTTGGAAATAGTCTGAACGCATTGTTGACATCGAGAGATATGTGACATGTTTCTGGATACGATTCAAGTTCATAGAAGTAATTATTAGCATTTATTTGTCGCTGATTATATCAGGAGCATTCTTACTTGCAACTTTTACTTCCCACTTGGCGCATGTCCGCAACATACACGTTGACTGTGCTGAGCGTGAAATATTTAAACTCACAAAAATACTCAACAGTTGAACAACGGTTGTAAGTGAGCGGTATGTCTGAACGCAAGCGCTACCTCAACAATTCAACGGTTGACGTCAGGTGAACGTACCTAATGTTAAGTGTTTTTTTGACAATACCAAATTGCCACAATATACAGGCAGAGGTCTCTGTTATTAGAGTACCTACCTTGATATAAAATGTTGATAAAGAGTACGGAAGCTAATCTTTCTTCTCTTGCCGATCGGTAGCGATCTGAGAGAGAATAGGATATATCTCTTCAATACAGTGAATTTTTAGTTACTAATTGATTAATTATTTGGTTGACTTCTGTGCTGAAGCGAACATCGTACGCCTACATAGGCTTAGCCAGCGATTGACGGATAGAAGAATAATTATTAATAAATTTTTATATCAAAATTAATTGATTTTCGTTATAAAAAATAATATAGGGATCACTTGACAATGTAAATTTTGGCAGTTCGACAATAAATAAATATATAAATATATAATAAATAAAGTGTAGCTGCACGTCAAAACGTCAAAATGAGTGGCTTCTACCGAATTAAAATTTTTTGACCTTTCAAAATTTGTAAAATAGTCATTATTTAATAAAATAATAAAGTAATAGTCTAATAAAATACAACTCGTGATTAATTTAATCGTATAAAGCTGTATTTTATTTCTAAACTCAATCGAGTTGCTTGCAGAAAACACCACGAGTCCTTAGGATGGTATGGTGTTTTTAAGCGTTTTCTTTAAGATTCGTGGTGTTTTCTTTAAGCAACTCAATTTCGTTAGAAATAAATGGGCAGGTGTGTCACGTAAATTTAATCAATTGTGATATCACTACCGAGAATGTGCCTGGATATTTGATGCAGATTTATTAATAATACAGAAAAATACCTGATAAATTTGTCTTCTAGGGTTAATTTGCTATACACGTATGACCATCAGTTACCGATCCGATCACCAATAATCACGGTACAATATTAGAGCGGCTGCAGCTCGCGCTAGTGCGTTGAAATGTTGCAGAGAAATACTCGGTCTTTGTACAAGAAAGATGACCCAAATGATGCAATTGCAGGCACGTCGAATTTATGAAAGAGTGATATTTTTGTTGTTCTTATGTTTTCAAGTTTTAATTTTGAAAATTTTCACTTTTTTGGCACTTAACTTTTTATTTATGTACTTTTCTGTTTATTCTTTTCTTGAAAATGAATAATATGGTCACCGTACCTATAAGGTACCTCTTGTCTAAAGCACAGATCCACAGAAACGGCCCTACACGCAGTGACAAGGGAAATTGAAAAAGCACTGCACCACGAGAACAAAGCCTTGGCCATTTCCTATGATGTGGAAGGCGCTTTTGATAAGGCAAGAACAAAAGTTATATGCACCGAGCTGCAATCCAGGAGCCCCCCCCCCCCCCCCGGTACTTGTTAACTGGATTGCAGCTCTGTGCATATGGCTTTTGTTCACCTGACAGACGACGGACTGTACGCACAGGCGTATGCTGATGACGGGCTGGTTCTAGTACCGGTCAATTTCTAAGCGTGGTCTGCGATCGCATGCAGAGTGCATACAAGATAATCGAAAAATGGTGCGAAGAGGCTGGTCTGACCATCAATCCCAGAAAGACTGATATGGTCCTCTTCATAAGGAGAAGAGAAAAAAGAGGATTTAAACCACCGAGGCTGCTTGGCAAACTCTTAACCTTGAGCGGGGAAGCAAAATATCTTGGAATGGTACTAGATGAAAAACTGACCTGGAGGCCACAGATTGACAGAAAAGTCATAAAAACTGTGACATCTCTATGGCAGCTAAGAGGAACAATAGGCAATGTGTGGGGACTAAAACCGAAGGTAATGCACTAGTTATACAAGGCCATCGTCAGACCGAGAATCAGCTATGGTTCGGTGGTCTGGTGGAAAACAACTATAAACAAAACCGTCACAAACAGGCTAGCCAAACTTCAATGGCTCACCAGTTTGTTATTAACAGGTGCAATGAGAACCACCCCGTCAGCAGCCCTGAATGTCATTCTGGAGCTGCCACCGCTTCCTATTTGGATAAAAGGGGAGGCCATGGCGGTCTACTTAAGAATGCGAGATTCGGGAATATGGAAAATCGGAGGATAAAGTGGGAAAAAGAGAGGTAGCCTTCTAGCCAGGAGGACTAGTTTGTTTCACAGACGGCTCCAGGAACAAAAATCGCCACATAGGAGCAGGGCTCTACCTGGCTGGACGGAAACTGAAAAGATCCTTTTCCCTTGGGTCTATCACAACTGTCTTCCAGACGGAGGTTTATGCTATCCTGCAAGCAGCCAGATTGGAGTAGATAATAGACGCCAAGGAACGATACACATATGCACAGATAGCCAGGCCGCCGCGAAAGCGCTGGGCTCACACGGAACCAGCTCCACACTGGTCCAGGAGTATGCCGAGGCGCTGAACAGACTGGCGGACAGAAAATCAGTGCATATCGTATGGATTCCCGCACACTCAGGTGTACCAGGCAACGAGCTAGCAGACCACCATGCGAAGCTCGGGACCAGGGAAAGCTTTTGTGGACCAGAGTCTGTACTGGATCTGACCAAAAATCTTCTCAAAGAAGCTATAAAAGAGTGGACTCGCAAGGGTCTGGAGAATCACTGGAAAATAGCATCAGGCTACAGACAGGTGACGCTGTTTCTGGCTGGTCCGATCGAAAACTGATGGACCAGAATTTCCAAAAATGAACGGAACGTTCTCAGACTACTAGTCGGGGTGTTCGCCGGTCACAGCAATCTTAACAGACATCTATGTACAAGTTATGGCGATTACTCGGGATCCGGTCTGCCCTAAATGCGGAATGGATGATGAGGATACTATTATACAGGGTTTCTTGCTAAGGTTGGCTACCGGCCATATCTCGGAAACTAATGGGCCTATAACCTCAAAATAAAAAATTTCCAGACATAAGTGATCAAGAGAAATTCAATAAAAGTATTTTCAAGATGGCCGTACTTCCGGAAATACCGGAAGTTGACACCTACTTCGTTATTCTAACGGAAACACCCTGTAAAATATTATATTTTTTAAATATCTGAAGAAATCGAATACAGGTGGTTTTCACCATTGGAATTTAGATTGAGCGGTTTATGAGTTATAAACAAGTGAAAATCGAAAATTTTCAACTTCAAAGCAGTCTAGAACTAAAACGGCTCAAGATATCTAAAAATTTAGGATAGTCTCTATCCTAACTTTTCATGTTTTATCCCACTATGTGGAGTAAATTTTAATACAGGGTGATGAAAATTATCCGATTTTTCATGTAGGTATCCCTGTATTAAAATTTAAACCACATAGTAGGATACTATGTGAAAAGTTAAGATAGGGACATGTAACCGTTTTTAGATATCTTGAGCCGTTCTAGTTCTAGACTGCTTTGAAGTTGAAAATTTTCGATTTTCACTTGTTTATAACTCATAAACCGCTCAATCTAAATTCCAATGGTGAAAACCACCTGTATTGGATTTCTTCAGACATTTAAAAAATATAATATTTTACAGGGTGTTTCCGTTAAAATAACGAAGTAGGTGTCAACTTCCGGTATTTCCGGAAGTACGGCCATCTTGAAAATATTTTCATTGAATTTCTCGTGATCACTTATGTCTGGAAATTTTCTATTTTGAGGTTATAGGCCCATTAGTTTCCGAGATATAGCCGGTGGCCAGCCTTAAGCAGACACCCTTTATAGGCATATGCGAAGTATACAGCAGCCTCAGGCTCAACATTTTTGGATCTGAGGAGCTTCAAGAGAAAGAAATTAAACTCCTGTCATAAAACGACCTACTGGTCTTTATCAAAGGGTCAAGGAGGTTCGAGTAGGAGTTCCACCATGGTTCGGGTACGGCGAAAAGGGCCCTTGGTGGCCTAGTCGCTTAGGGTGCACCACCCGTACCCACCATACTGCTACTACTATAATAATAGGTACCTACCTACCTTTATCATTGCATATTATTTTTATGAAATATTTTTATAATACTTATTATTGTTCTTGCATTATTTAGTCAGAGTCATAAAAGAGTGTTTGAAGGCTACTTGATAGCGACGATAGAGGTTAAATTGACAGGCTCCCGAAAAATTCGTGAATTTAAATAACAACGGTACAGAAACGAGTTCGGACTCAACAAAAATCTGGTTGGAACGATATGTAATAAACTGGTACAAAGTGGTGATAAAGTTTGGAACAATATTCATAATAGTAATAATAATAATTTTATAATAATAACAATGATAATAATGATTATATTGTTCACTTTGCCAAGTTTTGACGTAAACTTTTTTTATTATGACGTCATCTATTTGTCAAATATGACGTCATCGCTCTTTTTTTTAAATGACAACTGCAATTTTTTTCACGTTTTCCAAGAGATCTCCTTACCGTTCAAATATGACATAAAAAAACTGGTACCTTACATAACGATTTTTTCGAAAAAAATGCAGATTTTGCAAAAAATGCACTGTGATAAAATAACATCATTTTTATTGTTTTGGTACGTTGCTATGTTACAAAATGAAAAATTGAATGAAACTAAAAAGTTGCTTCTACTTCTGGACATTTGGTGTCATTTTTATCAATTTCTGTGTTATCAGACACTTATCTTGTACTGATCTTTTTTAATAATAATAATATTAATTTTTTTTTTAAATCGGTATTCTTTATGTTTTTTTATGTCATGATTTGAACAGTAAGGAGATCTCTTGGAAAACGTGAAAAAAACTGCAGTTGTCATTTAAAAAAAAGAGCGATGACGTCATATTTAACAAATAGATGACGTCATGATAAAAAAGTTTACGTCATAACTTGACAAAGTAAACAATTTAATCACTATTATCATTGTTATTATTATAAAATTATTATTATCATTATTATGAATATTGTTCCAAACTTTATCATCACGATGTATACGAACCCTCACATCGTACAGATATTGTTGAGACGCCTAGAAAGTAATGCGCATGTCTTGAAAAGAATAATGTAGTAGAATCCTGTGAATTGGTTTAAAATGTATATTACAAAAAAGTCAACCTACTTGTTTGCCGGATGACGCACTGTTTCCAATATATGTACTTCAAAATTTACGAAACCGTACAAGGGAAAATATAATAAAAATGTATAATGAGGTAATGAGTAGGTACTTGCAGAAATAATCATTAAACAGTGCGTCAAACGGCAAAAAAGTAAGGTGACCTTTCTCCCTAATAGACACGAGGTATCTATCAAAAATATCACATTTTCATTAAAGTCAATGATATAAATTATTTTAACAAAGGTAAAGACGTACCCAGATCTCCGCCTGTGGAATAGATTTTTTGGTTGGAAGTATCAAATCATGTACTAGTTAAGAAAAAAAATTAAACCTTATAGTTCAAAGATATTGAGGAGTGATTTTATACACCATCCTCAGCTGTTAACTGCCAAAACCACGATGATCCAAAATTCATAGTGACTGCATTGTTCCTACCTATGTTAAGGACATGCGCACAGAAACTTTCAGCTTTTATGAAATAACGAAGGTCTGACAGTCGCAGGTTCTTAGTCTAATCGTATTTTTAGGTAATAGTGTTATTATAATAACAACTAAGTTGAAATTTACCTGAATAATATTATTTACGTATAATTGTGCTCTGGTCCAATTACCCAGACTGACGGCATCCTCCAAGTGGAAAGCATGCCCAGCACCTGAAACAAAATAAATATTTTTATTACAGAAATGTTTCTTGTTCGGGGAAATATCTAAATATGGCTTTCAGAAAGGTGATCTGTTTCAAATTGATTGGAAAATAATATATAATATCCCTTCGTAGCGTATAAAATCTGGACTTATACTGACATCATACTGAATTGCTTTCAGAGATACTTTCTCGAATAATATGCCAAATAAATAAGTATGACTGAGGGGTCGGCTGAGAAAACATGCAATACCAAAGACCTGTAGTCTGTGAAATATCAGGTCTTTCAATGAGAAAATCTGTTCAATAATTTTTTTCTGAAATGACAGAAATGTTTCAGACCATTTTGTAAAGGATGGTTTTGCATATTTAAATTTAAATTTAGAATATCTTTAAATAAGTTGATGGAATCTATGTATGAAGAAATGACTTTTTTTTAAATCGAGTCCCATATAAGCCTTTAGGGTATATTGGCCTAACAAAGCCTGGCCTAACAAAAAGTGCCTTCCGGAGTTCGCTTTGCATCCCATCACAAAATAATTGCTGGTTGCTACGCTTAGTGATGAATCAAACAATTCATATTTCCCTGTAGACTAATTTAGAAGTTCTTCAAGATTTTATATTACAGAAATTCATACACGATTCAATTTTAACAACTCTGAACAGATCCTATAATAATAGATGTTACATGAAACGTCGTTTGTGAAACTTTTAACAATCGATACAGGTATCTTTTGAAAAGCTATTGTACCACTCACTTCCTATTGTACCACTGACTCCATAATAGAGTAACTAAATAGTAGAGAAACTGCTTACCATTACAAGCCTCAGTTCCAATTAAAAGTAAATCTTTATCGGGTGATTTAGTTAACTCAAGAAGACTAGCAGGTAGATATCTATCGAGATACCAGTGGACTCCTACTCCATCGATGTATTTAAGTGACTTCTCTAGCAACTTAAAAAAATACGATTAATATACAGAGTTAATGAAAATTTCTTACAAGGAAAATACTTTTGGTAAAAATGGCAGTGCAAATCTGTTATCATCGTGAACTAAAATTTTTAGATCTTTAAACTGCGACTCTCGGATTGTAGGTCCCAGACAACAATTGATCCATTCACCCTGAAAAAATTCAAACTTGAATATTCTTATTGACAATAAATAAATAAGGCTGACTTACTTGGGTGTTGGGGTTCCATCCCATTGCATTAAGTTTTGATAACGATTTTGGAAAATATCCATCAACCGGCTCATTTCCAGTTGTTAAGCCCCAAAATTTGATAGAGTTTTCAAGATATGATTGGAAAAATTTTAGGTAATAATCGGCCCAGAGTTGATAATATTCTTCTTTCAACACTCCGGGTCCCATCCAGTCGTTATTGGTCTTCATCCATTTTGGTGCAGTCCAAGCGGACGCAAGTAAATTTAACTGTTTGTTTCCTCTTAATGTTTGAGCTTTCTTTATCAACGGTATCTATAATCATACATATAATTTTTTTATTATAAACCGGCTCTATTATACAGGGTGCACCATGTATCCTTCTCTATATTGCTATCTCCTGAACGCTAAGAGATACAGGGTCGGTTAAATTTGAGAAAAGATGCGCAGTTTTGTGGCCATCTCGAATTCGTCGAAACATGCAAGATATCTGTGACCGTTCCTGAAATATCCAGGAAAAACTGAAAAATCGAGATTTCTTTTTTTCCTCATATCTTTTTTATTATTGGAAATTAATAAATAATTTTTTGTAGGCTTACATAAGCCGTTAAGAGTTATCCATCTGACATTTCAGAAATTTTCATGGCCTACTAGATCCAAGAGTTTTCTCAGTCAACTTTCGTTTTTCTTATGGCCGCCATATTATTTTTTTATGTCGTTCGATATGAAAAAAATAATGAAAATCAAAAACTAATAAGCTTAAAAAAAAATTTTTAAAATTTTTATTCTTAATATTTCAAAGAAAAACCTAATAAAAAATCGTCGAAAAACGTCAACATTTGTAAAATACGCCGAAATAGTGCTTGCCTTATGGTTTTTCAATTTATCTATGAAATTCGGTCTAAAAATGTGTCTTTTTTGTAAAGAAAAAAGAAGAATAAAAAATTTGTTTATTTATTTTTTGAAGTTTAACAATTTTTAAATAATTTTTAATAAAAAATTTGTTTATTTATTTTTTGAAGTTTAACAATTTTTAGTTTTTATGATTTTTTTCATACCGAACAACATAAAAAAACACTATGGTGGCTATAAGAAAAACGAAAGTTGACTATGAAAATTCTGGGATCTAGTCGGCTTTAAAAAATTTTTAAATGTCAGATGGGTAGCTCTTGCCGACTTATGTAAGCCCACAAAAAATTATTCATTAATCTCCAATAATAAAAAAGATATGGCAAAAATAAGAAATCTAGATTTTTCAGTTTTTTCAGGATATTTCAGGAACGGTCACAGATATCTTGTATGTCTCGACGGAATCGAGACGGCCACAAAATTGCGCTCTTTTGGATTTGTTTAACCGACCCTGTATCTGTTAGCGTTAGGAGATAGCAATATAGAGAAGGATACATGGTGCACCCTGTATGTATCCAGTAAGTACGTTCTTTAAAAATTTATGCACTACTAGCAGTAGGAAAATTTAAAAAATTATTTACACCTATTTGTATGTAATTCGTTAAGTAGTCATTAGACATTTTAATTTTAGGAGCTTTTTTGTTGAATTTTCTCAGAAAGTATGTAAATGAAACCATAAAGAGGATGTCCCGTTTAAAAAAACAAAGTCGTTAATGACCTTAACATCTTAGAGGTATCTCTTATAAATAAATCTCAAGCGATTATGGCCAAGTTCCAACTTTTTGAAAATTATTCCTGCTATAGTCAGTAGCTTTAACCGAACCGGCTGCAGCCCGGTTGTGTAATAACAACTCTGACAACTTGTTGATTCACCAATCAAATAATATAATAACTTGTCACATTTTATTTACGTTGCACGAACCAAAGCAACTGGACTATACTTTTCAGTAAATAATTTGTTATGTGGATATGCAATATGGAAACCTGACAAAATGCAAGCGATCCGGTATGCAATAGCTTCACTCGATCAGTATTTTATCAATTCTATCATTTCATTTAATACTTGAAGTGACCTAGGAATTTCATTGTTGAGAAATATAAAAAGAACATTAAAATACGTAGATGTATTATAGATGTATTGGTAGATTAATTCGTAGGTATTCATTATAGTAGTTATGTTATTGGTTTGTGATTATGATCTAAAGGAAATTTTATTGAACCATTTTATAGTAGTAATTAACACTGTAAAAATAACACTGCCTTATTTTAATATCGGCAAAGGATCCTTGAGATATTAATAAAAAACCTAAACGCCTTGTACCTACCTTGAAAACCAAACATTTTAGGATACACGTTACCGTTAACTTTTCTACTTAAAATTCGTCCAGGAATACGCCTCTAAATGTAGTAGCTAGGTACCAACCACCAACATACCTTAGGTATCAGACAGCATCGAATAAAGTGGATACGATAGCAACTTTTACGAACACTCAATGGGCGTCATTTTAAAATACCGATCAAATACAATACCAAATCACTCATTACTGATATCTAACTGCCAAAAAATTTCGACTTCCTAGAGTGAAAACTGCGACCTGAAATTTAGTCACAAGAACGTGTTTTTACGAATTTTGAAGAGACGTTGTGTGGAAACTATACGCCCCTTTGGAATAATATAAAGTCCTCAGTAAAGTTCTACAAGAGTTCAAAATTCTTTGCAGTAATTTGCTAGTCGGATAACTTTTAATGAAATCATAATTTTTCAATGTAAATGGCCCAACATTACCTGCGAAAACTTAAAACATCTCAAAAACGGTGCGGCGTATGAAAAACTAGGAAACACTTTTTTGTTCTAAAATGCATAGGCTATTGATTAATGTTTTGTATTTGCAATAAATCCAGTGGCATAATACAGAGAGGTAAAAGGAGCGCCAACCCTGAATATCTACGCCACTGGAAGATATCTACTAAAAAATGAACTAGCTAAATTAAAGAGCTTTAACAGTGTACCTTTTTTAATATGTACTTTGGCTCGAATAGCTCTTCACTTTGTTGTTATAATCTTTAAATAAAAATGCAGTAATATTCTTACCTTAAATTCCATATCTTCATTTTGAAGCTTGAATTTTTCTAGTGTAACATCACCTGGATTATCATCGTATGAATAACCCCTTGGGGAAAAATCTGTACCTCCAATCGGAACTCTACAAAGACTATATTCAATACCATCATCGCCAAAATATGATTCTAGCAATTTTTCTTGTGCTTTCTCTGGTAACGATTTAACATTCTGTCCTGCCGAATCTGAAAAGGCGCCTCCAAAACCTATTATGGTTTGAAATTTCTTATTTTTATCCACGGCTACTTCATTTGTGTTCTTTGTTAGATCTGTAAAAATAGTTATGTACCTGGATAAACATGAGAGTTTTAACTTTGTCTTATGTTTACCATCATTTTTAAATTGTATCTGTTTCACTTGGCTATGAAAGCCCATATTTTCCAGACTTGTGGTGTAAATTTGGTACTGGTCATTAGATAAAAGTTCTGTTTTTGGAACAGTATCGCAATAGGCTTCATTACACACACAAATAGATTTTTCAGGACTTATAACACGTCTATTGCATGATAATGAATCTTTAGAGGCAACTACATTCAAATAAATGCAGAGCCAATTTAAAAATACAACCTTTACCGAAAACATTTTATTGCACATTTTCGGATCAACTAATGCTTTCTTAGCAACAGCGATTATTTTATAACTTTTCACAACAATTAACTGATATTAATTAGACAAGTATGCTATCGAAGTGTTTCTACTCATAAATAATCCTAACATTCATAACAATGAAAATTTAGATATGGTGTGCACAGGATTAAGTAGTAAGATACAGTGTGTCACTGATGTATTGTATTATGTATTATTATTGAGCCACTTGGATTATGTTACATTTGAGAGCTATTGGGATTCAAGTTCTAGTTTGATAAAAAAATATAAGTAGCTATTGGTTAAAAATGGGATTATTAGTATTAGAAAAACAGACAATTCCAACATAAAGAAAATTAATTCAAAAGATGATATAGGAAAATTATTTTCCATTGCATAAACAGTAATTATAGTAAAAAAGTCAATCTTCCACTGGACGTTAAAGAGTCTCAGTTTCAAGATATATTAAATTTTTGTTTGCATGATAATGCTGCATCAAATACAAGAAATAGTTGCTCAAGGGTAATGCGTTAAAATATAAGATCTTTCTAAAAAACAAGAAAAAATGGAAATGATTATTAAAAAAATTATTGTTGACATAGCAATTTTAACCGAAACTTTGGTACAAAAAAAAGTTAATTCCTTTATTAATTCCACTGAATATAAATCTATTTATGTAGATACCTACTCGTATGATGTAGGAATCGTCAAGGTGATGGCTTAGGTATGAATATTTTTGAAAGATTTTTTACAATTTACTATTATTGGAATGAATCAGAAACTACCTCCTGCGTGACAATAAAAATCGCTAGTCCGAAAATAGTCATATTTTTTAGGTATTAGTTGATAATATTGAAAGTAAATTAATTATGGATATTTACACATTAAATATGTTTTAATACTGCAATAATTATAAACCTAACATGAAGATGTAAGAATCGAAATAGTTTACTTGAACATATATTGAATAACTTTCAGGAAAAGATAATTTATCTACAATAATTATTAGGGATCTGATGTATCATGATATTTAAATTGCAGATATTTATTTGAAACTTTCAAAATATCAAACATCCAAAATTGAAGAAATAGGTTGCAATAAAAAAATAACTCTATAAGGAATTGGAGAATTGGCTAAATTTAATAATGAACACCCTCAAAATGAATCCACTTCAATACATAGAAACTAATTTATTACAGTGTCACACACAGAGTACGCATCATATGGCAAAAAATTTTAGTTTTCGATTTAAGATAATTTATACTTGGCTAATAGTTTGTGCTTTGAAAATGATCACAAATGACACGTACATCACCTGTCACGTGTCTTTCACAGCTCTCAAATTTGAAATTTTTTGGCAAAAAATTACAAAATATAGCATCAGTTATCAAAATTTTTGTAAATGTCATAGGAAAAAGTTTCTTGATTTTACACCCATGTAGCAATTTTAAACCCTCTAGCAAAAAAAATCTTTTTCAAAAATGTGTTGAACTGAGCATTTTTTAGTTTCAAAAAATTTCGAATTTTGCACAAAATTATTTATTTATATGATATTCATCTTTTAAATGTTTTTTATGTGATCCGTTGTTGGTCTAAATAACGTTTTCTTAGAAAAATAACAAACGGCAGCGAAAACAATATTAAAATTGGTACTCACTTGATGCAAAGTTGATTTATTATTACAAATGCCTAAACATTTTACTTTATTTTGGTCCCTTACTAAGTAAATTCATACCTATATTAATACACGAAGAAACTATATGGCGGCCATTAGAAAAACAAACGTTTTTAAACAAATAATAATAGAAATATGCCACAAATAAAAATTTTCGTATTCTCAGTTTTTTTTACCATATTCAAGCAACGACTTAAGTTAGCCTTAATTTTGTTTCACATTGTTTTAAGCATAAAACTGTGTAATTTTTTTTCTAAAATAATCAACTCTGTATCTCCAGTGGTTTAGGAGATCCCAATTATAGCGAGCCTGTTGAAAGCGACCAGCCTGTATATAATGTCATCCCAGTTCAGATTTCTGATTTTAAACAATAATAACAAAAAAACAACTACTTTTTTTTGAAACCAGAATTAATAAAATCGGTGCTGTGTCTGAGAAATTCCAACGATCTGTTTTACCTATTCATTGACACGACTAATATTATTATGATGTAAAACCTTTTATGTTTGTGCGGCAACAATCAAAAAATAATTTAAGAATCTTTAATTTAACTTTCGACAACTTTAATTTAACAATAAACAACTTTAATTTAAACTTATATAATATTGAACCAGTTTTAGTTATTTAGATAATGTAATATTTAAGAAATTTTCGTGTTTACGTTGTAATTCAATCATAAGTACACAATAATAGGTTTCTTTTACATAACGAATTAGCAAACTATCCCACAGTATGTGAGGTTTCTCTGGTTGCCTACCAATCATTAAATTTACAATTCACTAAAACCATCAAACCCTTGACTAAGTATTAGTTCCAAATTTCGCATAGTATGTGTAGGGTGTGACTGTCTGATGTGGCATGCTGATGAGTTCAAAATAAAGATAATAATGGAGCATAATAATACCTACATGTGTCAATTGAATTAGAACCTAAATCTAAAAATTTCTCAAATATTATTTAATTTAAACTGAACTAAAACGGCCAAATTTATTTTATAAAAGAAACTGATCTTAAGCGATTTTACATCTGTTTACTTTTCTGAAAAAATATAGAACTTGTTCCGTAAGTAACTATATTCGCGGTGAAGAACGGAAGATTCTTCGTTTCGAAATATACAATCTGACCCAACATGCTTTAACAAATTATTAATAATAAAAAAGATACAGGGTAGTTATACAAAGATGACTTTACAAACTTTATTTTTCAGAATAGTTTGAACGATTGTAAACGCATGAACGTAAAATTTGTAAACTATCGTTTTAAGATATGATCATAAAATCATAATTTGATAGGTAGGTATACGTTTCGATGTATTTTATAGAGAGCGCGTATTTTCAGTTAATTGAGTCTATACTTCCTCATACCGTATACTTATAGCAATTCAAAATCATGGATTTAGTTAATTATTATTTTCTTCTTATTATCATTTTTATTTTTATTTTTATTATTTTATATCCAGAAAATTCATGCTCTCAACCCTAACTTGATGGAATCTCTCATACTGACTTGTTGTAAATAAAACGCACTAATGTTTTAAAATTCTATTCCATATTGATAGATTAGTAATGTAACACTTGTGCAGTGTTCCGCTGCTGTCAAAGCAGCATCTTCAGACAAAGAAATCAATATTAAATTGTAATATAAGTACAATTTTAAAATATTAATGTATTATTTATCATCAAAGATATATTTGATTTCCACAGATAAAAATTATTTATATCCAATAAATTAACTTATGGTTTTTCCAGTGAGTGTTGTCCGTTGTGCTAACTTCTATTGCATTGCATAATAATATGTATAGCCAGTCAAGTTAATATAAGGACGTATTGTCAGAAAAACGTTTAAATCGTCAGCAATTCTAAAAAGATGAGCGAGACTTTTTTTTTTTTATTTAAAATGCACATGCACTGCAGGGAAATCCCTATGACGCTCTGGGAGCGGTGCATGAGCGGAGATATCGATTCACGTTGGCCTTGAATCTCTGTAGGTTGTATACTTCGGGAAACACGCCCTTTGGAATGCTATTCCAAAGTGATGCGGTTCTATATATTAAAGAAGTCTGAAATAGGGTGGTACGAGGTGTAACGAGCTGAACCTGATACGGATGAGCGTCTGCGGCTCGGCGTGTATTTCTGCCCGGTCTTGATCTTGGTGGGATCAAGCGGGCCACGTCTTTTGAACACTTTTCATTAAAATATCTGTAAAACAGACTCAGCTACTCTTCTTCGATGTTCGAGAGTGTCTAAATTTTTTGTCAAATCTGGGTCCCCAATCAAGCGGATGGCTCTTTTCTGAATAGAGTCGAGTAGTCTCAGCGTATGTTTAGGAGCTGAGCTCCAAATATGTGAGCAGTACTCCAAGGATGGTGCTGTTGTGGTGTATAAAATTTTTTCGTGCGGAACAGTGTTCCAAGTTTTTGAGAAGCACTCTTCGCCAGACCTGCAACATGATCATGCCAAGACATGTTCGCTCCAAGGCTCACTCCAAGTAAACGAAGAGATGACGCTGGGGTAAGAGAGTGTCCCGCCATCATCATATCTGGCTCCAAAACGTTGGTCTTTTTGGAGAAGATGGCTGCTTGTGTTTTTCCAGCATTAAATTGGATTTGGTTTCTATCGCCCCAAGTTAGAATGTCTTGCAAGTCATTGTTAAGTATGGCAACTTCTTGCTCCCTGCGAGTCTGTGCGTCGATGGCAGATGTTCGCGCATCTAACGTATAAGAAGATATGAGGGTACTGTCGTCGGAAAAACTGTATATTGGATTTTTTGTTGTTTCAAGCAAGTCATCGTTTATAAATATTAGAAAGAGAGTCGGAGATAAAATGGATCCCTGAGGCACACCGGCATTGATGGAAAAGGTCTCAGAAAGAACTCCATCGACTGCCACCTGCAATGAACGATCTCCGAGATAACTCGCAAGCCAAAAGCAGAAATCTCGGGGCATGCCATAGGCCTGCAGTTTTGCCAACAGTCCATCATGCCAAACACGGTCGAAAGCTCTAGAAATATCTAGCGCAACCCCTCGAGACTCCCCATGGTGCTCGATTGTGCTGTTCCACAGCTCGGTGACGTAAGTGATGAGATCACCAGTTGACCTCTGTTTGCGGAATAAGTATTGGCGGTCCCTGATTATATTAGCTCCTTCCAAGTATTTTAAAAGATGTTGGTTAATAGCTTTCTCCATTATCTTGGATATTACTGAAAGCAGTGCCACTGGTCGATAGTTACTTGGTATAGTCTTTTTGCCTTTCTTGGGAATAGGTTGGATCCGTGCAAATTTCCAGCAAGAAGGAAATATTCCCTTTTTATACGACAAGTTGAAAAGTCGGCAGAAAACAGATGACAGCTCAGTGGCGCATCTGTTGGTGCAGTGGCGCAGTGAAACAAACACTCCTCCATGGAAAATCTCGATAATATTCCCTGAGTTCTTCCCATTTAGCAGATCTATAGTGCCAGACTACACGAGGTTAACTTGCTTCTTTAACATTAGTAATTGGTAGGACACAAGATGTTGAGACGAGTTTATGGTCTGAGGAACCTAGTGGGGCTTTCACCGTAATAGTATACATTTGAGGGTTCGTGGTCAAAAACAGATCCAACAGGCTAGCGAATTCTCCCTCGCGATCGGGAATGCGTGTTGGTTCATCAACGAGCTGGGTAAAACCACAGCTGATCGCAAACGATTCGGCTTCACGGCCTTCTTCATCAGTGAAGTTTGAGTATTTAAGCCAGTTGATGTTATGTACATTAAAATCACCCAAGATGGATATCTCAGCTTTGGGGTAGTTTATCTGTATGAATTCAACAGTTTTTGTGAGGGACAAAAAAAGTGTCCTATACTGTGAATCGCTGGGTGGTCGGCATAAACAACAGATAAATCTCGTCGTTTGTCGGTCTGTCATTCTAAGCCACATGACGTCAAAGTCATTGGGCTCAAAGTCTTCCTCACGTTGGCAGGAGAGGTCACTTCTGACGAAAATGCCAATTCCGAAGTTACGTTTAAATCGAGAATAAAAGTCATATCCTTGATAGAGATAATTAACTGTGCTTGACGACGCTTGGACTTTTGTTTCGCACAGTGCTAGAATGTGAGGTTTATTTGTCTGAAGATGTTGGTGTACTGAATTGATATTCGAGTTTAAACCTCTAATATTACAAAAGTCGACTATGAATTTTTCCATTCTGGAGGTGTTATTTTTCTTTCTTCTGCATGAATGTGCCCCTGGATTAGCCCCCGCCCGGAGATCCGAATGGGGGGTCGTTTTAACTCCGGAAAATTTTAATCCTGGGAACGCCATCCATGCATATTATTATTGTGTCTTACCCCATGGAAGACTGAGACGGAAGTACGACTCGCGTCTTGATGCGCTTAATTAGTTCAGAAATTATGTGATATGATAAGATTGTCGTCCAGCTGATCGGATAGTGACAATGACAGTGACGGGCTATATATACTTATTAAGTTTTGTGATTCAAAACGTATTTAATACGAAATTAGTAGGATCAGCAGAATAAAAAGTGATATTTTTGTGAAATAAACTACGAGTAACTTATTAATTGCGTGAATGCCTAAAAGTTTTTCTAACGTTTAAAATAACGAACAGGATATTTTCGGAATGAACTAGAAAAAATTACACAAAATGCCTGGGAAACGATTGAACTCCCTAGGACGTGGTCTTGTGGTTGAATTGCTAGAATATTTTACTGCAGAAAAAGAAAACGTAGGTCGTATTCTTTCTTTAAACGCCACCCAGCGGGTAGGCTAATGCATGATATTTCTAATCATGATTAAGTATAACAATTATTATCATTCTTATTTACTTGCATTAGTAAATTTTTGTTATCAAAAAGTTTCAAGACTGCTTCGTCAATAACTCGTCGAAATAATATACCTATTTGTAGGATATACATTATTCCTCAACACACGCCTCTGAACCGAACTGCGATACCATATCTGGTTCGACTTAGAAATAAGTGTGCGAATCAAATCGAATTAAATGAAATTGTTTAGTCAGGATCAGTGTGACATCACAGCGGACAACACTCACTGGACAAACCATATATGTATATGTAAAGAAACTATAGGTACCTATATTTCTTTAATGTCTACTGCGCTATCATTTGCCGGTTAAACAGCGACCAGGTAGGTACTCATGTACCTACCTACCCAGGTACTTTATAGATGGCGCAGTTTATATTTTGAAAATGGACTGAACTCACTAAATGTGACACAAGTCATTATTATTGTTTGGTTTAAATAAAAATTGTATAAATGGGAATTAACTATTTGAATAATAGACTTTAATTGTCGTTTCTTTGTTTTTCAGGTAGGTAGAATATAATGATTTAAGTTAAATAATGTAATTAATATTGTGTGTACTAATTTATAATTATTAATTAATAACTAAAATTAAATCTTTGTTTTCCAGAGCAACGCAATTGTTTATTTTTAATTTTCAATTCCCAATAAGTTTGGAAGCATAGTAATAATTATTGTCTTATACAGGGTGTTGATTTTCAAAGCGGGCCATAGGGGATTAGCATTGCGAAAGTGGTTTTTGAGGATTCCTGCTCGCCGTTTAAACTGACAGAAATGGTTTTGATATCAAAATGAAGCTAAAATTATTGCGCATAACGCTTGACGTCAGAAATTGATTTAATTTCACGTTGTTTTCTAAAATTCTTCAGTAAAAATTCAAGTAATTGTTAATGTTTAATCACAAAATAGCATGCCTTGCCTAAACAATAATGACGTTTCTACGTTTTGACAATCCAATAATAAAAATTTATAAGTCAGTAGGTAATAATAAAGTCTGGTTCTATTATTGGATTGTCAAAACGTAGAAACGTCATTATTGTTTAGGCAAGGCATGCTATTTTGTGATTAAACATTAACAATTACTTGAATTTTTACTGAAGAATTTTAGAAAACAACGTGAAATTAAATTAATTTCTGATGTCAAGCGTTATGCGCAATAATTTTAGCTTCATTTTGATACCAAAACCATTTCTGTCAGTTTAAACGACGAGCAAAAACCACTTTCGCAATGCTAATCCCCTATGGCCCGCTTTGAAAATCAACACCCTGTATATATTTGTGATATGAGATAGCATACACTTAATTTACTCGAAAACTATGGGGAGTTTTGAATATTTATATGTAGATTTTTTTTGCAAGTAAGCTCCTGGGAATCCAAAACTGATAAGATAAGTAGGCAAAGTCTTGTAAGTCCATAGGCGTAGAAGTTGTTGGGCGCAAAAAAGGACATCTGTTTTGTACTGTACCTACGCCACTGATGATTTTTTTCACATGTTCAACTCCGTTTATCTACTCTACATTATAGTCAACAACCTCTTGGTATAAAACTAGAATTTTGAGAAATGCCCAAGTTATGCGGCGAAAACGAAAAAAAAATTATTCAACACCTTGAATTATTTTTCTAAGCTACAGGGTTACTGGTAACTGGATACATTCCTTTGGTGATCTGATAAAACAAGAGGTAAGGAGTAAATTAACCCCAACATGCACTATACAAAACTCAATAGATTTTGAGATATTTCGATTTTCAACTTTTCTTAAAAAAATGGTTTCAGATGTATTGAAATGTAAATTTCAAAAAATCTACTTTAACTTTTTGATTTTTTTTTTGCTGGAATACTTGTCCAATACTATGCTTCCTTCTGGAATAAAAAATATCCTGAGGTATTTCGATCGTGTGAAAATTTCAAAGAAAAACTTTCACAAACTATTTTTTTTAAATAAGATTTAAAAGTTTTTACAAGTTATTTTCGCAAAATTGTCGAGGCACCTTGCGTACAAATTGTTTTAAAAACTTCCCTAGTGTAGTAGCTATCTAACAAGGTACGAATCTTGTACAAGAATAACAGAATCTCCCCGCTATGTACCGTTACCGAGGAACAAATCCTTAAGTCGGGACGTTTTAAAAAAAATACGGCCCTGAACGGGGGTCTTAAAATTCTCGGATCCGGTCCATTTTCAATATGTCGTATTTGGGGGTCACGAGCTTCGTCCCTACCAAGTTTCGTCCCGATCGGTAAAACTTTCAGACACTTAGAGTGGCTATTACTAGGCTATTCCCGAAAAATCCCGAAATTCCCGAAAAAATGACACTTCCCGGGAACGGATCCCGCTCATTTTCAATGGGCATCGTGCCACGGTGCGCCTCTTCAATCGAGCCAAATTTCAACTTTCCCACATGAAAACTGGCGGCTCTAGAGTGTTTCCTAGCAAAGTCACAGAAGTTTCGTAAGTATACGTATTCTTGTGCCCGAAAAATGTCTGTCTGTCGGTCTGTCTGTCTGTGACTTTGCTAGGAAACACTCTAGAGCCGCCAGTTTTCATGTGGGAAAGTTGAAATTTGGCTCGATTGAAGAGGCGCACCGTGGCACGATGCCTATTGAAAATGAGCGGGATCCGTTCTCGGGAAGTGTCATTTTTTCGGGAATTTCGGGATTTTTCGGGAATAGCCTAGTAATAGCCACTCTAAGTGTCTGAAAGTTTTACCGATCGGGACGAAACTTGGTAGGGACGAAGCTCGTGACCCCCAAATACGACATATTGAAAATGGACCGGATCCGAGAATTTTAAGACCCCCGTTCAGGGCCGTATTTTTTTTAAAACGTCCCGACTTAAGGATTTGTTCCTCGGTAACGGTACATAGCGGGGAGATTCTGTTATTCTTGTACAAGATTCGTACCTTGTTAGATAGCTACTACACTAGGGAAGTTTTTAAAACAATTTGTACGCAAGGTGCCTCGACAATTTTGCGAAAATAACTTGTAAAAACTTTTAAATCTTATTTAAAAAAAATAGTTTGTGAAAGTTTTTCTTTGAAATTTTCACACGATCGAAATACCTCAGGATATTTTTTATTCCAGAAGGAAGCATAGTATTGGACAAGTATTCCAGCAAAAAAAAAAAATCAAAAAGTTAAAGTAGATTTTTTGAAATTTACATTTCAATACATCTGAAACCATTTTTTTAAGAAAAGTTGAAAATCGAAATATCTCAAAATCTATTGAGTTTTGTATAGTGTATGTTGGGGTTAATTTACTCCTTACCTCTTGTTTTATCAGATCACCAAAGGAATGTATCCAGTTACCAGTAACCCTGTATATGTTAGTACTTTTATTCTTTAAAAAATTGTTTTCTGTCAACTCAATCAAGTGCTGCTATAAAAACCTGACTCACATCGTATATTGGTCTCATGAATTCAGACATAGATATTTATTCAGATATTATGTTATAATTGAAAATTTTGATTGTAATATAATATTTTTTAAAAGGTTAAAAAAACGAGGTCTCTGCAAATTTTATATTTTTGTTTAAGATTATAAATAAGACTTTTCTACCAATCTTCAGAATATAAAAACGAAGGTTTACAGAACTTATTCCCACCCAATACATTATCAACTAATTATTTTTTCAGCTAAATTATTTTTCCAGCTAACAGACAAAAAATACTGATGTGATATTTCGTATAGTTAAATAGAGGGTGTTAGGAAACTGACGGATAAACTCTTCAGTACATTGTAGGGGACACTCAGTAAAGTACGGGAAAAATAATTTTAAAAAATCCAGAGCTACATTTTAGAAGATATTAAGCAAAATATTGAACAATAAATTTGGCAACGTTTAACACGATAACAGTAGTTGGTATTTGGTAACTTCGTCAATAGGTAGTCAAGGTATCAAAACCGTTGTTGCCAAATGCTTTTTTTTCAGCATCTTAGAAAAGAAAAAAAAATCTTTTTATTAAATTAAATTGAATTTTCCAAGCCACAGTAATACATCTTAAGCAATTTTTTTAGTTGATAACGATTAAAGTACCCTTTTTATATCTGTATAATCATTTATTTTTTTGCAAATACTGAAAAATAAAGATAGTAAAATGTTAAATTTGGCATTTTTTATCTCACCAAATTGAAGACCAGAATGTTTTAAATTATTTTCCCGTACTCTACTGGGTGCCCCCTACAATGTACTGAAGAGTTTATCCATCATTTTCTTAACACCCTGTATACAAAATATTAAATGATTTTGTTGCACCGATCGACTTCACTCATTAAGAGAAACAAAAAAAAATGTTACTGCTAAAAATAATTATTGTAAGTTGGGCTGTTTTTTCTATCAGCTATCAGTATTTTTGATAATACAGTTTTTACTATAAATTTTAACATGTCGTTCGTATATAACAACAAGAACTAATTATTTTGTTTTTCTAAAATATTTCACATCTTTATTTTGTTTCAACTAATTTATATGACAACTTTACTAACAAATAATCTAAAAAACAATTGAGAACAAGATGTGCATGTATTGTTCTTAATACGCATCCTTTTTTCACAGTCCTGGGTTCACGACAAAATACATCTAGGTATGTAATATTCATTATTTTAGTGTAATATACAGGGTTATTCACGGTATACGCCACGGAAGTTTATGGCCGTGTCTCTGGATTTTAGGATCTTTTTATTTTTGAAGTGGATAGAGATCCGGCAGAGGTACGTTTCAAAATTATATTCATAATGTACAGGGTGTCCCAAAAGCATGAAACATATCAAAGTTATGTTTTTTTAAATGGAATGCTCCTATGTTATTGCATTTTCAGATTGTCTGAGAAGAGAAAATGAGATTGGCTTTTACAGTTGGTGTTGAAATTCAGAAGTTTGTGAGTTATAAACAAGTGAAAATCGTCATTTTTCAAGTTCAAGGCCCTGTACAAGGAAAACGGCTTAAGATAGAGAAAAACGGCTTACATGTCCCTATTTTAACTTTTCATTTACTATCCAATGATGTAGATGAAATGTTTATACAGGGTGATAAAAAATTTGAGAAATTCTGAGATTTCTCCACGCGTCGACAAATAAAATAATCAAAGAAAGTACAAATGTTTCTATACCATAGGATAGTACATGAAAAGCTAAAATAGGGACATGTAAGCCGTTTTTCTCTATCTTGAACCGTTTTCGTTGTACAGGGCCTTGAACTTGAAAAATTACGATTTTCACTTGTTTATAACTCAAAAACTTCTGAATTTAAACACCAACTGTAAAAGTCAATCTTATTTTTTCTTCTCAGACAATCTAAAAATGCAATAACATAGGAGCATTCCATTTAAAAAAACATAACTTTGATATGTTTCATGCTTATGGGACACCCTGTACATTATGAATATAATTTTAAAACGTACCTCTGCCAGGTCTCTATCCACTCCAAAAATAAAAAGATCCTAAAATCCAGAGACACAGCCATAATCTTCCGTGGCGTATACCGTGAATAACCCTGTATAACGTTAGAACATTTTCAAAATCAGCATGCATTTAATAACTTTTATGTTTACCAAGAGATTTGGTAAAAATGTCGGCTATATTATTTTCCTACGACCACTATACAAAACACTACTTTGCGCATCGTTTTTTGTGCGCAAACTAGCAGATTTCTCACGTATCCAAAACTGTGCGACAAAGTGACATAAGGCATAGCCAAAAACCTTTTCCGTACTGTTTTAATGTATGTAAACAATAGTGATGGGCGGTAACTGAGAACTCAACTGTTACTTATTGTTAATGGAATAACTATTCATTTAAAGCTTCAAGGTAATAAAATAAACACAAATGGGATAACACAGAACCCGACAAGACTATAAAATAGACTCATTATTCTCTTGTGGCAGTAATTATTAAAATTTACGAGTTGATCGCTAATAACAGCCAAATCAAATTCACGAACGTGATCGTGAAAATAACTCGCACACCTCTACTAACTTCAATCTACGACGCGCAGCGCTTGCGTTATTGTGTAGAAGTTGCATATCAATAAAAATCTCTTAAATCATTTGTTATTATTATCTACCACGTCTCTCCGCTCACGTCACTTATTTTTAGTTTATACGGAGTCTAATAATAAATAATAATAAATAATAATAATATTGTCGGTAGAATTCAATGATTTTACAGTATACCGAGTGACAAGTTTCAAAGCAGAACATAGGCGAAAAGCATGGGAAATCACATATTTGTAGATTATTTCTCACCACTTTTATCTACAAGAATGGTAATGGTGTCTATCGAAAGAGAATTATTTTCTGAACATGTTGATACCAAAATACCTACTAATTAACAGTTTTATATCATGACAGAATATTTTAAACATTTTCAAAATTAAAAGATGAGCAGCCATGACATGCTAAATTCGGATAACTTTTTCACTGTCAAAGCAAATATTTTCCATTCAATTCAATTTAATTTATTTTAATTCTGATTGAACATCGTTAAAAAATTACGAAAATCCTCATTTATCATCATTTTGTTTTACCAAAAATTGACTATAAAAAATAAACACGTAAAATAATTGAACTAAAACAATAACTACAACAAATATTCAAATAGTCCTTCATTTTGAAATTAATATTCCCACCCTTTTATAAATTGCGCTTCGAACTTGTCCGAGTTGTTGGTTATTAACGAGTGCACATTCGGCAAAGACTAGCTCTGTAAATTTTGTTTTTAGGGTAACCCCAAGATCCCAAGAAAAGTCACAGCAAGGAAAGGTGCTAAATCGGGAGATCTGGCCGGCCAGTTAAGAGTACCCCGGCGATAAACACGCGTCCGGCATTAGAATAGCTATTATTATTATTATTCATTGACGATCTTTTCAGGGAAACGCATATTGGTAATTAAAAATGTTTGTTTTGACAGTAACAAAATTATTCGAATTAGGCATGTCATGGCCGCTGACACTTTTAATTTTGAAAATGTTTAAGTTACTCTGTCATCATAAACAAACTGTTAATTATTAAGTATTTGGTATCAGCATGCTCAGAAAAGAATTCTCTTTCGATAGACACCATTACCATTCTTGTAGATAAAAGTGGTGAGAAATAAACTGCAAATATGTGATTTCCCATGCTATTCGCCTATGTTCTGCTTTGAAACTTGTCACACGGTATAATAGTAATAATAAAAAGTAATTGGTAGAATTGAAAATAATATGTACCTACCTAGGTAGGTAGTCTGAAAAAATAAACTTTAGTTAGGTACCTATCATTATAATGGATTGTAATTTCTCTGAATGTGAAACAGAAAATACACCACCTGAAGTCAGAAAACAAGCAGGTTTGTGTTCTTTGAATTTGCTACCTGTAGTTTCGAGAGAAAAATACGAATCTGCTTATAAACATTTCATAAATTGGAGAAAAGGTCATAAAAGCAGAGCATTGTCAGAAAAAATAATTTATGTGTTAAATTTGTTAAATAATTAATCTGTTAAATTGTGGTCGTAGGAAAAGTACTGTGTGAAGCACGTGCGGAAAAGAAATTTCACACTCGTGTGAATTGTGACACTCGACTTCGTCTCGTGTCACAATTGTTTCACACTCGTGAGAAATTTTCTCTTTTCCGCACTTGTTTCACAATATACTATTTCTCTACGACAATTATTATTTAATTCAACGTTTATTATTGTGTGATTTCTGTTTAATAATGACCTATACATTATTTATGTGTTATGATAATCGACGTTCATTCAGGCAGTTGAGTCAATTACAGCTCAGCCAATCAATTAGATAGCAGCAGCATTTCAATAGCAGCAGTAGCAAGAGCAGTAGCAGCAGTAGTAGCCGAAGCAGTGAATTAGGCATCACTGTTAAAAGGCAGTAGAGGCTAAATAGCAGCAGTATAAGTGGAATAAGCATCAAATAGGTACAACGACATCGAGGGCAGTTGAGTGAAGTGTCAAGGCCATAGTGTGCTTCTATAAGTGTCAAAATTACAATTTTATTTTTTTCTAGCACGTTTCGATGGGCCAGGCTCTTCCTCATTTTCTTTGTTTAATATTTCACAAGAAATTTTGTCTAAATTTTTAGCTCGGCTTTAGCGAGGCAGGGCAACTGTGGTTGGCAAATCGTAAATTTCTTCATCATCGCTGCTATCGTTAGTGATTTCCGCGACGTTTAAACAACTTTGACCTGAGCAGTTCTTGCAAACTGCAGATCATTTCAGTCCTGCTTTTCTGCAGCCACAAGCTGCCCCGCAATTTTTTGTGCATGCACACGAAATACCCTTGAGAAGTGAAGATGGAATTGGATCTTTCGTGCTCATTACGAGTTCTAATCCACATTTATGTTTATATCTCTTCCAGGAACAAGTTTTCGCTTCCAAGATATTGCCAAGTCTTTTTTGTATTTGATAACAAGTTCGAAATGAATGCTGCTTAGCAGCTGACTCTGATGGTGGTAAAGAAGTAAGATCCGATTTTGTCTTTTGTCCCATGCGGGAGAAAAAGTTGAAACGAAATTCGTCGTAGGATTTTTCGTTGTTAAGAGAGCGATAAAGACTTCTTCTTCTGTTGACGCAATCAGTTCGTGGTTCGTTTTTTTTTTTTCATTTAAAATAGTACAACATTTGTTGCATTTTTTTTATTCAACGCTGAAATAAATTTTGTTTTACAATACCCGAAAATAGCTAATGTGGTATCACGACCAGAAAAAGCATGTATAAAAAGTACGTGGTCGACAATTTCCTTGTGTTAAAAGCTTGTTGAAGAGTAAAACTCAGTTTTTTCTGACCATTTTCCAAGTTTTTTGAGAAAAAAATTAGTGACGTGTTTTCCGAGCTCTGTGAGAATAACAAGTAGATCAATATCGTCACCAACAATAAAAACTAGATCGAATTCTGAAGACATAGATACTGCTGTACGGACGATATTGATATCAGCGTCTTTTATACATTGAAAAGTAGAGATACCACACACTGTCAAACGATTTTTCAGAATGTTGATTAATCTTCTTTTGTTGCTATCATTTGCTAGGGAATGTTTTTTAGGGAATATCCCTAAAAACTGTTGTTTCATCGAAAATAATGTATGCTGAATGATGAATCCTTCCTCGGCGAAGCTTTTAAGCACATTTTTTCCTGTGCGAGACGAATCTTCAGGGTATCCGTCAAAAACATCACGTTAGATGTAAAATGATGTTCAAGGTAAGCGACATAACTTCGACATAAATCCTCAACTGAAGTTTCACGTGGCCACCGAACTCGATGTACAAGAAATCCGCCGTCAATTACCTCTGCTGCACCATAATCAGCATTCATATCAATCGCTGGTTCAAATTCTGTGTATAGAAAAAGGATTTTTTTCCTTTTCTCATTCCACCGTCGTCAAAAAGGAAAGGTAGACGTGCTGCAACGTCGTACTTCAAACATTCTCGCAAATCTCTATCTGTTTTTTGCGTCAAAATAATTCAATCAAATAAAGTCCTTTACATATTTCACGATATATTCCATGGATTGAACAATATGCTCCGATGATTTTTTTTGTTTCTGTCATTATTTTCAATTGCAGTGCGCTTGCTGAGTGATATTGCGTACCGATCGATGCTAGATTATCAACATAATCAAGTCGTTTTTTCAAAAATTTCCATTATGGACCGTTATTATGACGTTCTTCAAGTATGGAGAGAATTGTATCTTTTACAGTGGGCTTCATTACTTTTGAAATTTTTTTGGTGGACGCGGAATCAAATTTTTCTGAGCAAACGAAACAAAAATTTTTAAAGTCAAACTGACCAGGTTGTAAACACACGTCCTCCTTCGACGTGTGATGTCCCATTCTTTTTGGTTTTTCGACGAGCTTGGTCCGCCATTCTTGTATTACTATAAATTTTCTGGCAGGATACGTGCATTTTAATCCCTTGGAGAAATTCCTCATGATCCTACGAAAATACCAATTTTCGACATGCACAATTTCGCAGATGAATTACGAGAGACTTGTTTATCGGATTTGCATTATTGAAGAATCAACGTAACGGAAATTGACTGCTTTTTAAAAAACTACTAGGGCTTTCCAGCATTAAAGTGCAAAAAAAAAATTATTTGCAAAAAACCTTATTCGAAAGACAAATTTTTAACCTCAATATTTGTTTTATTTATCAGTGTAACAAAAAAATTATGTGTATGAAGAATATAGGAGATTCCATATCAAAGAGATAGATATGGCAGCTACTTACGTGCGATAGATAGGTGCCAAGATATTCGTGAAAATATAAAAAAAAAACATTTTTTTTTGCATAACTTGGTAAAAAAATCGCAAAAAATTCCATTTAGAAAAACATAACTTCGATATGCCACTGTCATGTGGGACACTCTGTATACTCCAAAATAATTTTAGATTATGACCATTGTGATTATGTACTTGAATTTTCAAAAAGTTTTTGAAAAGTCTCTCGTTTGGCCTACCTCTGTACCGCTTCGAATAAGCTGGCACACGCTGTATAACAGAGAGGCGTTGTAATCGGCACCTGTCTTGGTAGCTGACAAACGATGGAAAGGAACATCTAAATTTCACTCGCCCTCGTATCATGATCATGTATGTCTGCTCGAAATGCTAATCCTTCACAGTTCATTGTAATGTGTTTCAAACACTGCAGAACAAACAGCGAAGGAAGCGTGAGTATATGGAACTGTTTGAAGCCTCCCCTGCAATCATCCCTGTATGGAGTCCCCGCCACCACCTTGACTGGCCGTCTTTGCAGTTTGAATAGGCATAAAGCAGCCGGTGTATGCCCCCAGGTCAGAACGGCATAGTTCAAATGTGAATCTATCAAGGCATAATAAGCAGTCATCAGGACCATGAGGACTTCCCGAGATAGGAGCTGTCTGATACCCCGAAGTAAAAAATGTTCCTCGAAACTTTCCCACACAAATAGTCAGCATTGGCATTCCAGTACAACTCGGAGTCCAGCATAACACATAAAAACTTTACAGTATCCTCAACTACAAATCTATTTTTAAACGTAAATATCATTATATGAAATTTATCAGAGTTCAAAGAGAGTTGATTGCTGTTTCACATAATCATCTATTACTATTGATCGTACCTCGCACAACCTGTCACTGAGCATCTCGTATGAGTCATCACTTACAGTCACGGTAGTATCGTCTGCGAAGATCATTAATGTAAACAAGAAATAAAATGGGGCCCAGAAGGGATCCCTGTGGAACCTCATACTCAACTGGCAGGACGCTGTGAGGAGATACTCTCTCAGACAGTTCATGGATGCATTTTTAACGCATTTTCGCTCGTTCAAAAACTTGCAGTTACCAGCTGATTCATGGGATACAATTTTATTGTATTTGCTAGGACAAAAGTTACACCAAATCACAAGAAGAGAATAGGAATTATGTTCAAATGAGAAAGAGTTTCCAGCATTGATGCATTTTTGAATTTTATGGAGAAAAGGTGTAGACTTTTAGAAACTATAGAAGGTAAAGTTAACATTCAAAAACCAAATCATACTAATTATAAATTATAAATCTTTTTAAATTATATAAATCTTTGTGATTTAAGTTCCGAGTGATGTTGCATGTTTGAAGTATATTTAAAGGGTGGGGCGCGAAGAACGCCTCGGTCTGTGTAGCCTAAATCGTGCACAATTAAAAAAATTTAAAATTTGGTCTTAGGGCCAATCTTATTTTTTCTTCTCAGTCTATCTAAAAATACAATAGCATAGCAGCATTCTATTTAAAAAAAACATAACTTTGATGTGCCACTCTCATATGGGACACTCTGTATAGTCCAAAATAATTTTAATAAAATAATTAAGTGGTAGGCACTATGACCCTGTATAAGACCCAATTTAGTTTTTTTTTAATCGTGCACGATTTAGGCTACACAGACCGAGGCGTTCGTCGCGCCCCACCCTGTATAATAAATTATTATTATTATTAATATTATTTCCTTTCCAGAACACAGCTTTAAATGCTGCAAGCGATCACCTATCCCTACCTTCAGCGGTAGAATATGAATTAGGTTTTTTCTTGGGAAGGAATTCCATCCTATCCCCCTATTTTTTAATTTAGAAACTTTCTCACTTGTAACTGGTTTCTGTCCTGTACTTAATATGTCATTTCCCAATCCTAGCTGCGCTATGTTATTTTTGAATTTTTTTGTGATTACTGCCCCTCCCTCCACTGTGTTGTTCTTCTTCTTCTTCTTCTTCTTTAATGGCTTGGGCACCCTTGTGCATATAGCCAGCTTCTAGTAAGTATCACTCTGTCAAGTGCTAACTTGACTTGACATTTTTGTGTTGCGATTAGTGATGTCTTGTGCCATTTGCAATTATCTGAGAGGAGTTAGTACATGGACAACACAACACAGGATAGACTCTTCTCTCTCTGGGGCAACAGCAGAGCATTACACACCCGAAAGTTGCCTCCGGATAACACCCAGGATTTGGGACGGGTTAAATCTGAAAGTAGGGATAATTTGCTATTATTATAAGAAGATATGATTAATTTGGAGAAACCTTGTTAAAATACTTGACGTCTGAAAAGTGAGACATCCTAAGACAGTATTAATATTTAGTGGAGAGGGTGTGCCACAAGAAACAAGTTCTCTGTATATATCAAAATCCTGCAGAAAGTTAATAGGACAAGCAAAGAAAATGTGATCCAGATCCTCGATCTGTCCACATTCACAATATGGATTCTCGGCCACCCCAATTCTGTGTTTATGTTTTCCAGTTAGACAATGGCTAGTTCTCATTCGTATAATTGTGCTGATATGCCTGCGGTTTACAAAAGGAAATTTTTTAAACCACATTTTTTCAGGAAAATATTCCTGAAGGGAATAATACCATTTGCCCTTCAAATTAAATGACTCTCTCCATTCATTTTCCCACTGAGACTGTAGCAATTGCCTGACTATTGGGTTAATGTTGACCGGATCTATTTTAATTTTTTCGTAGGAGGTGAGAGACAAGCTTTCTTTAGCGAGTTGATCAGCCATTTCATTGCCCTGTATATTTGTATGACTTGGAACCCAGACCAGTTCTATGCCCAGTCCAGCTTGCCGCGACTCAATGATCAGTCGCTTGGTGAGTAACGACAATTGACAGGTTGAACTTTTATAACTCTGTTGACATATCATCTGTAGGGCACTCCTAGAGTCTGAGCATATGATAGCATTGTTTATGTTATTTTTAAGTGCATATTCAACTGCAATGTTTATGGCAATTATTTCAGCGGTATATATCTGGGTAAAGGAGGACAATCTTAATTTTAATTTATATCCTATCTCGGGAATCCATACGCCGACGCCTACTTTTTTTGCTTCTGGGTTTAATGAAGCATGCCCCGAAATTCCACCTCGTAGGTACGAAAATCGGAGCAAGAAAAATAAAGTAATAATACCTACTTTTCTTCCGTCACATCCAGCAGTGCATGCAGATTCATCCGGCAACACTGGATTTGATTTTGAATTTGGAAATTATTTTCACTTTTGAGAGAAAACGAGATGGGGGGGATTATAAAATAATTATACATACATCCTAGTAAATAACAGGTTTAATGAATGTTTTAAAAGAAAATTTACATATACCTAGTACAACAGACTAGCTATCAAAATGATTAATAACTCAAAAAAATCTCAAATCTTATCATTAATTAAATTAAAAGTTACTAATGACCGTCACTAAGTTGTGAAAATTCTGTAAGATCTTTTCATGACTCAAAAAAAAAAATTATTTCCCCATCTTACAAAATTTTCCTGAGTTAGAAATACAACATTAACACATTAATAAAAAATTTTGTGATCGTCTGGTTATAATAACAAATTAATTCTTTATCAAAAACATAATGTACTAAAATTCACTAAAAGAAATTCCTACGTTGTGTTCTCCAAATCAATAATGATAAATTGTTTCTCATTAAAACTTATAGTCCCATTCAGACATCAAATTTTACAAATAAATTCACTTCACTTTATTATTCAAGTAAGTACCAAATCAAAATCACGAAAGTTCATTTTCCGCCATGAATTGATGATTTATTAAAAAAATAAAAATTTACACACTCACATTGTCCTTGCCAGGAGGAAAAATTAAAGGTGACGTCCCATGAAATAATTATTGCTATCGTGGACCACTTCACCCAAAATAAACTGTATTAACCGCATCTTCATCATTTATGACATGACCGTCGGTGGTTAATATTGACAATCCATTGATAATTAAAATCCATAATAAATTAATAAAGTTGAAAAGCGGGGAAAACTAATATCCATAAATTAGAATCCTAGGCTCCATCATCAGACTCATAATTAGACTCCATAATAAAATCCAAAACTATAGTCCATAATAAAACTCATAATAAGAGCCACTAAACTAGATCCGAGATTAAAGTCCAAAGCTAGACTCCGAAATAAGAGTCAAAAGTTAGACCCATAATAAAAAAACCCTATAACAAAATGAAAAGAAAGCCATTATGATCTTTCCTGTGAGAAATTATTAATATAAAACTTTACCTCTGTCTTTACTGCAACCAGTCGGAAATTCAGAGGGTCTCACATCAATTTAACACAATTATTAGTTTAAACAAAACTAAAAGGCACTACTATACAACACTCTGAATAGATTCATAAAAAAAATATTTATAAAGACTCCAATGTAAACTACACAACTACACCACCACGAGTTTTATTCACTCACTCTCCCTCTTGACACCGTCAAGCCCCAATCAGCTATGCAAAATCTGTTCCGGTCACCCGGTCTCTCGCTTACCGATTATTAGGTACTATGTTGCCAATTTCTAAATTTCGCGAATCATTCTTCCCTACCACTATATTCGGACTACCCCTATCCGGAGTTACCCAAGTGCCTTGCACCCTGCGGCAACAACTCCCTTCCCGAACCGGGTACTTCTGCTCGGCTGGTGTGCTTATGCACGTTCAAGGTCGTCAGGACTCACCGCGAAATTTAGTCGCCAGCGAAATATTTTCAGTGAACTGCCACCTGCACCTGTGTGTTTAAAGCCTAAAGAAAAGTAAAAAATTCTAGGAAATTATCGATTCATCGTGAGACTGGAATCTCTCTCGACGGAACCTTATTATCCGGGTGGTCTCGTCTGAATTTAAAAATGAATAAATCCTTTTCTCCCAAACCTTCTCTCTTATTCCTAAACTATATTTACAGGACAGAGTTTAAAAAATAAAGAAATTTATTTTCAACGGGGAACGAACGTTACAAGCATCAGTGTAAATTGCTGTGTGATTTTGCCAATTAGTGTTGATGTATTCCAGGAAAGCCTTCGCATTGTCTTCGTCTTTCCTAAAATCCGGTTCGTAGAAGTGTAATCTCTCCAACTGTATGTCTAGCTCTATCAGGAAACAGGCAGGTGTGGAAGTCTGAACTAAATGTGGCTCGTATCTTTTCAGAGCTCTGGAAGCATGTACAATATAAGGATGATCTCTTCTCCTCCAATATCCTAGTCCTTCAGCGCAATATTTTTCCAAGTCAGAAATCAATTGGTGAAGTGGGTGGTTGATTATTTTCCTCAGTCCAATGGTGTATTTCATTGCTAGTCACCTCCGTCTGTGTTCAAGTGAGGGTTCCGAAGCCTCAGAAAGCAGTGCATTAGTCGGAGTCGATCTCATGCATCCCAGAACAATTCGCAATGCTTGATACTGGATTCTGTCCAGTTTATTACTCAGTTGCTTAGTGATTGGTTTCAATATCTGGCAGCAATAATCTATATGCGACCTCACCAGGCCACAATATATAGTTTTCAGGATAACGGGATCAGCTCCCCACCAAACTCCAGCCGAAGCTCTCAGAAGGTTTAGCCCTCTGACTGCTTTACCGCTTATATGTTCGACATGTCTTGACCAGGACAGGTCACCCTGAAAGATGACTCCGAGATATCTGACATGTTCCTTCCAAGGTATAATACTTCCTGCCATTGTGATTGTATATCCAGCGGTATTACGTGCTCTCTTGTTCGTAAATAGCACAGCTACCGATTTAGATGGTGAAACCGTTAAATTCAATGATTGTAGTCAATCTTCTAACAATATCAAAGCTCCATTAATCCTTTCTACTGTTTCAGCGATCTTCTGACCACGAAATAGCAGCAATATATCATCCGCATACTGCACTATGCTAACGTCCTGAGGTAGGAAGTCTCTTATTCTATTTAAATATATATTAAATAGAATTGGACTCAACGATGATCCTTGCGGGAGTCCTTGGGTAGCAATTTCGGGTCCATGGATATTGCCCTGATTATCCTTTACATATACCTGTCTGTCAGTCAGCAAATTCAATATTAAGTTGGTGAGTGAGATTGGGAAGCCTGCGTCAACGAGAATTTCGTACAATGTGAAAATGTTTACATTGTCAAAAGCTGATTTTAAATCCAAGAAGACTACAAGCGTGTGCATATTCCTGCTGAAGCTCAGATGAACATGTGTGGTTAGATATAGTACATTATCTGTGACCGACCTACCTTTACGGAAAGCGGACTGCAGTTGCGGTAAGATACCAGTGTTTTCCATCTGCCATTCCACTCTGTTTTTTATCATTGACTGCAGTGTCTTACCTATGCAGGAAGACATTGCTATTGGTCTGTAGCTATCAGCCGCGCTTGGATCTTTGTCAGCTTTCAGTATGGGGTGTATCAAGTAAGTTTTCCATTCTTGAGGAATAGCGTTACCTTCTAAGTAACGATTGTAGAGAGAAAGGAGAGAATTCATCGCTGCTTCAGGGAGGTTTCTTAGCATGGAGTAGGAAACCTGATCCATCCCAGTTGCAGTATCTTTTTTCCCATTTAATGCCATTTGTAGCTCATTCATGTTAAATGGCTCATAGTTCTCCGTTCGCGGCTTAAGTCGGAAGTCTGGTAGTATATTGCACACTGAGATTGCATTTAGAATATCAACAGCTACCTGAGCCGATGGTAGAACAACGCTACAATTATTTCTAGCTCTTGACATTGCTTTGAAAAATTTCCATGCTTTTGTTAGTCCAGTTTCCCTATTTAGGGTAGCACAAAAAGTTCTATACTTATCTTTCTTTTTGTTCTTGAGGAATTTATGGGTTCTTGCTATGGTGTTTTTCATTGTCAAAAAATTCTCCATAGAACAGTTGTTTTTAAAGTTGTTAATGGCGTTCTTACGTTCCGTCATAGCACTAGTGCATTCGTCATCCCACCAAGGAACGGGTATCCTTCTAGGCTTTTTGGGAGGTTTCGATTTTGGAATTGCAATTTCTGCACCATCATTAATGGCTGACATCAGGTAATCATATGTTACTGATGATTCTCCCGTTAGCCTCTCTAAAACAGTGTCCATATATAGTTCCCAGTTGGCTTTTTTAAATATTCTCCTAGGTGTATATGGATTTGGGGGTGTCGGCTGGTTAAATGTATTTATTGTACATAGGGTGGGATAGTGGTTGCTAGTGCTTGGGTCATCACACACCGTCCATGATGCCGTGGTTGCCAGATTGGAGGTAACAATCGATAAATCTATTGCACTTATGTGTTGGGATGCAGGTGATCTAACCAATGTAGGTCTTCCATCATTCAATACAACCAACTCCAGTTCCTCAAGTGAGGACTGAATAATCCTGCCACTTCTGTTTATAGGGGTGGTGTCCCACAAAGGGTGATGCGCATTCAGGTCTCCCATCACAACAACTGAGGTTCCACAAGATCTTACATAACTTTCCCAAAATTGGGATGTTAGTCTGGTATCAGGGGGGTTGTAGATGTTAACAAAGGTAATACCATGTGTCTGTATGGCGATAGACTGCCAACGACCAGGTTGATGTGCGTTGTTAGTAGTAATGACCTTAAATGGTTGCCTCTTTTTAATCATTGTGATTATACCACCATACCCATCGACGCGATCTTGTCTCAGACAATTAAAGCCACTCACCGTAAAATTATCCGTGGGTTTTAACCAAGTTTCATTTAAAAATATTAAATCAGGTTGATGTTCATTAATTAACCAAATTAAGTGATCTTTCTTACTTCTGCAGCTGGAAATATTCCACTGCAGTACTTTTATATGAGGGGTGTAAGAAAGGGTGTTAGTACGAAATATCGGATTCACAGGACATTTCTGCATCCGTGTTTTTTGCGTCATTGGATTCAATGGGCCTACTAGTGGTATTAATGTAACTTATGTTGGACAAAACAAATTGTTTCTGAGGTACGGTCAAATTATTAAACATACTGAGGAGTTTTTGAACCTCCTCTGTGGTTTCTTCATTCTTATTTGCATGTAATGACTCTCTTGGTTTAGGTATGGTCATCTTTAATGAAGTAGGTCTTGGGGCCGGTCTAGAGTTAGGGTAATAGAGGCACTCATTATGTGACCTCCTGTCATAGCCAGGTGATATTCTGGCACTTGAGCTGGATTCGAGATCAATTGGAGAGATCGCCTTGCGCTTACTCACCAACTTACTGTATGTATTCTCGGGGTTAGTTAAGTAATTCCGTCTCTGTGAGACAGATATAAGTCCATCTGGTCGTTGACCAGATATCAAGGGAAAGTTTTCAGGTTTACTAATTAGCGGGGGATTTTTTGTGTTTTTTGGGACTCTTTGAGTGGCGTCGAAGAGTGATAAATTTTGCAGGGACATTATTTCCCTAATAAGTTTTTGTCGGTTCAACTCGGGACATGCCTTACTTATCGACTGGTGTGTCTTTGAAGAGTTCCTTCGACGAGGTGTATGCACCTCGTCTCACAGACTTTGTTGTCGTGTGGCTCGGTGAGTCCGCATACCTTACATTTTTCTTTGCCATTGCAATTCTTTTTCACGTGACCGTATAGGAAACAATTATAACACTGTACCACTGGAATCATATATGTCTCCACTGGCATTGGAAGTCTATATATTTCCACAAATCGAGGTATACTTTGCCCTGAAAAAGTAAATAGAACTGTAGTTGTAGGCTTATATTCAAATTCTCCTTCTTTACCCTCAACAGCCGTACGGCGATTGAATCGCCTAACACTAATAATTTTAACATTACCTGCGCTAGAGTACTGCAACAGCTCTTCATCTCCTATCGTCTTGTCTACGTATCTAACAATGCCTTTACATGATACCAGATTCGCAGGAATAAACATAGAAAAGCCCTGGTTTCGCAAAGATTCATTATTTATAAAATTATTAGCAGCAGCAGCTGTTTTGAAAGTAATGCAAAGCCTGTTTCTCCCCTTTTTTTCTAATTTACCAACAGAATCTAATTTCATTTCTAAAATTTTTTTCGCTATACTTAAATGACTTAAATTTCTCAAATTTAAATTACCACTTTGTTGATTATTTTTATCTTTAAGAACCTTGTCAGATTCAATCATAACTTGATAAGGACCTTTATCAGTTGCTTCATATTTTAGAGTCTTTCTTTCAGATTTTGCTTCACCCTCGTTATTGCTCCTACCCTCTCCTGGTGGGGGACTCCCCCCCGGGGGGTCAGGCATTATTTATGTAACTGTCTTACTAAATGAAAATTAGATTAATCTTACCTTGGAAGAAAATCAGAGAGATGGGTTTAAATTGACAGAAGATGGATTAGTACCTACCACTCCTATCACATTTATTTTTACATGACTTATTTTGCACTATAATTATACCGGATTATAATCTTTCAATTCAAAAGAATGTATATTAAATTGTAATAAAGATATTGGATGTTTGAAACTATCGCAACTGCTCTATCAAATCGCACGTCTTACCCTTACGGAGGCTTAACGCGAAGTCCCACTGTGTTGTTCAGTAGAACTGTCAGGTAGTCTCTTACACTGCTCTGCCAATGTGTCATTCCTGTCATGTCATTAGAATCATCTCGGCTCGAATTGTCGAGATAACCACAATTTAGAGAAAGGTAAACAAATACAAGAAATACGATTCCAGTTCCAGAACACTTCCCATGTGATGCCTCGTTATAATATTACTCAAAATCTATTTTAATTCCATTGTTATAAGCTCTAACTTGAAGAACAATAATTATTCCACATTAACAAATTCTATTTAAATCAAGGAATTAAATAAATGCAATTTCGTTAGAAAAAAGAAAAATTTACTTCTCGGTAACGTAATCGAGGAAGCAATTTTCGTTTCAAATTTAAAGTCTATCTGAAATTATTTCGGGCTCACTCTGTAAATTTAAACTGTAAATAAGTGTTTTTGACTAGTTAAAAGTGAAAATTGTTTAAAATTACAAATGGTTGTCAAGTGACAATCTTGGACTGGGTTGTTTCCCAGTCTTCTACATCTTCGGAAATTCTGAAAGTTGCTAAAGTAACTTCAGAAAGTTAATTACTCGAGAAATCGAGATACCATAGAATGAAGTAGGTATACAAGAAAATAAATAATTTTTAAAATAGTGTAATGAAGTCGTGTAATTTCGCCTTCATTTTACAACAATTAGCAAATAGAAATAGATTCAATTTTATAAAAATCCAATAATAATTATTTCCGATCGATCCTGTAAAATCAAAGACACATTAAATTTTATAGATAAGCCCGGTTGTTGTTTAAATTCACGAAGTTTTGAAATTTTTTATGCATTCGCAAATTTTAGTGGTACCTAATTCGGTGCATTTTAGAGTCAATTCATGACAGTAATCAACCAGAGTCAACGTAAAAACACCGATTACCATTTTTTCTTCGCGATAGCCACCGAAAAATAAGATAGGGAGAGATTTTGGGTTGAGAGACAGATATACGGGCGGATTTTGAACGCTCAGCCTCTCTCTTTTTCTCCGACGACGTTCCCGCTAGTTGCCGAACCGTTGAACTAGAATAGAGTCCCGCTGTGAACCAGAAGTAAAGTGTTTAAAGAGCCCCAGTACAACTTATAACCGCCGATCAACCGAAACCGAGGTAGGTGCCCGATTTGATTCTAATAATTCACCGTAGACATCCTAATCCTGTTCATACCCACTCTCCGGTTATTCCCGACGCCCATAGCCACCCTCGAAGGTCATAGAAAGGTCCGCTAGTACTTCTAGACGTAAGATAGGCAGTAAAAGCGGTTCCCCCTGTGACTGGGAAGCTGAGACCGGCGATTAACCCCGTACCTAATAGATTTCCATCATAACCGACTCTCCCAGATCTCTCACCACACCCCCGCACCCTAATCCGTGTAGTTAGGTAAACATATCCCAATTAGAGGCATCTAGTCTTATGAATTCCATTACTATTTTGTCAAACTAGCCCCGTTGATCTCATTCACTCGCTCATGACCGTTGATCCCCGATAAAACTTGATTTTTACCGCAGCCCCTCAGAGCATTAAGTCACCCTCCATAATTATTTGGGTTAGGGAAGTGTATATAATAATTTCATTGTTCATTTTTTGCATTTAATCACCGTTATTTTACTATTCCGAGGGATATTAATTTATTTTTCTCGAATTGCGTTAACATTAATTTATTATTCGAAATAATATTATTTTATGTAAATAAAGCCTTGTTATTGATTATACCCGAACGAGTTCATCATTATTTCACACCGATCCTCATAATTGTATTTTATTTAATGAACCTGCCATATCCCGAGATCCCCGCACCACCGCATTCTCATAAATAAGCCTCGCTCATCTGTGCCTACCGTCGGCCCCAGCACCAACACCAGTACCGTGTAACTGACGCTCCAACCGCCCGGCGAGCCGAGCGCAACGGCACAGACCGCCGGCAGGAATACGTAGGTAGGTATCTCGACTGACTACCACCAGCACCAGCACCGATCTCGCATCAACTCGCTTACAGCTACGCTCGTATAAAGGGAAGCCCGGCATTTCTTCGAGGGGGCGCCTAAAGACCGCTCTCCCGAACACCATTGTACCGGCGATAACTTCAAACGACCCCTGGCTTTCCTCTCTTCTTCACCGAGCTATCCTAGGGACCAAGATACGGCAACGTATCGTTTTATGTGACCTCAGGTAATTGGGAATACAAATTAGCGAGAAGAATTCCCCGGGGGAGCACACCTCCAGAAAAAAGCTGGCGCCCGAACAACCCGTGGTAACACCGACGTAACCGTAACCGAGAAGTTCCCCAGAAGCCGGAGTTCGTCACATAAACTCTGGCGCCCGAGCAGGGACCTGAAGTTTTCAAAAACAGAGCAGACCTGAAGATTCCGAAGACATAGAGCAGAGACCTGAAGAAGTTTCCGTTTTTTTTTTGCCAATTTTGAAGCCAACCAGTACCGAAATAGTTTATCCGATCATTGGTGGAGCCCGATTTCTTTCACCCGTCTCATCCGCTTGTCTTCGCCTTTTATTTTTTGAAAGGTAATAATAAAGTCCGTCGGAGATGTCGAAGAACGAAGGAGAAGGAGACCAGCTAGGCGCCTGCGGGACCACCGTTGAAACCAGCTCCGAAAACGACCCGTTCAATCGCCTGGCTGATCCCGAAGCCCCGGAAATCCGCACTTCATGGATCTACAAGCTGAAAAAGGACGAGTTGGACCGAGAGTTGGCGAAGTTGGGTCGCCCACACGAAGGGACCGTCGAGGAGAAACGTCGGCTGTTGTCAGGGTGGTTCAAGTCGCTCACGGGATCCCGTCCGAACCCCCCGGCTAAGAGCGAGACCACCGCCCCCGAGCACGCCGCCCCTCCGGTCTCGGCAACCGTCATGACGCCAACTGTGACAACGTGGACGGCTCCCAAGTTTGTACCGGCATCAGCAGCGGCATATCCCCTCACCTGGACCGCACCAGCCAGTCAACCGCCGCCGCCCCCGACCATTCTTCCGCCGCCCGTCACGCAGACGTGCGTACCGACCTCCGCATCGACGCATCACTTCACGGGGACCGCACCGGCCAGTCAACCGCCGCCGCCCCCGACCATGCTTCCGCCACCCAGCATGCGGCCGTTCACTCCTCCTACTTCGACGTTCTATACGCTCCCCCTTCACGTCCCCGCTGGTGGACAGCCGGCCCGAAGCAGGGCCGAACCAATGGAACCACCGAATGTGACGTCATGGAGCCTGAGATACGACGGCCGAAGCGACGCCGCCGACTTCCTGGAAAGGTTGGAAGAACTCCGGGAGATATACGGGGTGAGTGAAGCACGCATGCTCCACGCCATGCCCCTCCTACTAGAAGGCGAGTGTTTAGCCTGGTACCGCAACAACTCGATGGTGATGACGACGTGGTCCGGCTTTCTCCAAGCGTTCCGTAATTATTTCCAGAGGAACGATTATTTATTCCACCTGGAGGCCGAGATCAGCCGCCGTGTCCAGGGGCCCTACGAAGATGTGCTCCAGTATATCACCGCGATGCAGACGCTGTGTAGGCGTCACGGAGCCATCTCACCTCATCGCGAGCTCGACTGGGTTAAGCGGAACCTCAGGCCCGAACTCAAACAGCTGCTCTGGAGCCGGAGATACGAAGACGTCCGAGCCTTGATGGAGGACGCCAAAACCGCACAAGACGTCCTGGCCGAGCTCCGCTCCGCCTCCTCCGCCGCCGCCCACATCATCGCCACCCCTGTCGTCGCCGCCCCCGACACCGCCGCCCCCGGCACTGCCGCCGCCAACCGCTCCCGGCAGGCAAGGGAAGAGTGGCGACCGCGCAGCCGCCAGGAACGAACACCTTCACCACCCCGGCGAGCAATCGAGGACAGCAAAACCGCTCTCGTACCCGCTGAAAGGAAGATCGTCCGATTCACCACGCCTTCCCCAGGTCGAGACAACTCCCGCACGATCTGCTGGCGCTGTGGGGAGGCTGGCCACTACCGCAGCCAGTGTACGGGGCAACCGAAGCTGTTCTGCTCCCGTTGCGAGCGGCCCGGAATATTGTCCAGGGAGTGCGACTGTCCGCATCCGGGAAACGAGGTGCGGGGCGGGTAAGCACGCCGATACAACGGATACCCGCCCCGAATAACCGACAAGCCCCCGCCACCACCGCCACCACCGCCACCGCCGCCGCCGCCGTCGCCACCCCCATCGACATTACCGCCAACGCCACCGCCGCCCCCATCGATACCGCCGCCGCCGCCACCGCCGCCCCCATCGACACCTCCACCGCCGCCTACTCATCCGCCGCCTCCTCATCCGCCGCCGCCGCCGCCCCCATAGCTACCCCCGGTACCGCCGCCGCCAACAGCCTAGATCCAGAGACCAGACCATTCTTGATAGTGAGCATAAAGGGGAAAGAGTTCGAAGCGCTCATCGACACCGGGGCGACCCGCTCATTCATAGGCCAGAGGGTGATACAACATTGCCGAGAGAACGGAGTCCGCGTCCGTAAGTACCAAGGGACATCGGCACGAGTCGCCGACGGCACCTCTGTGCCGATCCGAGAGACGTTCCTGCTAGACCTAATCATCGGCCAAGAGAAGTTGCAGGTAGCAGGCCTGGCATTACCGACGTTGCCGGTGGACTTAGTCCTGGGTATGGACACATTGGGCCATACCGATTTTTCGCTGGACCTGGGTACGCGAGAGGTGCGTATCAAAGGCCAAAGATATCCTCTCCGCGCCCCATCGATGGGAAACGACCGTCGGAAGGCGAGCGGCGTCGCCCAATTTCGCACGGCCGAATCAGGATTTATAGCGACGTTTGGCAACCGCGCAGTTACCGCTCAAAAACTCCAGCACCATCAACTACCGACCGGCGAGACCGCCGCACCGCTCCGGCCCCGGCCTGCCAACGCTGTCGGTGGAACGAATGACCGCTCGCTCACCGACAGGAAACGTAGCCAACCTCGCCGATCGAGAATGGTGGCTGGGCCTGCCGCCGCCCTGAGTCAGCTACACCAGGGTAGGGTCCGACGATCAAGTACTGCTGCTGTGCCTAACGCGGAAACGATGCCTACGCTCGGCGAGCAGCCGACAAAGCCTCGCAGGCGACGCAACCGACCCCGTGTCCGCTCGAAGGTGGCCCGGAGACAACCGGCAAGCACCTCGCCCATACTAGGCGCTTCTGTAGCAGCAGCGCAGTCGACCGATATGGCGCCTACTGCGCCAGAGCCGGCGCCTACAGCGCCAGAGCCGGCGCTAGCCGGTGATTTTTCTCCGCAACAGCGTTGTCAGCTGGGAGAATTTCCAAAGAGGCAGATTCCAAAGAGGCAGATGACCGAACTTGCGAAGGTACGTGGCACCACCGACATGGCCAGTCACCGCATTAAAGGGGCATCTAACGAGATGGATGATTTTTTGTCCCGTTCTGCCACCGACAAACCGAAATACCGAGGTACCAGGATATCCGACTCCGAGTTCGAATTGACATATGAATTCAGAACTCCTCCGTCGACCAGCTGCACATTCACCGACACCCCGTCTCCTGAGCCCGGACCGCCGGTAGGTTATTCTCCGCCAGGAACACGCAAGACGTCAACCGAGGGAGGTCCGCCGCCGCCGCCGAAGACAGAGGTCCACCGAGGGGAGGTGCGGCAGTCTCGAACCGCATCCAAAAGGGACGCCGTGCTCTGCTGGCGCTGCGGGGACATAGGCCACTACCGGAGCGCCTGTGGTGGAGTTGCCAAGCTGTTCTGCTCACGGTGTCGACGAGAGGGTGTGCTGTCCCGGAACTGCCCCTGTTCTGCCGGATCAGCGCCATCCCGGCGCCAGAAGACGCAAGATGGAGCCACAAGGAGCCGCCGGACGGGTGATTCACCTACGCGACAGCTGGCCGCCGTCAGCACGGCCGACAAGGCAGTCCAGTGCCCCTTCTGCGCACGCCAGGCCGTGCATCGTCGCGGAATCTCCGAGACAGGCGCCTCAACCGACGCTTATACGTCGTACCAGGCCGTGAGACGGCCCACAACGAGCACAGCCCGGCTCGGGAAATGAAGAGGACCCGCCGTCGATGAATTAAGTCAAGGGTAAGGGTGAATTGTGATATGTTCTGATGGGCTGAGTTTATTCGCGTTAATTAGGGTCTATCCGTTGACCAGTAGTTATGAGAGTTAGGAGATCAACCCCGCAGTCATTCCATTTCTTTGCAGTCAAAACGAAAACCGGTGGCTTTCGTTTTACCGAGGGAGGGGTGATGTAATGAAGTCGTGTAATTTCGCCTTCATTTTACAACAATTAGCAAATAGAAATAGATTCAATTTTATAAAAATCCAATAATAATTATTTCCGATCGATCCTGTAAAATCAAAGACACATTAAATTTTATAGATAAGCCCGGTTGTTGTTTAAATTCACGAAGTTTTGAAATTTTTTATGCATTCGCAAATTTTAGTGGTACCTAATTCGGTGCATTTTAGAGTCAATTCATGACAGTAATCAACCAGAGTCAACGTAAAAACACCGATTACCATTTTTTCTTCGCGATAGCCACCGAAAAATAAGATAGGGAGAGATTTTGGGTTGAGAGACAGATATACGGGCGGATTTTGAACGCTCAGCCTCTCTCTTTTTCTCCGACGACGTTCCCGCTAGTTGCCGAACCGTTGAACTAGAATAGAGTCCCGCTGTGAACCAGAAGTAAAGTGTTTAAAGAGCCCCAGTACAACTTATAACCGCCGATCAACCGAAACCGAGGTAGGTGCCCGATTTGATTCTAATAATTCACCGTAGACATCCTAATCCTGTTCATACCCACTCTCCGGTTATTCCCGACGCCCATAGCCACCCTCGAAGGTCATAGAAAGGTCCGCTAGTACTTCTAGACGTAAGATAGGCAGTAAAAGCGGTTCCCCCTGTGACTGGGAAGCTGAGACCGGCGATTAACCCCGTACCTAATAGATTTCCATCATAACCGACTCTCCCAGATCTCTCACCACACCCCCGCACCCTAATCCGTGTAGTTAGGTAAACATATCCCAATTAGAGGCATCTAGTCTTATGAATTCCATTACTATTTTGTCAAACTAGCCCCGTTGATCTCATTCACTCGCTCATGACCGTTGATCCCCGATAAAACTTGATTTTTACCGCAGCCCCTCAGAGCATTAAGTCACCCTCCATAATTATTTGGGTTAGGGAAGTGTATATATTAATTTCATTGTTCATTTTTTGCATTTAATCACCGTTATTTTACTATTCCGAGGGATATTAATTTATTTTTCTCGAATTGCGTTAACATTAATTTATTATTCGAAATAATATTATTTTATGTAAATAAAGCCTTGTTATTGATTATACCCGAACGAGTTCATCATTATTTCACACCGATCCTCATAATTGTATTTTATTTAATGAACCTGCCATATCCCGAGATCCCCGCACCACCGCATTCTCATAAATAAGCCTCGCTCATCTGTGCCTACCGTCGGCCCCAGCACCAACACCAGTACCGTGTAACCGTTGATTGAAGGAGTCAGGTCGCAACGGCACAGACCGCCGGCAGGAATACGTAGGTAGGTATCTCGACTGACTACCACCAGCACCAGCACCGATCTCGCATCAACTCGCTTACAGCTACGCTCGTATAAAGGGAAGCCCGGCATTTCTTCGAGGGGGCACCTAAAGACCGCTCTCCCGAACACCATTGTACCGGCGATAACTTCAAACGACCCCTGGCTTTCCTCTCTTCTTCACCGAGCTATCCTAGGGACCAAGATACGGCAACGTATCGTTTTATGTGACCTCAGGTAATTGGGAATACAAATTAGCGAGAAGAATTCCCCGGGGGAGCACACCTCCAGAAAAAAGCTGGCGCCCGAGCAACCCGTGGTAACACCGACGTAACCGTAACCGAGAAGTTCCCCAGAAGCCGGAGTTCGTCACAATAGGTATAAACACCTAATGTAACTTACTTGTTTGAAAAAGTTCTGTTAACCTATTGAAAAAAAAATCTTCTTGATGTTTTGTTCGTATTATTGCCATTATCCAGTTGAACGATTCCAACATCTTTGAAAGATGACATACTCCAGCTTCAATTTTCTATATTAATTTTTCAGGTTCCAAAATTTTATAGGCATATTTTATGTTTAGTGTATTGTTAAACCGTGGAAGTAAAATGCTCTCAAATGTTTGAGATTATTATAAGTAGGGATTAATACAGAACATTATTATCTAAAATTTTATTGCTGACTAAACAATTATTACAAGCTAAGTATCCATTGCATTAGATACGACAATTATCATAACACCAATAAATCTTACCAGACTCTGAGGACTAATTCCTGCGGATTTCAAATTGAAACAACTGCCTGAATATAAATAAATAATATTGAATATAAAATTTTTGAGTAGGTATTCATCTTGTTACGTAATGACTCCATAATTAATATAAATATCAATTTCGCCTTATCAGAATTTACGAATGAAGATTAAATGCTAGGTACTGCAATTTGCATTTTTTTATTGAAAGTGCACATGCACTGCAGGGAAATCCGTATGACGCTCTGGGAGCGATGCATAAGCGGAGATGTCGATTCACGTTGGCTTTGAATCGTTGCAGGTTGCATTCGTCAGGAAACATACCTTTTGGTAAGCTATATTCGGGATTCTATATTTTAAAGAAGTCTGAAATAGGGCGGTAAGAGGTGTAACGAGCATCACAGTGAAGGCTTCATTGGGTTCATCAAACCATAAGCTCGTCTCAACATTGGGTGTCACAAATCATCACAACTTCATCCGTGCTCGAAATAGATGCAGATAAATAATAGACCAAACTAAGGGAGCTCATAACCTGAGAATCAGGAATAAACTTATCTTCTGCTCCAATGGTTCAAAATCTTTTTGGTCGGTCACTAAGGCAGAATTTTTCCAAACCCTTTACTTCCTTGTATTCTTCCTAGAAATACTTCCTTTATGATGTAAATGCAAAGTGCAGCCTATTTCCAAGAAAGGCAAGAAGACCATACCAAACAACTGCCGACCAGTGGTACTGTTCTGGGTAATATCCAAGATCATGGAGAAGGCCATTAACCAACACCTTTTAAGGTACTTGGAAGGAGCTAATGTAATCAACGACTGCCAGTCTTGCTCATCTACTTAACGGAACTGTGAAACAGCATAACCGAACACCATGGGGAGTCTGGACTGATTGCACTTGATATCTCTGGGGCTTGTGATCGTGTCTGGCATGGAGGATTGTTGGCAAAACTGCAGGCTAATGACATGCCTAAGAAGTTCTGTTTGTGGCTGGCGAGTTACCTCAGAGGTCGCTCTTTGTAGGTGGCCGTCGATGAAGTTCTTTCAGAGACCTTTTCTGTCAATGCTGGCGTACCTCAGGGACCCATTTTATCTCCGACAGTTTTTCCGATGACAGTACACTTATGTCTTCCTATACCTTAGGTGCGCGAACTTCTGCCATCTACTTACCATTCGCAGGAAGCAGAAAGTCTCAATACTTAACAAAGATCTACACGATAGCACAATAAGACCATGAGACTGAGGTGCTTCTGGCGATCCTGAATTAGACGGCCCTCAAAAGGAAAAAAGATCTATAAGAGATTCTAACTTGGGACGATATAAATCAGGTGGCTGGGAAAATGCAGTCGGTCACCTTCTCCATAATAATGTCAACGTTGTGGAGCCAGATATGGTAATGGCGGAACACTCTCTTCTTCCATCGTCATCTCTTCGTTTGTTTGGCGTGAGCCTCGGAACGAACATATCTGGGCATGATCATGTTGCTGGTTTGGCGAAGAGCGCTTCTAAAAAACTGGCTTGGCCTGCTGTCCACCGCCAGTAGCGCCGTTATCCAGACGTCGGAGGTGCTGCCGAATCACGCTCAAAAGAAGATTAAAAATTTTCATTAACGCACTGGTAAAAGTGACAAACAGCAGCAAGTATTTGGAATCTAATCGGTTCCTATTCGCTTCTTCAGAAAAAATAAATAAAATGGATTCTAACACCCTGAAAGTGGCAATTTGCACGTGTAAGAGCAAGAGGTCAGAGCCCAGCTAGCAAGACTCTCTCATACACTGAGGTTCAGGTTTTCGTCTCGCGCTTACTGTTGGAATACGTGTTTCGTTCTCTCAGCGTGACAATCTTACACCGTGATTTAAACACTCAGAAATAAAGCTATAAAATTATCTTGGGTAAAACATGTGCCATGTAAATTGAAAAAAAAGTGCCGTATGTATCTTCACAAAATATTATTACTTAATTTTAGGTCTCGAAAGTGTTTCTAAATAGAATTCTGTTTTCTGCCCTTGTTTTTTATGTTGCCTCTCGTAAATAGATAATGTAATAAGTAGTATTAATAACTGAATTCGGTCTCTATTATCGATTATCTATATCGATTCGGAAATAGAAATAATAAAAATGAAAATACAAGTATCATTATGCCTCCCTCCTTCCCATAGGGTAATTAGTAACGTAAAAAATTAGCTTCTTATACTAAAAAAATAGCTTTAAATATATTCAACCTTCCTTAGAACCAATACCTATAGTGATAAAAATTCAAGTGCACGCTTCTTCGCAGAAATGTGAAACATATCTCCTCTTAGACAGTTGATTTATCAAAGGCTGGTGTAAAATTCGATTTCTCTTATTCAAGTACCTACACGTACGAATCTCGTCAATTTTTAAGGTTATTCAAGCAATATATAAGTGACTAAACTATTGATCTTGAAAAACCGGGAGTAAGCATGTCTCTGAAAGAATCCAAGGTTATATGAAACTCGTTAACCTCTGAAATGGAAATGTGCAATTTAAAGACATCTGGGAAGAAATTGATCTATCTGGGTAATGATTTGGTTTTATTCCGATATAATATCTTGATGTTATATAAGTTTATCTACCTCCCTACATAATACATATTTGGACGTAGGTATATTCTTTCAGCAGTTATTTTTATATTTCAAATAAGATTTTACGTCAGCGCATGAGAAACGCAATATGGTCTTTTCGAGGAAATTTGTGAATGGAATACTGGGAAAATGTAAAGGGAATTTGGCTCTAAAAAATCTGCATATTATATGACATGAACGCGATCATGTAATAATAGTAATAATAATAATAATCATAATCATAATAATATATATTTAGGCCATCTAAGATACATATACTTATGTACATGTACATCGGCTACGTCACAATATTATATGGAACACATAGGTACCTACACAGGACACCAGAGCCACATGTGACAAATGTGCTAAGTCATATAAAAATACATTACCACTTAAATACAAGAATGAAACAATATACAACACAAAAAAAAAACAACTATAAACAGCGTTAATCTAAGAAGCGAAATATTCACTAAGGTGATACAATTCTCTTCCTATCAAAAATATTTTCAATTTGATCTGGGAGGAAGGTGCATCGAGACAGGTTTTTATCTCAAATGGAATCAGTTCTGGGAAAGATACTTAAAAAAGTATCTAGATACAAGTTACCAGATTTCTAAAAAGTATCTTAAGATACATTTATAGATAAAGATTCTAAGAATCAAAAGTATCTTAGATACAAGATACTTCTAAAGCTATCTATTAAGAATCTAAAACAAAATTTAGGATTACTTCAGTCGTTGCTAAAATGTCCTGAAAGTACCTAAAAATCGTAATTTCTTATTATTCGTATAAACTTTCTAATTAGTGGGGAAGCGATGAAATACGTTTAGAAATATGTATAGATTTCTTTTGGCTCGTTTATCTTGCCCATCATTCAGAAATATAAGAGGTGAGATGATAACTTAGTTGTTAACATTAATTGTGATATTTTGAAAGTTGGATTGTAAAATGAGCAGTTTTTGAGTTATAAACAAGTGAAAATCGCAATTTTCAAAGTTCCTGGCCCTGTTTTTAATTTTTTCTATTTATGTTTAATTGATATAGGTATAACGATGGTAATTTTATAATAATTTTTGGTGAAAATTGTTAAACATGGACTCACAGTAGAGAATAATATCAACAGCAACAGAAAGGCTAATAATAACAAAAATAGATTTAAATTGTATCCAATTTTGGCCAAAATTAATGAAATTTCTGTTTCTAGTTTTGGTCTAAAGTTATTAACATAAATACTCGCATAAATAAAATAATATTTATTTTAATAAATAATAATAATAATTGATGATTTGATTATAAGAAATTATTTTTGACAAGTTCAAAACTATGTAGGTAACTTTTTAATTGTTAGTTAACAAATAAGATTTTTGTAGGTATGATGAAAGAAAAATCTCGGGAGAATCAAAAACCTTAATCTTTTCATCGTAATAAATTTATACTAATGGTTGTTTTTATTCGAGTTTTTATTGCTGTAATATTTTTGCAAATATGTATTATAGGGAGTTATTACATATAATTTATATACAGGGTTACTGGTAACTGGATACATTCCTTTGGTGATCTGATAAAACAAGAGGTAAGGAGTAAATTAACCCCAACATGCACTATACAAAACTCAATAGATTTTGAGATATTTCGATTTTCAACTTTTCTTAAAAAAATGGTTTCAGATGTCTTGAAATGTAATTTTCAAAAAATCTACTTTAACTTTTTGATTTTTTTTTGCTGGAATACTTGTCCAATACTATGCTTCCTTCTGGAATAGAAAATATCCTGAGGTATTTCGATCGTGTGAAAATTTCAAAGAAAAACTTTCACAAACTATTTTTTTTAAATAAGATTTAAAAGTTTTTACAAGTTTTTTTCGCAAAATTGCCAAGGCAACTTGCGTACAAATGGTTTTAAAAACTTTCTTAGTGTAGTACCTATCTAACAAGGTACGAATCTTGTACAAGAATAACAGAATCTCCCCGCTATGTACCGTTACCGAGGAACAAATCCTTAAGTCGGGACGTTTTAAAAAAAATACGGCCCTGAACGGGGGTCTTAAAATTCTCTGATCCGGCCCATTTTCAATACGTCGTATTTGGGGGTGACGAGCTTCGTCTCTACCAAGTTTCGTCCCGATCGGTAAAACTTTCAGACACTTAGAGTGGCTATTACTAGGCTATTCCCGAAAAATCCCGAAATTCCCGAAAAAATGACACTTCCCGGGAACGGATCCTGCTCATTTTCAATAGGCATCGTGCCACGGTGCACCTCTTCAATCGAGCCAAATTTCAACTTTCCCACATGAAAACTGGCGGCTCTAGAGTGTTTCCTAGCAAAGTCTCAGAAGTTTCGTAAGTATACGTATTCTTGTGCCCGAAAAATGTCTGTCTGTCGGTCTGTCTGTCTGTGACTTTGCTAGGAAACACTCTAGAGCCGCCAGTTTTCATGTGAGAAAGTTGAAATTTGGCTCGATTGAAGAGGCGCACCGTGGCACGATGCCTATCGAAAATGAGCGGGATCCGTTCCCGGAAAGTGTCATTTTTTCGGGAATTTCGGGATTTTTCGGGAATAGCCTAGTAATAGCCACTCTAAGTGTCTGAAAGTTTTACCGATCGGGACGAAACTTGGTAGGGACGAAGCTCGTGACCCCCAAATACGACCTATTGAAAATGGACCGGATCCGAGAATTTTAAGACCCCTGTTCAGGGCCGTATTTTTTTTAAAACGTCCCGACTTAAGGATTTGTTCCTCGGTAACGGTACATAGCGGGGAGATTCTGTTATTCTTGTACAAGATTCGTACCTTGTTAGATAGCTACTACACTAGGGAAGTTTTTAAAACAATTTGTACGCAAGGTGCCTTGACAATTTTGCGAAAATAACTTGTAAAAACTTTTAAATCTTATTTAAAAAAAATAGTTTGTGAAAGTTTTTCTTTGAAATTTTCACACGATCGAAATACCTCAGGATATTTTTTATTCCAGAAGGAAGCATAGTATTGGACAAGTATTCCAGCAAAAAAAAAAAAATCAAAAAGTTAAAGTAGATTTTTTGAAAATTACATTTCAAGACATCTGAAACCATTTTTTTAAGAAAAGTTGAAAATCGAAATATCTCAAAATCTATTGAGTTTTGTATAGTGCATGTTGGGGTTAATTTACTCCTTACCTCTTGTTTTATCAGATCACCAAAGGAATGTATCCAGTTACCAGTAACCCTGTATATGTAATTATATAACAAAAGTGAATCGAAGGTGACTGATCGTTTTGGTTTTCTCTCTGATTTTTCCTGGTTATTAGCGGCTACATATCATTGTCTACATCACAATCGGTCTTGTTACAGAGCTAAGAAAGTGATCTATATTTCGAACAAATTATTCTACATCGATTATGTACTGTGTAGCTATAACTTGCTTTGGTAAGTTAAATTAATCATAAACTTTCAAACTAATACTAATTATTATTCCTGTGCGTTATCTTTCGCGTAGACAGTAAAAAACTCAACACAAGTGATAAGTGAATGATTGATTAAAATAAAACATAATTATTAATTAATAAATTAAATATTTAAAAATATTGCTGGACCCTTTAATCACATTATTTCTTGTTAAATCAGAGTGAAGCTTTTATAGATTATAAATCAGTTGTCAGCTTGGTCGGGATTTCTTTGCTGACAATAATTTTGCATCACTATTTCTGTTGTGTTTTGTTACGACCAGATAATGGGTGATAAATGTGGCATGTGTAAGGTCAAATTGGCAGGATTGGAAGGTACCATAAAATGTAGTAACTGCAATACTCGTATCATGCTAAATGTGCTTCCATTAAAATGTCGGACATTCAGTATATGTCCGAGTCTAAAGTGGAGTGGACCTGTAATTTATGCACCTCACAAAGAAGAGTTTTGCGAAGTACGAGCGTGAGCGACGCTGGACCTGACAATGCTGGCAAGGAGCCTCTTTCAAGTCGGGCCTCGATGGAGGAACCAACTGCCGGCGGTAGATCTGAGTTTGAAGCTATCATGCTGAATCTGTCCGAAATAACGGCAACTCAAAATCAAATTTTAGCAGGATTGAATAGTTGTAATCAAAAATTGGATCAACATGTCCGAAATAACGGCAACTCAAAATCAAATTTTAGCAGGATTGAATAGTTGTAATCAAAAATTGGATCAACATGCTAAGCTTATTCAAGGAAATACAGACAAATGAAACTGTCCGAAATAACGGCAACTCAAAATCAAATTTTAGCAGGATTGAATAGTTGTAATCAAAAATTGGATCAACTGTCCGAAATAACGGCAACTCAAAATCAAATTTTAGCAGGATTGAATAGTTGTAATCAAAAATTGGATCAACATGCTAAGCTTATTCAAGGAAATACAGACAAGATCTCAGAATGCAGGAGTAGTTTGGCAGATGTATCTGTTCAACAGAAAAAACTGAGCACAGAGATATCACAGCTGGGCAGTAGGGTCGCCGTTGTTGAATCCAGGGAATCGGCGGCGCAGACGAATCATTGTTCTGTATCAGAAGAGACGTCTCCGGAACTGATAGAGAGACTAATGAGATCGAGAAACTTGATGATTGGTAGTATGGAGACAAACTCCAACGAATCTGAAGTAATACGGGGTATACTAGATGCAGCTGGTTGTGGAGTTCCGATGTCCAGTGTTTTAGCAGTCAAGCGTCTTCCCGATGGAAATAATAGAGGTCAAGGCTTAGTGCGGGTGACGTTCGATAATCCCAAAACTGTTATATTGATACTTAGGAACAAGAGAAGGCTGCTTGAGTCCTCCAACAGGAAACTGGTTTTGTTTGGCGATAAGACCCGCAGTCAACGTGATCATCTCCTTCAACTTCGTAATGAATTGGATAGACGTGTCAAATTGGGTGAAAAATCGCTGACCATAAGATATGTACGAGGAGTGCCACAAATAGTTAATGCAGCTGCAACTCAGCCTTTAAACTAAACAAGCCCAACAGAATGAGGAAAGTAAAGGTTTATTTCCAAAATGTTAGGAGCCTGAAAAATAAACTAGAGGATTGTCTGGTGTCTTTTTCTTGTGCGGAGTATGATGTCGTTGCATTCTGTGAAACATGGTTAAATAGTGAAGTGTATAATTCAGAATTTGTAACATGTGACTATAATGTATTTAGAGAGGATAGGGACTTTTTGTTGACTGGCATGTCGAGGGGAGGGGGTGTCCTGCTGGCTGTCAGAAATCACATCAGAGCTGACAAGGTAAATTTGCCAGAGAGATTGCGGACGGATTGCCCTTCCGTCGATATGCTAGCATGTAAACTGGAAATGAGTGGTAGCGGTAGCATATTTATTTTTGTTGTTTATTTTCCGAGGACTCCCGATCTCGTTCAGCTAAACATTGTTCTTGAATACTTTGAGGAATTTTTATCTAATAATAAAAACGTACTTATCTGTGGAGATTTTAATATACCATCATATGTTGAACGTTCAAGATCTGATGAGCGGTACTGTAGACTCATGAACTTTTTGGAGTTTTCGGATCTTAGACAACGCAATTTTGTTCTAAATGAAGACGGGCGGATGCTGGATCTTGTTTTTGCGAACATACCATGCGAAATAGCTGGGTCTATTTTGCCCTTTGTCAAAGAAGACAGGTTTCATCCCCCCCTGTCCGTCCATGTGTCTTTACCTATTGGGGGTAGTAACAATTTTCCAGCGTCCTACCAACATAAGGTTTTTAATTACAGGAGGGCTAATTATGTAGATTTATATAGAGATTTACTAGATATAAACTGGGATTTTCTTGTAACTATTGAAGATGTAGATATAGCTTGCAGTCTATTCTATACAAGGGTCTACTCAGTCTTTGAAAAAAGTATTCAATATTATGGATCTCGATCATGTAATCGGAAATATCCCCCATGGTTTACTGGAGAAATTATTTCTCTATTAAGAATGAAAGAACGAGTTTATAAGCTCAATAAGAGGGAACCAAGGGAGTCATATCGCGCCCGTATCATTGACTTGAAAAGGCAAATAAAGCAATTATTAAAGCAGTCTTACAGTGCATATGTGGCCAACACTGCCAACAATTTTAAAAGGGATCCCAAAAGCTTCTGGGGGTTTATTAGGGACAAAAAAAAGAAACACGCGCATACCAGGACACATGAACTATGAGAATAAGTACCACAATAAACCAAGTGAAATAGTTGACGCATTCAAGCGATGTTTCGCAAGCGTATATGAAGTTGAAGTTTCCAATGGCATGTCATCAGGATGTGACGACCATAATTCTCAGTTTGTCCCCACGATTCCCATGGTATTGGATAGTGTTTGTGAGCGTGAGTTGTATATAGCCGCAAAGAAGTTAAAGGATAAAAATACTCAAGGTCCTGACCAGATTCCTAGTTTTTTGGCCAGGGACTGCATATCTGCATTTGTTGTTCCATTGATGTATATTTTTAACCTCAGTATCAGGACTCAAACTTTTCCTGACGTTTGGAAACAGGGTAGGGTGTGTCTGATCTTGAAATCGGGAGATGCTGGCCAGGTCACGAATTACCGGCCGATTACTGTGCTGTCATGTTTCGCAAAGATTTTTGAGACCATAATCTATACGAGAATATATTCTCAGGTAAAGCCAATGATATCCGAATTTCAGCATGGGTTTATAGAGAGAAGGTCGACTTCCAAGAATCTCTGCTGCCTTACACAATTTTGTTCGGAGGTCTTGGATGATACCGGTCAAGTCGATATTATTTTTACTGATTTTTCCAAGGCCTTTGATAAGATCAGTCATCCTGTCCTACTGACTAAGCTTTCTATGTGTGGGTTCTCTGAAAATCTAATTACGTTTTTCAGGTCATATCTTTCCGGACGTCGCCAATTTGTAGCTTATAACGGTTTTAAATCGTCGTACTACGAGCTAATTAGCGGAGTACCTCAGGGGTCGAACTTAGGACCATTACTGTTTCTGTTATATATTAACGATCTACCTAATGTCATTTCATCGCACAAACTGCTTTTTGCTGATGACCTGAAGTTTTTTCGAAGGATAGAAAGTGCTACTGATTGCGAACTATTGCAGATAGATGTGAACAACGTCAACTCATGGTGCGTAAAGAACTCTCTGGCGTTGAACATAGCGAAATGCAGCATACTGACAGTAACCAGAAAGAACTGTTCGATAGATCACAATTATTCAATAAACCACATGAATTTACATAGGTGCAAAACTGTTAAGGATCTTGGGGTTTCGATCGACGGCGAGCTCAGATTCAGCGATCATATTGTAACTGTCACAAATAGGGCCAATAGAACTCTGGGTTTCATTATTAGAAATACACGCTCCTTTAGAGATCTGGAGGCCATTCAAAGTCTTTTCAATGCATTTGTGAGATCTATATTGGAGTATGCCGTTGTTGTTTGGGATCCCGCATATTCGACTTATAGCGATATGCTTGAAGGTGTCCATAGGCGGTTCCTGAAATATTTACATTATAAGAAGTGCGGAGTCTACCCTGTTAGGGGATATGATCATATGAGATTATTATCTAACTTTGAATGTAAGGCTCTCTCCTCCAGGCGGACAGTAATAAATCTTAAATTCCTCTATAATATTGTATCATATAATATTGATTGTTCATTTCTGTTGGAGAGACTTAACTTTTTGGTCCCCAGACAGGCGACCCGTAAATGTATAACCTTTTATAATTCAAAAGCCAGGACTTGTATATTGCAGAACTCTCCTGTAAGTCGCATGTGCAGCCTATATAATGGGGTGAGTTCGGGTTGTGATATCTTTGGTGATTTTAGAGAATTCTACAATTTCATAGAGCAAAACTGCGAGTAGTTGCTTGGCTTTGATGATGTTTTTTGTTTTTGTTGTTATTATTGTTATTATTATTAATATACATGTTAAGCTATACTGCTTGTCAGTATGTTTGTATGTATAAATAGGTTAACTTGGTTGATTTGTGTAATGCTTCGATGTGATTTTTGTTTTATTGATAACTTTGTTATTCCTGTTTTTGTTCATTCAGTGAGACTGAATATTATTTATGATTGTTTGGGGTTACCTTTGGTTTACTTGTGTTATTATTAGTTATTATTGTTATTATTAATTGTGTATTCACTTTTTTAGTTTGCCTATAAGTGGACCTGTTCTGTTGGGCAAATTGATTTAAATAAATGAATAAATGAATAAAATGAATAATTTGAAATATTATATAGCTTGACGCATCCGACAGCCTGCGACATGTCGCGTGGTAAAACCCCGAGAATTATTCTAAGCGACAAGGAGCGTCAAGCCTGTGAAGTGAAGCGACGTGCAGCGCTAGTGATAATAGCTACAAAAATTTACATGCGCACTATCGGATGCCTCATTTTGTCCCTTAATGATGAAGAGACGTGCCGTGTCCCGTGGTGTAGCGCAAATGAGAACCGGATTCAATTCAATGTCAATGTGAATAGCTCCTACGATTTTGACGCGTTGTCGCCACGCTACGTATCGCAAACTGTCGCATGGTGTCGCGTATGTAATAGGCCTACAGATATACTTTTCCGGTAACATTCTAAGTTCTGAAGGTGGCTGCTTAGACATTTTCAAATAAATATCCAGTAGGTAGGCATGTAAATATAATATAATTTAACATAGTTTACCAAATTTATTTTAATTATTCGCAGTTCCAATACACCGATTGGTATAAATAGACAGAAGATAAAGAGACAGGATAAAAGATAAGTTTTTGTGCAGAAATCAAGGAACAACCAATGATGGGTTATAAGACAATGAATAATAGGTACTATAGGGTTTAATTATTAAGGTGACAAGCGAAGAAAAACGAGGAGCTTTTTTTACATTTCTTAAGAAAGTGTATTAATTTGTCACAATTTATATTTCGAAGATCAATTAATCTTTTTTGAAGAATTACAAAATATCTAAAATTATTCCTGATATTCTCTAAAACGTCTGAACCGATTAAATAGCCAATTGATGCATCAGAAGCACCTTTATTCTCAAGGAGTTTTACATTTTTACAATTTACCGTTGATTGAAAGAGTCAGAACGATTTTACTGTAAAATAATTAGGGGGCCCATATTTACTGAAATTGACTTTTAGATAGAACTTTCCGACATTCGAAAAAATTTATTTAAATCGTATATTAATTAATAATTAATATTATAATTAATAATAAAATTAACTGTGGAAGAAAATGCATTGAATATTTCCGTAAATTGTTGCGATAAAATCTTCAGGTAAAATGTCGAAACACTAAAAACTCCAACTGGTCGACTCCATTTCGACGATTTAAAAAGTAATCTAAAAATACCTGCTCTTGTAAATTTCAGATGTGAAAAATTAATAAACATCAATACATCAGTGTCATCAGCAGAAATGCCGGAGATAAATCCAGGCAAAAATTTAAATAAATGCCGCCGGTCCTGTGTCTCCCATTGAAAAATAATGCTGGCTCGCAACTCCAATATTGGGTAATCCCTTGCTGCCACCCACCGTTCATCACCTTCCTGTAGGATCTAGTAAGCAATGGAATGCAATATTGTGAGGTCTGACTGTAGCTGGTAAATATTTTTACTTTTCGGTTTGTAATAAATAACGAAGGTTCAGTGCAATTTGTGTACAACTTATTACTCCTTATAAAAAATTTAATAAAGCGTAAGTCATATGCGAGAGGTAGCCTACGCCCGATATGCGGGTATGGCACTTTAAGAAGAAGAAGTCATCTGAGGAAATGACGTCACAGTGTCACTGGAATCGCTCCTTATAATAATAATTGAAAGCCAGTCATCGAATTTACTTTTCCATGAGGGTAAAATTTAGTTGCCGTTTTAGCTTACACTACATTTTATTATAAAGAGTGATCAGTAAAAAATTTACTGAGCGATGGCTATGACTTTTTTTAACGTATGTTCACTGTCTGAATGCGAACTACCTACTATCCTACTAAGTGATTTCTCTTAGCTATACGCTTTACGGCATGGCTTTCGGGCTGCTTGGTCAGTTCAAATCGCTATCTAATAGTGAATTTCAACCATGGTAGATATAACGGATTTTAGTACCTACAAATAAAGAAGATTTGATATTGCCTAGAGCTATAGCTAGAGACGTAGGAAGCTGCATTCATTTGGTAACTTATTTTACCACCGCATCATTAGTCCTTATCATAACCAGAAATAATAACGAATTTTTTTTGTACTGTTTATTACTTGTTAATAATTTTTTCTACTCCTAACCTTCAATATGCATATTAAATATGAATCACCAGTGCTTTAATGGGTCTCATTAAGATACAAATTTTCATTAACGCACTGGTCAAGCTATCCAATGGCAGAGGAGCATTTGCAATCGAATCGGTTCCTTTTCGCTCACAATCGGGTCGGTCCAAACCAACCGAAGTCACAGAGTTGTCATACTCACGACAAAAATTGCCTTGTGATATAGGTTCTGTATTTCTGAAAAAAATTCTGAACGTTTATTTAATTTAGAACATAAGTAACATTCGAAGAAAATTTATCAAGATTTTATGTTACCTTAATTAATTTGATAGGTAGGTATATCGTGTAAAAGATAGGAAGATAAAGTATTATATTATTCGTAGCGCTCCGTGATGGTATTCAAAGCGGCAACGCAGCGACCGTCGCGCTGCGCAGGTAAACAATATCGTAATTAATGGCTGTCAATGTTATTAAAAATATTATTAATCTGAAAATCAAAGCGTAAAATTCGGAATTCGAACTTCGAATTATAAAAATTACGCAGTAGTGAGTAGTGCCCTTTAAACATGATACTAAAACATGTCTCAGCAGAATAATCTTAGCGACGAAGAGACAATTTGGTAATATGGGTAAACAAATAGCAACCTATCTTAACCCCAATGATCCGCAATTGTACACGGGTCATTGTTAAAATATATAATTTTTCAATCTTTTCTATGAAATAAAAAAGGGTCGTAGAAAAAATAGTGTATGGAACTCGCAGATAATGGCTATTAATACGCTCTTATGATGGTTAAGACACTCGCCTGTATTAATAGCCTTCATTATAAGCTCGTTGCATAATATACTATTAAGTATTTAAATTAAATGGTGAATTCAAATCTATGTTTGCTGGTGAAATATTTCAGATAATATGCGCATTAAATTTGTTGTTACAATATAATAAAAACAAAAGCAAAATAAATGCTGTTATTAAAAACAAACACGTGAAATTTTTGAGTTTCCCAAAATACAAAATATTAGCAGATTATGGGAAATAACATGCGGAAGTAGAGAGAAAAAATTTATATCAATAAAAGAGAAGAGTTTACCAAATTAATTTCTGTATTGACTTTTCATGTTACTATACAGAGACTTTGAGAGTGGACTTATGTAGGTATTGTAACGTTTAGCCCCCGGGCCCGTTGGTCTTTTGCGAAAAGCAACTGTGATCGTCTATTTACCCCTAATAGGACCCTGTGATTTCTTTCGTTGTGTTTACCGTAGTTACCCCTGCTCGTTGATTGAGGTATGCCAGGATTAGTATGGCCGAAACGGATGCGCAAAAGAACCTACTATGTCTCATTGGATCTCGGTTGATTAGGATTTCTTTCAGAACAGCGGGGAAATTAACTGAGACTTGTTGTTAACTGTTTCATTCATTTTTAAACTACTTAACAACATGATACAGTCCTTTTCAACACTGTTGTGTGTCTTATTCTTTTTATTTATTTCTTTATTTATTTACAAAATAAATTTCGCTTACTTTATTTTAGAGTTCTGACTCGAGGGTGGTTTGGCGTGTTTTCATGATGATTTCATTTTTGTTTCATCAATTATAAGCTCGTTCTTTCCGATTCTCTTCCTTGATATTTATTTCACAGTTGAGCTACCTGGGAGAGTGAATATGTTCCACCTCCGTTTAATTTAACTCATAACCTGGGTAATACTGTGTTTTGTTGTCACTTTATATACCTTGTTTTTATTTGTCTTGTTTTACCTTTTATTACATCCGTCGATGCTGCCTCGTCAGACCACCTTTATGTCTCATCTGTTACCTTGCCCTTAGGCATTTGTCACTGTTATACCTTGTGATTTACCTTACTCGTCATTCGAGTGCTTTTCAGATTGAAAACTTGATCAACTGTATAATTGTAGATTTTACTGCACACCTTAATTAATTACCCAGAGCATGTTGGCTCCGTTCTTTCTCTCAAAAATTTTTGTTCCTTAACGTGATTATTACCATACTACAGACCACGACTCTTTAACCATTAATCTAGTTAATGATCGAACTGCTGGACTTTTGTTTATCATTCATGTTTAGGCTTGTTTACAGACAAACTAATTAATTTTTTGTATCGGTACCAGCCACCGGTCCGCCAGTTACACGAGTACGTCTGCCTATCACCCAAAGAGCGTAGATAGTATGATGAGAAACATAATAATAGCGTTTGTCACATGAGATTTAGGTGTGTATAAAATCTGGTTAGAAGAGCTTCGGAAAAACGACCTTATAATGATCAATTTGGTTTTTGAAATCTAAATTGGCTTTACCCACTCTCGAGGCCAGTCTAATTTTGGTGGCTTTGATTCTCTATTCGAGGAATAACAATTCCCTTCTGAAATTCATTGTATTTAATGAATTTCTCGGTATTCGAGGAGCAAGTGCTACACCTGACAACCCTGACTTGTCTTGCTCTGCTCTATCCTACTCTATATCTGAGGGTACTCCTGCGATCTTCATTCATAGTGCTTTATAATGGGAAGAATGGCCCACTTTCACTTTCTCATATCGTATTATTTAAAGGGACAGATTCTTTCCTAATATTTGTTGGATTCTAGATCTGCACTACATCACTTGGACTCTTAGACAAATAGGATGATTGGTTTATTAATTTCGTTGTCAATTCCTAACTTGAATTATTTCTAATAACGTGCCGCCTTTATTTATTCACAGTTTAGTTATTCCTGACCTGGGTCTCTATTTTCCTACTTTCATCCTAGCTCTATCTCGATTTCCTATTCTGTGAATTTGTAAATTACCTAACTTGTTGAAAGATATCTTTCCTGCCGCGGTCTTTCCTATTTGTTTACGTGATTGCGTAGGTACCTACTATTTACTGGTGATGCCGCATAATTCCTGGCTGATTATTTTACTGGATTTAAAATGGGGTCTGCGCTCGTGGATTTGGCGAAGCTGCTTGATTATTTATTTATGTGGATTTTGTTTCGAAGAATGATTAGTCCTAACTGATTGTACGTGGAAATTTCCCTAATTGTAAAGGAAAGAGCGCATAGAGTACATAGCAACTACCGTCCCGTGTACGCTCCTTTTGGATAGTAAAATTCACGGTTTTTCCGATTGACTGGTTAGGAAATTTGCATAGAGTACATAGCAACTACCATCTCGTTTACAAATTTGGTTTAAAGGATGGCAGACCTGGAGTGCGCTACAAGAGCCATCTCGTTGATCTTCCAAGCAAGGGTTAAGGAATATGACCGAGCCTGATCGGATCTGATCTGACTCTGCTCTGGGCTGTGGTAAGACGTCTGCTTTTATAGATGCAGCGGCCCGCTTTGCACGACAAGCAACAATGCACCTTATTGGCACCGTGATTTCTTGTGTTTGTTTCTTATCATATCTCACTTATCGTGAGACTTAGCAATTTGACCTCGCGACTACCTTACTGAATTGTCCTGAACTTCAACTACCTAACTAAATTTTCCTTAAAATCGGCCGACGCGTTTTGTACTTTCCCTTGTACCTACCTACTATAATTACACCAGCTTAACTTTCATCTCGTGTTTTCACCTACTTGCTGTTTCGGGATCGTGATGAATTTTTGGCTATTGTCGTTTATTTGTTCGCTTTACTGATTGATCAATTTTCATTATCGTGAGTGGAATACCTAGCACTTTACTATTGTCTTAGCATGGAGCTATTGTCCTTTTCGAGCCACGTAACTTTTCTTCCACCGCCTCGAGGTCGTTCTGTTATTTCAATCGGTCCGAGGGTGTCTTTTATAAAGACATTCCAACATCTGGTCTTTTTCGTCATCGCTTTGCCGTTTCGTTTTGATGTTGTTAAAATGCTGGAATCCTACCAGCTAGAGCGTTTTTATTTTATGAATATTTAATGTGCTGGCAGGAATCGTTTCTTTGCCGCAATGGCGCGTGATTGCGTTTTAATTTCCTAACAATATTTACCTTTAGGTAATTACGTACCTATTCTTGCACTATTTGCTTTTTCGGTTTAGGTTGATTTAACGAGGGAGATGGAAATAAATTCCTTATCATCCTACCTAGGTGCGATCCATTTCAGTATATTAATAATTAAGCCGGTTACTTATCTGACTAGCACTTTCATTCGCATTACCGGAGAAATTGCGTCATGTGTAATACTGAGAACTCGGTAGCGAGTTCTGGCTGTCACAGGTGACAAAACTTGTCCGGCAAAGAGATTCGTCAGATGATTCTTTGAGACGAGGCTTTATATTACCGACTTATACAATTATAATGCTAAAATTCATTCTGTCAAAATTATTATTTGTTTTTTTCATTTATTACATTAGTTAGAAGCTTTAAATTATTGGTAAAAATCGAGTTTTATTTAAAATTGATCTACTTACTAATTTTTCTCATCAATAAAAGTATTATTTTCTAATACATAAGCCGTTAAGAGCTATCCACCACCTGACATTTCAAAAATTTTCAAAGCCAACAAGATCCCAGAGTATATTCTTAGTCAACTTTTATTTTTAATGGCCCCCATATTGGATTTTCATTTTACTCTGTATTAAAAAAAATAGGGAAACCAAAAATCTATCACATTAAAAATCTTCTTTTTTTTTAAACAAAATTAAGATTTTATTACCGAACGACGTCGTGTGACGTCGCAATATGGCATGACATTGTTTGACTTATGGCTATTTATGCCTTTCGGTTGAAGAAATTTTCTTCGAACAGAGAAGAATAAATTTTTGAAAAACTTTTTTGTTAAATGTGATAGATTTTTGGTTTCCTTAATTTTTTTAATACGGAATGACATGAAAGTCCAATATGGGGCCATAGGAAAAACAAAAGTTGACTATGAATACTCTGTGATCTATCTTGCGCAGACCGCGTAGTACCTATACCACTATATTCAGTATCTACCATGTATTTATCATAAATAAATTAATAATTGATCCAAGTATTTTATTTTATATTCAAAAAATACATTTGTGAAGACAGGGTGTCCCAGCTCATTCGAAGCGGTCTCTCTGGGCCAAACGATGGACTTTTGGAATTTTTTTTTGAAAATTCAAGTACAGGATCACAATGGCCATTGTTTAAAATTATTTTGGACTATACAGAGTATATGACAGTGGCATAACAAAGTTATGTTTTTTTTAAAGGAATGCTCCTATGTTATTGCATTTTTAGATTGTCTGAGACGATACAGTTGGTGTTTAAATTCAGAAGTTTTTGAGTTATAATAAACAAGTGAAAATCGTAATTTTTGAAGTTTAAGGCCATGTACAAGGAAAAAGGCTCAAGGTAGAGAAAAACGGCTTGCATGTCCCTATTTTAACTTTTCATTTACTATCCTATGATGTAGATAAAATGCTTATACAGAGTGATAAAAAATATGAAAAAATCTGAAATTTCTTCACGCGTGACCAAATAAAAAAACAAAGAAAGTAAAATTTTTTTGCTATATCATAAGATATACATAAAAAGTTAAAATAGGGATATGTAAGCCGTTTTTCTCTATCTTGAGTTGTTTTCATTCTACAGAGTGTCCCAACACTAGTGTCCACCCCCTTAATAGAGCTGAATAATTCTAAAGATAAATAATTGAAACTTTGAGAATTTGTGTACTTGATATAGGACCACGGATTGGCATAATCAGTTTCATCAAAAAAAAAAAAAAAATAGTTCGGGCGCCAGCGATAAAAAACTGTAATATGGTGGTAAATTGTCGAAAAAAAAATCGATTTTTTTTTCAATACATACGTATAAATCGATTAATAAAATCAAAATCGCTTGAAAGAAATGTGAAAAAACTGATTATAAGGCTAATAAAATATAATTATATAGCAATGACAGGTATAGAAAACTGCAATACGGTGATCAATATAATCTGAAAAGGTAGGTGCAATAAAGTTTTATGACAAAGTAAATAAGGCCCAAATAAATAGAAGGATGGCTCTTGCTGGGCTAGCCGGCACACTGAACCTGCACTGGACAGTGTCGTATTATGGAGTCATTAAAAAGTGATTATTAAAAAGCTATTAATTTTTTTTTTCATGAAACTAATTATGTCATTCCATGACCCTATATAAAGTACCCAAATGCTCAAAGTTTCAATTTTTTATCTTTAAAATTAAGCTCTATTTAGGAGGTGGACACTAGTGTTGGGACACCCGGTACATGCCCTGGAACTTGAAAAATGATGATTTTCACTTGTTTATAACTCACAAACTACTCTATTTAAACTCCAACTGTAAAAGCCAATCTTTTTTTCTCATACAATCTAAAAATGCAATAACATAGAAGCGTTCCATTTAAGAAAACATAACTTTGACATGCCACTGTCATATGGGACACTCTGTATACTCAAAAATAATTTTAAATTATGGCCATTGTGATCCTGTGTTTGAATTCGCAAACTTTTTTTTTTAATCCCTCGTTTGGCCTACAGAGACCGCTTCGAATGAGTTGGGACACCCTGTACCTATTCTTAACTTAGCAAAATTACATAATAACCTTTTTCTCAAACTATCATGAAAAGCTTATTATCAAATTCAGCTAAATTGCTTTCTAGTTAAAAATAATTGTAATATGTGATGAATATTTCAAAATCAAAAGTCCCTAAAGATGTGAATCTAACTATAATAAGAATACCAAGAGTATCAAAAATCCATCTGGCAACTGTGTCCTGTTCCTTGTCATAAAAATTCAACCTCATAAAAAAGAGACACAACCCAACTCCAGCAAATGATTGACAGCGGTTATACCCTGAAATTTCTATCATCCTACACCATAATCTAATTCGTAAATAATAAGTGAACTGTGTATAGCTGATGTGCTTGTTCTCTATAACGTCTAACAAATCTCTGACATTTAAATAATGCGTGATTGTTTGAATCAGTTTCAAATCTTGAACTAAGGCTACTTTTTTATGATTATTGCCAAAATTAAGAGAAGACGACACTACTTCTTGTAGAAAGCAATTTATTGATAAGACAAGCAGTATGAAAAACTAAAGCAAATGTTCAAATCATCGTTCAAACTGTCAAAATTTCAGAGATTTGATAGACATCAGTGAACAAACACCATCATCTAACTATTTTTTTAAATTAGTAGAAATCTTTGTACTTTGTTCATTTTAACTTAAAAAACATTTTTAATTGGCACCAGTCCTTCAAAATGTCATGTAGAATAATGTAAAGTCTGTACACTGAGAGTTGTCTGTTGTGATAACTAAAGATACATCATCTCGTTATGTTTCTTACTCCTTCTATTGCATTGCATAGTCAATTGAGTTAAAATGGGACGTATTGTCAGAAATACGTTTGAATCGTCAGCAATTCTAAAAAAGATGAGCGAGAGTGAGACGGAAGTATCGACTCGCGTCTTGATACGCTTAGATTGATACGATATTACGATAAGATTGTCGTCGCTACTATCAGTACTGTCAGTGTCAGCGGTAAATATACTAATAAAGGTTTGTATTGTGATTTGAAACGTTTTTAATACGAAATTAGCAGAATTACCTGTGTCCTGTGATAAACTATGAGTAACTTATTATAATTGCTCGAATGCCTAAAAATCTATTTCCTTGCTTTGCCTGGGAAACGATTGAACTCCCTAGTACGTGGTCTTGTGGTTAAATTGCTGGAATATTTTACTTGCAAATAAGAAAACGGAGGTGTTATTCTTTCTTTTAAACGGCAACCAGCAGGTAGGTGACATGATATTTCTATCATGATGATAACAATAATTATTATGATTCTTATTTACTTGCATTATGTAATATTTGTTATCAAAAAGTTGCAAGGCTCTACTTCGTCAATAACTTGTCGAAATAATATATTTGTAGGATATTCATTATTCCTCAACACACGCCACTGACACGAACTGCGATACCACATCTGGTTCGACTTAGAAATAAGTGTACGATTCAAATCGAATTAAATGAAATTGTTTAGTCAGAATCAGTGTGGCATGACAACGGACAACTCTGTGTACAGAGAGTATATTACGATCCAGTATATGATCTCAAATGCAATATAATGCAATACAAAATGTTATTATTTATTATTATAATAATAATAATTATTATAATAATGTTATTATTATAAATATTATGATTGCTATTCGCGCTAGACACAAGATTGCATGAATGTGTAGTGGCACGCGACGGTCATTTTGAAATTTAACTGTTAGGTGTAATATACAGCGTGTCCAGGTATGAGTGTAAAAGCTACACGTGGCGACCTTCCTTGGAATATTTTGAGTAAAAAATCTTAATACAATAATGCTCTAAGCCTCTTCACGGTGCCACACGAGGTCATCAAAGTTCGAAATTCTGGGTCACAAATATGCATATTCTTGAACTTATAATTTCCTTTTGCAGTTAAGTACGGTTAACATTTTCAAAGACTTTTGCAAAGTCTTATTTCATTTAATTTTCGTAACAGTGCAATTATTAACTTTTGTAACATTTCAGTGCTTTTTTTAAGCAAATATGCAAAAAAATATGTCCCCTCCGAAAACAAAATCGACCTGTTTCGGCGTTTTTCGCATACATCTTTATTTTCCAAATTATTAGGCTTGTTATCTTTTCGATGGCCCACCCTGTATACTAATTCCTTATTATTGTATTATTTTTGAGTTAAACCAAATCTTTGAACAAATAAATTATAACCTTCCGTTCCACCCCGAGCAATTTTCGGGGACATAAGGAACGCTATTTAGCTGCCAACTAGCTCAAAAAATTTAATTACCTATTGTTTTGGCAATGAACACTAATGAACAACGTCACAGCTCGAAGAAAATTCAGACGCAAATTTTAACAGTTTTTATTAAAAACTAAAGTAATTAATATAATATACAGGGTGTATTGTAACGTCCGCATAATATTAGCACCACGTGATTCTACATTAAAAACAGAACATAAAGTTTTAATACCGTTTAGCTCTTAGACCTCAAATAACGAAGTTATCGACCATTGTTGTTTAAATTTGAAGTTTTTTAATACTCAAAAATATTGCTTAATATTATTAAAAAATTCCTAAGTAAGAAGTGAAATAGCCAAATTATCCAAAATTTTAGATTTTTTTTTGGTAAAAATGGTTTTAATTAACATTTCAAAACTAGGAATTATTTGATTTCCTGAGTTCCAATACTTCCAATCAATATTGCAACTGCGCGTTTTAATTGTTGAATAAAAAATTGAAAAAATAAAAAATCTTAAAAAAAATTGCAACATTGACACGTCGCAGCATGACATTTGTCTTGTTGCACCTTTTTTCGATTACATAGCACACTATACCAGTGAGGTGACTTGACGTCTAATAAGTTCAAGAACTTAACTAATAAGTACATCAAGAAAAAACTGTTGAGGACTTTTTTGTTCTGTTTTTGATGTAGAATCGCGTGGTCCTAATATTGTGCGGACGTTACAATACACCCTGTATATGTAGAAATAATTTAACTAGGCAATCAATACAATGGACAATAAAAATATTTAAATATAACAAATTGTAGTGTTTAAATGAAATAAATTTAAATATCACAAAAATTAAATATTGCAATAGATAGTAAAATGCAACAATGGTATCACACGTAGGTATAATAATGAAATATTAAATTCATAGAAATTATGAAATAAGTAAGTACAAATATACCTAATAATGAAATAGTTAATTTATAGAAATTATGAAATAATTAAACAGGACAGATAAAATGATTATACATTGAAAAATGACACTGAAACTCACACGATGACGTGTGAGGGCGATACTAAGAATTAAAAAATTATGCTTGATCAAATAGAGGAAAAATACAGAATTTTAAAATTATTGAAATGAGCTATGAAAGTTAAATAACAGTTTAAAAAGCAATGAATTGAAAAGTAGCACACAATGCTAGGTATATCAGTGAAGGGTTGAACAACTTAGCTTGGTAAAACAGGTGGTGATGTTGCCTATCTTCCAAAGGGTTCCATCAACATGACTCCCCGAGGATCTATACTCTACTTACCCTTCTATTATAATATAACGTGCAACGATACAATACAGCTACGCTAAACGTTCAGAAATTTTAGAGAACCACGTCCGACATGTATATAAGAGCGCCACCGTGGCGGTAGGAGTCACTTTTTGGATTGGAAGTGAGTTGAATTGAAATATTGCGGTGGTGAAGAAAGATTGTCACAAGTGTAAATCAAAATTTAAATAATAAACTTAAAAAAAAAATATCTAGAATTATTCTCGTTCGTTTTTCGAAGAAAAACCAAACGTTTTTTCACCGAATTACGTAAATATAAAGCCATATTTCTTGTCTTTTTTTAATTTCTGTGTGACATTCGGTCTAAAATGTTGTATTGTTGTATCTTAATAATTTTTTGCTTTCCATTATTTTTTTGGTACCGAGCGACAAAATAATATTGCGGCCACAAGAAAAACAAAAGTTGACTATGAGCACTATGGGATCTCGTAGGCTTTGGAAAACTTTGAAATGTCAAATTTATAGCTCTTGATGATTTATGTAAGCCAGCAAAAAATAATTAATTAATTTTCAATAATAAAAAAGATACGGAGAAAATAAGGAATCTTGCTTTTTAAATTTTTTCAGAATATTTCATGAACAGTCGTAGATATCTTCTATATCTTGACCGATTCTAGATGGTCACAAAAAGTACTTCTTTTCTCTAATTTAACCGAGACCCTGTATCGCTTTTCGTTTACGAGATAGCAATACAGAGTTGGTGTCCCTGTATATAGATGTTTGTCATCCTGTGTATCGTTAGTTTAAATGTTAGTTTCTTGTGAAACTAACAGAACAGTAAGTAGTAGTTCCTTCTTTAAGTGAAATAATCGGGAAGAAACCTGCAGCAAATTGAAAGTGATCTGGAAGTTCTGGAACGAGAGTCTTATTTTGTCGCAGGAACTGATGGTAATAATAGTCGATAGGAATTGAAATAAATTTTCAGAATAAAGCAGCTACTTATAAAAGGAGGGATTCACCTACAACAATCTAACAATACCTACATGTATAATTAAAATATTATCTACCCAATCGGTACTTGTAAACTATGTTCCGACGGAACATCCGGAACTGTAAATTTCAAAGGCATACTTAAATGTTGGTATAGTTTTGAAATGGGAAGGGCGGCGCTATAGCAGATAGAGCCGTTACATTTTCCTGAAGCTTCAAGAACATCAGAACCCGCCAGATTCTCATTCTGATTCAAGTCATGAGATTCATCTACTTTCTGTTATCTGGGATGCAGGCGAAGGAAGGAAGAAGGTCAGTTACGCTGACCTCATCGGTAGCATTTCACTAATCACCCGGAATATCAAAGCCTGGTTCCTTATCACTTCTCCTCCCCTCGTAGCCCTTACTATTTCAGCTCACACCCTTTATTACACCAACGTTTTGTGGTGTCTTTTTCTTTTGGTTTTCCTTTTTTGTCAATTGCTTTTCTTAGCATGTCAAATGATTTTCTTATATTTTTCTATCTATCAATAGTTATGGTCATTGATTTATCAATAAATTTCCTTTTATGTCAAATCAGTTTCACTTTATGTTAATTGCCTTTCCTAGTTACGTGCAGTGACACTATCATAAATTTGGTAAAGCATTTTGGTATAAAAGGAATCTTATTATTTGACAAAAGAGGAATTTGAATTAAAAAATCACACTGAAGACAAAAAAAAAGACTGTATTAAAATATTTCTCCATTCATGTATGGCAATAACGCTCTGAATATTTGGTTTTCCATTTCAGGGTGAAAATGGTAATCCTAGAGGGCCCTTGAGAATGCTGGTGAACGCACGATTTATAATTTTTCTTCATATTATGGACACGCAATTACACGTGACTGACTGAATTTAGATATACATGTTTTACCAACTGATCCCAATATAAAAAGTAAATGCAACCAAGCAGCTTTAAAACTACCAACCGCTTACGGCTTAAATGTCGATCAGCATCACCCTATAGAGAAACTTTAACTACACAGCTAGCAGTAGGATACCACATTAAAAGAATCCGTTCTCTTTGCATACCGCCTTGAAAATGGAAGATTGCTATTTTCACTTGTTTATCACTCATACATGGTGAGTAAAAAGTGTCAACTCCCCTTCTCTGTTAATATACAGGGTAATTTGTCAATTTTCTCAAATATTCATTGGGCCATACGGGTGTCCCAAGATTTCTTTATCAAGGGATATCCGCGTTATTTCAAAAAATAAACAAATGAAATTCGGGAAATTTCAACCATACCCTAAGGCTTTGCAGCTGCCCCCTCAATGCCCCTTTACGCCTTTCCACCCCTTAGTAATCATCCCCTACTTTTTTTTTCAAATGACACCCCCATATTTTTTTTACTCGACAGGATTGTTGACTTCTTTCTAAATACAATTTCACACGATTTTTTCAAATTGAGACATATTTAGCACGCCGAAAAAAATATAATATCATAACAAACGAGGGTTGTCAAGGAGTTGTAATTGCTTGTTTTTTGTTTTAATGTTTCCTCCAACCACCTTACCTAGTAATACTGGTGTTACTGGTATAGGCGTTAATAATAATAATTGCTTCTGTGATTTTAATGTCATATTAAATGTTAATTGTTATTCCTTGACAACCCTCGTTTGTTATGATATTATATTGTTTTCGGCGTGCTAGATATGTCTCGATTTAGAAAATCGTGTGACATTGTATGCAGAAAGAAGTCAACAATCCTGCTGAGCAAAAAAAATATGGGGGTGTCATTTGAAAAAAAAAAGTAGGGGATGATTACTTAGGGGTGGAAAGGCGTAAAGGAGCATTGAGGGTACAGCTGCAAAGCTTTAGGGGTATGGTTGAAATTTCCCGAATTTCATTTGTTTATTTTTTGAAATAACGCGAATATCCCTTGATAAAGAAATCTTGGGACACCCTGTATAATATCCACACGGATCATAGGAATTTATTATTTTATTGTGTAAATGTATACTGCGATCTAGCATTCGATCGACGTTCTCTAAACTTAGAAATTCCAGAACCAGCATATAAGAAAAATTGATTGGGAGAGTTCTTACTAAGAAGTTCACCCTGTATGCGATTTTCTATTTGATTATTGATTTCTACAGTGCACAAATATACAACAAAAGCTGCGTATGTGAAATTTTTATCACACATTTGGTGGCATTTTTTATAAACGATCGAATCTGAACAAAACTATAAAGCCACCATGACTTATCTTATTACATAATATTCTCATAATTTAAAGTAAACGTTATGAATTGCAAATATTTTAACTATGATAAGTACAGCCTAAGTTAACACCACATCGTTAGGGACGTTTTATATTATTTCCAGGACCTGGTTAAATATTTTTTTTATTTTCATTTTTTAAACAAAAGTTCGCATTTCAATTTTTTGATTACTGAATGACAAATCAAGCTATTTAATTAAATTAAACGGAATGTCATAAAAACTATTATAAATGTTTTATTATGTTTATTAATACTTCATGTTAATTAATTATTTTTTTATTGTGAACTTTTTTTTTTAATTTTATATGTTTCCTTATGTATTTTTTTTATTTTTATGATTGTTCGTTATGTCACATACATAGTTTTAATTATCTATTTGTGCACTTTTAAAATCGTTAATTACATTTTAAATTCGTAAATCGTACATGGTGAACTTCTTAGTACAAACTCTTGTCAGATTTCGAAATCAATTTTTCTTAAACCGACCCGGGAATTTATAAGTTTACAGAACGCCGATAGAATGCATAAAAAAATTAGAAAACTGATCCGTGTAGATAATTAAAATTATACAGGGTGGGTATTTCGTGCTGTTTCAAAATCGACCTGTTTCGGTGTTTTTCGCGTACATCTTCAGTTTCCAAGTTATTAGGGCGAGGTACGTTTTCGTTGGGCCACCCTGTATGTAAGCGAAACCCAAAATGTTGGATATCCTTATAAAGAGAATTTGAGTAGCTTTCAAATGATGTATCACTCGATATCTATTCCATATGATGATAAGCAAAGGGGTAGCTACCCCGGCCAAGGGGGTGAACTTGGGTAGTTAAATTTGTCACGAAAATGTGTCCCCTTCGATAACAAAATCGACCTGTTTCGGCGTTTCTGGCATACATCTTTACTTTCCAAACTATTAGGCTTGTTACCTTTTCGATGGCCCACCCTGTATAAGAATCAAAACAAACAAAACTTGAAAAAAAAGTTCGCATTAAAAAAATAATTCATTGACATGAAGTCTAACGTAATAAAACATTTCTAATAATTTTTTATGACCTTCTGTTTAATTTAATACAGTAGTTTGATTTATCATTCAGTCTACAAAAATTTTCAGGGGAACGTTTGTTTAAAAATTAAAAATCGAAAATTAACTTAGCCCTGTCCTGGAAATAAAACAAAGTGTATAAAAGTAAAAAAATAAAAGTGAAATAAAACATCGATGTAATTAAAACAATGATAACTTAGGCTGTACTTTTTTTTATTGTTAAATTAGGGTGCTTCGACATCCCAGGTCATTAGCACCAGGTACATTTAAAGATCAATATAATTAACATGTCATTTTAATATAATTCTTTCAAACAAGGTTGTATGCTCCAATTTGTCTAATGAATCTCAGTAAGCTTTTGGTGGCAGTTGGCGAATCTATATTTAGGACTTTTTCAGGCTCTTGCCGATATTGTTTTGTGCTCTCTCTTGGATAAACCGAGGACATTCTATTAGGAGGTGACGCACTGTCAGCTGTCTACTGCAACGCTCGCAGGCGGGAGCAGTGTTTTTTTGCAGGATATGGTCATGTGTTATGGCTGTATGTCCTATTCTGAGTCTTCTGAGAATTACTCCATCTCTTCTACTATATGAATTTAGAGGCCTTGGTGAGATTGAGGGTTCTATGGTTTTTAGTTGAGTATGTTGCTCCTGCCATATTTGTGTCCATGAGTTCTTTATTCTTGATAGTATTTCTATTTTCATATCCTGATGTAGTATTCATTTGACTTTCGACCTGTAAACATCGTATCGATTCCGGTGAAAGTGAAGTGTTGATAAGTGTGGCCGCAAGGCCGAGTGTTCTTTATTCTGTTATAATCTAATCGCAACGATTAGACGCACTGCAGCGGTATAAAACAATCTTTTAAATATTCGAAATGAACGGAATTCCGCACAATAATAGCCATGTTACAAATCCCAAAAATAATAATTATAATGGGCAATTACTATCACCCATGCAATATCAGCAACAACCTCAGTATCAACAGCAATGCCAGTCATCACTCTCAAACCTACATTCCCAGCAATACCCAATTCAATTTATACAAAATTGACTAAGCACCCAACCACCTGACCATCATGAACCCACAAATCAGTCATTCTCAAACTCTCAACAAAACTTCAACATGCCCTCCACAGCCCCTAATATCCAAAACCAAGCCCTAAGCTCCCTAGGCCTGCAACTACTACCAAACGATGAATCCTCTATGGAATCCAGCGACACAGAAAAAGAAACTCATACTTGGCAAACAGTAAAACCTTCAAAAAAAAGGAAAAGGAATCCAAGATCTCCAACAAATGACACAACCAACCAACAGGTGATCACCAGCAATAAATTCAGTACTCTACAAAATGAAAACGACGTCAGCATTAGCAACGACAATATAAACGACAAAACACCTAAAATCCCAAAGTCTCTACCTATTTTTATACACGGTGTCACTGACTACAATAAAATGATTGAAAATCTAACAGAAGTTACAGAAACGGAAACTTTCCAGTGCACAGCACTACAAAACAACGTAATAAAACTAAACACTCAAAACCCAGAAACTTACAGAAAATTTATAAGACACCTAAATAGTGACAAAATAATCCATAACACGTACCAAATGAAGCAGAACAGAGCATATAGAATCGTGATTCGCAACATACATTATTCAGTACCAAATGAAGTAATCATCGACGAACTAAAAACAGGGGCACATAGTTCGTAATATACTAAACATACTGCCTACAAAAACTCAATAAACTAGGCAGAGAGAACAAAATTCACCTCAAATGGATACCAGGACACACTGGGATTGAGGGAAACGAACGTGCCCACTCATTGGCAAGAAAAGGAGCATCGACACCCTTTATAGGACCAGAACCATTCTGTAGCCTTGAAGACACGTTCTTCAAGGCAGAACTTCGTAAGGAAGAAGAAAAACTGAGAGAAATCCATTGGAATAACCTCTCAGGATTGAGACAATCCAAGGAGCTCCTCGGGAACTTTAACCGAGAAAGGTCAAGGAAACTCCTGACCCTCAACAAAGGAAGTCTCAGAATGCTAACAGGATTCCTAACAGGTCATTGCAAGCTCAATGAACACCTGAGGAAACTTGGTATAGAAAAAGATGGCGTTTGCAGACTCTGCAGGGAAGAAAACGAGACTCCTCGTCACCTATTGATGAACTGCGAAGCCCTAGAACGTGAAAGAAACGATGTTCTGGGCCAACACCAGCTCAACGGGGGGGCTTTGCCCGGCCTTGATCCTCTTCAAATCCTGAAATTCCTAAGGGAAACGGAGTTGGAGAGGCTGCTTCAATGAAGGGAATATACTACAAAGAAGCAGAGAAGAGGGGGCACAATAGATCTTAATAGGTCGCAGCGCATCTGACACCCTCAATATCAATATCAATATCAATATCAAGGCACAGAGTAACCAAAGAACCTCTAATTTTACGTAGATCTTGAACCAAAAGAAAATAATAAACAAGTATATGACATACAGTATTTTGATAACATGAGAATAGTTGTAGAACCACCTCACAAAAAGAAAAATATAATTCAATGTACCAGATGTCAATGGGCACTCTAAAACATACTGCACCAGACTTTACCTATGCGTCAAATGTGGTGATAATCATAACTCAGCTGATTGCAAAAAGCCCAAAAATACAGCCGCCAAATGTGCCCTTTGCAATGGGGACCACACCGCAAACTATAAAGGATGCATGGTATATAAGGACTTGCTCAACGCTAGAAACAAATCAAGAGAACACACACCGAACATCCAAAAAAAAAACTCAACCAATACAAAGCCAAAGCATAATACAGAACAATCCGCATACGGAAGTGCCACGTCACACATCCTATGCCCAAATAGTAAATGGTACAAATGCAACTCCGGCACAACAAGTGCAAACTTCAGATTTAGGTACTCAAATTAATGCTTTCCTCAATGAATTCAAAGCAATGTTCTCACAACTCATAAATCAAAACAGCATGATTCTGAGCATGCTCTCTGCATTAATTAATAAACAATGCCAGTAATGCAAGCTAAATCAATTCGTATTGCCGAATGGAACGCAAATGGTCTAGCAAACCATAAAACTGAAATAATAACCTTCATGCAACTCAACAAAATTGACATATTGCTAATATCCGAGACACACTTCACCGACAGAACAATGTTAAAAATTCTCAATTTTTCAATATATTGGACCAACTATCCTGATGGTACAGCACATGGCGGCGCAGCTATCCTAATTCGTAACACCATACCGCATTATGAAGAAACAAGATATCAAACAGAGAAAATTCAAGCGGCAGTAATCCACATCAATGCTCAACCATGGTCATTTGATATGGCTGCTATGTATAGTCCACCAAGACATAGAATTAACACAACAGAATATGATGATTTTTTCAGACATCTAGCAAACAAATTCATTATCGGAGGGGACTGGAACGCAAAGCATACAGACTGGGGCTCGAGGCTATGCACGGCAAAAGGAAGGAACTTGAAACAAGCCATCACGAATTCAAACTGCTCCTATTTATCGAGAGGTCAACCCACCTACTGGCCATCAGATCCAAATAAGATTCCAGATTTACTAGACTTCTTTGTCCTCAAAGGTATAGCTCCAAACTATGCCACCATAGAACCATCCTGGGACCTCTCAACAGACCATACACCCATAATCACTACACTCAGCACTCACATAATAAACCGTCCAAAGAAAACAAAGTTACCATCTCCAAAAAAAACTGGAGTGTATTCAACAAATATATCAAGGAACAACTAAACTTGAATATCCCGCTGAAAGTCCAGATGACGTTGACAATGCGGTACACAACCTCACTCAGACGATACAAGCAGCATGTCAAGTAGTCACTCCCCCACGAAACAACGCAAATGAACCTGAAAGTAACATACTGTTATAGAAAATTGGATTCAGGTGTAGGAAGGTAGAGATTTCGAGTTTAAATTAGATTTATTATTGTGACAATGAAGTTTATGACTTGTAATAGATAAAAATTATTATAAATGTCAATAAGAAATAAAATTTGGATAGTTTGAAAAAAATGAGAGTAAAAAAAAAAAAAAGTGAAAGAGGAGAATGTTGATAGCAACGAGAAATAATAGGGAGAGGTGAGAGAAATTTGAAAGAACGTCAGTGAGAAATAATGTTAAAAAATGTAATATAATGATTTAGAAGAATTAAAGAGAAGCAGAGGGACTAGAGAAAGGAGAAATTAAGAGAGGAATAAATGATAAAAGAAGAGAGTTTTTTCAAAAGGAAATACAGCAGAATTTGAAAGCAGAAAGAAGATAAATAACGCAAAGCAAAGATTGATTAGTAAATAGAAGAGAAGCAGTAAGAAAAAGAGAAAGACTACGAGAACAAGATAGAAGCTTTATTTGGAAAGGACAAAGGATAATAAGAGACGGTGTCGGAGAGCAGTTTGAGAATTTTTGAAAAGTGCGGTAAGAGAAAGAGTTAAAAAAGAAGAGAAGCAGAGGACTAGAGAAAGGTTTATAAAGAAGAAGGAAATTGTAAGATTTGGAATTGTATTTAATTAAAATTTTTACAGTATAAGAAATTTTCAAATTCAGAGAGCTCGAGGTAGGTTAGATTTTCCTTTATTTAAAATTTTGTAAGTTACAAGTTATAAATAATAATAATAATAATTTCAAATTAATTTTTTTTATATTTTATTTTGATTCAAACTTAGAAAATATATTGAAGAATTTATCTGAACCCACCTGAGAAAGAGAGTGTCCTCAGAGAATAACTTTATTAAAAATTTTGTTGTTTATGGTATTAATTTTTTTTAAATAGAATTCATAATAATAAATAGAGATAAGGAGGGGAAAGGAATACCATAACAATACCGGTACAAATAAAGCACCTTGTTGCGCAAAAAAGAAGAGCAAGACGAATCTGGCAAAGAACTCGAAATCCAATAGATAAAAATGAATATAACCGACTAACGCGACAACTAAAAGCTGTCCTACAAGAAAACAGAAATGCCACATTCGAATCATACATCAGCAGCTTATCGAAGGAAGACCACAGCATTTGGAAGGCAACTAAATCATTTATAAGAGACCAATGCAGCATGTTCCACCTTTAATAAAGTATGATGGAAGTTGGGCAAAAACAGAGAAGGAAAAAGCAACAAACTTCGCAGAGCACCTCTAACAAGTCTTCAGTGCACCAGAACTTAATAGCAACCCTCACGAAGACAAAGTCAAAAAGTTTATAGATGTACCCTGCCCGATGATGTTGCCAATCAAATATTTCACGCCAAAATAAGTAAAAGAAGCGATTAAACGATGCAACAACCACAAAGCACCTGGCTACGACTTGATTGTGGGCCAGATGTTAAAACAGCTACCCAGAAAAGCAGTTGTACTGCTAACCATAATTCACAATAGTATATTAAGATTAGCATACTACCCGATCACATGGAAGTTTGCACAAATAATCATGATTCAAAAACCAAACAAACCTCCAAATATAGCTACCTCATACGGACCCATAAGTTTATTACCAATCATGTCCAAAACCTTTGAAAGGCTTCTGCTCAGAAGAATATCAGCAGACACTGACATAGATACAACAATACACACCAATTTGGATTTAGAGAAAATTATTCAATCCTTCAGCAGTGCCACAGAATAGTCAGGAATATCCATACAAGTTTAGAGGAGAGAAAACTGTGTACAGCTGCATTCCTGGACATTGAGCAGGCTTTTGATCGTGTATGGCATGATGGCCTCCTATATAAACTTAAAACGTTATTCCCTACTCCTTACTATCTTATCCTAAAATCATACCTCACAGACCGATACTTTCAAGTAAGGCTCAGCACAGAAACCTCCAACTATTATCATATAAAATCTAGTGTTCCCTAAAGAAGTGTCCTCGGCCCTCTCCTGTACCTCATTTTCACGGCTGACATTCCAACTATAAACGACACCACTATCGCCACGTTTGCCGATGATACTGCCATAATCTCAATAAGTGAAGACCCTCAAATAGCATCGGAGAATCTCCAATTAAGTACACCTAGACCAGCTGCAAGTTTGGCTGAGTAGATGGAAAATCAAAGTAAACCACAATAAATCCGCACAAATTACGTTCACGAACAGGAATATAATCTGTCCCAGAGTCACATTGAACAATACGCAGTTACCAGTAAGCAACCAAGTCAAGTACCTAGGATTAACACTTGATCAAAAACTCACCTGGAAGTCACACATCTCAGCAAAGAAAACCCAAATTAACCTCAAAATTCGCCAAATGAACTGGCTAATAGGCCGTAGATCACAACTCTCCACAGAAAATAAGCTACTTCTCTATAAATGTATAATAAAGCCTATTTGGACCTACGGAATCCAGCTCTGGGGCTGTGCCAAGCCATCAAATACCAAAATTATACAAAGAATCCAATCAAAGATACTTCGAGCAATTTTCAATGCACCATGGTATGTAAGCAACAAAACCTTGCACGACGACTCTAGTCTCCCGCTTGTTGAAGATGAAATCAAAAGATTTACAAGGAACTACCTCGACCAACTTCCTGAACACCCCAATGAATTAGCGAGACAATTGTGTACACAGCCAGAATTAAGAAGACGGTTAAAAAGACAGTGGCCGACAGATACATTAAATCAGTGACGTACGCCGAAAGTGTTAACTTATGTTAATTAATAACCGGGAGTCATACCATAGGGTAATTTCTCCCCTCATGTATTTAACATTTAACTAATTTACCTATAGCTTCCAATAGCAGGTTGTAAAGTTGCATACTTTATTAATAAAAAAAAATATATCCTGATGTAGCACTGTGTCCTCCCGTAAGTTCATCATATGGCATGCCTCCCGTGCCAGCAGGTCTGCTTCTTCGTTGCCCTTTATGCCGCAATGCGAGGGAATCCATATCAAAATAATGTTCTTACCAGTTTCATTCAATTTGCGACATATGCTTCGTATTTCTTGAACAATCAGTTTTTTTGAGTAGATCTGCTTAATGGATTGTATAGAACTTAGTGAGTCGGTGCATATAGCCGAGGTTTTAAAAGAGGTACTCACTGTGTGTGAGAGAGCTTCTTTAATAGCATGTAGTTCCGCTGAATGTATAGAAGCTTTGAAGGTAGTCTAAATTTTTTAATACTTGATGATGTGGCAACTCCACAGCCTACTTTATTCTCATTCTTGGATGCGTCGGTGTATATGACTGTGTCTGGATGATACGAATTACGAATGCAATACTGCTTTGAAGTTGGCTATTATAATTGATGGTGGCGTAACTGCCTTGATGTGTCTGGTGAGGGATGTGTCAATTTGAGGTGTGAGTGTCTCCCAAGGTGGCTCATTTATTGTGGATTCAGGTGTGGTGTTTGGGATCTCATCATCGGTTAGATATACTGATGAATTTTCATGTAGTAAGGTGACGGTAGTCCAGGGTGACTTGTGAATTTGACTTTGTAGGAGTTATTGTTTACAAGGGTTAGGTAATTAGGGTTCTTGGGCTGAGAGGCAATCCTGACGGCGAAATTTGTCATAAGTTGCTTTCTACGAAGTTCCAGCGGTATCTCTTCTGTTTCTCTATACAGCGTCATTCTCGGGCTTGTTCTGTGAGGTCCCAAGATCAGTCGCAAAGCAGTGTTTTGTATGGCATTTAGCCTTCTGAGTGCTGATTTTTTTGCCGTGCCATATGCGGTGCATCCGTAGTCCAACTTGGATCGTCCAAGGCTGCGGTATACTGCCAGTAGAATAGATTCACTGGCTCCCCAGTGTTGGGTTGAGAGTGTTTTTAGGATTGATATTCTCTGAAGGCTGTCGTTTTTCAGTTTATTTATATGCGGGATCCAATTCAACTTAGGGTCTAGTAATATTCCTAAAAACTTATGTTCTTTCACTTCTGTCAAAGGGCTGCTCATTAATTTTAATTTTGGGGGGCTTTGATATTTTTTTCTTGAGAATACCATGAACTTGGTTTTTTCAGACGAGAGCTTGAAGCCAGCGTGGTCCGCCCAGTTTTGAATTTTGTCCATTGAATTTTGAATTTTGTATTATTCGGGAGATGTTGTTTGTGTTTAATCCTCTACAAAATATTACTATATCGTCTGCATAGGTTGATATTTTAGCTGGGGTTATCGTGGTGCGGGTAAGTTCATCTAGTACGGTAGTAAAGAGGATCGGACTAATAACTGACCCCTGAGGCACGCCATTCTGTTGGACATATGAGGATGAGAGGTGATTACCTACTTTTGTTTTAAATGTTCTGTTTCGTAGAAAGTTTTCTACAAAGTATAAAATGTTTCCTCACAGATTTTTCTCATGTAATTTTCTAATGATTCTGAATCGCCATGTGGTATCAAAGGCCTTTTCGAGGTCATAAAAACTGCTATTAGTTCTTGTTTGTTGGCAAATTCTTCTGTTATCTCTGTATGAAGGTGTGTAAAATAATGCTGTCGACATTTGATCGGCTTGTTCGAAAGCCATTCTGCACGTCGGATATGAGGTTGTTCGTTTCCATATACCACAGTAGCCTTTTATTCACGATTCGTTCAAGCAACTTGCACGATGTACAGGTCAGAGAGATAGGTCTATAAGAAGAAATTTCATCCTTTGGTTTATTTGGTTTGTGAATTGGTAGGACAATAGCTGCTCTCCAAATTTCTGGGAAACTGTTTTCTGTCCATATTAAATTGAATATCTCTAGGAGTTTGTGCAGGCCAATTGGTGGTAGGTTTTTAAGGAAGATGTTAGGTATGGGCCTGTACGGCTCGGCTAAGGCAAGGTTAGGCTGTACTTATTTTAGTTAAAATATCTCTAATTCTTTTTTATTTGAAATTATGACAATATTGTGTAATAAATAAATCATGAGTGGCTTTTCAGTTTTGGTAAGATTCGATCGTTTATAAAAATTGTCAAGAAAGTGTCACAAAAATTTCACATGCGCAGTTTCCATTGTCTATTTGTGCACTTTTAGGATCAATAATCACATTTTTTAAAATTACATACAGGATGAACTTCTTAGTAAGAACTTTCAAAATCAATTTTTCTGAAGCCGTCCAGGAATTTCTAAGATTAGAGAACGCCGATCCAATGCTAGATAACAGTGTACAGTTACGTCAAAATATTGAAAATTTTAATGATCCGTGAGATATTATAGCCAAAGAAATATTTTTCAGAATTCACAAATCACCTTGTACCTATATTAGTAGAAAAGCGAAGTTGACACATTTTAAGGATCACATGCTGTTTCCCTTAAGGGACTCGACATTTGGTAGAAATTTGTAAAGTTCCTAATGACTCACCCTGTATACTTCTAATTTTAAATTTCAACTGTAAAAACAAGTCTAATTCGATTTTTTCACACAATTTGCAAATGCAATAATATATGAAAAAATAATATCAAAAAAAAAACAAAGAGAAATAAAAATCATGTAAAAAAAAATGAAATCTCCATTTTTGTTATTTGCTTCTTGAATTTTTTTGAAGGTTAAAGGTTATTAGTAAATTTTGTCTACTGTGAACGTTTCAGTTCAATTCCTTAAAAAATGTGCTCATAAACGGTTATAGAAATTTAGCCATTATAGTGTATTTTTTATCCTTTCTTACCCGCGCCACCGACTTATTGATAAAAATAATGCAAATTTTGTTGCATTTTCAAATGGTTTTTTTACAAACTTGTTAATTTGGTTTAAAAGTTTTATTTCTATCTTGCTTATACAGGCGTTAAAAAAAGCAACTTTTCCTAAAATTCAAAAGGCCTACATACTAAAACGGCTCGATCGATTTTGCTAAAATGCAATGCCAGACCACTCCTTGCGAATATCTTACTCCCCTAAAAATTTCAGCCCCATAGATTGAAAACTGCGACCTGAAATGATACCACAAGTACATGATTTTTGGAATTTTGAAAGGACACCCTGTTAAACTAACGTGACTTTTGGTAAATCTATGGACATTTTTTCAAAGTTTTAGAAGAATCCAAAATTTAGTTAACTAATCTTGAAACATAAAGATGAGTTTGGGTGATATGCGTAAATATGCATTTTCATCCTTGAAATCTGTAACATTAGGTTAGTTCACCATCAATAATAATAATTACAATATTATCATGGATAAAATTTTATTTCCAGCGAAAAATTTTCGTATATTGTCAAATTACAGTTTTAGTTTTGAGATCTAATATTTATTTTAAATTCTTCCAATTTTTCCAAAGCAAATATGGCGGATAAAAGTATCAGAAATTATCACTATAAATTAATCCACATATTTTCATGTAATTCCTTTCGCCCAAGAGCAATCCTTAAGCTGCTTACTATTGCGTCTTCCAACGTATTAAATAACTTGGAGAACTTGAGTTTGCTTAGGGATGGAATAACCAATAGGTTTATCCCTCATAAATCTTCGGATAAATATACTACTGTTGTTATAGGATTATTTGATGATGGCACTGATTGTGTAAACATTTTGTTAGAAACAAATTTGTATTCTTATGTATCTAGACATACCTATGCATAAGAATTCAACACACAATTTTTCTGCAATGAATACTATCCAAAAATATTTGCAAAAAGTAATATTGTGATTACTTGTTTTATTATACAGGATGTCCCTGAAATAACTGAAAGGTCTCGAGTGAAACTAAGTCGATACGAAACTCAACCATTTCCTTTTCAAACCTTCAACCCACAATATCCTAATAATAAAATCATGCCAAATACACAAATTACAAAAACAAACATGTGAACAATAACTTCAAACAGATTTTAAAACTACATCATCAGATAATAATTCAAAAAAACAAAATAAAGCAAAAATAAAAAGGTTTTGAAATGGAATGTCAAGGTGAGTTTAATAGAATTTTTTTCTATTTTAAAATACCTTATATTTAATATACTTTTGTAGCTTTGATCAAAATTATAGTGAACAAGACTCCGATAGAGGCCGAAACGATAAAAATCATGTGTTTGTGAATATTTTTTAAATGAACCTAATTCCCAATAATAAACCAAAATCCGAGAATACATGAGAGAATCGTTCAATAAACAAATAAATCAAATATAATCTGAAGTTTTATTTATTGCTCATATTATCTCTATTTAAAACCCACACGTGGGAAAGCTACAACTCATCTGACAGAGAGCCAAAAAATGTCTATCTTCCTCTGAAAAGAACGAGTACTATGACACAATATTGTAAAGAAGTTTTAGATTGATTGTTTTCGGTCCTAGAGAGAGAACTTCAAAGTCAAAGTTGAATAATAAGCTCAAATATTATTGCTCCTAAGACTATAGCTCTTTAAGTATGTATCTCAGGAGTTCGTCTATGAACGCCCTCAAGCAAGTTACTTTGTATCCAATATATGAAGCCCCAAACAACAACAGCAGATGTTATGTACATTTTACAAAATACAAAAACGATTTCAATTTATCTTGAAATGAGTAATATGTATTCAAATAATGGAATCCGGAGCTTTATTTAGGCTTCAGAAGTATTTGCAAGCAGTTACAAAATGCTAACGAAATCTTAGTTCACTGTTTTTAAAAACTACATGAAAAACATAGATAATCTAGACCTCTATGGAATAGGTCCCAGTCAGTAATACTTATTTTATTTTTCGAAATAATTGTAAATCATCAAATTAGGTAGGTACACAGAATTTAATCTACAGCAAATACATGTGAGGCGCGAGAACCTTGGGGTATGTTTATATGAAGAAATGTTGGGAGTAGAATTATAAAAATATGTACATGTATGATTTCATCTTTGAAGAGCTGAACTAAAATATTTACAACCCCACACCACTTCCGATTATACCGCAAGTTAACATCAACAGATTGCCTAAAAAAAAAAAACCTAATAAAAATAGTGTTTATAATTCAAACTTGAAACGTGCGATTCATGAGTTATAGGGTGGAGTGCTAGAACGCAAATTAAAGATTTGTCAGATAATAATTATTGATTTTAAATTAGTATAAGTAAATTAAATACGTATATGTATATTTATTTTTATTTTATTTATTTATTTATTTAAATCAATTTGCCCAACAGAACATGTCCATTTACAGGCAAACTAAAAAAGTGAATACACAATTAATAATAACAATAATAACCAATAATAACACAAGTAAACCAATATATAATAATAATAATAATAATAATAATAATATTAATAATAATATAATAATAATAATAATAATAATAATAATAATAATAATAAATACGCATCCACACAAACACAGCTGCAACATCTGCTGAAAATTACACACACATTCTCACAGGACATACATATGGAGTTTGGGTTGGAGAAATGTAAAACTCTCAACATCGAAAAAGGAACCCTGGTGGCAGGTGAATTCGCTCTTGAAAATGGCGACAAGATTGAATCCATGGAAGAGGGCGAGGTCTATAAATATCTTGGTTTCCAGCAGGCCAAGCTCACAGAACATACACAAATAAAACAAACACTAAGAAAAACATACATAAACAGACTAAACCAAATATTAAAAACAAAACTGAATGCCAAAAACTAAATAAAAGCAATAAACACATACGCTGTACCGACACTGACATACTCGTTTGGAGTTATACAATGGACACAGACAGACTTAGAAGACCTCCAGAGGAAAACCCGAACAACACTCACAAGACACAAACAACATCATCCTAAATCAGCCACAGAAAGGCTAACTCTACCTAGAGAGATGGGGGGAAGAGGCCTTATTGACATACCCAATCTGCACCACAAACAGATAAATAATCTTCGAGAGTTCTTTCACGCAAAACAAACCACGTCCAAACTACACAAAGCCATAAATATCGCAGACAGAAACAACACACCTTTAAACCTACATAACAAAAACTTGGAGCTACACATAACAGATAATAATACAAAACAGCAGTCGTGGACCCAGAAGGAACTCCATGGGAGACACCCCCATGAGCTGAGCCAGAACCATGTCGACAAACAGGCGTCGAACAAGTGGCTTAGTTGTGGGAACCTTTTTGGGGAGACCGAAGGGTTCATGATTGCTATACAGGATCAAACAATAAATACTAAAAACTACAGAAAACATATACTCAAGGACACCACAATCACAGACGATACATGCAGAAAATCTCATTTATCACAGGAAACAATACAACACATTACAGCTGGATGCAGAATACTTACACAAACCGACTATCTACATAGACACAACCAGGTGGCGAACATTATACATCAAAAACTCGCAGCTCAGTACAAACTCATCGACATGTATACACCATATTACAAATACAACCCGCAAACAGTATTAGAAAATAGCACTCACAAATTATACTATGACAGAGCCATCATCACAGACAAAACAATTCATCATAACAGACCAGACATCACATTAATAGACAAAGAAAACAAAAATACATATATAATAGATATAGCGATACCCAATACACACAACTTGCAGAAAACGGACACCGAAAAACATACAAAATACATAGATCTAGCACAGGAGGTGCGGCGCCTCTGGAGGATGGACAGGGTAGTCATCGTACCGATAGTCTTGTCCTCTACAGGGGTTGTACCATATGCACTACATAAAAGCTTACAGACACTCAAAATGCACAAAAATACGTACATAGAACTACAGAAAGTCACAATAATAAGTACATGTCACATCGTTAGAAAATTTCTGTACGCAGACATACAAATAGATGAACATCCGACACATTTAACAGAATTGACACAACACACAAACTAAACACATGTAGTAGAACTTCTATGGCGACCTTGTCTTGGTGATAGCCCGACATGGTTGCTTGCCGCCGGGAGATGAGACCCGAGATGCTAATTATATGCAGAAGAAATAATAATATTCCTATAATAACACGTATATGCATAATACGTGAAAAATTATAGGAATATGTAAGGCGTTTTCCGAAATCTTGAACCGTTTTCGATCTAAGCTGCTTTGAAAATGGAAAATTGCGATTTTCGTTTGATTATACTATTAGGTTCAACTCATAAATAGCTCGTTGTAAGTTTGAATTACTATAAACACCATTTTTATTACGTTTAGTCAATCTGAAAATGTAATAATATTTAGGATGTCCCATTTAAAATAAGAAAGTTGATGTTAACTTCCGGTATAATCGGAAGTGGTGTGGGGTTGTAAATATTTTAGTTCAGCTCTTCAAAGTTTAAATCAAACATATACAAATTCTTATAGTTCTACTCCAGATCAACAGTTTTACTCGAAACACTTCTTCATATAGAAATGCGTTAAGGCTCTCGCGCCTCACCCTGTACAACCACAGACTTAAGTTCGATCCTTGAGTTACCACGCACAACGGTTCATAGTAATGTACCTTGAGTCGGCGTTTCCAAGTTGGGCGAAATTACCTGAGTTACCCTTCGACTCGACGGGGGTCCTTATAATCCCTGAGCTTAATTGGACGAAGGAATTTCTAAATACCGTTGAGTTAGTTGCATGCTCTTGAAAAATAAAATTGAAAAAAATATCTAAATAAATAATATTTTGATTTTGAAACAATACTTGATGCATTATTTTTTAAGTTCTATCAAATACATCATCAAGCCCTTAGTGCATTTACAATAATTAGTTTATACTATACCTACAACAGAAACATGAAACATCTATAGAAAAGTAATATATAATGAATAGGGCGATACACATTATAATAATTATAGTTATATTTCAAACATGTTGCCCCAATTTCAAAACAACTATAAGCAACCATAACGGGAGCTGTTTATTTATGCGATGGGTATTTATTTTTTTTTTTCGCACTAAAACTCACCGGTAAGTCAATTCTTTCGTCAGGGTAGGTTTTTTTTTCTTTTTTTTTCACCTGACCAAAGACCTGACTTACCGATGACGCTAAAGTGCAACATCATAGCCATAGATAGGTACGTACCTAATACCTACTCGACTTCAATTATTAATAATAAATTGATTAGGTATATACCTATCCGATCTACTAAAAGTACCACTAAATAAATCTGGCAACACTGCTATAATATATGAGCAAGGCCGCAAATGTATTTCTCGTCTGTCCAGTTATCTCTTATAATCCCCTAGTTTCTCGTTTGTCGTCCAGTTGAGCCCTGGGATTAGTGAAGAAAAAAATCCTTCGCCCAACTCGGTATCGCCCCGTTGAGTACTATATGCTTTGAAAATATTGTAAGTTATAGTGATGGCTGATGTCCGAAAAGACATGACTAAAAACATAAGGGTTTGGACAACTAATCAAATCAACCGTCTTGACCAAAATGAACAAAAACTATGTCAATTTGATCAGTCTCATCCAAGGCTTCGAAAAAAAACTGAGAGACGACAAAGATTTGTAGAACACTTTTTTTCAATAACCTTGTGTTTAAATTGTGAAAATTTAAGCCGTTTTCCGATATTTGGAGCCATTTCCGATGTACACTGCTTTCAAAATGAAAAATTGCAATTTTCTCTTGTTTATTGGGTAAGTCATAACCTATGTTGCGAACATCTATTCAAGAGTCCGACAACCATGAGAACGTAGCACTCACCTCCTGAGGAACAATAGCATCACTGACCATGGAAGGGCGATCGACGTGTCTTTCTATCGAAGAAGCCGATTTCATTATTCGTTCGTCATTCATCATTCGACATTCGATATTCCGCGATTTACGTTATACGGTCTACGACTTACCGTTATACGTTTTTATTGTTTATTCACGTTTAAAATTCCGATATTATTATTCATGTTTCTTTGTTTTGTTTGTTTTGTTGAACTTTCGTAATAATTGAATGGTCCTTCGAGCTTCGGACGTTTTTAACGATTTACGAAAGCGAAACACGAGTTTCCGGTACAACCTACTAGATTTAAAGTCAAACTGAAAAAAAACAAGCTTACTAGATTTTATCAGGAAATATGATAATACAATCTAATTCAGTGTGGGCTAATTAAAACAGTATGATCATATTGTGTACTGACTTATATTTCGGGGATTTTTGTCTCCTTTTTCAGAGTCTGAAAATTATCTCAATGAACAACAATAGTGAACATGTCATATTTGAAATAAATAAGACCACGTCATCAAGAACGGAGCCAAGAAAAATCCTGTTTAAAAAAATGTGACGTCAGAAGAACTTAAATTTAATTAAAATCGACCAGTTTGGGTTTTATAATTCTTCAAGTATTAACCGAGAAAATTAATTTTTTCGTTACAAATGACTCACCCTGCATAATATGGATATCGTGAAAAAATTACAATTGAAGTTTTCAACAGATTTTGAGGTTTCGGGCCCCCCTGACTCCCAAAAAGTGTTTTTTTTTAATGCAGGTCTGCCGGTCTACCTGTCTGCATAAGCCTGTCTGTATCTTTTAGACCAAACTACTGGATCGATTTGTTTAAAACTCGGCGCAAGAACAATAACACAACCAGATATGACAGACCAGACCAGCAGGTCAGATATAAAATTTCTCTCAGACGGTAATTCTAATTTTCGGTTTACAAATCAAAATTATTACGAAATTTAAATATAAAACTATATTTGAAGACAAATATTACAGAAGTTATGAGTTAAAATGGTGGTTAAACACAATCAAACTCATTTCCAAAACCCATAAAAATAGAGTTGGGAAAAAATTTACATCTTGCAACATTGGTGCCAGTAAGTTGAGAAATTTGATGTATTAAGACTCCTTCTCATGCCATGACAGTAGAACTATCATACAATAATTACATTCGATGAGGTAGTTGAGATCAGCTGTCATTTATTTATTTAAGCAAATTTTATTTAATGGAGACGTCAATTACCAGCAGAAAACTACAACGCAAGTGAGTCTAGCCTAAATAATCGTCATAAACACTGTATTACTTACTCTGCATGGGAACTGTGCTGCAGATATTCGTTTATTGAGTAGGGTTCCATTTCCAAGAGCAACTTGTACATATCGCAGTTTTTAATTTCTTCAAACCTGAGATACACTTTTATATTACTTGGCAAGTTACGAGTATTAGGTATACAGTCTTAAGCAGTTGTACAGTGCATTTTTCTCAGTGAGAGCTAGCCTATGCCGTGAGTAGCAGTACTCACAGGTATTTCTTGTATTGTGAACTGTTGATTGTTTTCTATAATCTTTAAAATAGTTTTGGTGCCTGTACAGAAATAGCAAATATTCCTGGATAAACATACCACAAAACGTCAAGAAGCCATTTCTCCTAAAGCGACCCACAAATGATTCCCCCGTGCCCAATTCCATGCAGAATAATTTTTTTATTTTTATATAACGCTCTTTTTTCAGGAGCCATCTATTTAATTTCTCCACTGACGCACTGAGGGTGTTCTCTGCATCTGGAAGTGTGTTCGCAGGTACTAGGAGGTTGGTGTCATCTGCGTAACATGTAAATCTACCCCGGCTCAGGCCAACCCCACCTAAAATCTCATTCATATACATAATGAACAGTATCGGGCTTATCGTGGTACCTTTCGGTACTCCCATAGTCAAGATCTCCTCATCTGACATAATTTCTCTATTATCTTTTACAACTACCACCCTTTGCTTTCTATTACAAAGATAAGATTTAAACCAGTTTAGGACTGGTCCTCTAATTCCACACCTATCTAGTTTCTGAAATATTATGCTATGATCCAGACAGTCATATGCCTTTGACATATCTAGAAAAGCTCCCAGTGTCACCTCTCTCTGCTCTAGACTATTCAATATACCTATTACAATTTACACATGCATAAATTCAAAGATTGCCGTTCGAGTTGATTTGCCTCTCTGATATCCATGTTGATGTGGATTCAGAATTCTGTTTTGTTCGAGTCAGTTTATGAGTCTGAAGCACATAGCTATCTCAAAAATTTTTGAGAAGGAAGATAAAAGGCTGATTGGCCTATAATTTTCAATTAGAGCGGTATGACTTTTTTGTGTATGGGTTTTACAAGCTCTGTTTTCAATTTCTCTGGAAAGATGTCATATTTTTGGGAATTCTTGATGATGTGCGTTAAAGGAACACTAAACTATGGAATGCAAGCCTCAGTTATGTTAATTGATATGTCATCGTTTCCACTACTACTGTGTTTGTTGCGGAAGCCCCTCACAATGTTCTCTATGTCCTCAGGCAAGACTGGTCGGATAAACATAGACCTCGAGAGGTGTCCATTGTCATTCGTGTATGGTATACCTCTATTTGATTTAGCAGTAGTCTACGCGTGTTAATCATGAAATTGTTTATTTTGTTTGCGACTAGTAACGGTTCGCCCGGAATCTTGATTTCATTTCCACACTTCAAAGGCTGGTTGTCTGTTATTTCCCTTATTATGTTCCAAGTGCATTTGATTTCATTATCCGATGAAGATGTCTTCTGCTAATATTTGTTTGATCTATTGTCTATCATTATACTGTTATATTTCCTTTTGGTGCTTTTATATGGGTCTCTATACGTTTAATCCAGCTTACTCTGTGTGTATAGTAAGTCTTTCTCTTGCATTCAACGATCTCAGGCAACTACGCTGCATGTTTGCCCTTTCCACTAGATTGCTGCCTTCGCTTTAACGGGAAACTACAATTGAAATGAAAAATAAAATTTTCGTGAAAAACTTCCCACTGTTTATTGACATTACTGTCACTTATACTGTATTTTTTTGTCCCAGCTTACTAATTTAATTCTGTTATTGAAGTTATTTCCTCGATAAAAATTCGCCGAAGCGTAGTTTGCTTTTTTTCAGGTATTACGTTATAAGCTTCAATTGTCTGGGCGGTGTGATCTGAGACCATTGAATGCAATACAGTTGTGGTAGATGAGTTTCTTAAATTAGTCAATATATTATCTACACATGACTTAATACTGGCAGTGATGCGTGTTGGTTCTTCTATGGTGTGAAATATACCGAACAAATTTCGACCTCTGCTGGTTATTTGAGGCAAACTGTATGTTGAAATCTCCTTCAATTATTATACTGCAGTCTTCTTTTCCTATTCTGTTAAGGATCGAGTATATGATTTTCAGTGAAGCCAACAATTCACTTTTTGGTGGTCTATACACTGACCATATACACTAAACTAACTTTTGCTTGTTCACTTTCACCTCACAGCCACAACACTCAGATCGATCTTCTTCTGACATCCTTGATATGTCCTTTCTTTCTTTACTTGTTATCGAGTTCCTGGTGTACACAGCACTTCCCCCATCTTTGCCCTCCTCTTTGCAATAGAAGCTCGTTGATAATAATTTATATCCCAGAGTACCATACGAGGTTAACTGATCCATGTCTTCCAGTGCTCTGTAATACAGATAGCTATGCAGTCATTTCGCTCATTTAAAATGCTTAAAGTTCATCTACGCTAAGTTCAATTATCCTAACGGCCAATATTATGGCCGATACTGGCAGATTTCTGTGCCCGATTTTGAAGCTAATATTGACCTCGAATAATTTTTATTAAAATTTTTGTAATCCCTTTTATGCCAAGAGTAATTAAAATGCAATAATTTCGACCTATAGTCTATATCTTCTCCAAAAACGACCACAGAAATCGGCCAGTTAACTTAACCAGCGTTTATAATATTGGCCGTAAGTCTTCTATTGGTTTCTTTGGTTGGTTGATGATGACAAATGTTTTCTGATGCAGATTGATCAGTTGAGCAATTGCTTTTTGCTGGAGTTCCCATTGAAGGATCGAAATTTTTTTTTTAATAATATGCCGTCTTGTCTGGCTTTATTGCTTCCTCATAATTTGAGACACTTACAGAAACTTTAGATGAGCTGTAATTCTCTGATTACCTGGATTCCAGTTTGTTGCACTCTACCTCTGGAAATCCTCACCAGAAATCCACGCACCTCAGGATTATTATTCTTAATCTTGTCTCTGTTATCACGGTCAAGGTGAGTGTGTTCACATAAGCGGCTTGATGTCTGTTTTAACGCCGATGAAGACGACTGGGAGTTTACATTCATACATTCATTAAATTTATCTGTTGCTTCAGCGAAGAAATCACTAGGTCGTGTCGTGTAATATTATCTAATATCCCTTTGCTTGATCAGTTATTTTAGGTAAAAGATCTCAAGTGTGGATTCCCTGTTATCAATCACATCTGAGTTTTCTTGTTAGTTATTCCATCCCCACTGCAGCAGTCAATAAACTTTTCATCAATTTTTTTACACTTTTCAACAGTTCTACACAGCTTCTAGGGTGCTACATATCACACATTTCAACCCGGTTTGTGCAATTGATTTGCATTTGCGACAGGGTTTCGTTAACGCGTTATTGTCCACGATCGAGCTGTCCGGTATCATGATCAAGACTGAAGCTGTCATGAGAGTGAACGCGACTTTCACCTTTAAAATGTTATGTGATAGTAACAATCACACTGTCGAGAATTGTTTACAGAATAAAGTTATCAAAACGTGCACCAGGACAGGCGATTAGTGTCAAATTGTAAATTTCCTGGAATAATAGGAACGTTTTCCTTGTTGTGGCAAAAAACAAAAACTTCATAAAGCGAAATGGTGCTGAAGAAGAGCTAATGCTGTCTCTGTCAAGACAAAAAACAATCAACAACAAATTTGGAAAAATTTATTCGACGCAAATTATAACAACTTCGTTATTATGTATTTTTGATTTGATACCACAGGAAAAGTTAGAACAGGATTACGAAACCCGTTTTCCTCTCAAGCCATTTTCAATCTAATATACGTTTTCTCAGACAATCTGAAAATCCAATAATATATGGGGTGTCCCATTTAAAAAAACAAAGATGGCTATTGCTTTCGCCATTTTTAAATGTGCTGCCATCTTGGTAATATTTCATTTTAACTCGTTATTAGGCCTAAGTTTCAAATTCCAGATTCCTAAATCATTTGGAAGTCGAACTTTTTGCAATGGGCGCGATAAAACAATTTTTTGATATAAGACAATTTTTTCGAAAAAAAAAAAATTTAAAAAGTTGTTTGAAATCAACTCAACCTTTCAAAATTTGGAGGTTTGGGGTCATTTCAAACAGCTTTCTAAAAAAAAAATTTTAAAAAAATCTAATAGGTATGTTTTCTCAATTTTTAGGGTTAATTTTTTATTTTTTTTTTGTTTTCAATCAAACTCGGCATTTGGGAGATTGATGTAATTTCAAACAACTTTTTTAGACAGAATTTTAAAAAATGCCGAATATGTTTTCTCAATTTTCAGCATTTATTTTTGATCAGAGTAGGCTAGTTTTTGCAACGGATAAATTGTAGTTTACCCAAAAGCCTCGGAAACTTTACATTTTGAAAGAAAATTTACAATTTAAGTATCAAAAAATAAAAAATAATAAAAAAAGCTATTGATATTTCAATTTGAAGTGAAATACACTGTATAACTCATAAATTACTCGTTACCAGCTTTCAAATTTAGGACCATTCTTACTACATTTTCTCAGACAATCTGAAAATGTAATAATACAGGGTGGCCCAAGATTTCTTTATCAAGGGATATCCGCGTTATTTAAAAAAATAAACGAATGAAATTCGGGAAATTTCAACCATACCCCTAAGGCTTTGCAGCTGCACCCTCAATGCCCCTTTACGCCTTTCCACCCCTAAGTAATCATCCCCTACTTTTTTTTTTCAAATGACACCCCCATATTTTTTTTGCTCGGCAGGATTGTTGACTTCTTTCTGAATACAATGTCACACGACTTTTTCAAATCGAGACATATCTAGCACGCCGAAAACAATATAATATCATAACAAACGAGGGTTGTCAAGGAGTAGTTGTAATTGCTTGTTTTTTGTGTTAATGTTTCCTCCAACCACCTTAAATAATAATACCGGTGTTACTGGTATAGACGTTTAACAATAATTGCTTCTGTGATTTTAATGTCATATTAAATGTTAATTGTTATTCCGTGACAACCCTCGTTTGTTATGAAATTATATTGTTTCCGGCGTGCTAGATATGTCTCGATTTGAAAAAATCGTATGACAATGTATTCAGAAAGAAGTCAACAATCCTGCCGAGCAAAAAAATATGGGGGTGTCATTTGAAAAAAAAAAGTAGGCGATGATTACTTAGGGGTGGAAAGGCGTAAAGAGGCATTGAGGGTGCAGCTGCAAAGCCTTAGGGGTATGGTTGAAATTTCCCGAATTTCATTTGTTTATTTTTTTAAATAACGCGGATATCCCTTTATAAAGAAATCTTGGGACACCCTGTATACAAGGTATTCTGTTTAAAATTATAAAGTTGCATAGTCTACAGCGATATTGGGTCACCCTAGCGATATTGGGTAGGTAGGTAGGTATTTAGGTGTTTAAATAATAATACCTACTGCAATACCTGGTCATGCACATGCAGGAACTCCTTAAATAATTTAAAAATCAGGGATAACTTTATTGGCATACCTTCTTTGCATTTTGTATTTGTATAATACATTGTTGACTTTAATAATTATTAAAATATCTAATAATTATTATTCTTTAACGGGCGTTTTATTTAAATTCTCGGCATGCAGACCGCTAATTGAACCCGGGTGAGGGGTGCGGGGACGCGAAGGAGGGTGATCGACGTTTCCCTCCGTTTGATACGGCAACCACAATTCACATTTTAGCATCATTTAACATTTATATTTATTGCTAGTTTATTATTAAAGATAAAAAAATAAAAATACCGTAGGAATCAGAAATGAAGAGGAAATAATTTTTAAAGATATGCTATTTTCGATTAAGAGCTTCGTTTTTGAGATAGCCGTTGTTCAGTGGAAAAAAGTAGTCCAAGCAGGCAATTTTTGACGTAAACTGCAGCGAGATATCACTGTTTAAAGTTACGATGGGCTAATTTGCGCAATGATTTTCTAAAATGGTTTTGATTTTTCCTAACTTAACCATCACAGATAACATTTTGGAAAATTGGCACGACAAAGTCGCGCTAATGAACTACCACATCCTGTAAAAAAAGTCGAAAATTTTGAATAGTGCCTTTTTGCACAGGACGATTTTTTGACGACTTCGGATTTGAGTTATTTAGGCCATAAACTATGATTCCTGAAAATTTCAGCCTTGTACACTAAAAGGCTTATAGGGTGACAACTTATTGCTAGATTGGCACTCTACTACTTTCCTTTGCGATATTAAAATCACGTTTGTTTGTTGCTACATACAGGGTGACCCAACGAGAAGGTACCAGGCCTAATAACTGGAAAACTGAAGATGTACGCGAAAAACGCCGAAACAAGTCGATTTTGTTATCGAGGGGGACATATTTTCGTATTGAATTTAACTACCCAAGTTCACCCCCTTGGCAGGGGTAGCTACCCCTTCGCTTATCATCATAGGGAACAGATATCGAGTGATATATTATTTGAAAGCTTCTTGAATTCTCTTTACAACGATATCCAACATTTTGGCTTTCGCTTATATACAGGTTGGCCCAACGAAAACATTTTTTTTGGGCCAGCCTGTATGTAAGTGAAAATGTTGGATATTGTTGTAAAGAAAATTCAAGTAGCTTTCAAATGATGTCACTTAATAGCTTTTCCCTATGATGATAAGCAAAGGGGTAGCTACCCCTGCCAAGGGGGTGAATTTGGATGGTTAAATTTGTCACGAAAATATGCCTACTTTGATAACAAAATCGACCTGTTTCGACGTTTTTCGCGTAAATCTTCAGTTTCCAAGTTATTAAGGCGAGTTGCGTTTTCGTTGGGCCACTCTCTATGTGAGCGAAACCCAAAATTTTGGATATCGTTGTAAAGAGAATTCGAGTGACTTTCAAATGATGTAGGTATCACTCGATATCTGTTCCCTCTGATGACAAGCAAAGGGATAGCTACCCCTGCCAAGGGGGTGAACTTGGGTAGTTAAATTTGTCACTAAAATATGTCCCCCTCGCTAGCAAAATTGACCTGTTTCGGCGTTTTTCGCGTACATCTTCAGTTTTCAAGTTATTAGGCCCGGTACCTTTTCGCTGGGCCATCCTATATATCAGCGATGATAGCCTGTTGTCTGGGTGGCCTAACCTCATTGTATTTTTTGTTGCATAATCTTTTTTAAGGAAATTAATAGCGTTAATCAAAATATTGTCACCATGATAATATGAACTTATTATTATTTTTGTTTAGTAGTTTAGTAGTAATTATTGTTTAGTGGTCAATAAATTAACTCACTTAATTATTGTCTCATCAAATGATATTTGAAGTCATAATCATAACAATAATCATCTTCATTTGAAGTAAAAAACTGTTTTTATCTTATCGAATTTTAAAGAAAACAAATGTTCAGTGTTATGAGAGAAACATGATAGCATCAATTATTTAATCTCAATTACCTACTTTGTTACACAATTCTACAATTTCCAGGTAGGTAAACGTCGGATATTTGGTAAATTGCTGGAGATTCAGGCCCAAAGGACAAGTCAGGTTTCCTGTAATAATAATAATAATAATAATAATAGTCTTTATTGAGATAGAATTACATCTCTATCCATAATCTATTTACATAAAGATATGCTGAGAGAAAAACGAAGACGCATCTAGTCTCAACCTCAGGGCGAAGTTCAGCATGCTACTGACATAATCAGCGGACACTGCTCTTCCACTTAAACCCTGGTTATATATACACTACAAACACGTTACAGCGCCCAGTGAGCATGTTTGTCAAGCAAAAGAAAAAGAAGCAAAGAAAAGAAAAGAGAGAAATAAGAACGAAAAGGTAAAGGAAGAATAAAAGAAGAAGAAAAGAAAAAATAAAAAAGAAAAAGAAAGAAAAAAAAAAACAAGAGAAAAACAGTTAGCCTAGTCACTCATTGGACCCGAAACAACAAATCAAAAACCCTCCTCTTAAACCTGTTGATGTTCGCAATTGTTTTAAATTCGTCTGGTAGGTCATTGTATAACTTACTAACACAGTAGGTGAAAGAGCGTTCATATAAAGAAAGCCTATGAACAGGAGGTGTGATCAGATGCTTCCTTCTGATATTTATGTTGTGAACATCGGTACGGAAAGTGATTTTCCTATATAAATAGGCCGGGGTTCTGAAAAGAATGATTGAGTGGAAAAGACTAAGAGCCTGCAGCTTGTATCTATTTTTTATGTTCAACCATTGAACTTCTTTCAATTTATGGGAAATATGTGCATATTTTCTAATACCGAAAATAAAGCGTAAGCATGAATTCTGCAGTCTCTGTATTTTATAACAAGTCTCACCGTCGAGAGAAGCTGAATAAACTTGAGAGCAATAATTAACCTTCGATAGCACAAGTGATTCACAGAGAGTTATTTTAATTTCCTTAGGCAAACACTTCCGCTGTCTATACAACTGCTTCAACGATCCATAGGCTTTCGACAAACATTTAGAAACATGATCTTTATATCGGAAGGTGTTGTCCATCTGTAATCCTAGATTCCGTACAGTATTAACAACAGGTATTTCAACCCCATCAATTGCTAGCTTAACCATCTGCTCGAGACGATCACACATTACTTGTCTACCAAAAATAATACTCTGAGACTTGGAAGGATTGAGAGTCAAGCAAAGGCTTCTAGCGTGCTCATATATGCCCAAGAGATCCTCATTAATGCCAGCAACAGCCTGTATCCGGAAGTTCAAGGATATATCCTATACTTGTACATATCCTATAAAGGGTTATATTTAGCCTGCATTTAAAAAATTATGCTGTTATAGTTCAACCATGCAACGAAAGTACTTCTATCATTTTATCACTTTTTTGATTATTGACTTATTAATGTTTACCTAAGTCATAAAATATGGCTATTTTAACAATCTATATCATTTCGTTATACAGGGTGATTCAAAATTAAGTGCAAATGTTTTGAGGGCTTATTTACCAGACAAAAATAAGAAGAGTGTCTGCAACCCATAATACACATTGGAGTTTCACTGGGAGCCTGTGTTTTCTCTTGATAGATGTCGCTCTGTCTCGAGGTCACTGGTAACCGGTTGAATTACATTCCATACAAGGTTTTCGAGTCATACAGCGATTCATATCCTTCCGGACTCTCCAATATAGTACGCTGACGAGGTCTAATGAGACCGAAACGGCCGTCCGTGCTTTTGGTAGTCTGGTTGGATGTGTGTTGCTGTCTGAGTCGAAACTCTTTATTTGGGTTCTCGGGCGCTCCAGACTTGACAACTGTCAGGACGATGTATCAAAACCCGACTCCAATACGACAGGCTATTAATTGTCTTTATGATTTTTGTCTTGTGATTTTTGAGTATACTTTGGCTTTTTAATAAAAAAATAAGAAGTTTTTTTCATATAATCGTATGTCCTAGCTTGCTTTGTTTTCTAGATACTAGGTAAAATTAAAAAAAAAAATTATTTTTATCAGTTTCTCAAAAAACTCTCAGCCGATTTAAATAAAATTTTATAGGCTTATTTGTTGTCATAAGGGCCTTCCTTTGATGGGAATAACATGAATTTATTAATTCCAGTGGCGTCTCAGGGGGCTACCTGAATTAAATTAAATGAATCTCAATAATCGATGTGAATTTATTACTTGTTTTAATAGGGCCTGGCACAGATTCTCATTTTTTTCTTGGAAACAAAGCTGGATACGAGTAAAGCACAGTAGGCAAGAAAGTTACAATATTGACCGCTTAATCTAAAAAAAATATAAATTGTCAAAAGAGCAGTGGCGTATTATAATTTTACCTATAAGTATCAAGTAGGTAGCCCTCTGAGACGCCACTGGAATTAATAAATTTATGTTATTCCCATCAAAGGAAGTTCGTTATAACGAGAAATAAGCCTACCAAATTTTATTTAAATCGGCTGAAAGGTTTTTGAGTAATTAATAAAAAATCGATTTTTTTTTCAAAATTTTACACCCTGTATCTAGACAACGAAGCAAGTTAGGACATACGATTATATGAAAAAAACTTCTTATTTTTGGCTGTTAAATAAGCCTTTAAAATATTTGCACTCAATTTTGAATCCACCTGTATTTTTTGGTTGACTATACATTGATATTGCACATCGCGGATATTGATATTTTAAACAGAAATAAGTGTTTTAGGCCTAATTTCATATTATTTATTAGTACGCATTATGGCAGTATGATGCATCTGATTCATAAATAATCTACGAGATAATTTACTACTAAACACTAAACTCATAGTATATATTATATTATCCACAAAGCGCATAATTATATTTACGATAAACGAGATGAAATATATAAAATGGCTAGTAAAAAATGTTCACTAAAAACGCGTAAAATAACTTAGAATGACCAAAAATACACCTCAATCGATCAGGAATCAAGGAATTCATTTTAATGAGGAGAGAGACCTGTACATGACGATCGGTCTTAATCGTGAGTGACATGATGTGTATGTTTTCGCTGGACCAACAAATGATGCGAGAAGAAAACATGAACAATAATTATTATTTTGATTCATTAGGATTTTGATTAGAGTAAAGTAAATGATTTAAAATCACTGAGGATTTCTTTTTAATGTAAAAATAACAGTTTTATATTCAAGAAATTTGAATAATACGAAAGCTATACAGTGTACTGTAACAGAACTTTTCGTTCAATCATAAATAGAAAAATGATTAGAATATAGCTGGCAGAACACTAAAAAATTGTACATTTATGTTACCAATGTCGACGAACTTAACTTAAATTTAAAACTCCATGCCAGTTGGTTATACCAGTTCTGGAAGTAGCCATCCACTTTAATGTTTTAAATAAGACACTATTACGTAAACACTGTGTTGCATAGGAAAGGTCACATAGGGAAAACACCACAGTGAATATTAATAAGGATCCAAGCCACTCTGGTTTAAAAGCTGATAGTTTCTTAGGAAACTGCATAGTATCCAAGGAAACTTGATAGTTTCCAAAGGAGCTGTATTTTTTGTAGGATGTCATTTATTTTCAAGTATTGATGAATAATATGCTCTACACGTATTTCCTAGGTTACCTTTTCTATGCATTACAGTGTATGGATAATTACATTTTCAGATTTTATTAATAATCGTTTTCACAATTTAAGATTATAATGAGTAAGGTAGGTAGTACGAGTTATATAAACAATTAAAACTGCAGTTTTTTTTTTCAAAGCAGCTTACATAGACAGCAGCTCAAGATATCGAAAAAAAAATTGTGTGAATGAAATATCTATTAAATACCTAGTGTTAAAAAATTTGCAGTTTTTCAAAGAAAATTCAAATTACAAAAAATATACAGGGTGTTGATTTTCAAAGCGGGCCATAGGGGATTAGCATTGCGAAAGTGGTTTTTGAGGATTCCTGCTCGCCGTTTAAACTGACAGAAATGGTTTTGGTATCAAAATGAAGCTAAAATTATTGCGCATAACGGTGGACATCAGAAATGAATTTAATTTCACGTTGTTTTCTAAAATTATTCAGTAAAAATTCAAGTAATTGTTAATGTTTAATCACAAAATAGCATGCCTTGCCTAAACAATAATGACGTTTCTACGTTTTGACAATCCAATAATAAAACTTAATAAGTCAGTAGGTAATAATAAAGTCTGGTTCTATTTAACCCTACTGTAACTGACTACACTGTAGTAGGTTTTCACCATAAAGACTCTTTCTTGGTTTGTATAACCCATTTTTAAATAGAACCAGACTTTATTATTACCTACTGACTTTTAAAGTTTTATTATTGGATTGTCAAAACGTAGAAACGTCATTATTGTTTAGGCAAGGCATGCTATTTTGTGATTAAACGTTAACAATTACTTGAATTTTTACTGAAGAATTTTAGAAAACAACCTGAAATTAAATTAATTTCTGATGTCAAGCGTTATGCGCAATAATTTTAGCTTCATTTTGATACTGTTTGGGAAATAATTAGTTAATTATTAAGATTCATTCAAATTCAAATCGAAAGTTCTCCCGCCATTTATAATCTCCATATCCTTCCTGTCCTTAAATCTGGCAGTCGGAACTTCAAAATATTAGTGAACACTTGGATAGTGAGTGAAAGAATTCCTGCAAGAAAAAGGACAAGACGCGCAGGAATAGTAGTACCTAGGAGAGTACGTTGGTAGCGGGAGACGTGGCTAGATCGTTTCCTTGAAGACACACGCTGTTGGTGCTAGTGCCAGAAAACAAGACAATAATTATTATACCGAAGAATTGCTTAATTCTACGCCAGTACGAGTGAACTTTGTGGTGAGTGATTGATCAATCTTATAGGTGACAATAGTAATAATTAGAAACTGCCAATACCAGCCTATCAAAAAATACAGTCCATTTATATTTCCATCCCGAGTTCAAAAGAATCAACATTAAATTTGGTCCTTAAACGATCCGGATAGTTTGGTCAGTTAAGTTTATTGTTGTACTTGTTATTATTAATTGTTTGCCATATTATTCATTCCCCTGGCCAATAATTTGTATTTGTAAAAAAAAACTCGTAAACATTTGAAGACTCGTAAATTCAGCAAATCAAGAACTTGAATATTTGTTTCAAGTTCAACAAATTCTTTTGTAGTTAAGTCATTCGTAAGCTTGAATATTCGTTTCAAGTAAAAATCAAAAACATAAATTAGGTAGTATTAGTAAAATTCATACACTTGAATATTCGTTTCAAGTTTTAAAAACAAAGTTTTTACTTAAAACTGTACTACGCTCCTTGCATTTTCGTGAAACCGATCGATATCTTGTAAAATTCTCTAGACGGCACAGCTGCAGCGTGAAATAATCGTTATCCATCTCCTCTTTGTGTTATTCTTCGTTAGTTAATAATTGGAAAATTTCAAGTAGGTAGGTACTCTCCTCTTGTTAAACATTTTAAACCGGATTGGTTTGTGATTCGGCTAGCTCGTAGTAAAAATTAATAAATTTAATAATTCTTTGATACAATTCCTTTTCTATTTTTTGAGTAAAAGGCAGAATTAATCGAAATGGCTTCGAAATTAAAACAGGATATCGCTCAAAGAAATATCCTTGTGAACCAAATAACCGAATTACACGAATTCGCAAAACTCGCTCTCAATGATACATCTGTACGTTCCATTTTTAGAATTAGGTACAAGTTTTTGGAGGAAATTTATAGGAATTTCCAACAATTGCATTTGAATATCGTTTCTTCTGTTAGTGAAGATAAATATCCTGAACAGGATAAATTACGTTTAGAAATAGACACGAATTATTATAATATTTTGGACGTCTTTGAAAAATTATACCCCGAAACTGAGGTCAAGCCTATCGCTGACAATCAGAAAGCACCACCTACCCAAGTAGATTCTAGGTGTTTTAAGGCGCGTTTGCCAGAATTAACGCTTCCAAAATTCAGTGGAGATATAAAAACGTATGAAAGCTATATAGACATTTACAACTCGCTAATTCATGACAATTCTCATCTAAATGACATCGACAAGTTTCAATATTTGATACTTCTTTCACTTTCTGATGAACCTTTGAATCTGATAAAGGGTATACCTCTTACTGCATCGAATTATGAATTAGCATATAAAACATTAACGGAACGCTATTCTAATAGACGTTTACTTGCTTCGGTTCATTTAACTGCTATAAAAAGTTATCCAGGTTTGCGCTCTGATAATCCAAAAGAGTTGAGAAAATTAATTGATTGTTTTGTTGAGAATATTGCCATTTTGAAAAAATTGGGACTACCTACAGATCACTGGGATTTTATTTTGGTAGAATATTTGTTGGAAAAAATTGATGCTGGGACACGTAGGAGATTTGAACTACATTCCACATCTTCGTCCATTCCTAAATTTGAGGAACTAAAGGAATTCTTGTTAAAGCAGTGTGTAGCTCTTGATAGTATCTCGACTAATAGGGAATTGCCACTTCAAATTAATAACAAACCTATCTCGAAAAGGGAGATCACTAGAACTTCATTAGTCACCAATGATTCTTTTAAGATGAGTTGCGTGCTATGCAAAGATTCGCATCACATTTTTAGGTGTCCATCGTTTCTGTCTAAATCACCACTCGATAGATTTTATGTTGTCAAAAGGAAAGAATTATGTCTGAATTGTCTCAAACCAAATCATAGTGTATCTGGTTGTAAAAATACGATGTCTTGTAGTATTTGTAGCGCACGGCATCATACTTTGCTGCATAGGGATACTAATAATCAAACAACTAGTTCGTCTTCGCACCCTACAGCAAATCCTTCGCGTTCTCATGACAATAGCGCTCATGAAAATAGACCCAGTTCTTCGCTGACGGTGAATCGATTGCCCAAAGCAAAGCCTGACGTTCTTCTTGGCACCATAGTTTTAGATATGTGTGATTCTAATGGAAATTTTCGACCAGTCCGAGCTTTGTTAGATAACGCATCCCAATGTTCGTTTATCTCGCAACATTGTCTACGTCGTTTAGGTTTAAAACAGACACGCTCTTCTATACCAATAGAAGGCATTGGTCAAGCGTCTTCACAATCACGTGGACACACGAATGTCACAATCAGACCAAAAGGAAAACCATCTCCAATCTATAATCTAGACGCTGTAGTACTTCAGCCCATTTGTGCTAATATGCCAAACTTTTCGGTCAAAGTCTCCGATAATTGGTCTCATTTGCAGAATATTACATTAGCCGATCCCTTGTTTATGGAGTCACGAGAAATTGATTTACTCATTGGGGCGGAACTTTATCCGTATATTCTTAGAGAAGGCATCATAGCGCCTAACAATTCGAATTTGCCAGTCGCGATTAACACAGTATTTGGCTATGTTATTTGCGGAAACTTGGCAGCAGTTGGAAATTCTTCGCCAGCACAGATTCTTTGCTGTACTGTAGGCCTTGACAATTTGATTAGACAATTCTGGGAAACTGAGAAAATTCCAGAAAATAATTTTGTATCGCCTGAGGATGAGAAGTGCGAGGATATTTTTCGTTCGGAAACATATCGTAAGGATGATGGTCGATTCGTAGTACCACTTCCGTTGAAGGATACCAAATCGTTAGGTGATTCTTACCAGACAGCTCATCGTCGCCTATTGTTCTTAGAACGTCGTTTAGCTAAAAATCCTGAAGTTAAAAAATCGTATCTTGACTTCATGAAAGACTATCTCGAACAGGGACACATGGAAGTTGTTCCAGACAGCAAATCTGAACCAGAACTTGTATACTATATTCCTCATCAATATGTTATAAAGGAAGATAGTAAGACCACTAAATTGCGTGTGGTATTCGATGCAAGCGCACGTACTAATCTTGGTGTTGCGCTCAATGACAAACAATTTGTAGGCCGGAAATTGCAAAGTGATATCGCAGATATTCTTTTGCGATTCAGACAACATTCGATTGTCTTTTCTGCGGATATCAAACAAATGTTTCGAAATATTTTAATTCACACTAGATTTCAGGATCTTCAGCGTATATTGTTCAGGTTTGATGAACATGAACCAATCCAAAAATATCGATTGAAAACCGTTACTTATGGCTTAAGGTCTAGTCCTTACTTAGCCATTCGCACATTGCACCAGTTAGCAGAGGACGAAAAGGCAAAGTTCCCTGCGGCTGCGCAAGTTATTCTGAAAGATACCTTTGTTGATGATATTCTCTCAGGTGCTCCTTCCATAGAGCAAGCTTTGTCCTTGCAGAGTGAGTTGATTGGTCTCTTGCAGGCAGGAGGTTTTATTCTAAGGAAGTGGGTTAGTAATAATAGTAAAATTTTGAAATCCAACCCTGAGGAAGATCAGAGTTTATCATTTGACACAGACGAACCCAATTTCTTGAAAATTCTAGGACTTCGATACTCGCCTGGAAATGATTCTTTCTTTTATCAAATTAACACTGTTGATGGAAGTTGTACAAAACGACAGATCTTGTCAGAAATTGCTCGTATATTCGATCCTCTAGGATTTCTGTCACCAGTGACCCTTCAAGCAAAAAAGTTTATTCAATTATTGTGGTTAAATGGCTTAGGTTGGGATGATATACCTTCCGAAGATATTGTAAAAAATTGGCAACGATTTAAATCGGAACTTCCACATTATTTATCTGATTTGAGAATTCAACGTTGCATACCTCTTGATCGTTTGGAATCTGACTCGGTGCTGCAGCTGCATGGATTCTCAGATGCTTCATCTCATGGCCTCTCCGCAGTCGTATATTTTCGTATTAGTCGAAAAAACATCGTGCAGACTTTCCTGATTTGCGGGAAAACAAAGGTAGCTCCTCTCAAATAATCATCGATTCCTAGATTAGAGCTAATTGCTGCTCACATGCTTGCCATACTTGTAGATTTTGTGGTTGGAGTTTACAAATCCGTCCTTGACATACATTCAATTTACTGCTGGTCAGATAGCACATGTGCTCTTACTTGGATAAAATCATCGCCACATAGGTGGAAACCATTCGTCTCAAATAGAGTTTCGGCTATCCAGGAATTGACGATGCCGTCGTCGTGGCATTATATTTCGCCAGCTAGTAATCCAGCGGATGCTCCATCTCGGGGTCAGTATCCGTTAGAATTCTTACAAAATCAATTGTGGTTCAAAGGCCCTAATTGGCTTCAACAAGATGAATCAGAATGGCCGTTCGTTAATTAGAAACAAACTTAGATAGCTCAGTAGTTGATGCTGAATGTCGAAAATCAGTGACATCATTGGTGGTAAAGGTCGAACAGGAAAATTTTATTTTCAATTTACTCAATCGATTTTCCTCACTACAGAAGGTAATTCACATCGTTTCTTATGTTAGAAAATTTATATCGTATGCAAGGAAGTCTACGAAATCGTATTCTCAACAGATTTCCGCTCAAGAAAATCGTGAAAGCTTATTGATTATTGTTAAGGCAGTTCAGAGTGTTACCTTCCCGGAGGAAATTCAAAATCTGAAAGTTGGTAAACCTTGTTCGAAACCCTTTAGGAAACTTAATGCGTTTCTATGCCCCATGGGTATTCTCAGGGTAGGGGGTAGGTTATCGCAATCCGATCTTGATTTCAATGAGAAACATCCAGCAATTTTACCAAAGACTCATCGATTGACAGAGTTAATAGTTGAAGATGCTCATAACAGGTATTTGCATCCAGGATTCAATACTTTGAAATTTTTGATTCAGCAAAATTTTTGGATCATTTCGCCAAAAAAGGCCATAAATTCTTGTATATCTCGTTGTATAAAATGCTTTCGCACCAAACCCAAGGAAGTACAACCGTTAATGAGCGATTTGCCATCATTTAGAGTCAGTAAACAGCTGAAACCTTTCATTTCAGTTGGAATTGATTATGGCGGGCCGTTTACTATTAAATGCGCCAAACATCGCTCCAAGGTTCATCTTAAGGCATATTTGTGTCTCGTCGTATGTATGGCTACAAAGGCGGTGCACTTAGAATTGGTCTCTGACCTCACCGCAGATGCATTTATTGCAGCTCTTCGACGTTTTGTCGCCAGAAGAGGTACCTGTGTCGAAATAATTAGTGATAACGGGACTAATTTTGTAGCGGCAAATAGAATTTTGAACGAATATTGTAAACGAGCCGCTGAGGCTCAGTCGATATCTTGGAAGTTTAATCCGCCTGGAGCTCCACATATGGGTGGGCTATTCGAGGCCGGAATCAAGTCTGTGAAATCCCATTTAAAGCGTACTATCGGTACGCAGATTCTAACCTTCGAAGAATTGTACACGATTATTACTCAGGTCGAAGCTTTATTAAATTCTCGCCCTTTGGGTCCAATTAGTAGTGATCCAAATGATCTTCTGCCGTTAACGCCAGGTCATTTTCTGACTTTGCAACCCTTAACAGCGCCACCCGAACCCTGTCTGACGGAAATACAAAGTAATCGACTTACCAGATGGCAATTGGTTCAGCGCGTAGTCCAAGACATTTGGAGGCGTTTTCAGCACGAATATTTACATTCATTGCAGCAACGATCAAAGTGGCATACTCAGCCAGCCGATTCTATTTTACCGGGAAGATTGGTTCTTATTAAAGACGAGAATTTGCCGCCTTTAAAATGGTCATTAGGTAGAGTTGAAATGGTACATGCCGGCCGAGACGGAATTGCCAGGGTCGTAACAGTACGAACTCGCACAGGTACGTACAAACGTCCTGTAGTGAAAATCTGTCCATTGCCGACAGATTAATGCAACCTAATTTATTTAATACTTCAAAAGAATTTGTTGATTTAGTTTCTTGTAGCATTTAAGAAAAAAAAATTCGTAAAAAAAATCATTCGCAAAAAAAAACACTCGACAGTCTTTGGTAGGGGGAATGTTTGGGAAATAATTAGTTAATTATTAAGATTAATTCAAATTCAAATCGAAAGTTCTCCCGCCATTTATAATCTCCATATCCTTCCTGTCCTTAAATCTGGCAGTCGGAACTTCAAAATATTAGTGAACACTTGGATAGTGAGTGAAAGAATTCCTGCAAGAAAAAGGACAAGACGCGCAGGAATAGTAGTACCTAGGAGAGTACGTTGGTAGCGGGAGACGTGGCTAGATCGTTTCCTTGAAGACACACGCTGTTGGTGCTAGTGCCAGAAAACAAGACAATAATTATTATACCGAAGAATTGCTTAATTCTACGCCAGTACGAGTGAACTTTGTGGTGAGTGATTGATCAATCTTATAGGTGACAATAGTAATAATTAGAAACTGCCAATACCAGCCTATCAAAAAATACAGTCCATTTATATTTCCATCCCGAGTTCAAAAGAATCAACAGATACCAAAACCATTTCTGTCAGTTTAAACGGCGAGCAGGAATCCTCAAAAACCACTTTCGCAATGCTAATCCCCTACGGCCCGCTTTGAAAATCAACACCCTGTATACCATACCAGTACTTACATGGAAAGTCAGTTATCGCCATGTAAGTCTTTTTCAGATATCTTGAGCATTTTTCAATGTAAGCTGCTTTGTAAATAAAAAATTGTGATTTTAATTATTTGTTTCAGAAATCACTCGTTACAAATTGGAACCTAAAAATAATTTTTATAGTGGGAATATACATATAGAGCGTGTCCCATTCAAAATAAGAAGGTGTAAATATTTTAGTTCAGATCATTGAAATTGAAAACTTTTATTTTTTATTTTTACATTTTTAGACTTCTAGGTCAATATACCAGTGTTGGCTGAATGATGCTATGTAGAAAATAAACAGGAAAATATAGCTATACCGGGTGTCCAATTTAAAATGCAGTACATGGGTATATTCGAAACGGTCAGAGATACAGGGTCGGTTAAATTGGAAAAAAGTTGCACAATTTGATGCTTATCAAGAATCTGAAACAAAATTTAGGACAACTTCAGCCGTTGATGAAATATCCTGAAAAAACGAAAAATCAAAATTTTTTATTTTACCCATATCTTTTTTATTATTTGAAATTAATTAATTATTTTTTGTAGGCTTACATAAGTCGTCAAATGCTATTCGCTCGACATCACATTGTAACGAAGTCCGGAAATCCGGCATCCGTTTTTGCCTTAGTGTCAGGGGTTGTGTCAGGGATTCCCAGTCATTTACATTTTTCATTGTCTTTTATTATGTTTGAACTAATTAAATTAATTGAATTATAAAGCAAAGTCGAGTCCCGGTTAGTTTCCCGATATTTGAATTTATTATTAATATACCTACCTACTTGGTTTTTTATACATAAGCCGTAAAAATAACATTTTTAAATCGTCGAATGCATACACCGAAGCTGAAGACTCCAATCGCCGAGGAGATAACGCTACGCGATAACGGCCGCAATGGCAGGTAAATTGATTAATCCAAGAGAAAAATAATATTTATCGATAGCGTGGCTTCGATTCTTTTACAAATTTAATAAAAATTTTTAGATTACGACCGCGGTAGTGATACGGGCATATAAGGCCGGAACGCGAAAAATCTCTCTGCTCTTCTCTCTGCTCTTCTCTACTGCTCTCCGTGTACTACTGTCTGCAAAGTGTTAAGAATTATTGTTTCCGCCCCGTCTGGGAATAGTGACCGGTGTTATTATTTGTGTGTACCTACGCAACTGCTTTAGCAAAGCCGCGACCGTCAGCAAGAGTTTTCCTGCAGAATAATAAGGTAGGTGCGAATAAAATATTGAGTCGAAGTTTAATTGTGCCCGTTTGTCGTGATTTTATTTATTCAAGTCCCTCACCGAGATTAGCGACGTACCCGATAAATTAGGCTCATTAGGTACCATCGACCCTGTCGTAGAGTAAAGAAGTATTTGGTCCCTTACTACGAGTACACTAGGCGGTGTGTGTACCTACGGACGCGTGATACCTGACTTTCCATGCGGTGTCAAGCCCGGCGAGTCAGGGTTAACGTCGAAGTAGTTACGCGGCCATATAGGGATTCACGCCCCTAGGCGTAGGTGTCTTTCCATGCGGTGTTAAGCCCGGCCGGACACCTGCACCTCAGGAGTGTCTCCGCGCGAAGCTGTGTATCTCCCCAAAATTGTCGTCGTAATCAACTATTAGAAAGGCTACATCGCGCCATACCTCTTGTTACATTTTTACTCCCGCGCACGGCCGAAATACTCCGCCGTTCGTCGTATTGTTCGTCTTGAGCTGCGTACTCACTAGAGCACGAGCCCCGAACGAGCGCCCCGAACAGAGCTGAACCGCTCAGATGTGGACGGGCATCCGAACAGAGCCAAGCACGCTCAGGTTGTTCGGCGAACGTGCTCAGACCGATCCGAGCTCTGTCGGTACATCAAAGGATGTTCGCGTTCAGTCTGGACGGGATTAACCAGCTCTACTGCCAAACTAATGTATCTACGAACAACTGGATCAGTGCCGAACCGAATGCTCGTTCGGGGCTCGGGTGAAAAATATAAACGCCCCGAATGCTCGGCTCTGCTCTGTTCGGCGCGCTTGTTCGGGGCAAATGCTCTAATGAGTACGCATTGTTCGTCTCGTGCGAACAAGAACCGTCTCGTTTACATTTTATTTTATTTCATCTGTGTTACATTATTTTACCGACCAGACGACTCTCTCAGATCAACCGCCGAACCTGCAATAATATTATTTTATTAAAGGATACAAATATAGCTTGTTTTAATTTATCTGTGAGTTTTATTTTGTGTGTGTGCTGTTACCAATTACAACCGCCTTCTCGCTTACATCTTCGCTCCGTGAATTGCCCAGCGCTCGTGGTTCCGTGCCTAAAGACCACGCGGCCACGCACGATTTTATTTTATTTATTTTTGCGTCCGACCAACCGACCCCTGGGCTAATTCCGTCTCCAGTGAGCTACCTTAGGGACAAGGGCACCATAAAGGTGTCAATTGTGTGAGCAGGTTCAACGGGGAATTCAGCGAGAGATTCCCCGAGGGAGTAAACCCTTCCAAAAATCTGGCGCCCGAGACATCCGAAGGTGAGTACCGCCAAACCACGAAACCGGATCCTCAGAACGCGAACAATCGTCACAACATAAATTTTCAAAGCCGACTAGATCCCAGAGTTTTCATAGCCAACTTTTGTTTTTCTTATGGCCGCCATATTGTTTTTCTATGTCATTCGGTATGAAAAAAATAATGGAAACCAAAAACTAATAAACTTCAAAAAATAATTTTCAAAAATTTTTATTCTTCTTTTTCAAAAAAAGACAACTTTTTCGACCGAATATCATAGAGAAATTAAAAAATCACGGGGCAAGCAGTATGACTTCATATTGACGTATTTCAGCGTATTTTTTTTCTTTTCTTCGAAAAAAGAAGAATAAAAATTTTGGATTTTTTTTTTCGAAGTTTATTAATTTTTAGTTTTCATTATTTTTTTTATATCGAATGACATAGAAAACAATATGGCGACCATAAGAAAAACAAAAGTTTGCTATGAAAACTCTAGGACCTGGTCGGCTTTGAAAATTTTTGTAATGTCAAACGGGTAGCATTTGGCCACTTATGTAAGCCTACAAAAAATAATTAATTAATTTCCAATAATAAAAAAGATATGGGTAAAATAAAAAATTTTGATTTTTTAGTTTTTCAGGATATTTCAGCAACTGCTGAAGTTGTCCTAAATTTGTTTCAGATTCTTGATAAGCATCAAATTGTGCAACTACTTTTCTTTAATTTAACCGACCCTGTATCTCTTACCATTTCCAATATACCCATGTACTGCATTTTAAACTGGACACCCGGTATAGGCGTGATACGCATCAAGGAGGCGATAGAGAATCTACATGTTGTCATATTGAAACGGAAATTACCGAAGCGACAAAAATTTTCGACTTGTGTCTCTACAAATTGTATGTAACAACTGATAATATGTCTATCGCTTTCTCTATTGCGTTTTTCATTGTACTTTCATCTCTCTCCACTCAAAAATCCTATACCTAGTCATTCAGCCAACACGGTATAATAATGAACTACACATTATTAAACCCCTACCTAAGGTACGTCACTGGTTCAAGTTACACACAGATAATCATTGCTGTAATATCACACTAATTAATAGCAACACAACACAAAAAAACAAGAAGATAATATATTTAGAGAATTTTTTTTGTTAATTAAAAGCTAATTTTTTGTTGGAACAGTTGAAATCCTGTAAGTTCGGTAACACCCAATTTAGAAATAAAAGGTCATTAAAAGGTTTCGTCCTAAAATTAACTAAACAATCTAACGTCAAAGTTTGTCCCCTTTATTCTGGAATATCCCTTATATAGGCAAATATAGGGCGTTTCTTAATAACATGCTAAAACTTCAGGATATGTTCCTCTTTTTATTTCTTATTATTCTTTTCAATTTTACTAGGTATATGTGTTAATAGGATATAAAATATGTGAATTAGAAAATATTTTATATTGATCCACTCTGATATTTTCTGTTTTCAAAATAAATTAAATATTACTTATTCGCTAATTTTGTTAAATTATTAGAATTTTAATTTAATTGTTTTGGTTAAAAATAGTGCGTCCGACGAGAAAAACGCAGCAGAACGCTTTCATGTAGAATTGATCAGACTAATCAGGAAAAATATCCGTATGGTCAAATGTCAGGGGCGCACCATTTTTTTTTTTCAAATGGAAAAACTTTCCTAATTAAAATGTGTGGTTTTATATCCTATTAAGACGTGTCAAATTTGAGAACAATATAATATGTATAATTATACTTTCTTAGATAATAAGAAGTAACTCTTAGAAATAAAAAAATTCATCACCCTGTAGAAAAAAAATTTAAATTCATATAAAATTTTCTTCATAAATACCTGAGGAACCACGCCCTGAAGTATTAGCACGTATTAAGAAACACCCTGTATATCACGATATAAATATAGGTCGTCGCGTATAAAACTTACGTATTAACCAAAAAAGACTACAAGAAACCAATCTCACAAGACTTAACATTAAATCAATATTGAATCATCCGGGATAAAGATCACCAAACGGTTTGAGTGATTGAAAAATTCCTCAAGAAAATAAAAAAACATTTATTTAGTAGAAACTCACTTATTTTTTGTTTCAATATCTAAGACTCTTCAAAACAACCGGGAGCACTGATAGCATGGTTATGAATCCTAATTCTAAAAATCTAAAATAACTGGATATTGTTGACCTCTGCTCAGTCTCGAAAAAGGAAGCGATATCATGTCTTAATGTCTTTACTTTTTGTCTCGTAGCTGTGATAGGTAGAATGATTGCTTATTTGAAACTATGGAAGAGTTTTGTTTAAAATGTATCAGCAGACTTAATCCACAACTTCTCAAACAGCGGGGTTCGCATGGTGTCCTACCGACAGCGCGGTGATGTCTACCGCAGGTTTGGATGAGTCGTTTGGAGAAAATTTCCAAGGGGATGGAAATCTAGCCTGAAATAACGTATGAGTTATTCAGTCATTAAGTTTTTCAACTTTGAGATGATATCCTGGTAGCTATGAATCACGTGTTTCATTTTTTTTACAATATTCGAAAGATCTCAAGACTTCGAAATATCTGAAAACGTGTTGCTATACTGAAAAAAATACTAAAAAATCAGAATAAATGCTGGGGTCATTGTATGGCCTATTTATCTGACAGTCGAGTTGTCCTAAATAGTGCTTTGTAAGTCATCAAAGAACTGATGTCTAGAATAATAATAGTGGTGACTTCGGAAGTGAGCACAGACGCACAAATCAAATTTTATAAGCGTTTTTATGAAATTTTGATTATTTTTCTAAATTGTATTTTATTCGATACATTACCATACTTTTTTGAATTTCTAGCGAAAATGTAATTCATTCATAGCGTTCATTCGCTATGAAATCCCAATTTTACACCTTGGGTCAAACCATTATTGCTTCGTCGACATGATGCAGTCAGCTATCGAAAATTATGTTAATCGATATAATAAAATTTCTTATATTACTACAAAATACTTGGATTCTTAAATTTGGATTTACCTGTCTTTTCTTATACCTGCTGATAATCAATAATAAAATTTTATACAAGACTTGCTTATTCCCTAATAACTAAAGTTTATATTTGTTGTTGCAGGTGCACCGAATATCCCGGTTCTTGATGTTGCAGTCCTCCAACGAAAGCAATATGAACAATTCAACACTCGGCAACACTTCTAAGCTATTCGGAGCCTTTAAGGAAACGGAGAGTTTACCCGAAGAGGGTCGTGATGAAAATCTAGCTAAATTTGAAGTTGCCACTTTAGGACTTATATTCCTAGTCACCATTATTGGTAACGGCACTGTACTTCTAGCTCTTTGGACACGCAGAAGGTTAGTTGATCGTTTTAAAATTTATTTAAGCTGTAATAAATTACATTTTAAATTTAAATTACTATATCTACAGTGAAAACATATTATTTGTATATGTATATTTTAATTGTTATCATAATATTTAGATTTCAATGAGCGGTGCTAGACATTAACATCACTGGGACGCAAAATACGATTTACATTTTGAACGTTAATAAGCACTTCGCATTCCAATGACCTAATTCGCATCTACAATGTGTCCCCGGGTATATGAAACGACTCAACGACTCTTACATAATAAAAAGTTCTGGATTTAAATTTTCACATTTTGGGGTTCAGCCCTGCTTGGTTAAAGACTCATTTCTAAGGACCTTGGTACTTATGCTTTGATAATTTTCAAAAAAAAAAAAATTTCTCTGGAGCAAAGTGTATTTTATGTAAGCAAATATCTAAGAATAAAAGTTATTTGAGAAAGTTTTAGAAAATTTCCAAGGTATACTTGGTTTTCTTAAATTAAATTTATTGTAGAAATTAGTTTTTCACCAAGAGGGCCGAAAAAATTAAAATTCATATCGAGAATTCTGTATCTTTTAATAAGGTCATTTTACGTATTATGTGACCCACTGTGTAACCTGAATTTATTTTGTCGCCATAGCTAGGGGGCAGCAATTTTTACTGTATACACATTATAATAGGTAAATACCTAAATAACACAAAAATACTCTCCAGGTCAGTGATGTGAAAAGTGGTACTTTTTATTGGATTTCCTCACACTGAGTCAATTTCAGCTCACTTTATAGTCTCTCAAGCTCAAAAACTTAAAATGATTGGAAAACGTTATCACAAAAAATTAATATAGGGGTGTATAAGTTAAATCATATCTTCTTATACCTTAGATGCGCGAACATCTGTCATCGACACACATACTCGTAGGGAGCAACAAGTTGCCATATTTAACAATGACTTACAAGAGATTCTAGCCTCGGCGATAGAAACCAAGTTTAATTTAATGCTGGAAAAACTCAAGCAGTCATCTTTTTCAAAAAGGCCAACGTTTTGGAGCTAGATATGGTGATCTCTCTTACTGCATCTCCCTCTCGTATAGCTTACTTATAGTGAGCCTCGGAGCGAACATGTCTGGCATGACCATTCTGCAGGTCTGGCGAAGAGTGATTCTCAAAAACTTGAAACACTATTCCGCTCCAAGAAATTTTATACACCTTAACAGCTTCTCCTCTTATACAAGGCTCAAATGCGACTATGCTTGGAAAACTGCTCACATGTTTGGAGCTCAGCTCCTAAACATATATGCTGAGATTATTTGACACCATTCAGAAAAGAGTCATCCACTTGATTGGCTGACCTAAGTCTGTTTTACAGATATTTTTATAGAAAGTGTTCAAAAGACGTGTCCCGCTCTTGATAGTTCAGAATTAGACCAAGAAAGTTGGCTTGCTGCAATAAATTTCAATTAATTAAATATTTAAAAAACTTTAAGAAATATCTAAGGGGAGGTTCTCTGAAAAAAAGCCTAATAAAGTCTTAATTATGTGCTCTCAAAAATCACTTATGTGCTGGTGAGATCAATTAGGTGTTGGCGAGTTTAAGGTTTTCTTTTCAAAGTTTTTGGTGCATACCTATATGTATAGAAAACGGTGCCGCATAGTGAAATCTCAAAAACTAAAGCTTATAAAATTCCTTACAGAAAGGTATCTTTACATTTTTCTTTTTTATGTTACCGTCTTTGAGATATGAGCCAGCGAAACTGGAATATTTTGCCGAACAATTTGTAGCGTTTCACGTTTTTTCGTTAAGAACCCGTTACTCTTGCTCAAACAATCTGTGACTAGGAGCTTGACATACTCTTATACAACAAACTGTATGTATAGGTTTTTACAAATTTTACATACTGAGATAAACCCCCATATTCTCTATCCTCTATTATTATAAAAATTATTCTGCTGTGTCTCTATATTGTTCGTAATATGAATGTACCAGCATATAGGAGTCTGTCAGGTATAGATGAAAGTAGACGATGAAATCTTCAAGTTTCATATTATAGTATCATATTTCATATTTTTATAAATAATATTTATATTATTATGAAAACAAATCACATCCAATCTGTTGATATAACAAAAGAGGCATGTGTCAACGATAACATAAAAACAAAACACGAAAAGTTTACTAACTTTAATCCACCATCAGTTCAGGTGTATCTGTTATGGGTAAAGTTAGATAAGCGAGTAAACCTAGGTTTACCCGGGTAAACTGCGTAATACCCAAGACTCTTGGGTAAAGTCCAAAATATACAGGGTGTTTTACAGGCCCATTATTTTAGGCTTCCCTCTCCGAAAAGGGCCCAGTCACGTGAACTTCTTTACTTAATAAAATGCACAATAGTAATGTACCAAACCAAATAAGTATGTATAAAAGAGAAGGTAACACACCTCAGCACATCATAATCTCGGCAACTCAAAAGATTTTTATTCGCTTATCTACCTTCTAAGTGTTTTAATGCATTTTTTCTTGGTTTTGTATTCATAATTTTGATAAATCCATCGTTGTGATTAGAACTGCTTTTAAACCAAGACACAGACAGAGTGTGGGTTCTAACCGAGGTTCTAACACAGTTATTTCGCATTCAGAAAGAGTTTTTTCGATTTATTTAAAATAATTCTTACTACTTACAAGAACATGAAACAGCATTGCACTCACCTTTCAAAAAGTCAACGAATATGCGAAAGTTAAAGGCGTTAAAGTTAAGTTACTTTAAATGCGAAGTTTTACCTAAATTTTATTAGTGGTTTGATAAACTATCGAATTAAATAAATCATATTTTACACAATTACAAAACTATAGTCAGATTATGTCAAACTGAGAATTTAGATCTAAAGGCAGCTTAATTTTAGATTAGAAATCGTCCGAAATGCGCGATGCGCTACCTGAATGCGTGTGAACCGTGTATACCCATTTTCGTCTGTCGATCTGTCGGTCTCTTTATAGTATGTTGCTGTTGCCTAAGAATTTAATCTCAGCTTCCGTAAGTATAATTGTTTATCCGGTTTGTATTTCAACTAGCTATGGTCACACAAAATTACATCCCATTCTAAAAACAGCGATTATTTCATGAAAATTTCGAAGACACTAGGTACAGTAAGAACTGCAAATTTTTTGCAAAAAAATATTATTGCGATTTTTATTATTTTTTTATTTTTAACTGAGGCAGACAAAAAACTCTTTATCGGTCCGAGATAGGGGTCTATTTGTTATAAATTGTAAAAAAATAAAAGAAAAACTTTTTTATTATGACTATTAGCCGCCCAGTCAGTTGGCAGTCAGGGCTTGGAAGTATGGCTTGCTCACACGTAACCGCCCGTGATGTCTACCGTAGTTGGAGCGAAACGTTCGGTGCAAATCTCCATGGACAAAACAGCACTAAATCAATTATGATTTCAATAATCAGATCCTTTACCTATTAGCAGAAATCTATCTCATTAGGTTTTTAGACATTGACCTACATTTTGATAATTTGATAATTTAACTTTTTTTACTTTGTAAGCATGTATATTTAAGATTTCTTGATAAAAAGGGCAATAGAGTTAACGGTAGAAAAGTTGAGTATTCACTCACGTCATCAACATTGCTTATGTGACGCCCTTTATAGAATGCATTGAAACGAATATCAAATTGAAATTTTTCACACCGTAAAACGGCCAGTTCCAAATTTTTACGCTCGTATGTTCACAATCTCCCAACTTTATTACGAAAAATAAATTCCTATTATCTGAGCTATACCATCATGTATCGTTTTTATTATCAATGGTATTAGGAATTTATTTTTTTTTATTATCAATATTTTGTTAAAGCAAGTTATGTGAGATCGTAATATATGGAGAAACATAAAATATTCCATTTCACAACGATCCATTTCTTACACATAACATCCTGCATTGCTTCATAAACTTTGTTTTAATTTACATTTATTGAAGACAAATTAATTATGAGACCTTTTGTGATCTTTACATTTCTGGAGGATATTTGGTGTCATTCCTGACACTGAACTTAAAAATTCTGTTGAAGGCTTATATTTGCATAATTCCATTAATTAACTAATTAGGTGCTACTCCGTCTCATCTTAATTAAATTGTCATTTGTTTATTTTAAAGAGGAGAGGGAACTTGATGTACGAGTATTGTAAGTTAAATGCCGATTTATAATTAGACTTCTGAAACGTTTGTGGCATCATTTTTTGTCATCAAAACTTCAGAAACACTTACAATCCTCAGGCTGTTTATTTAATTACTTTGAAGATCGAACGAACTACTTGCTAAGGTTACTTCCAAGATTAAGTATTGTTCTCCTATCGCTGCTTTGATAATAATTATTTTGAGATCCAGAAACTTTCACGTTTTGAACAGTTATTATGTAAATGAAGTCTTTACAAGTTCTGCCATTAATAAGTATATGATATAAGTCTGGTAGAATTAAATTGTACATTTCAATCATGTTATGATTTTCAAGTAATCTGACCAATCAGAATTGAAAGACATGCTTATCATATAATATGGTATATGGTGATTCAGTGATTCAGTACCATAAAGTGAAGGGCTTGTGCTTGTATTTAAAGTTGAAATACTAAGAAAATTTAGATAATTTTTTTCCGAAAATGTTTTTTAAAGAAAACACCACTCGTCCTGCGGACTGGTGATGTTTTCAAGCAACTCAGTTTCGTTTAGAAATAAATCGACAGACTTGTCTGCAGTAATATCGCAAGTGATTGAATTTTCGCGAAAACACCACGCTATCTCTGGTCTCTGATCTGATTGATCAGATTACTTGAAAATTATAAGATGAGTGATATATAATCGCGACAATTGAATCACTTGTGATATTACTGTTGAAAATAACGATTTCATAGGGAGTAGGATTTCCATTTTTTATTTTTATTTTTAAGTGGGAACATGACTTTTAACTATGAAGATAAGACACAGTCCCGCTCAGTTCCACTCTGATTTTTGGCTTCGAGATTTAGCTCATATAGCCACAGATAATTTCAATTATAGAAATAGTTATCCTGACGAGCACAACAACCAAGGTGAGACTGGAATTTGAAACAGGCGGTGGCAGCGCCAATGAATTAGTATACAGTGTGACCCATTTGTTCTTGAAACACCCTGTGGAATCTTAATTTATGGTGCGATTTTGAAAAAAATTCTTTTAAACCATAGAGCTTGATAAACTATATTTTGGGAGCAAAAAGCGTCTCATTCCTACAATATCCAGGGCCTACTAGATCAGTGTTTACTTGTAAAATCTCAAAAATTCATATTAGCGATTTTTTTAGAAAAAAATTGGGCACGCCACGGGATTCACCAGCCCTCAAAACGGTACTGTACCAAATTTTATTGGAAATGTCAGAGTAAAAAGGATCTTGTAGTTATTTTAAAAATTCATAATAATACTCCGAATTTTCATAAATTAATTTGAAAAAGGTCAAAAGCTATCATAAGTAAAAATTAAAATAAAAATAAAGTAAAAAAAAAGTAAAAATAAAAATACAAAAAAATTAAAAAAAATAAAAAAAAATATAAAGAAAATAAATAAAAAAATAAAAAATTATAATTAAAAAATTAAAGTACCTACATTATCACCAACTAGATGTACAATTTCTATTTTGTCTCTCTTGACCTCTTCGAATAAATTAATGAAAATTCGGAGTTCTATTATGAATTTCTAAAATAACTGCAAGATCCTTATTACTCTGACATTTCCCATAAAATTTAGTACAGTACCGTTTTGAGGGCTGGTGAATCCAGTAGCGTGCACAGTTTTTTTCTAAAAAAATCGCTAATATGAATTTTTGAGATTTTACAAGTAAACACTGATCTAGTAGGCCTTGGATTTTGTAGGAATGAGACGCTTTTTGCTCCCAAAATATAGTTTATCAGCTCTATGGTTTAAAAGAAATTTCTTTAAAATCGCACCATAAATTAAGATTCTACAGGGTGTATCAAGAACAAATGGGTCACACTGTATGTACTAATTCATAGAATTGCAGACTATTATAGTCTGCACTATAACCATGCATGTGACCATACAAAAAGATAAACTTTTGCATTAGTAACATGTGAGTAGGGTTGAAGAAAAGTGGAAAGAAAATTAAATTTTTATTACAGAGTATTTAGTTCGTCAGACCTCTGTCATGTCGGAATATAATATATGTCATATTTCGGAATAATTACCGGAAGAATGGATTTCTTAATTTTTTAAACAATAAAAAAAAATACTTCGAAATATTCTAAATAAATCAATAAATTTCAACACAATCATACTCAAATTGATACATTAGGGGCCGGTTGTTAGTACAGTGATTAAGCACTTGGCATTATTCAAGTTGCCTAGTCTGTGATTATCTCCCAGTTTTTGTTGTTCAAATGCCGAAAGTTAAGCGGTGTTAAAAAGCATGTAAATCTGTGATTAGGTTAATCACAGATTTTTGGGTGATTAAACTATTTGAATATGTTCAAAATGACAGTTTGATATGTCAGAATTTTATTAATTTGTCAATTTAAATCAAACTAAAACCAAAATAACGATTATAGAAGTATTTATTGATATGATTACCACCTTTTATAATTAAAAGTAGGTATAAGTTTGAAAAGTAGGTATGTTATTGCATCAATGAATAATAAAAAATATTAAATTTATCATCACCATCATCTGTCACTTCTTCCACCCAACCAGTCGAATGACCTTGAGTTTAATAAGAAATATGTTGCACTTGAAAAAACAAGTACTGAGTATGTATTAGGTACCTACCTTCAATAATTCTTCCTGTAAATAAACTTTTACCTTTAAAATGACGTCAGTAATGACAATAATCAGCACAAAAATACGCAACTTTGTCACAATTCAACCAACTTCGTGTCTCTTAAGATAACTGAGATCCACATGCATTTTCTCTAAAAACCGGCACCCTGTATAGTGAATATTTTTTACATATTTTTCCTGATAGTAGTAACTAGGTTATAGTAAGCAACTATAGTTCAGTTCCGAATCGGAAGATACCTTTAGAGTTTTTCCATCTATAGAGCTGAGGGGAATAAACGTAAGGGGAAAGCAGATGTCAGTGGCGCACGACTTACCAATTTTAAAGGGGCTGCTTTTCTGAAGTTGATGTCGAAATGTCACTGTCACTATTACTGTTCATATGAGGGTTAATTTGAACTATAAGTGGTGTACTAGGCATTCAACGCGGGTGTCCAAATCCCACATTTTTATTTCTTCTTTTTCTACATGTCCCGGGTTCCGGGTCACCGTGGGACGCCTGGTAATGAGGCTGCAGATCAACTAGCCAAGAAAGGCGCTGGGATGAACTACACTGGGCCCGAACCAGTGTTTGGCATCCCAAGGAACACTGTACGGGGGGCGGTGGCTCAGTGGGTAAGAACCCAACATAGAGCACACTGGAACCGTATAACAGGAAACAAACATGCAAGGTGATGATCAAGGAGCCCTCTCCAAACCTTGCCAGACAGATACTGCAACTAAACAGATTGCAGATCAGAACGGTGGTGGGTCTTCTCACAGGACACTGCCACCTAAGAGTACCTACACCTACATAAACTGGGGATATAAGAGAAGAACCAGTTTGTAGACTCTGCAATGAAGAAGATGAGACAGCTTCTCAAGTGATATTCGAGTGTTCAGCACTCGCAAGAACGCGCTATGTGGTCCTGGGACCAATCAGTCCCGGGAGCCATCTGGCGGAAAAAACCTTGGTTAGCGGACTGCTGAACCTTGTCAAAGGAACGGAGCTCTTCTAATCAAGGAAAATCTAAATGTGAGAAATACAATAAGTCCGCTGGCTTCAGTGTTTGGGACCACATAAACCATCTCTCACATTTAGTTAAAATACCAAATGCCAAAAATACATTGTAATGAAGTCGTGAATTTTCGACTTCATTTTTTAGTCAGCTGCCTCCAATAATAGTTTTCATTTATTCCAAAAATCATTAGGATCGATTCATGCATTTCGTCAAATAATAAAACCATTATTATTAATTCCGCAAATCATTTATCAGTTTTTTATGAACAGACCAAAATTTAAGCGAGCTGAATCGAGGCAGTTGACTACAAATTCGGAAGCCACACCGCTGATACCAGCGATATCACCGTAGGTAAAAACTAAATGAACCGTTTTTATGCTCCGCATTCCATCAGAAAAACGGTGATTAGTGAACCCAGGCGATATGAAAATCATATAAAACCACGGACATTTTGGCTTGAAAATGACTTCCGATCCGGCGTTATTACGAGTAGGTAGTACCTGGTATAAACTTCCGAACCGGCGTTCTTAGGGTGCAGTAGTGTGAGACGTTCGTTCCGGTGTTGTTAACCGAAGTTAGTAGCAGCGATCCCAGAGTTAGTGCCGATTACAGCCAGACAAGTGTATTAAAGTTTCCGCACGTTAATCCGAGATCCGAGCCGACCACCCTGCGCTTCCGTGCTAAGGTAGGTGGCAATTGATACCAGCCGTCATTGTTCCACTGTATTTGGTTGTGTCACGACCATCCCCGAACATCCTTCATTAGTCCTTCCCCTCTGCTCAGTACTGGCCCCCGCTGTAGCAACAAAGGCTCCGTTATTGTCGTGAGATTGTCAGCCCCGGCGACGCAGGGGGTAATCTCGCGGTGGTAGCGTGGTCTGGTGCTAGTCAACAGCCCATCGACACCTGTGTTCCGCTGGAGTAACGAAGGTCCCGTCTTTGTCGTGAGATTGTCAGCCCCGGCGACGCAGGGGGTAATCTCACGGTGGCGGCGAGGCCTGGTACTCGTACCAACAGCACGCCAAATCCCGGCCCCTCCAGTCCAGTAAGACACGCCACACAGCGGCTTCACCGCGCCGACCCGATTTTCATATTCGCACCCGCCATAAATAGCACCACCTTGAATGACCAGGAGATACCTTTTTATCCGACCAGGGTTTAAACCGCCTCCGACGACCGGAGCTCGCCACGTGCCGTTTTGCTTCGCAACCCGTAGTTAGTTGACCCGTAAGGTTAGGAATTTGTATAATTGTTTATTCATCTGAATTAACCTTTTTAATTTCTTTTCTATTGTAAATAGTGATTTTGGTGAGAATAAATTTGTTTATAACATAGCCCACGAATCTCCTTTCTTACCGCAACCGACCGTGAACCTGGAACTACTCGCATAACAACTTGACTCCACGGGAGTGCCATCGAAAACGCGGGGGGCGCCTAAAGACCGCTCCTCCGTGCCCGCTTCTGTGATAACCTCATCTGACCCCTGGCACTATCTGTCTTCTCCACAGAGTTACCCTGGGACAAGGGTACGATAAACGTACCACCTGTGTGACAACATAGGTAGTTGGGAAAGGAAAGCGAGACCATTTCCCCTGGGGAGTAAACCCTCTACAAAAATCTGGCGCCCGAGCAATCCGTCCGTTCTCTGCCAGTTTCCCGGACAGCCGGAGTTGTCGTCACAACATGTCCTATACAACTACGCCATATGTCCGGGGTTATATGCCAAACCGCTTCTTCTAAAAGCTTCTTCACATCGCACAGCTCAAACCTACAATTTCTACGAACCACTGAACCTTTAATTTGAGCCCAAACAAGTTCAATGGGGTTTAATTCGCAGTGATACGGCGGAATTCTCAACACTGTCACACCGTGCTTTCGTGCCATTACGTCAACCACATACATGGGTCTGTGCTGACGCACTATTTCCAATAATTGTATTTTAAGCATATTTTCATTATGAGGCAGTTTCTTTGAAATCAGCCACTCTATTATATCTGCTTTCCGCCACGCTGAAGTTGGTATTTTTTCCAATCGACGACTGTGATAAGGGGCATTGTTGGGGACAATCACAGAACCGGGCTCAACAAGCAACAATATGAAGGAAAATCATCGTTCAAAAACTTCTGCGTTTATGTCCTCATGATAGTCTCCCGTCTTTCGCGATTCAAATACATTAAGGCCACCTTTTAAAAAACCAGAATCACTCCCAATGTGGGTAATGATCAGTCTTCGGCTTTTGCCCAATGGAGATTTTAATCCCGGAGAAAATCCCTCAAAAAACGCTTGACTTGAACTTTCGATGTTGAAGTTTTGCGAGACTTTCGACACTGTATGGCCTTTATTCAGCTACGTTTCGTCAGTATAATATATTTTTCTTTGTGATCGTCGATGCTCTCGAATTTCATTCAAAAATTTTCTGCGTCACAAAACAATTTCATTTCTTTCAATTAAGATGCTCTTTCGGTTTCTTTTCTGCTAGCGGATGTTCATATCGCGTAAAGTTCGAATTAGTAAGTACTCGACGAGATAGGTATCTTTGGCAGACTTTCATCGTTGTGCAGCTCTGCTAGAATTTTACCTTAAGTAGGAATTTCATTTATAAAAAATGCGGCATGAAATTTTCGACGAATAGCATACTTCACGTCATCATCGAGTATGATTCTCTTCCGACCAGAAGTTCCATCTTTATTTGGTTTCTCAATATTGGGATTCTTGATAACTCTGAAGATCGTACAAACACAAACATTAGTTAAACTAGCACACAAAGTAACTACCTCTTTCACTAGCATATCCGGGTACCTGTCCTTAAGACCCTTATACACATTATTCACCATTACACGCTCTTCTTGCGTTAGAACGTGGCGTTTTTTTCGATTGTGACGCACTGGAATTTTCTGCAAATTGCATTTTGTAAAAATCGAGAATAGAACACTTGGATATTTTACGGGATAAGCTACCGGGTGAAACTATTATCCTATAGGTATATCCAGCTATTTACTTACAATAATAATTATGTGTAATTAGGTATTATATCATCGAGTCACTTAAAACTTGGATCATGAAAAGAAGCAAGTGAGGCAATTTACGTTTATAAATTTCCAAAACAAAAGACTGTGCTTTTTTTTTAAAGACAATTTTTGCCTCGAATATTTAATAAAACAATAAATTTCGAGACAGAAATGCATAAAAGATAAGCGCGATCAGATAAGAAGACGGATGTTCCAGGTGATTCGTGTAAAACTATAAAATTTAGTTTGTTCCGTACACTTTTAAATACGACTTTTTTGAATCACCTATACAGGGTGTCCGGTAAGTACATCCTAATCCCTCGGAAGCATACAGGGGAGGTCAAAATAAACCTAGTCTGTCATAAAAAACATATTCCTAAAGTGTCCCTAAACGGAGATACAGAGCCCCAAAATGGTACCCTAAGATTTACTTTTTTTGGCTCTAACTTTTGAACCGACCTGTATAATTTGATGAAATTTTAATTTTTTTATATAGGCCATAAAGAGTAAAGACGCATTAAGCCATATCAGAGTGGATGTGTGACGTCCTAAAGGAAGTCAGGAACGGACTTACCACTACACTCATTGTATCAAAGTTTTGACAGGTGTCATTTTACAGAGCTGAAAACTTATTTTTTAAATTGACTGGTCATTCATCTTCACAAAAGGTACTCTTAATTTATTTCGATAAAACTAGCGGTTCTCAAAATAAATCGACTTTTATGCGAATTTTGATCAAGTTCCGTCAATAGCAATCCATTATGTGTGTAGGTAGGTAGGTTTATCAACAAGAACCTGATTTTTACCTGTTTGTGTTTAGCATTAGTAACTTTTCAGTGTTTCGCATTCCTAAAAACCGATTTACTCGAAAACCGTCAGTTTTACCGAAATAAATTAAGAGCACCTTTTTTAAAGATGAAGTATTAGACTATTCAAAAAAATAGTTTTTAGCTCTGTAAAGTGACACCTGTCAAAATTTTGACTCAACGAGTATGATGGTAAGTCCGTTCCTGACTTCCCTGACGACGTCAAACATCGACTTTAATATGGCTTGATGGCTCTCTGTGGCCTCTATAAAGTGTCTAAATTACATCCAATTATACAGTTCGGTTCAAAAGTTAGAGCCAAAAAAGTAAATTGCGGGGCATCCTTTTAGGGCTCCATATCTCCGTTTGGGGACACTTTAGGAATTTTTTTTTATGACAGACTAGGTTTTTTTTGACCTCCCCTGTATGCTCCCGAGAGATTAGGAGGTACTTACCGGACACCCTGTATAAACAAGAAAGTTGATTGCAAATCTGATAAGGTATCTTCTAATTCGGAACCGAACTATACAGGGTGTCCCAGCTTATTCGAAGCGGTCTCTGTAGGCCAAACGATGGACTTTTTCAAAAATTTTTTTGAAAATTCAAGTATAGAATCACAATCGCCATAATTTAAAATTATTTTGGAGTGTCCAGAGTGTTCCATATGAGAGTGACATATCAAAGTTATGTTTTTTTAAATGGAACGCTCCTATGTTATTGCATTTTTAGATTGTCTGCGAAGAGAAAATAAGATTGGCTTTTACAGTTGGTGTTTAAATTCAGAAGTTTTTGAGTTATAAACAAGTGAAAATCGTCATTTTTCAAGTTCAAGGCCCTGTACAACGAAAACGGCTAAAGATAGAGAAAAACGGCTTACATGTCCCTATTTTAACTTTTCATGTACTATCCTATGGTATGGAAACATTTGTACTTTCTTTGATTTTTTTATTTGGCGACGCGTGGAGAAATCTCAGAATTTTTCAAATTTTTTATCACCCTGTGTAAACATTTCATCCACATCATAGGATAGTAAATGAAAAGTTAAAATAGGGACATGTAAGCCGTTTTTCTCTATCTTGAACCGTTTTCGTTGTACAGGGCCTTGAACTTGAAAAATGACGATTTTCACTTGTTTATAACTCAAAAGTTTCCGAATTTAAACACCAACTGTAAAAGCCAATCTTATTTTCTCTTCGCAGACAATCTAAAAATGCAATAACCTAGGAGCATTCCATTTAAAAAAAACATAACTTTGATATGCCACTGTCATATGGGACACTCTGTATACCCCAAAATAATTTTAAATTTTGGCCATTGTGATCCTGTACTTGATGGTGCAAAAATTTTTTGGAAAAAATCCATCGTTTGGCCTACAGAGACCGCTTCGAATAAGCTGGGACACCTGTAGATTATAAGAAATTCGTTTGCCGCGACAAATATTTGGTTTGATAAAAAAGAATATTAAATTCCCTACTGATTCATACAAGAAAAGTTTACTTCTATTAAAACAACATTTCCATAACACTTTTGATGTACGACATTTTCTTATAATCTAAATTTCAAAATTGTCGTCATTGTTATTCAGTTGATATGGACGAGGTTTTAAGGGCTAAGTGCGGGTGATGCAGGAAGCTCCGCTCGAAGACTCAAGGTCACGCGGATAAATTATTATATACATCGTCTTGCATTTAATAACCGTTTCATTTATTATTTTGATGTAAAATTAGAAAAACAAGATCAAGTTACTACGAATAATGGAGCAACGGTTACTTATACCTAAATCCATTTTTCGATCAGAGTTGCCGTTTTCGAGATATCGTTGATACAGCCGAAGTAGTGAAACTTAATTCATTTTTCAACAGCCGAGATATCGGAATTTGAAGTGAGAGTAGCCTCATAAAATCAATGCTTTTCAAGAACTGTTTTAGTTTTTTTTTTTCATACCAAAGTTCGCATGAATTTGGTTGTTTCGATTTATACAAATAACTCGAAAACTTTTGCACAGGAAGATCATTGGACGAATTTTTTCGGGTGAGATTAATGACATTTTATTTGTTATAAGACTTTTAGCATTTGTTTTGAGAGGCCCAAACATTTGTTTTTCAGCTGCTTTCAGAGTACCGTGCACTCTTATATCTACGTGATCATCATATCACACTATTATATTATGTTGTGACATTACTTTTCTTATAAAGTACTAAGATAACGTCATTCTAATATTTATAATTTTCTTAAACGTTACAGGTTTGCCGGCCGTAAAAAGCTCTCCCGGATGTACTTCTTCATCCTTCACCTCTCTACAGCGGACTTGATTACAGCTTTTCTGAGTGTCCTTCCTCAACTAGTCTGGGACGTGACTTACAGATTTCGAGGCGGTGAAGCGCTCTGCAAGTTGGTTAAGTTTGGGCAGCTCCTAGGGCCTTACCTGAGCTCATACATACTGATGGCTACGGCGGTTGACCGTCATCAAGCCATTTGTTATCCTTTGACTTATTGCTCCTGGACGTCCAGAAAGAGCAAAGTGATGGTGTATGTTGCTTGGGGAGTCAGCATTGTCTTCTGCATACCTCAGGTTTGTTACACATATGTATATTATTTCATTAGGTTTATAGAAACGAAAATCAGTTTTTACAGAATTTCTCGAATTTATCTGACAAGTAAATATCAGGGCTCTATTTGTAAGCTCTATTCTCCAACATTTGAGAAAAATCCGAAAAACTCCCCAAAAATGTTTAAATGACAGCGGGTGTTCATGTGACATAGCTACTAGAATATCTCAGCTTATCGTACTGTATTATACAACAGACTGAAAACATCTTCGTTAAAATGCTTTTTGTGATGATATACATATTTGAAGAAAAGCTTTTTTATATAAAAAAAAAATAAAAAACTTTTTAACTAAATATAATCGATTGGGAATGATTTAAGGTTCAATTTAATATAAACTATTTTCACTCAAATACGTTGACATGACGAGCAGCGGTTATTCTAAAAACGTCGTTTAAGATGTTAATTATCAATGGTCACATCTACAAGATGTCACACGGTATATTAGGAGATCAATTATTATATTTGTGTAGGAATTTATATAGTAGATTCTTGCAGAGGCGTGTTTCACTGAGTATTCATTGAAAATTAATATTATCAAACTTGTTTACTCATGAATGAAATTCCTTACGCGTAATGTAATAAAGATTTTATAAAAAAGTGAAGTTTGCTAAATTCTTGTTTGAATATTGAAATTTAATTTCAACGTATAATGAACACAAGTAGGCATAAAAATTTCATTTACAGGGATTAATGAAAATTTTCATTTTATCCAGTAATTCCTACATCGTTACGATCACCCTTACTCATGTGACATTATTGAAAGGTTAAATAAAGCTAGGATTATTGAAAACAAACTCGTCATTTGCTTATAGGTATGAAATGTATTAAATTAGCTTTAAAAAATGTTATCTTCCTGAAAATACTTGAGAAGATGCTTTTATACATCGTTATTCCAAATGAATGCGAAAAATTTTAGAGGGTGATTTCTTGGCTCACTTTAAGAAAAAAAAAAATCATTAACGAGTGTCCGGAAATGCACGGTTTTTGAGATATAGAGTGCAAAAAAAAAATTTCTACTTTCTTTGAAGAGGTTTTTTTTTGTAGCCTTTCAAGATACAGAACTCAGCTTTTGCACAAAACTATTTACGCTAGCAATTGCCTGTTACCAAGGGTACCTTTTTTGTGCAGAAAATATTGGCAGCTTAAAATGATCTTTTCAAATGTGGATTTTCCCAGTGTCGTAGATATAACGAGAAAAAACACACGCAACCCTATATTCTCCGCCACATAGTACATGAAAAATAGCTATTATTAAAAAATAAAGCTTGTATCAGTGGTAATATGTGTACAAATGTTAAGATCTGTACCTTAAACGGTTCCTGAGTAACCTATTGTAACGCAGAAAAGAGGGAAAGAATTACTCACATGTAAATTCACAAATTTATTTCGTCAGGGCCGTCGTTTTTCTAGTCACTCACCGTTTCTCTTGCCTTTCGACGTCTCGGCTCACTCCCTAAAGATTAAAACTTGCATAAGTGTCTTATTCCTCCTAAAGCTTGCTTAGGCTTATCATTCACTAACGCTTAGCCTTCTTGGTAACCTCTCTCTGGAGCTTTGACATTACCTCACTGTTCAAGGTCATTGCTGAAGTTACTCGACTCAAGACTCTACTTAAGACATCTTGCTCTTAAGCCGTTGATCGTAGCCTTGCCAATGATTACGGCGCCAAGGCACGCTGTGGTAACCAGGACCCACCTCGGTCCTCCCGATCTCAAGGTCATTCGCGGGAGGTCGGCAGGATCCTCTCGATCCTTCACTCCCGGGGAACCACCAGGCGGTCAGCAGGATCCATCTTGATCCTTCACGTCCGGTTAGAGACCACTGGGCGTTCTGCAGGATCATCCTCTCGATCCTTCCCGCCCAGGCCACCATAAGCGTTCTGCAGGATCATCCTCTCGATCCTTCACGCCCGGTTCGAAACCACTCACGGGTGATCGGCAGGATCATCCTCTCGATCCTTCACACCCGGAACAAAGTCCGGCCACACTGGCCTCCACTCTGACCTACACATGCAGGTCACGCAGGCCACACGGGCCGCTCTCAGGTCTCTCGGGTCCACACCCGTTCTCAGCCTCACAGGCTACTGACCTCTCAGGGACTTAAGCAAACACATGCACATGCACAGGCCACACAGGCCCACTAGAACTCTACGATCAACGCTCATTTCTGCTTTACACTTCAGCAATTTAGACATCTTCAGCACTAATTGACCTTTGTCTCTCAATAAGTACTTATCATGATTCTGTCTTTCACTGATTTACCTCTCTGCCTATTCATGCTTTATGCTTTACATGCAGTTTCTCCTTTTGACTCTGATCTGAGCTCATTAACTTGATAACTTCAATTCTTAAGACAGGCTAATAATAATAATTATCTTTATCAATTCTCAATTAATAATCATGATTACTTAACTCTTTATTGCTTATCCTAACTATTTATCTTAGGAATAGGACACTTAGTGAGTAAATCAACTCACCTGTTATCTATTACAAAAGAACGCCAGAATGCACCAAACACAAACACAAGATCACCAACTCACTCGACGGCTTTCAAAACACAACTAATCGATCGGGAGTAGGTACTTACCACCCCGCGTCTTACAGTCAAGTAGGGTCAATGGACATTTCATTTCTTTCACGCAACGGATGTTAACTCTTCAGCATCCGCGCGGATGTTTATCTTAACAAAGCGACCGGTTGTTACACATCTACTGGATTTTATATATCGATACCAAATATGTAATGAAAGAGAATGAAAGAGAATGAATCAGACTTACGTTCTTTTACATTATCATCATTAAAATTATGGAAAAAAAAATTGTAAAAAATTTTACAATTGTAAAAACACACGTATCTCAAAAACAGTGACTTTCCGGACTTCCTTAGAATCAAGCAAGAAATTGCCTCTATTTTTTTTATAATAAAGAACCGCATCGACAACATTATAATATTACTATTCATGATAAACATTTGCTTCTCTCCGGTACATCACTAGTCGTTCCATTGTCTATTTTGTCGCATAGAGCGGCCTTTAGGTTTTAAATAATATATATATATTTTAATATTTATGTGAATGTTGTTCCTACGCATTCACATAAATATAAATAAGTTGTTTGATAGATAGCCTCTTCTCGCAGATTCCACAGTAAGGGGCCGTGTCTACTCTGAAGAGCAATTCATGGATCTATCGGGTATGACCTATTCTCAGTCCTGTTAGCACCACTTCCTCTCTTCTGTTTTTGGGGATAGAAACATTTGGATGGAGTATATTTTTAATATTCCTTAGATGTTTATCATCAGTGATCTTATGTAATTTTTCATATCAGAGTGCAGTAGAAGTCAAGATTGATGAATGAATTGCGTCCTATTGCCGCTTTTGCTAAAATGTCGGCTTGCTCATTGCCGTGGATGCCCATATGGGATGGCGCAAACATAAGTGTTAGGTTGAAGATCTTGTTAAGTCTTGATATTTGCTCTTTTATTCTTGCTATTAGCGAATTGGTGACGTAAAGTTGGTTTATGGCTTGAAGTGAGCTGTACGTGTCCGTAAGTACATATCACAAATCTTTGTCTTGGGTGTTTTTGCACATTGGTGACAGCTTCTAATATATCGTTGAGTTCACCCATAAAGACACTGCAGATGAGATTCAGGTTGTGTTGCTGTGACATTTCTGATGAGAAAATTGCGGAAAGTGGACCTAAGTATTTCTAGATGGGTAGATGGTTTTGCTAGTGATACCATCAAGCGATCTATTGTGGCTTCAGGAATCGTCCATGGAGGTGTCTCTTCTGTTCGATTTTGGAGTGGGTGCGGTAAGCTAAGTCATAGTGTGTCCATAAGTCTCAGAGATCTTTCGTAAAATGGGATTTGGTTAAGTCTCAGATTGGTTGTTGATTGTCTGGGCCTATATCTCATTGTTTGATAAAAGTTGAGTTCATTGAGTCGAACTTTTAGGGAGGATGCGTAAGAAGCCTGTTGTATTCTACGGGAATTAAAGGGAAGTTCTCCAGCTAGGCGGAGCAAACTTTGGATTGGAATGGTGCGAAAGGCTCCCAGTGCAAGTCTGATGGCAGTATTCTGTAAGCGGTCTAGCTGTTTGAAGAAAGTTTCACTTGCAGTTCCATATTAAATTGAGCCGTAGTCTATCTTGGATCGTATCAGACTTTTAATTTATAGAGCGTAAGAAGTAATTGAGTGATCGCTCTCCATTTGTGATGAAATAACATTTTGAGAAGGTTATTATATTTCGAACATGATTGCCTTAAGAAGAGAATGTGGCTTTTCCATCGGAGTTGAGCATCATAGATTACACCTAGGTGTTTAATTTCTTGTACAAATTAAATAACAAACCCTCCCAGCTTTAATTTTGGGTGAGTTTTGTACGTTTTTTTTTTGAGAATATTAAGCCTTTTGTTTTCTCGGTTGAGAAGCGAGAACCGGAGCTTTAGCACCAGCTTGTTAGACTATTTATTGCTGATTGTAGAAGTAATTCTGTGGTGTATGAAGATTTTCCCTTTATAATCAGCACCAAATCATCTACATACAGTGAGGCTTTAATAGGTGGTACTATAAACTTTTAGATATCATTGATGCATATCATTGATGACTATTAAGAGAGAAAGATTGATGTATAAAGTGTATTGAAGATATCCAGCAGTATTTTTTTTTTCATTTAGGGAGTTAGTTAATTAGCAGCTAGGAACTAGACTTCTAGTATTTGGGACCAAGATAGCAGAACCAAAAGAAATAGAACAAGCACCCATTGGACTCATACTGGAATATTTTCGGGGACGGGACTGATGAGCTACTTATCCAAAGGGGTTCAATACGCACAAGCTTCAGTAGGAAGGCTTTGAACCTACCCTAGAAGTAATAATAACTAGTAATCCTATGTAAGTAAGCTTTATTGTCAATTATTGCGAATCGCAGGTTGCATAAATACACAGCATACTGATCAATCATTTGGATATAGTTTAAAATATATAAATTTAATTTTATACATAAATACATAAAATAATTAGAAATGCGTAGGGTATGTCATCCGGTCCGGGGCTGGTGTTTTGACTGGTCTTCAAGACGTTTTCAAATTCGTAACTAGATATTTTATTATTTATTGATTCGTTATTAGAGTCCTCTTCGAGTAACATGTCGAGTTCCTATTGCTGCTTGTATATAAGAAAGCTAGGATCGTAATTATTGTTATCACTTGCGGAATGTTCGAAGTATTTTGCAAGTATATCTGCTATTTGTTCATCGGAGGTAATTGATTTTCCGTCATGTTCTAGCTCGTTTATTTTAAAGTGACCCTTTACGCCATTGATTTTCCTGAATTTGTTCCACACCTCGTTAACACTGGTACTACTGGTAGACGTTTAAATTCGAGAATATTTTTCGGGTTGTTGTGCTAGTTTGCGTCCGCGCATTCATTGTTCCAACAGGGCACTCTACGGTGACGAGGATTTTCATTTATTCGAGATTTATCTATGTTGGTGTCCACTTTTTTAGGATAACGTGTTTTTTTAGGATACAGGGTGGGGATTTTTTGTCCTACTCATTCTCATAAACGGTAAGAGGTACAGGGCAGGTTATATCAGAGAAAAGTTTTATGCTTATTAAATATCTGAAACAAAATTAATGGAAACTTCCATCAGGCGTCCCTGAAATATCCTAAAAAAAAAAACTGAAACACTGAGATTCCTTTTATCGGTCATCTCCGTTTTATTATCGAAAATAAATAAATTATTTTCTGAAGGTTTACGTAAGTCGTCAATTGCTATCTATTCGACATTTCAAAAATTTTCAAAGCCCACTAAATCTTAGGGTCTTCATAGTCTACTTTTGTTTTTCTTATGGCCGCCATACAGGTTTTTCGTGTTATTCGGTATTAAAAAATCGAGAAAACCAAAAATCTAATATAAAAGAATATTCCTAATTTTTTTTTTTCAAAAAAAAAATGGAAAACTAATTTACCTAATCACGTCGATATGATGTCGCATGTCATGGCATCTTGCCTTACAGTTTTTATGACATTCAGTTTAACAAAAGTTATTCTTCTTTATTACCAAGAAGAATCAAATTTTAAGTCGAGTATGAAAAAACTGTGATCTAGTGCTATTTACTCATTTTCAATAATAAAAAAGATATGACTGAAATAAGAAATCTTGATTTCTCATTTTTTTTTTTCAAGGATACTTTATCTTTTCTCTAATTTAACCGACTAACACAGCAGGACCGGTATTTCGTAAACAGACCGGGGAAATCTATTTTTTTATTTTATCAGTCGATGGAGTCGGACGTTCCCTGTCTTTTGACATGTGTCTTAGATTGGATAGGGGTGCGGGGGAGGGGGGGGCTCGCTTTTAAAATTTACTGAAAATTAATTTTATCGGAAAAACGGGTATATCTGAGCCGGATTTGATATGACAAAAAAATTATGGTATCGAAAATTGAAGAGCTTGACTAAACACGGAAGTTCGTTCCGACCTGAACCCTTTAGCTCAACTGGTTTGCGAAATATTGCAATATTAAGGGTGCAAAAATGAATAAAAATTTAACTGACTTTTGCTCGGCAGGTGGTAGAGTTAGGGCGTCCATTTTTTGCGAGAGGAAGGATGCCACCGAGTACTTTGACGGGCCGGAGGGAGGGGGTGGTGGGCCAATTAGGAGGGGAGATATGGGGGTGAGAAGAAAAAAACGGAAACGCTCGTAAAAAGTTCATTTATTGACCTACAGAGACCAGGCACCGCTCATTTTCTTCGTTTTTTTATCTACTACCCGGTAGTCAAGGCAAAAAAAATATATTTTTGCAAATGCGCGTGAAGGAAGGGGGTGGGGAAAAAAAGTTTTTCACCAATGAACGGCATTTTTTTTATCTTTAATTTGAGCCCCACTTGAACCCGATCCCACCATAAATAAGGGCACAACGAACCGGCAAAGTCTAGGCTTTATTGCGGGCGAACGGAGAGGGGTGGGGGGTTCTTGTTAGGCTCATTGGAAAGAGAAAACATTTATTTATCTATTTATTTATTTGTTTTTTTTTTCGTGCGTATCTTGCCCGCGCGCGCGAGTTATACATAAAGATCTCTATTTAAACCGGGCGAGAAAGATACCCGACCAGCCGTGGGCGTAGCTTACGCTTGTCTATACTCTGGGCACAGTCACGATCGGCCGGGAACGCGCGCTCGGAATTTATTTTCGAATGCTTGTTCGCTCGTACCTCGCTCAATTATGGATCGATTTTAAAAATTATTGCTTGATTTTGATCGCTGAACGATCGGGAATGAAAAAACACATCGAGTTACTGTTTTTTCATCTGCTGGCGGGTCGATTTTTCTTACATTTGGGCCGTTGTTGGCCTTGTTTTTCATTCTCAGTCGCGCTCTCTTATCTTGCTAGCCTTCTATTGTTTTCCAGGGATGACGCGCCGGGTTCACGAAAACAATAGGCAGGTACACAATAGAAAGAGGCGCTACACAAAAGACTGCATCTCGATCTATTCATGGTCAAGCGAGTGCAGCACATGACTGCTTCAGGTAGGCAGCACAACTTTAATTAAAGTTTTTATATACAGGTGTCCAGGTATGACTGTAAAAGCTACACGTGGCGACCTTCCCTGGACTATTTTGAGTAAAAAATCTTAATACAATAATGCTCTAAACCTCTTCACGGTGCCACACGAGGTCATCAAAATTAGAAATTCTAGTCACAAATATGCATATTATTGAACTTCTATTTCCTTTTGCAGTTACGGTTAACATTTTCAAAGACTTTTGCAAAGTCTTATTTCATTTAATTTTCGTAACAGTGCAATTATTAACTTTTTTAACATTTCTTAAAGTGCTTTTTTTTAATTTTTACATTTGTCAACACTGTCAAATTTCATTAATTAATTTGATTAACAGCCAATATTATAACGGCTTATTAGGCTAACGGGCAAATTTCTGTGCTCGTTTTTGAAGCTAATATCGACGTCAAATAACTTTTATTGACATTTTTGTAATTACTTTCATGTCAAGAATAAATAAAATTTTAAAAATTTCACTTAGACTCGATACCTTCTTCAGAAATGGCCACAGAAATCTGCCCGTTAACTTAATGAGCATTTATAATACCCGCTGTAATTAAATTAATTTGACATAACGATTTCCTTGCGTTCTGCTTAGTAACATGTGGTTACATGATACCTGTGTGATTCAGTGTTGTCAGATCTAAATTTCATCTAGTTGCTCCTGATGGTCTCTGAAGCATGGTAGAACATTATTGTATTGAGATTTTTTGCTCAAAATAGTCCAAGGAACCTTCCTTGGAAAGAAGTTCAATAATATGCATATTTGTGACCCAGAATTTCTAATTTTGATGACCTCGTGTGGCACCGTGAAGAGGTTTAGAGCATTATTGTATTTAGATTTTTTACTCAAAATAGTCCAGGGAAGGTCGCCACGTGTAGCTTTTACAGTCATACCTGGACACCCTATATTTATACAGGGTTATTCACGGTATACGCCACGGAAGATTATGGCCGTGTCTCTGGATTTTAGGATCTTTTTATTTTTGGAGTAGATACAGACCCGGCAGAGGTACGTTTTAAAATTATATTCATAATGTACAGGGTGTCCCAAAAGCATGAAACATATCAAAGTTATGTTTTTTTAAATGGAATGCTCCTATGTTATTGCATTTTTAGATTACCTGGGAAGAAAACTTAAGATTGGCTTTTACAGTTGGTGTTTAAATTCAGAGGTTTGTGAGTTATAAACAAGTGAAAATCGTCATTTTTCAAGTTTAAGGCCCTGTACAAGGAAAACGGCCTAAGATAGAGAAAAACGGCTTACATGTCCCTATTTTAACTTTTCATGTACTATCCAATGATGTAGATTAAATGTTTATACAGGGTGATAAAAAATTTGAAAAATTCTGAGATTTCGTCACTCGTCGACAAATAAAAAAATCAAAGAAAGTACAAATGTTTCTATACCATAGGATAGTACATAAAAAGTTAAAATAGGAACATGAAAGCCGTTTTTCTCTATCTTGAACCGTTTTCGTTGTACAGGGCCTTGAATTTGAAAAATTACGATTTTCACTTGTTTATAACTCAAAAACTTCTGAATTTAAACACCAACTGTAAAAGCCAATCTTATTTTCTCTTCTCAGACAATCTAAAAATGCCATAACATAGGAGCATTCCATTTAAAAAAAAACATAACTTTGATATGTTTCATGCTTTTGGGACACCCTGTACATTATAAATATAATTTTAAAACGTACGTCTGCCACTATCTCTATCCACTCCAAAAATAAAAAGATCCTAAAATCCAGAGACACGGCCATAATCTTCCGTGGCGTATACCGTGAATAACCCTGTATAAGAATGAATCCATTCGCTGAATATTATAAACACAGGATGGCGGAGAGCACTTGCTTGTTTAGAAATTCAATAAAGCAAGTAAAGCAGATATAGCGGATGTTCAACAAGTCCAGGAACATTCTGTATGAAAAAATATTACGTTAATAGAAAAAAGATTAAATTTAAAAAAATACTCAAAAATCTACCTACTCTATCAAAATGTAATCAAAATATAAAAAAGAAAAAAATTTCTTGGAGAATGTTCCTCGGCTCAGTAATATTGTATATTTTTTTTTAAATAGTACATCTGATATATTTTTCTATTTTCATATTAGGTACCTGGTAAAATAAAAAAAAAATGGTTTTTATAGTCGCAGTTTCAATTGAGTGGGTTATGAATTATTGTAAGCAAGTGAAAATGGCATTTATTAATTTCAAAAGCAGTGGAAATCGAAAATGGCTCCAAATATCGGAAAACGGTTAACATGTACTTATCTTAACTTTTCACACAGTTTCCCTGAAATTGTTTATCCATGAAACAATCGACTTCTGGCTAGAATGATGACCACAGGGCGCAAAACTAAAATGGATGCGGAATGTATGTTGTATGGCGATAATTGAGCGATCACTAAAAAGGTCTGCCACGAAAGCAGAAGCGCGCTTCACCTTCGTCCACCTCATAGTGTTGACTCAACTAAGCGGAGCCACAAATTTATTACATTTTTATCTTTACATCTCGCTCTCTCGAATGAGCCTACCCCCAACCTCCTGGGAGGAATATTTTTTATTGAAAATGCACAAGCATGTCAAAGTAGTTCCTGTAGTGCATGTGGGTACAACTATCACTCCCGGGCCTCAAATAATTAAAGCAAGTTGCTCCGTACCTCCTTGTATAATGAGGGAATCTGACTTTTTTTATAAATATTAATCAAGTCATAACCTAGAAAGATCTACCTATCTGTCTTATATGAGTGAATATCTCATATTGTTTCTTTTGTTGACAGATAATTTGGAAGTTTAGTAATTTGGGTCGGGCGTTACTGCGTACAGCAATAGCACTCCTGATTCCTGATTGAAAGGATTCTCCTTATTTTACCGAATGCAAGCTTACCTTTATGAATGCAATCTAGAAAAATCTAGAAAAATAACAAAATCTCACTGTCCCAAATGACCCTGCCTATTACTTTGCCTGCTGAAGGTTCCAAAAATACTGTTTTTCGAATACCGTCATCAAAAATTCACTTCTACGTAATAATTATCAAGCATCGCAATGTCAGATTTGGGTCTACTAGTATGAAAAAGACTTTTGCATACTAGTAGAATTCGTTTTGCGGACTACGCACGCACGCATGTACGCATGTACGCATGTTTTCGCTTATTGCTTACTAAAGCTTGTTTGTAATGTTGCTATGGATACTAACTCACCAAAAAATATCTGATCCCAATAAATTATGAACAGCAAATTATATCTAGATCACTATAAAAATAATCATAAGTCAAAATTTCATATTCTTGGTAATTTTAAAGCTTTCGGATAGCGAAATTCTTTTGCATTCTCGAAATATTTTTTTTACTTTCTATAAAGCTCTCAAAAGACTTTCATTCTTGACTGCAAAAGTGGCATTTCGCAATCTTATATCAAAATAGTTATTTTTGTTTTAATTATCAAACTGGACTGTGCAAATAATGACATCCAATGACTCTTTGAACAAGTTTGGAATGTAGGTACTAGAAATATTTCAATTATTTGATAACCCATTGTACAAATTATTGGAATGATGTTACCTTTATAGCATCAGAAATTAATTACATGATTCCTGGATCCATATTTGAATAGTTGTTAGTTCCTTATAACAATAATCAAGTAAAGAAAAATCCAATAAATTGAACATGACGGCAGTTCTCAATTAATAATGAGAAGTAAGTAAATTAATTTCATTGATAATCTGGAAGAATGGTTTTTTCAAACACAATCAATCATCCATCTATTATACTCGTGTACATAAAATAAATATAGAAGAAAACCTGGGCAATAATTATAGAAATTCTCCAACTTTTATACCTGATTGCGTAGGCAGTTTTGTTTGTTTTAACATGTGGTTATTTTTCATACAAGAGCTAATGTGTTTGTATTGAATCTTTAGCTTTTATCTACATAATTTCTTTAATGGAGTCTTGGCGTTTAATTTATTTTGGTAGACAATAGGTACGTCTCATACTTCGTTATTTAATATTAAAATAGCACAAAATTTCAGTCAGACAATAATATGAGTAGTAACATCTAAAAGATTTATAGCAAGGGGGGTTTAAATCCAATCTCGTAAAATATCATGTCAAAGTTTTTCAAGCCCCATTATTCAGATTTAAACTGGTACGGAAACGGAGTCAACATGATTGTTCAAAGGGCTACTTGTTTGTAACCAGTCATTTATGACAGAATTGTGGTTGTATAGAGTAAGATAGGGCTCTGTAATTACGACTGGTCATATTTAGATAGAACTAGAGGTAGAACTTTAAATTAATTAAATTGCAGATAGTCAAGGTACAAACCAACTATCATTTTAATTGAAGAGTAGCTGTGTATTACCATTAAAGCAATTATATCATCTATGATAATGTGGCTGCCGTAAAGACATTGTAGTCTTTATCAAATTCTGGCAATGCTTGGCAAGACGTTCGGTTTTTAGCTTGGCAATAATAGTTATTAGGCTCAGATTATCCCTTTATCAACTTCAGAAAACAGTTTAATGACGCTTTCTGTATCGTAATTGTTATAACTACCGCATAAATGTCAGAATTTCGTTAAAAAACTTCTTTTTGTATTCCTTCGATAAAAATATTGTTAAATTTAATAAATTATATTATTATTTTTTTCAAGTTCAGGAAACTAAAGGGCAAGTTTTAAATCCATCGATTGCCTATGCGCATTAAGCAGTTCTCCCAGCAGTCCGTTCGTAAATTCACCGCAATGTTCCAGTGAAATCTACCGGGTAGTTTTTTATTTCGGCGCTGGAAACAATCTATCTCCAGCAGATCCATCGGTCTTGGAGATCGATGAATCCGCTGGATTCTTGATGAATGTCAATTATGTTAGGTTACATTTGGAAAATTTTGACATTTACACTTTTTTAATCACAAGAAATTAAAAATGGAGTATTTATTAGTTAAAAAGTTGGTTTGGCATAGCTCATCATCTTCTGAAGAGACAGACAGCGAAGATTACCTATTATTTTTCTTAAATTTGAATAAATGTAGATATAAACATTCAAAATTAACAAATTATATAGCAACAAATCGTTTGCCGCTATTATTCTGATGGTGATTTCAAGTCACATTTTAGACTTAGCAGAACGGCCATACAAATAAGTCAATCTTGGAAGTCAATATATTGTACATTATTGTATTTTTAAATAAGTAATTTATTAATGTGTTATTACAGAATCTTGTCTCTGAAATGAAACATGATAAACTGTCCGTAACTGGCCGATCTCCTGTTCCATTCAATGACTGTATGTTGATGACTATTTGGATTCTGAGCAATCAATTTTTGTATTATAGTTTTAATAATTGCACCGACGCCTGCAGAAGACAGGACCTTTTTATTTATTTGTAAATGTCAAACAACAAATAAAAAGGGGTTAGGTTTCGTTGTTTATTACAATTATTATTATTCGAAAACTTCATCGAACAGTTCATAAATTCATCGAGAATTCGCATTCAACGGAAGCATCGATGACGTCACATGGAAACATCGAATAATTTCAGCAATGTTTTTAAGGTTGCATTTAAAAACTTGCCCAAACTTTTCCATATGGAGCTGTTTATCGGTTTTAATGGAACAATAAATTCGTATTCGTATTTCTGTATAGTAATAGAATTCCTCAATTTCTCTGAATAATTCCTCCTTTCTTAAAAAAATAAAATTTGCTACTAAGGCTCGTCGTCCACCGGGACGAAATTAAATTTAAAAAATTAAAATTAAAACAAAAAATTAAAATTAAAATCAAACAATTTTTGTCTTTTATAAGAGTCGTTTCACCTATCCGGGGACACACGGTAGAAAGTAAAAACACTCCCGTCAACAAGTTCGCCTTCTCAGTAGCCGGGGATGCAACAGTCCCATCCGTGTAAGTGGTGAAATCTTGAAAAGCTGGCACATCATTGAGATGGGTGATCTTACCAGTACGTCCACCCATGCAGTAAAATGGCTGAGAGTGCCATCAATTCAGACGAAGTACCAGGAAATCAATTTTATTGAGTAAGTTCAATCATTCAAATTGTTAAGCAAACCGTACAGAAATCGTAACATACCAGCAACCCGCCTGACATACAAAGAGGTAAAGTTAAATCTGGTTAGCAAAATATTATGGGTCAAAACCTGTTGGAGGATACTGACGATCTAGACGATAGCCTAAAAACTTAAAAAAGAAGCGTTGTTCATATTCCAGACGGCTGATAGTTGTGGACCTGATATATGGGAAACCAAACAACGCTGCAATAATCGAGTATTGGTCTCACTAAGGAGTAATAAAAAAACATAAAGGTCGTGTAGTAGAGAAACCACTGCAGTTTCGTACACTTAGACACATTCAAGTGCACTCTATTACTAATGCATCCCTCAGCGATGGTATTAAGGTTACGTTCAAGTTTCACACAATCCCTAAACAGAATTAACAGTTGAGAAAAGCTTAAGATCGTCGGCAAACAGCAAGCTCTCATAGTCTACCCTATCAACTATATCGATAATAAACAGTAAAAATAGAAGGGGTCCCAGATTAGAGCCCTGAGGAACTCCAAAATCAGGTTCGCTATGTTTAGAGATTGCACACTGATATTTGACGCGCTGCTTCCTGTTGGTTAGATAGGACTGGATAAGTGTCTGCAACGAGTTAGAGAAACCGGAGAAAGACATCTTAAGCATCAATATACAGTGGTCTAGCTGAACAAAAGCCTTTTGGGAGTCGAGATATACACCATCGACTTGGTTACGGGAGCCAATAGCCTCAGAAACATACTGCGAAAATATGTACAGGGCAATCCTGAAGAACAAAACTACTAAATTAAAAAAAGAAAAATTAAAAAACAAAACTTGTAGCAAATCGAAGAAGAACGAAGTTGAATACAGATTATATTGCAAATTGCACTTCTTATGTTAAGTTCTGTCAGTATTATTTACAATCTGTAACTATGACAACTGTCAACATTTATCCAATGTATTGAGATACGAAAATACATAATGAATAGGAATTTCCGCCTTTTTCATTTTGCTTTTTTTACGAGAAGCTAAGTACTAGCTGAACGGAATTTGTAGGGTAGGTTGCCAATTAAACAGAGAAGTTTTTGAAACATATATTGTGTCAAAAATAAATTACCCCAAAAATTTTCTAACAGGAGCGTTTTTAAGTAAAAGAAAATTTTTCTGCTTCAATAATTTTTTATATAATTTTTTTTCTAATTATTGTGTTCCTTGCAGGGAAAACTTACACACGATGTGATAGACTCATTATTTGACCACATCTTTGGAAAATTTTATCAAGCTAAACCAAGCTGTTACGCCAGCATGACACACTGTCTTTTGAAAATCAGGTTCTTCAGGAATCAGACTTAAATGATGATAACTCCCAAACCATCAATTTTCCGATCACACATATGGGGGTTAGATCGATGCGTATTGAGGTCCTCTGTCACCCTGCTTCGTTTGATCCATCACGACTGAATCACCCTGTATAATATAGACTCGAAAGCTTTTGAAAAATTGCACAATAATGATCGGTACTACCTTTTAGTGTATTAATAATACACTAAAAGGTATTACCGATGAGGTCACTAACTACAGACCCGTATATCATTATTGTGCAATTTTTCAAAAGCTTTCAAGTCTATATTATACAGGGTGATTCAGGGTGATACAGGTTTTTTTTTATTAAAAAATACACTATCACTTTACGAAAATCACCCAAACTCATCCAATGTCTACCGATCCTGACCCATAGATCACGAAAAAGTGGTTTTCCAAAATTCACCTGCCCATGATATAATGTTATATGTATAAATTGATCAATTTGTTGACTGATTAATTATAAGCGTAGATTAATTATTTCGGACAGCAGTCGATTAGGAAAAGGATACCCTTTTTTAAGCTTTCAGACTTTATTTTAGTTCTTCTTCAGGAGTACTATAATTATAGTGTGTAAGTATTTTTCAAATTACCTACCATACATATTATGTATTCTTTATTCTATATGGTTATAATAATAGATTCTTCATTGTTATAGTATCTATCGAAACACTGACAGTTACATAATAATTTTATTGTTTTGAAGTCCCAGAGTCCTAGTTGTAAAGGCATCATTGCCAGTTGCATTTTTACATAATTTTGATAAAAAAATTAAATGTTTGCGTTGAAAATACGAGATAATAATTAAGCACTATTAATAACTTTTTTCAACGTTCAGGCTATTTAGTTGATACAGGCGATGTAAAGATTAGCAGCGTTCTGAAAAATACACAAGAATAAAAAAGTTGACTTCTTAACTTAACCACTGTTGTATATCTCGGTCAATTAACGGGCAAGAATTTTTTTATGTTTCCCCTTTAATGTAGAATTGAGGAAATGCGCCATTAAAGACTCACCCTGTATTTATATACATATTTATGTCTCCAAAATCGGGAATTTTCGATTTTAAAAACGCTCCTGTTGCGTCATCTTTCAAGATTAGTGAACAAAATTTTTCACTCTTGTAGAACTTTTGGCTGACATTGAATTTTTGTTAAAAAAATTTCCAAAAGTTGCTCTACTTGTACAGGGTGTTCCTTCAAAATTCTAAAAATCCGGTGCTTGTCACCTCATTTCAGCTCGCAGCTTTCAATGTAGGAGGCTGAAATTTTTGTGGGAGTAAGATATCCATCAGCAGTCTGGTATTATATTGGGGCAAACTCGGCCAAGCAGTTTCAAAATGGCGACCATTAATGTTTGTAAAAATGGCTGTTGGTGAAAAAGATACTTGGCCAACAAAATCAAATTAAAACAAATAATAATTTAAAAAACTCAAATAAAGCTATAAGTTCATAACTGACATAAAATTTTAATTCTAAACAACTTTTTCCCATATTTTTTTTTAATATCTTCAAAAACAATGGTACTTTATCTCTTATAAAACGTTTACATTTTTTTCCTACCCTGTATGGTATGGTACGCATCTTAAATTAAAATATGTATGTGTAAAACGGATTTTAGAGTATGCACAAACTATTTGCGCATTTTTTTTTTATCTTACTAAAAAAATAATTCTACATGTTACGTACTTTTCTGCTGGCACTCTACACTGTGTCTCTTGAATTTCTGGACATAGGGAATTCCCGTGTTAAAATAAACTATTGTAAATATTGGCTCCCCTAATTATTTTACAGTAAAATGTCAAATGTAAAATTTCTTAAGGAAAGAAAAGCTGCTTCTTATGCTACAATTGGATTTTCATTTGGTTCATCCGTTTTCAAGAAAACCAGGAAAAACTGAACGGTTTTTCGTAGTTTTTCAAGGTTGCTTTGCTTTTGACAGATAATACTAATAATATAATAATAAATCTCTAATATTTCTAAGTGCAATTGCCAGAGTAATGTCAATAAATTTTACTTTTTCTTCAATGGTGTTTTGGTGCAATGGTTTTTCTTCAATACATAATTCATTTTTATAAACAAGTATTCCTTTAAAAAGTAATACTTTGCCACTTAAAGTTTTAATAATGAATGAATTACTTTTAAACAATCAGTTATTGACAATAATTAAAAATTTTTAGCATTATCTGTCAAAAGCAAAGCAACCTTGAAAAACTACGAAAAACCGTTAAGTTTTTCCTGATTTTCTCGAAAACGGATGAACCAAATGAAAATGCAATTGTAGCATAAGAAGCAGCTTTTTTTCCTTAAGAAGTTTCACATTTGACATTTTACTGTAAAATAATTAGGGGAGCCAATATTTCCAATAGTTTATTTTAACATGGGAATTCCCTATGTCCAGAAATCCAAGAGACACATGCCCGTATTCACAAACGATAATTTCCTAAATAATTACGTAATTATTTAAATAAGTGAGATGGAGATATGCAGTTTTTTTGCAATAGAATGAGATGGGGATAATTGATTACGTAATTATTTAGGAAATTATCGTTTGTGAATACGGGCAACAGTGTATAATAGTAGGAAATAATGTTAAGCCTACAACATTTAGGAATCTCTTTCTAGTTATCTATAGGTAACTATTTTCGAACAGAGAAGGGATTTCCTCTGATTAAAGACGACCTCTCTCCGCGCTATTTCTTGTTTCATGTCGCTACCACTTCCATTATCCCAAGCAACCCGACTTTATAGATAACAGAACTCCGGAAACTCCCCGCATCTTAGTATTTTAGTTTGGATTTAATAGCTATACGTCCTGTGTAGACGAGGATTTTAGTTTTAGTTTTATTGATTTTTGATTTACATAGTTAATTCTATGGCTTGTCCATTGAGTGTTGTCCGGTGAGTTTCCACACTGATCCTGACTATAAACGATTTGATTTTTTATGTTTTAATTCGTAAAATTATAATAATTCATTTATATTATAATTATAATATTTATTATTATTATAATATAAATATTATAATACAATAATTGATTTGATTCGTACAAATATAATAATTAGAATTAGTACGAATTAAAACATAAAAAATTAAATCGCTTATAGTCAGGATCAGCGTGGCATCTCACCGGACAACACTCAGTGGACAAGCCATACTTATCTCTCTATCATCACTGTTTCTATTTTATTTATTACTAACTCCAAGTCCAACACTCACCTTGAGTGAGCAACTTAGGGCATTTTTATATGGAGAAGTTTTGGGAATAGAAGTCTAAAAATTTATTTGACCACATCTTTGGAAAATTTTATCAAGCTAAACCAAGCTGTTACGCCAGCATGACACACTGTCTTTTGAAAATCAGGTTCTTCAGGAATCAGACTTAAATGATGATAACTCCCAAACCATCAATTTTCATACATGTATAATTTCAATTTTGACGAGCTGAACTAAAATATTCACAACCCACACCACTTCCGGTTTTACCGGAAGTTGTCATCAATTTTCTTATTTTAAATGTAACAGCCTGTATATTATTACATTTTAAAATTGTCTGAGAAAATTTAATAACAATAGTGTTTATAGTCTAAGTTTGTAACGAGTCATTTATGAATTAAAACAAAAGAAAATCGCAATTTTACATTTTCAAACCAGCGCTGGTTTGAACATCTTGGCCCACTTTGAATCTAAGCGCTTAGATTCAAAGTGGGCCAAGATATCGAAAAATGGCTTAAGTGCCCCTATCTTAGATTTTCATGTTCTATTGTCTGTGGTAGAGAAATATTTTTAAAATTTTTCGCAATTTTTTTTAATGCGCCGATTTTTCATCACTTTGTATAGAAATTTCATCCTCACAATAGGATATTAAGTAAAAAGTTAAGATAGGGAAATGTAAACCGTTTTCCGATATCTTGACATGTTTTCAATCTACGATGCTTTGAAAATGGAAAATTTCGATTTTCGTTTATTTATAAGTCATTTTTTTTTTAATGATATTATGTCTTAACTGTGTAGGTAAGGCATAGTCGCTCCACTCTGATAATTTGGCTTTGAGCACGAACTTTTCAACCACACACACTTTAAATTATATTATTTGCCTTTTAAACGTTCGATCGCTTGTTTTACTTTTCACAGACATTCGAAAATGAATCTGAGAAGCAAAGCGGGCCGAGGTGAGTTTTGAACCCGCGAATATGGCTTTGTGGGCCAGCGAAGAACCACTAGGCCACGCAAGTCACTTATTTATAAGCCATAAATCACTCATTATAAATTTGAACTATGAACACCATTTTTATAAAAAATTTTCAGGCAATAAAAAAAACAAAGATATTAGTTTTCTTATGAACATTTTTAGTAGAATCCAAATCGACTTACCTATAATAGCTAGCTAAAATATAAATTTTTTATTTGATTACTCGAACGTAAGTATTTGAGGTTAAATAACAGAAAACCGATACATTTTTGGAAAAATATCTATGGAACACTTTTCAAAGTACTTGTAAACTTGGAAAGATAGCAGAAAACTTAAATTTAGGTCTTTTCTTAGCAAAAATTCTGTTTTTGTTTTTATTTTCATTGGATAAAAAACAACCGAGATATCAACGTTAGAAATTTCAATTTTATTGTGAGGATCATTTGACCCGAACCCTTCAACCTTTTAACTTTTAAAAATGGACGGTCTTAAAAATTGGAAATATTAGATGATCGGTGATCTTATAGCACTCAAATAACGATGTTATCTTAAAAAAAACCAAGCCCATTTTTCTAGAGAAATTTAGAGAGCCTGCATTTTGTATCATTAATTTTATAATTATTTTATTGAACCACTTATTTGATTATAATGTATAATATTTGATGATGAGTTTTTCTATTGGGATTTAGGTTCTAATTTAAATTTGCCACTAAAGATTCTTTACAGAACAAATTAGAAAATTTTCGTACAAGCATGTGAGGAGAAGATTGAAGACATGGACGGTAACGTTTCGTTCTTATTATGGACTCATCAGCATATCATATCAGTCAGATCCAAACCACATTCGTATGGCATGTGTGATTTGGATCTGAAGAAACCGCATCATCGATGCATGCAGGGTAATAAGAGAGACTTCAGGAATATTTGAGCGAATACGTGGCACAATGCGCCGACGTCTAGACGCATGCGTAATATCTGAAGGTAGATATGTTGAACATTTACTATGATTTCTACATGTTGTATGTTTTATTATCAATAAATTAGTTTTGTTTATTCCCCTTTAATCATTTAATGCAGGTAGTAACTACAAAATAACAATAAATCCAGTTCGCATTTATGACGATGTAGGTATCTCTGTAGTTGTTCGTAAAATAATTTTTTGCTGCGAACTGGTTTATTTTGTGCAAAAAATTCAAGAGACATTTTTTGTTTAGAATGAAACAGGCTATCGGAAATAAATTTTTAAATGGTAAACAAATAATAAGACAAAAAGTTGCATTGGAAATAAATTTTAGGGGTTGCGTTTTCCACCCCTTACAACCATGGGGTAAACCAAATAAATTACCGGCTAAGTGTCTTTTTGGTAATAGAAAATGTCAGGTTAGTTTCAATATTGTAACTTTTTTAGTGCTTGTGAAAAAAATTGTTAAACAAATTTTATGTACCGTAACGCTGTAACTTAACAAGGGATGCTCCAATGAAGTTTCTTTATATGAAAGATACTATCTTTTTTTCGATGAGGAATCACTCCCTAAATGTTTTACACTTATTTAGTTACACCCCTGATTGGACAAACTTCAAGAAAACTTAATGTTTTGACGTAACACTATCGGCAAATTATAAGCAACTAGAAGAGATGGTTTCACTGGGTAATCAAGAATTGATTGTCATGGAACGGTTATGATTACCCGTCTGCGAAAATCATTGCTTCAGACTACTTGTAAAGATATCTAATAAAAAACTTCGGCGTCTGCATAGCGGTTATTGCAGAAGCAGGCACAATACACCAAGAGAAATTATTACTGGCTACTCATCACTATTCGAGACCAAAGCCGGATTCAAGGAGCTTATCGTATAATCGAATCTATGTTAATTCTAATAAAATCGATGCGCCCATACATAATGCCACAATGAGCAAACGTGTTACTGATTGAACACCCTATATGCTATAGTATTAAATTTTGGGTCGGTTATTTAACATAGGTACCTAATTGTGCATAACAAACAGTTTTGAATGAGGTTAGTGTTCATTCAAAATCACCCTCAGGACATAAAATGACACTATGAAAATATTGTAGCTCTAATTCCAGATGTTTTTAAACTCAGAGTTGGCTATGGAAAATTTCAATTATGTTGGTGCCTCTTCGGATAATGAGCTGTTTTGACAGCGGCATGCGAAGAAGTTCATCAAAGAACCCTCGCACGCGGTTACGACAAATCTACTAGGCCTCAGTCGTATCAGACTGAGGATAATAGTAGTAGGCCTGCTAACAGGACACTGTCGACTCCGCAAACACTTAACCAGGGTCGGAGGGGCAGATGACGGCGAATGCCGCTTCTGTCTCAAAGACGAAGAAACGGCGAAGGACGTTCTCTGCCATTGTGAAGGACTAGCTAGATCCCGGTTCCTGTGCCTAGGCTCTGAAAGACCTACGCCAGAGAGCTACATTAGGTCTCCCAACAGACCTTGGAAATTGGTAAAACAACTAGAGATGGAAGAGGAGCTCTAACTATTGGGAGTACACAATAGATCTCAACAGGTCGCAGTACACACCTACAGAAGGCCTCCCATTACAATCTATATAATCTACAATCTACCTTTGATAGCTAAATTTTTTGAGATTATGGATGTTTCTAATCAAATTTTACGTCGATCATACCCCGAAACAGGTCGATTTTGTTATCGAGGGGGACATATTTTCGTGACAAATTTAACTACCCAAATTCACCCCTTTGGCAGGGGTAGCTACCCCTTTGCTTATCATCATAGAGAACAGACATCGAGTGATACATCATTTGAAAGCTCCTTGAATTCTCTTTACAACAGTATCCAACATTTTGGTTTTCGCTTACATACAGGGTGGCCCAACGAAAACGTAGCTCGCCTTAATAACTTGGAAACTGAAGATGTACGCGAAAAACGCCGAAACAGGTCGATGGATATGATTGTTCCATTTAAAAAATATCACCTTTCTTATCAACATAATAAGTTCACATTTCATCTCATGTTTTCTGGTTGTTTATTCAGCTTATGTAATAAGTCGAAGAGTCTTGGACATATTTTGCAGCTGTAAAGCAGGAAAATGTTACTGTAAACATTCCGCTGCTCAGAAACTGATTTATTGACCATGATTTAGAAACCTTCGCCTGAAATACAGCTCGAAAATATTATAGCAGTAGTTATTGTTTTATTAGTATTAAGGTGGGCTTATACAACTTTTTTTAACCGTAAATTTAGGATTAAGCTGTTAAGATTAAGTTCAAATATAACATTCCAGTATTAGCGTTTACACAAATTTAGCTTTAGTTTTTAGTCGTTGCACTAAGATTCAGCGATCTTGAAAGTTCCCAACTTTCAACTTAACCGTAATTTAGCTTTAATTTTAGTCTCAATTATCGCCTATAGCAAAATAATATTTGGTGTAGGTATATAAAACTTACATTAAAAATGGGTTTCATTTGGAACTTTGGGATTTTCTCCTTCATTGGTTTGAATGTTTTTATAATAATAATAATAATACTAATAATAATATTTATTTACTTATGGTAAATACATATTATTGTATTTTTTACGGAAAATGAACAAAAATAAATCGTAAAATTATTTATAAATTATATTATAATAAATATGTACCTACCTTTTTTTGTGTTTTGCAAACTACCTTTGTATACATACATAGTTTTAGAATGATGACATGTGAATAAATGTGATGGAACTTTTTGACTGAAGCTGAAACTTTAATAATGGAAGGCCAATAAGTAGATACTTTTTACTAAACCATAGCAACCAAAGTCACTTTATTATTGAATTAATTATTGTTTTCATACTTCAAAAATATTTTATTTATCGTAATAGAGAAAAATTATTCCTAATGGCATATGAGCATAGTGAAGTCATTTGATCTTTTTTTAGCTCAAATCGGCTAAATGGGATAGGTATAAGTAAACTGATCCGTAAGGACATTCTGGGGTTTTCCATATCACTGTTATTTGGTAATTTTTCTCAAAGCAACGCGAGATAGTTTTGTTCATTTCGTGACCTAATTTAATTTAGTCTGCTATCCGCACAGTTGTACAGGGTGTCTGCTTAAGGCTGGCCACCGGCTATATCTCGGAAACTAATGGGCCTATAACCTCAAAATAAAAAAATTCCAGACATAAAGTGATCACGAGAAATTCAATGAAAATATTTTCAAGATGGCTGCACTTCCGGAAATACCGGAAGTTGACACCTACTTCGTTATTTTAACGGGAACACCTTGTAAAAAATTATATTTTTGAAATGTCTAAAGAAATCGAATACAGTTGGTTTTCACCATTGAAATTTAGATTGAGCGGTTTATGAGTTATAAACAAGTGAAAATCGAAAATTTTCAACTTCAAAGCAGTGTAGAACTAGAACGGCTCAAGATGTCTAAAAACGGTTTACATACCCCCATCTTAACTTTTCACATAGTATCCTACTTTTGTCCGTATTCATCAAACTTCAAAATATAACTCTGGGGTTATATTTTGAATTTTCTGACAGCTGATTGTCTAATGCTCAAACCCTACGAACGCAACGAGTTTTAAACCAATGACATGTTCCAAAATTTAACCCCAGGGGTTATATTTTGGAGCATGTCATTGGTTTAAAATTCGTAGCGTTCGTAGGCTTTGAGCATTGGACCAATCAGCTGTCAGAAAATTCAAAATATAACCCCAGAGTTATATTTTGAAGTTTGATGAATACGGACATATGTGGTTTAAATTTTAAGACGGTGATAAAAAATCGGATAATTTTCATCACCCTGTATTAAAATTTACTCCACATAATAGGATAAAACATGAAAAGTTGGGATAGGGACATGTAAATCGTTTTTAGATATCTTGAGCCGTTCTAGTTCCAGACCGCTTTGAAGTTGAAAATTTTCGATTTTCATTTGTTTACAACTCATAAACCGCTCAATCTAAATTCCAACGGTGAAAACCACTTGTATTCGATTTCTTCAGACATTTAAAAAATATAATATTTCACAAGGTGTCCCCGTTAAAATAACGAAGTAGGTGTCAACTTCCGGTATTTCCGGAATTGCGGGCATCTTGAAAATATTTTCATTGAATTTCTCGTGATCACTTATATCTGGAAATTTTTTATCTTGAGGTTCTAAGCCCATTAGTTTCCGAGATATAGCCGGTGGTCAGCCTTAAGCAGACACTCTGTATATTTGACAATAAAGATATCCGCTTGAACCTGTTCAATTTCCTATTTCTTACAATAATCTTGACTCTCATATTTTGATAAGCTTTGTTTTACCAATGTTGCAATGGGAAGTGTTCAAAAAACTGGGGCCATTTGATACCACCTAGAACAAGGTAGGGCAGAAAGACACGTCGACCCGCAATAGCTCAACCATATCAGGTTCGGATCATTACTCCTAAGTGTTGCCATAGAGAATGCATGTTAAAACACACACCCCATGTTAACTTATGTCGCGTGGCACCTTAGAAGTCGTTTTTGATTTTAAATAATAGTATGTCATCTACTTCATACAACCAGCCAAAAAACCGGCCATAGCTCAACCTAATTATACAGGGCCCTGAATATTTCGTGGCTCAATATATGGAGAATCACAAATCCATACTGATTAAGATTCAGACACAAAATTTGTGATAACTTCAATCGTTTCTGAATCATACTTTTTGAATCGGCGCAATCGAGCACCATGGGGAGTCTCGAGGAGTTGTGCTTGATATTTATAGAGCTTCCGACCGTGTCTGGCATGGTTTATGGCATGCCCGAGAAATTCTGCTTGTGGCTTGCGAGTTATCTTGGAGATCGTTCATTACAGGTGGCAGTCGATGGAGTTCTTTCTGAGACCTTTTTCATCAATACCGGTGTGCCTCAGGGATCCATTTTATCTCCGACTCTCTTTCTAATATTTATCAACGACCTGCTTGAAACAACAAAAAATCCAATACATAGTTTTGCAGATGACAGTACACTCATATCTTCTTATACCTTAGATGCGCGAACATCTGCCATCGACGCACAGACTCGCAGGGAGCAAGAAGTTGCCATACTTAACAATGATTTACAAGACATTCTAGCTTGGGGCGTTAGAAACCAAGTTCAATTTAATGCTGGAAAAACCCAAGCAGTCATCTTCTCCAAAAAGGCCAACGTTTTGGAACCAGATATGGTGATGGCGGGACACTCTCTTGCTCCATCGGCATCTCTTCGCTTACTTGGATTGAGCCGAGCCTCGTAGTGAACATTTCATGGCATGATCATGTTGCAGGTCTGGCGAAGAGTGCTTCTCAAAAATTTGGAACACTCTTCCGCACGAAAAAATATTATACACCACAACAGCTTCTACTCCTAGACAAAGCTAAAATCCGACCATCCTTGGAGTAAGTACTACTCACATGTTTGGAGCTCAGCTCCTAAACTTATGCTGAGACTATTCGACTCTATCCAGAAAAGAGCCATACACTTGATTGGGGACCCAGATTTGACAAAAAATTTAGACGCTCTCAAACATCGAAGAAGAGTAGCTGACCTGAGTCTGTTTTACAGATATTTTTATGGAAAATGTTCAAAAGATGTAGCCGGCTTGATCCTACCTAAAACAAGACCGGGCAGAAATACACGTCGAGCCGCAGACATTCATCCGTATCAGGTTCAGCTCGTTACACCTCGTACCATCATATTTCAGATTTCTTTTATGTTTAGAGCCGCGCACTTTGGAACAGCATACCAAAGGGCGTGTTTCCCGAAGTATAAAACCTACAGCGATTCAAGGCCAACGTGAATCGACATCTCCGCTCATGCATCGCTCCCAGAGCGTCATAGGGATTTCCCTGCAGTGCATGTGCATTTTCAATAAAAAAATAAAATAAAAAAATTCCGTTGAGGTTGACCGAAATAATTTGAATAGACAAAGCACTTTATCTAGGGAGATATTAGAAAAACTGCAAGATAAAAAACCTCAAGGTTATTTAAGCATGTCATTCATGATATTTTGAATATATAGTCATGACTGTTACGCCTCCTGGCGGTCATTTTAGAGTTTTAGTTGCTTTTTAGTCATTTTAGTTGCTTGCTTAGAGCATCCCTGTCCATGTCCATCGTATCACTCAAATCAGTATCTTGATGGATTTTTCTGACGTGTGATACCTAAACCCTCTTAGATTTTCAAATGCTAATTAACATCAAACAGACTAAACCTTCTTCTAGTTCCAGCGATACAAAAGGTAAAATTTAAGCATCCTGTAAAATATCAAACCCAATTTATTTTGCAGCAGGGTGAATAAAATCTCTTTCAAAAGTGTAATCTGTTGTTGTAAAACTCTGGCTGCTCACGCTGTAGTTGAATAATTATTTCCAGCAAAAGAGTTTTTATGATTATGACGTTGGTATATATCTGGCGGTACTCTAGATACTCTAGACTAGAGCAACGTGATTTCCTCGTCGGTGTTAGGATTTTGTTTTCCTAAGAAATCGCATGAGACTTTCTAGTAGTAAAAGAAACATGCATGAAGAAACATGGAGAGTCTGTCCGTGTGGAGATAGAATCTCATTAGAGAGAAAGCTGCCAGCAGTAATTTACCGACTGTGGCCTGAACCAGTGTTAGTAGCGATTTACACTATATTCATCACAGGACTAACAGGACTATAATAAAGCAAGTTTGACGGTAGCATGGGACATGAAGTCAGTTCCTTTCTTAAATAATATCTCATTTGAAGATTTCTACTATTTAAATTATACTTGAAGTAATATGAGTCCAAAGATAAATTTAGAGAAACACATAAAAAAAATAACACATCAGAAATATTCTAATTAAAAAATACATGAGAAAGGCAATAATGAGCAACGTAAGTAAATCGGGATAAAATATCGTAGGTATATTCTAACGTAAAAATATGATACACAAAAGGGTCGATAATACGGCCCCAGAAGAATACTTAAGTGAACTCTTTGTCAATGTAAATGCATATACATAGTATACAGGATGTCCCAAAATTCCAAGGACATGGAGCAACTACAGATTACTGAGGTAAAAAAAAGTCGCTCGGACCAAACTTATCTCTATACCAAAATGCTTCGTTTGTCCGTTTGAGGGCTTCAAAGTCTTTTGAAAATTTTAGTTTTTTTGAAATAGCTCAAAGTTGGCTGATTCCAATTCGATGAAATTTGGTAGGTAAATTTCTTATTAAAAGTACTAATTTCTGATGTACATGATAATTTGACGGAAACCCGGGAAGGGGTGTGAAACTAACCCTACCCTCCATTAAAATCGATCGTAATTGTTGATAGGGTAGCAGGAACGCTGTTCATGTTTTTTTTTGTTTGAAAGATACATCGTTTTAGCCCATTTTTGGTCTCCTACAAAAATCTGTATCTTTCCGAGGTGCTATGTGATAAAATAAATTAGTCGATGGTACCAAACAAAATTTTATTTCATTCTTTTAATTTGAAATCAAATTTTCAATTTTCAGGTGATTAGTTGATCTAATCTCATGAAAGATGTTTAATATGGTTCGGTTTTTTTTCAGGTGTTTGCAAACGATTTTTTTCAAATTGCAAAACGACGAGGTTCTAAGAAAAGTTCAAATCATTTTTTTTTGCGCAGAATGGAACTTTCTAGGGTCCAAACCGGCGCCCACATCGAGCATCTTTTATGAGATTACGAGTAGATCAAATAATCATCTGACAATTGAAAATTTAATTTCAAATTAAAAGAACGAAATAAAAATTTAGTTATCATCAACTAATTTATTTTATCACATAGCACCTCGGAAAGATACAGATTTTTGTAAGAGACCAAAAATGGGCTAAAACGATGTATCTTTCAAACAAAAAAACATGAACAGCGTTCCTGCTACCCTATCAACAATTATGATCGATTTTAATGGAGGGTAGGGGTAGTTTCACCCCTTCCTGGGTTTCCGTCAAATTATCATGTACATCAGAAGTTAGTACTTTTAATAAGAAATTTACCTACCAAATTTCATCGAATTGGAATCAGCCGACTTTGAGCTATTTCAAAAAAACTAAAATATTCAAAAGACTTTGAAGCCCTCTCACGGACAAACGAAGCATTTTGGTATAGAGATAAATTTGGTCCGAGCGACTTTTTTTTACCTCAGTAATCTGTGGTTGCTCCATGTCCATGGAATATTGGGACACCCTGTCTTATTCAAAAAGCGCATATACATAACCATAGCTATTTTCCACGAAGACGAAAGTTGCAGCACGAGCCTCTGGCGGCTGTAACATCTAAGTGGATAATAATAGCCATTTTGCGCGAGTGGAATACTATACTTTATCTAAGATTAAACTTGAAAAAAAAAATTTACTTAGGTACATACTGTTGAATAAAACTACTCATGTTCAAAAACTTTGATAAATGCAGTTTTATTTATTAAAAAATTTAGAAAATTTAGAAAATAGTACATATACTTACGATCAAAACTACACTAGTATAAAAGGATTTTTTATGCGGGTATCGTATTTTACTTTGATTTTGCAGGCAATAAACCATTTATTGCGCAATATTAGTTGCTTTTTCTGGTATTATATCAGGTGACGTTTTATTCGAGATGTATTATTTTCTTCAAAGAACATCCTGTATTATTGTGTTTATAGTAGTTTTAAGTTTTAAGTAATTTTTATACAACAATTTGTATTGAAAAATTTATGTTTTTTAGCCCTTACTGTGTAGAATATCTGCATACTGATGGGTGATAAATAAAACACTAATGTTTTTTTTTGTTTTACACAGTATACTTACTAGTATATTATAGAGTGGAAGTTTTTTATACTATCCATTATTGGGATCTCCTAAACGCTAAGAGATACAGAGTCCGTTAAATTAGAGAAAAGCTGCTCTATTTTGTGGGCATCTTGTAACGTCCTTTTTTTTAAGGAATGTTACTTTTATTTGCCTCCAGATAGTCGGGAGGACGGACACATACATGAAAAGAATCACAACAATGTTGTTTCATGTTCATTTTTAAAAATCCTTGCCGCCTTCCTTTTTACCACGTCCCTTGGTTCGACCTATAACGTCTATGCGCAAGGGCACAGGTGTCGCCGTCGCGTCGCGAGACCGTGCGGCAGTAAGTAGATAACGAGTCGTCACCGTGGTCGGAGTGAAAATACATTTCGTATTGTGAACTTCTTCACTGTTCGTCGTGTCCTGTCTTCGCCCCTTCAGAAGCAGGAAAATACATGCCGGGCCCGTGCGAAGCTGTCTACCACATCGAACAACAAGATTATTATTGAATTTAATCAATCAACTGGTTATGGTATTTAGACTCATCACCTAACGTCGTTAAAAAGGTAGGTCAACCATCTTCCATTGTTATTTTCTTCCCGTCGATTAATTCATTAATAATCCCATCCGTTCAAATTTAAGCTCCATGAACAATCTTCGTTCATTTTATGGTCCTTCGAGCCGGATTTGAAAAGCTCTATTAACATACAGCTCATTATTTGTAAATTAATACCGTCAAAAAAAAAAAGAAATTATCTGTGTTTTGTCTTGTGATTTGCATGGGTAATTTATTTTAAGATCGCATTTGAAATCATACCTATTGATTTCAGAAACAATTAGGGAAAGTTTTGGAAAAACAATTTCTCGACATCTGCAGCATTGCGCTTCTGTTTTCGTTTTCGTAGGTACCTTTATTTACGCACGCAGTAGTGTTTTGTATTTGCCGTAGTGGTGATAGTGGTGGTGTAGCTCGAGCTCGAGGTCGCCCTATCACGGTGGTCTCGTCTCGTTTCAAGCAATTTCTCGCTGAAATTATTATCCTCGCAAGCATCACCTTTTGTTCGTCAACATTTTCTTTCTTGTTAGTTGACTTTCAAGAAGAAATATTTATTCACTCGGTTGGGTGAATTTTTACGTAACGAATTTATTCCTTCTCATCGAAATTTATTCATAATAGATTGGTCAGAACATAGGTAGGTACTTTTATGTACTTTGTTGTCTCGGTTGTTTTTTAATGATTTTATTTGCGCCCGTCAGTAAATAATTATTATTATTACCGATTGCCTTTGTTTTTGAATTATTGTTTTTTGTATCTCGTTACTACATTGACTAATTAAGGCCTTTATTATTTAATTGGTAGATTAATTGTTACGCCATGACAGATAGTAATTATACTATGGAAAAAGCCATCATTTTGGCTAAAATTACTATTGGAAGGTTAGCTCCTTTGGCAGTCTTGGCTGATAAAGCTAAGGATGACAGAGATGTTTGTTCTGAATTGAGCCAGTCATTTGATGAAGCTTCATCATTATACCACGAGTTTCAGTTAGTCGTTAAGGGAACTTTATATGATGATTCATGCGAGAATTTTGAAACCGTTTGCGGGCAGATTGTCGAGATTGATGCGTTGTTCAGGAGGATCAGGATTGCTCATTCACGGTTTGGCACAGAATTATCGTCGAAACCTTCGCCCATTATCAAAGCTAATTCGTCAGAATCATTGACTCCAACTCGATCTCTTCCGGAGTCTCAGGCAGGTTCTTCCGACGCTTTGAATAGGTCATTGAATGTCAAACTTCCTCGTATTAGTCTACCCATTTATGACGGATCGTTGGAATCTTGGTCATCTTATTACAATTTATTTTGTGCGTTGATACATGAGAATAGTTCATTATCGAATATTGAAAAATTTCAGTATTTAATTTCGACTCTCTCAAAAGAGCCGTTGGCTTTGGTTAAACATCTACCTCTTACGTCTGACAATTATGTTATCGCTTACCAGTCCTTGGTGGATCGTTATCAAAATGACAGGGTTCTGGCCACCTTATATTGGAGATCGGTCTTTGAGGCTTCGAAGGTCTCATCAGAGTCTAGTCATGCTCTTCGGACTTTATTGAACACGTTTGTTGAAAACATCACAGCATTAGAAAGGATCCCTAATTTAGATTTATGGGACTTCACAGTCTTCAATGTGTTTGTTCAGAAGTTAGATAGTGGGACACGCAAACGATTTGAAATGGCATTTGCTCAGACTGAATTTCCTACCTTCGACGATTTGAAACAGTTTGTTAACGATCAATGCCGCGCTTTAGAAGCTAGTTCATTTACTAATCAGCCTAGTTCCACGCCAAAATTGGGTACTGTTGAACGTAAGCCAGTTACTAATGGGTCTAGAAACGCATCTTCGTCTCATCGTCATAGATCTCAGGCGTTATTGGCTTCTTCTGCGGATGCATCAGCGTCAAATGCATCTTCAGTGAGATCTAACTGCTTCCATTGCAAGGGTGCATCACATCAAATTGTGAATTGCCCTTCATTTTTAGACCTTTCGCCATACAATCGTCATTTGTTGATCAAGGCTGCAAAACATTGCAACAATTGTTTGAAACCGTCACATACGATGAAATCATGTACGTCTTCGTCTAGGTGTCAACATTGTTCACAACCACATCATTCATTACTTCACTTTGCCGGTAGCAAGGATAATCCGTCGTCAAGCGCAACATCTAATACGTTGCCTAATGGTGTTTTATCAGATTCACCAGTCACATTATCGTCCACAGTAAATTTGACATCTTCATCCGATACGACTTTGGTTTTGTTGTCCACGGTAGCATTGGAGATTCAAGATCGTTTTGGTAATTACAAGCAGGTTAGAGCCCTTTGTGATTCCGGTAGCCAGTCTACTTTTATAACCGCACGATGTCGCAAACACCTTGGTTTGGCTATCGATCGCTCATCGATACCTCTTGCTGGTTTAGGTCAAACAGCCATTACTTCCTCTCACGGGCGTACTAACTGTCAAATTCGTCCGATCGGTTCGCCAGAGCAGGTTTGTAAGGTTTCTGCAATTGTGCTTCCAACGATTTGTTCTAATCTTCCGGCCGTGCCTCTACCACACACAAGGTCGTTTGAAAATTTACCGTTAGCTGATCCTCATTGGAATGTCCCATCGTCGGTGGACATGCTTTTGGGAGCTGATATATTTGCTCATATTGTTCGTGGTGGTTTTATCGCTGGTGATACTGATCATCCAGCAGCCATGAATACTATCTTTGGCTGGGCATTATTTGGAAATATTTCTTGTACCAGTCCATCTCCAACGAGGTCCTTCTTCGTCATGACAAATCCTTCGCTTGATGATACCTTAAAGGCCTTTTGGAACGTTGAAGAAGTTCCCAACGTCGTTAGCAAATCTCCAGAGGATCAGAGTTGTGAATCGTCTTTTGTTAATGATCATTATCGTAACCAATCAGGTCGGTTTTGTGTATCCTTGCCATTCAAGGAACCAAATTCGTTGCCTTCATTCCTTGATTCTGAGAAAATCGCGGACAATCGTCTCCGTACTCTTGAACGTCGCTTATCCAAGGATTCGGCGCTTCGTGACAAATATAATGAATTTCTGTCGGAATACATCGCATCTGGGCACATGTCTCTTTTAACGTCAACCCCGTCAGATTCGAATTGCTATTTCATTCCCCATCACTGCGTCTTCAAGGGTGAGGGAATCTCTTCAAAGATTCGAGTGGTGTTTGATGCGTCGGCTAAAGCGTCAAATAATGTTTCACTTAACGATGCATTGTTTGTCGGGCCTAAACTTCAAAATGACATTTCTGTCATTTTACTTCGTTTTCGTCTTCATGAATATGTGTTCACCTGTGATATACGACAGATGTACCGTCAAATTTTGGTGACAGAAGCCCATCAATCGTTTCAATTAATTCGGTGGCGTTCGTCGCCCGAAGACCCCATTGACACATATCGTTTGAACACTGTCACTTATGGAGTGTCCAGCTCTCCTTTTCTCGCTATTCGTTGTCTTTTGCAACTAGCGCAAGAGGGCGAACAAGATTTCCCACTTGCCGCGCATGCGATTCGTAATGCATTGTACGTTGATGACTTTGCAACCGGGGCAGACGATCTTCAGACTGCCTCAGAGTTGAAGAGGCAACTCATTGGTTTATTGAAAGGGGGTCAATTCGAACTTCGAAAATGGGCTTCGAATCATCCTGACCTTTTACTTGGACTACCTGCTGAGCATTGTCAAATTCATGCATCGTCGTTTGATTCTGATTCTGACACAATGCTTAAGATTCTTGGCTTGCTGTGGCAATCGTCTAGTGATTCTTTCTCATTCAGCGTTAAGCAGATTGAGTCACCATGTACAAAGCGATCTATTTTATCTGAAATTGCTCGCATATATGATCCTTTGGGATTCTTGTGTCCTATCACTTTTTTTGCGAAACGTCTCATTCAGCACTTGTGGTCTTTGGGATTAGACTGGGATTCTGAACCCCCGTCTGACGTCTGCGAACAATGGAAGCATTACAAATCGTCACTTCCTGTCATATCTGAACTGAGCATTCCTCGCCGTTTGAAGCTTGTTTCATCGACATGCCAGCTTCACGGATTTTGTGACGCGTCTGAGTCTGGCATGGCAGCTGTTGTTTATTTTCGGTGTGTTGATCCAGAAGGGATGGTTCATGTGTCTTTTGTCATGGCCAAGTCCAAGGTCGCCCCGTTGAAGCGAATCTCTATTCCGCGCCTTGAACTATGCGCAGCGGTTTTGCTAGCCAAATTAATTGCTCATATCATTCAGAATTGTTCTGAAAGCGTCGTCATCGAGCAAATATTTGCATGGAGTGATTCGACAGTCACTCTTTCATGGATCCGTTCGTCTCCACATAAGTGGAAAACGTTTGTGGCTAATCGAGTCACATATGTTCAAGAAAGAGTTCCTCCCGATCGTTGGCATCATGTTCGGTCGGCTGAAAATCCAGCTGATCCAGCATCACGTGGTCTTTTTCCCCGCGAACTTTTAATAAGTTCTCTATGGTGGGCGGGGCCGCATTGGCTTACGGAATCTCCGGAAAATTGGCCTTTAAATTCATCGTCGTCCACTGATGTGGATATAAATGAAGAAGCTAGGATTGTCGTGTTACACTCTCATGTCGTCACGTCAGATATTGAGATTTTGCTAACTCGATTTTCCTCTCTACGCAAAATACAGGGCATTGTGGCTTACTGCCTGCGTTTTCTTCACAACGCTCGTCATAAGCCCAAAATTGTTGGTCCGTTGACAGATGCAAAATTACATCAGTCTTTGTTGTTAATCGTCAAGGCGGTTCAGGCAGCTATCTTTCAGCCAGAACTTGCCAAACTTCAAAGTGGACAGCCTTGTAGTAAATATCTGCAAAAATTGTCTCCCTTTATAGATAATGCGGGTATTCTTCGCGTCGGTGGTCGTCTGGCAAATTCGTCATTGCCATTTGGTACCAAACACCCTGCTTTACTTCCAAGTCGTCATCGTTTGACTGAACTAATAATTTTGCAAGTTCACAATCGTCATCTGCATCCAGGGATTCAAACAACTATGTATCTGATACAACAGAATTTTTGGATTCTCGCCTTTCGTCAAACAATCCGTCATTATTTGAAAACGTGCAACCGTTGCTTTCGGGTTCATCCACGTTCTCTTACACCCCCCATGGGCAATTTGCCCTCGTTTCGTGTAAGTCAGGTTAAAGCTTTTAGTTGTGTAGGTGTGGATTACGGAGGTCCTTTTCCCATTTTGATGTCACGTCATCGAGGCGCTCGTACCCAAAAGGCTTATTTGTGCTTGTTTGTTTGCGCTGCAACAAGGGCCATTCACGTCGAAGTCGCTTCAGACTTATCAAGCGAAACGTTCCTCGCTGCCCTTCGTCGATTTATCGCTAGACGAGGACGTTGCTCGTTTCTTTTCAGTGACTGTGGCACGAACTTTGTCGGTGCCCATCGTTTGCTCGTCGAATACATGAAATCCGCTGTGGAAGCAGAGTCCATCGAATGGCGCTTTAACCCGCCTTCCTCGCCTCACTTCGGAGGGTTATTCGAAAGCGGAATTAAGTCCGTGAAAACTCATCTGGCCAGGGTCATTGGTCAACAAATCTTAACATATGAGGAACTCAACACTCTTCTTGTTCAAGTCGAAGCGGTGTTGAATTCGCGTCCGTTATTGTGTGGTGTCAGCGCTGATCCTAATGACCTAACCGTTCTCACACCCGGTCATTTTCTTACTCTTGAAACCCTAACAGCACCACCTGATCCAGATCTATCCCATTTGAAACTTTCTCGTCTGTCTCGTTGGCAATTAGTGCAACGTTTGCACTATGATTTTTGGAAACGGTGGAAGAACGAATATCTTCATACGTTCTATCAACGTGGTAAATGGAGTAAGACCAAGACATTTGATGTTGCAGATGTCGGGACATTGGTACTGATCAAGGATGAACTTGCCCCTCCCCTTCAGTGGAGGCTTGGCAGAATTGTTCACCTTCATTTTGGGTCAGACAAAATTGCTCGAGTCGCTACACTTCAAACGAAAACCGGGCTCCTTAAGAGACCCCTCGTTAAGTTGTGTCCTTTACCGTCACAATAAGCAAGACACAACACATGTAAATAGTTAGAATTCTAACTTCATTCGTTTCTTTTTTTTTTTTTTCTTCTCTTCTCATCAGAAAATTACTTTATTTTATAGTAATTTTGGTGGGCGGTATGTTTCATGTTCATTTTTAAAAATCCTTGCCGCCTTCCTTTTTACCACGTCCCTTGGTTCGACCTATAACGTCTATGCGCAAGGGCACAGGTGTCGCCGTCGCGTCGCGAGACCGTGCGGCAGTAAGTAGATAACGAGTCGTCACCGTGGTCGGAGTGAAAATACATTTCGTATTGTGAACTTCTTCACTGTTCGTCGTGTCCTGTCTTCGCCCCTTCAGAAGCAGGAAAATACATGCCGGGCCCGTGCGAAGCTGTCTACCACATCGAACAACAAGATTATTATTGAATTTAATCAATCAACTGGTTATGGTATTTAGACTCATCACCTAACGTCGTTAAAAAGGTAGGTCAACCATCTTCCATTGTTATTTTCTTCCCGTCGATTAATTCATTAATAATCCCATCCGTTCAAATTTAAGCTCCATGAACAATCTTCGTTCAAATGTGCTAAAATGAAATCAATTTATTTATTTAAATTATTAATTCAAAACATCGTGAACCGATTATATCTTCTTGGTTTTCTGGCTGGCGTCGAGTTCACCTATCGCAAGGGGTGTCTGTGTCAAGGTCATCGCTTCAGCTAGTCGTCTGATGCCGTCAGATTGCTACAAAAACACACAAAAATACAAGATTAAATGCACCTACCCGTGGAGCGTCCGTAGCACGGGAGTGAGAGAGATATTAACACCTCGGCTTTGTCGATATCCAGATAAGGTTTTTATTATTAAGCTGCGTACTCACTAGAGCACGAGCCCCGAATGAGCGCCCCGAACAGAGCTGAACCGCTCAGATGTGGACGGGCATCCGAACAGAGCCAAGCACGCTCAGGTTGTTCGGCGAACGTGCTCAGACCGATTCGAGCTCTGTCGGTAAAGGATGTTCGCGTTATTAAGTCTGGACGGGATTAACCAGCTCTAGCTCTACTGCCAAACTAAGTATCTACGAACAACTGGATCAGTGCCGAACCGAATGCTCGTTCGGGGCTCGGGTGAAAAATATAAACGCCCCGAATGCTCGGCTCTGCTCTGTTCGGCGGTTCGGCGCACTCGTTCGGGGCAAATGCTCTAGGCATAATTGATCAACTTTCAATTCTACGATATACGGAAGATTAAATTTACGTCTAGCCGACTAGATCTTCCATGTGCAGCTTACGTAGAAGATCTCGACCGGTGACTTGGCGCTAGAGCAACATTCTAGCGTCTTGGGAAAAGAATTGACACCGCTTCGGAACAATTAAATCAGGGCAGGGCAACATGCTATCACTGATTTGCGTTCGATAGCCCGGAGGGCGCGCTCTGGTGAATCACCTGGAGGAAGGGCAACTTCCAAGCTCCAGCGTTAGCTTGTGGATGAATTTCGCGCAACGTGCGAGATACGGGATTGGATTAAAAGTACATAAGTGAAGGAGCAACTTTCCAACACTTCGTTCCTTTGGGAGGATTCGGATAGCTATCAGAATATCAAAGGTCAACTTCCTAAGACGTCTATATTCGCTCTCCTCGACTCGTTCTTCCTCCGCTGGTTTTATAGCCGATCTTCTCGTCAACAACGCCGTGTTATCGGTGCGCGTCCCTTTTTTTGCCTGTTGCTTCTTCATGACAATAACAACATTCCTTTATTTGAATCAAAATATTACAAATTTTACCAGTGACGCTAGTTTCTGATCGTAAACAACGCCATCTTATCTCTTCAGTTTGCTTGGCTTCGGTTTCTTATCGGTTACTACCGTCTTTTTTATTTTAAGTTGAATATTAATATGAAACATTTTATAAAATATAAATTAAATTTAATTTCTCTTTGCTCACACGATATGATTCTATAGCTGGCTAATATAAGGAATTGTATCTACAGGGTGTCTTGCTAAGGTTGGCCACCGGCCATATCTCGGAAACTAATGGGCCTATAACCTCAAAATAAAAAAATTCCAGACATAAGTGATCACGAGAAATTCAATGAAAATATTTTCAAGATGGCCACACTTCTGGAAATACCGGAAGTTGACACCTACTTCGTTATTTTAACGGAAACACCCTGTAAAATATTAATTTTTTTAAATGTCTGAAGAAATCGCATACAGGTGGTTTTCACCATTGGAATTTAGATTGAGCGGTTTATGAGTTATAAACAAGTGAAAATCGAAAATTTTCAACTTTAAAGCAGTCTACAACTAGAATGACTCAAGATATCTAAAAACGGTTTACATGTCCCTATTGTAACTTTTAATGTTTCATCCCACTATGTGGAGGAAATTTTAATACAGGGTGATGAAAATTATCCGATTTTTCATCACCCTGTATTAAAATTTAAACCACATAGTAGGATACTATGTGAAAAGTTAAGATAGGGACATGTAAACCGTTTTTAGATATCTTGAGCCGTTCTCAATTTCTTCAGACATTTAAAAAATATAATATTTTACAGGGTGTTCCCGTTAAAATAACGAAGTAGGTGTCAACTTCCGGTATTTTCGGAAGTGCGGCCATCTTGAAAATATTTTCATTGAATTTATCGCCATCACTTATGTCTGGAAATTTTTTATTTTGAGGTTCTAGGCCCATTAGTTTTCGAGATATAACCGGTGGCCAGCCTTAAGCAGACACCCTGTATACAGGGTTCCTCATAAGTGCGTCAAAGTAGCTTTTATACTAGAATTCTAAGTAATAACAAAAAAACTCATACGCCGCTCCACGAAGTACAATTTTCCCTACATTTTAAAAGTATTTTTGTAATATACAGGTGGTCCTTTTATAAAATAACAACATCAACTTTCTCATTTCAAATACGAGGGTAAATTTTTTTTTAAGTTTTGGACTGACATCTAATTTCTGAGTAAAATAACATAATGTTGCCTTCACCAACTTTCCCGGCTTATGCGCTATATCAATTTTTTGAAAAAAAATTCAAATGTTGTCCAGAAAACTCATAAAATCATAAAACAAGGAGACACATGAAGGTGTTTAAATATCTATTGGGATATTGTGAAGTTTATTTTTTTTATACACAGTGTTCAAAAGCCAGCTGCAAACTTTGAAGATTCGAATCGATTTTTCTTGTTTATTTTAAATACAACGCCCTGTATATTATCATGTCATCAATTAGGTATTCAAGTCCTCCTTCAACCTATTATAGGATTTCCTATACCTAACTCTTACAGTTTATAATTTAGAAAAATTTCTTTGGATCTCAATAGTAGGCGCACGATGCGATACTTTTAATAATTAAAAACAATAATAACAAAAAAAAATTAAATTGATTTTATTATTAAATTAATTGATTCGTCACTTATCACTCGGTGAAACATTATGCATAAAAATCAAAAAGTAAAATAAAAGACAAAATCACTAGGTTTTATGTTTCACTATATTAAACAATTAGACTTAATTGTTAAACAATTAAACAATTAGACTTAATTGTTTAATATAGTGAAACATAAAACCTAGTGATTTTGTCTTTTATTTTACTTTTTGATTTTATTAGTTTACTGGACGGCTGCATTACATTTTTTTCAAAAACATTATACAGCATAAACCGGGAGAGTTGGTGAAGGCAACATTAAGTACATATGTCATTTTATTCAGAAATTAGATCTCAATCCAAAACTTGAAAAAAAATGTACCCTCGTTTTATAAAAAGATCAGTATATTACAAAAATATTTTTTAAATGTAGGGCAAATTGTACTTGGTGGAGCGGCATAATAATATTATGAGTTCTTTTGTTATTATTCAGAATTCTAGTTTAAAAGCTACTTTGCCGCACTAATGAGCAACCCTGTATAGGTGAGCCGGAAACCAAATCACTTGCCTCATTTTATGTAGGTACCTTTAGGTAGAGAAAATTAGATTTTCAAATAAATAAATTATTAGGCGTTCTATTCATGTTCCTTTCAAGCATGTTATTTGAATTATTTGAAGCCAAATAACAAATTAGTATTTAAGCTTGGAGTGGAGTTTGCTTATAAAATACATAAATGATTTTATAATCAATTCTGACTTAGAATGAAAACAGAAATTAATTACGCAACTGAATCAACAAAGATGGTAACTATTATCCCTCATACGGCAGTATGTTTATCATTATTTTATTATTATATTACTCGCCTATAGTACTATGGGATGACTATTTTCGTTAGATATGGGCAAAAATAAACTACCTTTGTGTGTACAAAACAGGCATAATTATGTTCTCAACTTATAACACTGATTTTATGACTGACTGCTGTTCTTCGAGCACTTGCTTTTATTTAAAATCCTTAAAGGGGAAGAATATTCTAGATATTCTAAGTCTGAAATTAGCTGGTACTTATCAGCATAATTACGGGAATCGGAATCCAAACAATAATTATTCAAGACTTCACGTCTATAGAGCTAACAATTTCGAAACTCCTAGAGCGATAACGACTGCATGGTGCGCCAGCTCATTTCATGGAATGTATTAGTGTAATGCACTAATATATTCCATTAAATGAGTATGGTGCAAGTGTTGTGCAAGCCACAATAATAGACCTTCTGTCGCAGAGGAGGTGTCAAAATGGCACACTCACGATAAATCTAGTATAATGCAACCTTATCGCTTCTCGACCGACGCAGCGGAGCGGACAGTTCGTAAACAATGCTCGCACGTCTTACTCCAACACCCGGAACCTTTAAATATTTCTTAGTCGCTACACTGCCCTTCCTTGAAAGCCTTTCGTCCCGAAAGATAGTCTTCTTCGGGCGATGTGGATAACTGCAGCTTGGTTCATTTTTACAAGTCGTCTCATGAAAGTAGCAGTCGAAGGTCTTCTTTTCTGTGTTCATTGGGTTGAAACAGCATACTAGGATGCTCCGCAGACCACTTTTATTTGGTATCGCTAGTTTCGTCTGATTCTGGATCAATAGCATTTCTTCGAGTCTGGCAAGGGCATCCCATACGTCTCGGTAGGTAGGTTTTCCTTGCGACTTCTCCTGATATTAGGTTCTCCTATTCTCCTGTGAATAGTTATTTTTAATTCACCTTCCTTATGCTCAATTTGTAGCGCGTTTCCCAACTGAGAAACCTGTCTTCGTAATTCGTCAAGTTGGCCAAATTTATACTTGAACACAGTAGCGATTCCTCGGGATATCTGCAGGTCTTTATCAACACAGTGGGCTAAGCTGTAATCAGAAGGTACCTCAAAGGGGTCGCGCTGTTCTTCTGAAACCACACCACACCGGGACTAGTACGTGCCTCTATGCAAGGCCATGAGGTCTTTGAAAGAACAATCTTCATCTTTCTCTGGTTCGATTACCCCGGCGTCTGCTGTTGGATCGTCATTGTTTCCATCGTAAGGTTCCATCAGTTCAAATGGACAATTCTTGGTTTTCACCTGGGTTGCTTCTGGATTCTGTATACTATGTCGTTGATGCTCGCCGAAACTTGTTACGGCCTCTCTTAAGACGATTTTGGAGATAGGCCTCGACGTCGTTGCGCACTAAGAGTCAAACCATGTCTCCAGGTTGGTTACCGCCTTCCTGAGCGTTGATGTCGTAGATGTCTCCTTCATCCTGTCGCTAGCATCTAGTATGTGCGCTCGTACTTGCTCTTGTATTTAAACCACCTTCTGGCGAAGCATACCTACGTAGTCCTCCCCAACAGCTTCTTCTCCCGGAGGGAAACCAAATTTCAAGTCGTAGGGTAACCTCAACTCTCGACCCATCACTACCCTCGCCGGCATCTGGCCTGTAGTCTCATACGGCAGATCTGTAGGCCAATAGGAACAGGTGAAGATAACGGTCCCAGTCTCTTTGATTGTCAGATTGTCTTCTTTTTCCAAGTTATCACAAGACCTAAAACCGGGTCACTTTCTTGATCGCCTTGAATCTCGTCCGGCTGCCAGTGGCCCGCTACAACCGTTGACCTCCTGCAGAGAACTATTTTTTTTTTCTCAACTCGATGGCAGCGTTTGCAGTTCTTAGGGCAAGGTCTTCTCGACAGGGCATCAGCATTTTTATGGATCCTTCTATCACGGTGTTCTATTTCAAAAAGAAATTTTTGTAATCTTTTGATCCATCTTGCTACCTGACCCTCCGGGTTCTTAAAGTGTAATAGCCATTTTAGGGCTGCAAGGTCTGTTCGCAGGAAAAAGTCCCTTCCGTAGAGATGAGTGTTCTACGGACTTCACAACTACTAACAGTTCTCTGCGAGTGACACAATAACTTCGCTACGGCTTGGACAATGTCTTGCTGGAATACCCGATAAGCTTTTCTTGGCAGACCTGTTCTTGCGACAGTACTGTACCAACTCCAGCATTGCTAGCCTCGATATCCGGAATAAATCTTCCACTGGGATAACTTAAACTCGGAGCATTGATTAGAGTCGTATTCAGATGTTCGAACGTTTCTTGGCACTCATCGCAAACCGCGGAATATAACATCCGTAAGCATTTTTCCGTTTCCTATGCCGATAAGCTTTTCTTGGCAGTCCTGTTCTTGCGACAGTACTGTACCAACTCCAGCATTGCTAGCCTCGATATCCGGAATAAATCTTCCACTGGGATAACTTAAACTCGGAGCATTGATTAGAGTCGTATTCAGATGTTCGAACGTTTCTTGGCACTCATCGCAAACCGCGGAACATAACATCCGTAAGCATTTTTCCGTTTCCTATGCGACTACGGCTAAGCCGTGCCATCACAGTGTAGGAAACAAAACTCTTGCATTTCGTTCCCCATATGTTTTCAGCTACCCTTCTTGTTTTCTATGCAAGTAGTTTTAATCACATAGGAAGATAATTTTTATCGTGAGGCTCCGTTACCTATACCAACAAGGCAAAAGAGCAGTGCAGACCCTTCATAATATTATTCAATTTTATAATATTATTTATTGGATGATAAATAAAACACTAATGTTTAAAAAATTCTACTGTATACTGATGGATAATATAAACGTTACACGTGTTTATAATAATTCACACGTGTACCGTTTACATTATCCATCAGTATGCAGAGATTCTACAAAGTAAGGGTTGAAAACATAATTTTTTGTAATAATATTATTAATAATATTCTATTCTATTAATATTATATAATAATAATTAATATTATTATTAATATAATATATATTAATAATAATATAACGGTAGTTATATTGAATATTATTAATAACATTCAATATAACGGTAATGGTGCGCCTTCGCGACGATAATTCCCCTCAACTAGGTCAGGTCTTTTGTCAGGTTGGGTTTTTTACTGAAATTTCAAAAAAATAAGAGAAGAAAAGTAAAATATATAATATAGAAGAGAAAGAAAAAACCGTAAGGGCTCTAAATTTTAGGAGTATAAATAACCTGACCTGACCAATGACCTGACTTAGTGAATAGGGGCAATTTGAGGGGAAATGTCGTCACAAAGGCGCAACATTACCCAATACCTATATCAGCATATAAATTATCTTTAAGATAAGGACTCTAAGGACCCAGAATATATAATTTTTTTATTTTAAAACTTATTTTGGCCTTGCAATTTTTATTTCTGTCCCCACTGCTTTCATTTCTTTTCTTAATTTTGCACTATGCTGGCACATGTCTTTCCTAAATTGTAATTTTTGAATATTGGGAAAATTTCTAGTCACATACCATTACGTACAGGTAGCATTCGAAAACAGTTGCAGCCACTTCAGGCAGCAACAATCATTGTAACTTGGCTCATTGGATATGATTGTTCTACATACCTTTCCATAGCATTTTTAACAATCATTCAAAACTATTTAAATCTTGGCGTACCTATATCATATCGAGCATTTTTATATAGGTACCTCTAATAATGAATCTACTTCTAACAATTTATAATTTGATTACAATTCAAAACAATGCAAAACAGTAAAGACGACTGCTTGCTGCAAGAAAACACGTGAAAAGCAATTGGTACAGCGCATGACTGCAGCCAATTTACCTTCATAAGCGTGGCCGAAGCACCACGACGCACGATTCAAGGCACCACCATATAATAAACGGAACTGTATAAGTTGTCATATATTTTATTCCATTTGCTATGCGATTTAAGGCTGCTTACTCTCATAGAGCACAAGAACGATAGTTAGAAACTTATAGGGTCGGAATTTAGGGCAGTGCGTTACATATCCTACACCGTGATGGCACGGCGTAGCCGTAGCCGCATAGGAAACGGAAATATGCCATCCGCAATAGGTACGGTGAAATGGATCGCACCTAGGTAGGATGATAAGGAAATTATTTCCATCGCCCTCATTAAATCAGCCAAAATCGGTAAAGCAAACAGTGCGAGAATATAGGTACGTGAATACCTGAAGGTAAAATTGTTAGAAAATTCAAACACAGCCACCCGCCGTTACATCAAGTAAACGATCCCCGTCCGCTCATTAAATATTCATAAAATAGAAGCGCTCTATAGCTAGTAAAATTCCAGCGCTTTAAAAAGACATCGGAAGGACCGGCCGGGCTAGGGTAGACACGACCAGATGGTTAGGGCAGGCATTGTGTGGAGACACGCTCCGTCCGCGTGAAGGAAAAGAAGAGCTGACCTACATACAAGAACGGTCGGAAATAAACAGACCGGGTAAAGGAATGTGAAATCAGAACAAAACAATGGCTTCAAGCAAAGACAAAAGTAACTCGTTAGATATCACACCTACGATAATTAAAATTACACCAAACGATAGAGCGAATTAATAAATAGTAATAGCCGGAAATACAGCGTGGTCCCTAAAAGGCAAGTAGGTGTAAACGCAAAATTAAGATGGAAGCGGTGTAATTATAATAACTAGGTACAATAGAAGTACCTAAACGCGTTGACCGATTTGAAGGAAAATTTAGTTAGTGCAGGTTTAGGAAAATTCAGTCAGGTAGCCGCGAGGTCAACTCGCCAAATGTCAAGACAAATGAGATATGATTACGGACTAAATCACTGCATGAGAGCAGTGTCAATAAGGTTCATTATTGCGCGGTGTTTAGAAATCGGGCGACTGCTTCTATAAAAGCAGACGTCCTGCCGGAGCTAAAAACAGATAGCGATCAGCTTTCGAGCAGATCATATCTGACTTCCTAACCCTTCGGACGTAAACCCGGGAGACGGCTCTTTGTTTTGCGAACTCTCGGTTGCCCAATCCTCATCTAATCACCTTCGGACGTAAACCCGGGAGACGGCTCTTTGTTTTGCGAACTCTCGGTTGCCCAATCCTCATCTAATCACCTTTGGACGTAAACCCGGGAGACGGCTCTTTGTTTTGCGAACTCTCGGTCGCCCAATCCTCATCTTAACTTTATAATTCAGCCAGCGACGATGCTATAAGCGTGCTCCGATTAGAAACTCCGTTATCCGCCTTAGAAAAACTCCCATGGAAATCCAATAAGTTTGCATCTCTTCTCGAAACAACTCAATATTCGCAGTTGGCAAATTCTCCTCGAACCAATTCACTAGCAGGTGGCCAAGTGCCTATTCTAAAGTAACTGCCTTCGTAAATTAGGGAAAATCCATTGAGAAAATAGTTAGGGAAGATCTCTCTTCGAAACAAAATCCACATCAATAAATAATTAAACATCCGATCAATCCATGAGCGCAGGTCCCATCTTAAATCAGACACAATAATCAACTAGGTATTAGGCGGCACCACAATAGGTACCTATGCAGTTGCGTCAATAAATAAAAATAAACCAAGTTAGGCAGGAAACAGGAATAAATAATTACATATTCACGCATAGGAAATCGAGATAGAGCTAGGAGCGAAAATAGACCCAGGTCAGGAATTAACAATCTGTAAACAAAACGGCCCATGATTCAATCATCCTATTCTTCGAAGAGTCCGAGTTTTTATTTGGCGCAGATGTAGGCAAGCACCGGCTGTCCCTTTAAATCCGATATTAGAGAGTGAAAGTGAGAAATACTTCCCATTGTATGGCGCTATATGACAGGAACTCGCAACAGCAGGTTGAGCCCCAAACAGAACCAAGCAAGCTAAAGCAGCGTTGTCAGATGTAGCACCCGCTACTTATTTACATTATCAGGAAATACTAATTCCATTACAACACCCAATTAGGAGTTAGGTAATTGATTAATACCCGGGGGAGGCATTCACCTCGATGTCCAGGTGAAGACCTCCGTTGTACCGGAAAGTGAAAATCATAGATCGCAACAGGGCAAAAGCACCCTCAGAGTAAGACAGAGTAACAGAAACTAAAGCAAGGTTGTCAGGTGTAATAACCGCCCTCACATATCAGGAAATCCAATAACCAAAATAAAGTTAGGTTCATGAATTGCAATTCACAAATAAAACATCCAAAGCAAATCAAAATTAATCCCGAGTATGGGAAAGCCAATTTAGATCCAGAAAACCAAAGTGTCATTATAAGGTCGTTTTTCCGAATCTCTTCTAACCAGATTTTATACATACCTGAATCTTATGAAACTAATAACAACAAATGTTATTATTATGTTCTCATCATACTATCTACGCTCTTTGGGTTGATAGGCCGACGTACTCGTGTTACTGGCGGACCGGTGGCTGGTACCGTTACAATCAAATAAGTAAATTTGTCCGTAAACATGCCTAAACACGAATGAGGGATAAAAGTCCAGCATTTTCAATCATTAACTAGATTAACGGTTAAAGAGTCGTGGTCTGTAGTATGGTCAGCTAATAATCACGTTGAGTAGCAAAGATCTTCGAGAACGGAGCCAACATGCTCCGGGAAATAAATCAAGGTGTGTAGAAAAATCTACAATAATACAGTTGATTAAGGTTTCAATCTGATAAGTACTCGAATGACGAGTAAGGTAAATCACCAGGTATAACAGTGACAAATGCCTAAGGGCAAGGTAACATATATGAAATAAAGGTCGCCTGACGAGGCAGCATCGACGGGTATAGACTGCGATCATATTCATATTGATCCATAATCTAAGTGGTTTCCTATAGACTGAATACATACTTCTAAACTGTTTCATAGTGTTAGAAGCGAAATAATATGTGGATTCTTTTATTAAGTATACCTTGAGATGTTTCGTCCTTCCCTGTGCAATAAAAGGTAGAACAAGACAAATAACAACAAGGTATACAAAGTGATAACTAAATACAGTATCACCCAGGTTATGAATTAAATAAACGGAGGTGAAATAATTCACTCTCCCAGGTAAATCAACTGTGAAAATAAAACCATTAAATAAAAGAGAATCGGAAGGAACGATTTTATAAATGATACGAAATCAAAATTCCGAAGAAGTGGCAACCCTGTACTCGAATGAATCTCGCAAGGCAAAGAAAATCATTGAATAGTTAAACAGCCGGACATTTCCGCATATACCGGATAGTCTGTAACCGAAATAAAAGCAAAACGAAATAATAAGACATTCCCGCACAATACCGGGTCGCCTGTAAACCAAAGTGGTTGGCTTCTTTAATTAATTCAAGCCGTTGCTTGAAGTGAGATCAAAGAATCTAGAAAAAGGAAATTAGGCAAGGAAAATCGTTGAATAGTTAAACACACAGACATTTCCGCATATACCGGATAGTCTGTAACCGAAATAAAAGTGAAACGAAATAATAAGACATTCCCGCATATACCGGGTAGTCTGTAAACGGAACAAAAACCAAAAAGAAAGCACAGGTGTGCAAAAGAGTGGAATCCGAAATGGATTATAGTTTGAAAGATGGATGAAAGGGATCCCTCTTCGCTTTCCATTTTTTTGTGCTCTCTATGCAAAATCACAGCCCATCTCGCACTTCAACATTTTACGCCTTTGCAAACAAATTCTCTCGATCATCACTCGCTTTTAAACATCTGATAGGAAGCCAACAGTTAACAACGAGTCTCAGTAAATTTCCCCGCTTTTCCGACAAAAGAAAAATCCCAGTAGGTTCTTTGCGCATCCGTTTCGGCCATAGTAATCCTGGCATACCTCAATCAAAGAACAGGGGTGACTACGGTGATTGCGGTAAATACAACGTAGGAAAACACAGCGGTCCTATTAGGAGAAATTAGGGAAACTAGACGATCACACACGGTGGCTTTTCGCGAAAGACCAACGGACCGGGGTAATTTGCGTTACAACACAGACCAAGGATGCTTCTAAGTCCACAGACCAGAGCCACTTAATCGCTGGAATACCTCCTCCAAGCTCTTCATGTTGTCTTCAAAAGTCTTTCCTACCACAATAATGTCATCCAGGTATACCAGACAAGTATTCCAGGACAATCCCTTCAATATCGTTTCCATCATTCTCTCAAATGTAGCAGGGGCGGCATTGCATAACCCGAACGGCATCACATTGAACTGGTACAGTCCTGAACCAACAGTGAAAGCAGTTTTTCCTCAGAATCCATTTTCTACCTGACAACCTGACCTTTCACGTCCAAGGTTGAAAAGAAAGACCCAGTTACTGTGTCCAATATGTCATCTATGCGAGGAAGGGGGTAACTGTCCTTCTTTGTCACATGATTCGACTGTCGATAATTCACGCAAAATCGTGTTGAACCATCCTTCCCCTTTACCGGTACCATTGGTGAACACCAAGGACTATTGGAAGGTTCGATTATTACACCATCTTTTTTCCATTTCTTGGATTATCTTATTGGCTTCCTCCCTCTTAGCTATATTGATAATCTTCTGGCTGCATGTCGGGTGGGTTGAGCATCACCGGTGTTGATTTTATGCCTCACGATGCTAGTCCTACATTTTTTTCTCTATCCTAGGTCGAAGATATCCTCATATTTGACGAGTAGCACCTTGAATTTTATCGTATGATCCGCCCCAAGACTTGTCGACGCGTCTGTTCATAACCTCAGTAGCTTCCTGGAGATCCGTCTTCTTTTTTTCTTCCGTCTTCGGATCATTTTCCACTTAAATGTTTCTAATAATTGAAGAAACTGAGGATCCCTTTCACAAAAAATTACCTTTCTTCGCACGGCCATTCTGAATTGCTTACGACTCCCATTGGCTTTCTGATAACGGCTGTTAATCTGCGAACGTGGTACACATTCTTAGTATGGTTGCCCATATCGAATTTCTAAATCACGAACTAAAACTATGTAATCAGTTCGTTTCGTCGCAGACAGAATGCGCAGAATATTCTTCGCTTCTCCTCGCAGTGCCAAAGGTAGTGCCGTTACTTTTTCTTGACTGGTCCACTCGTTTGCCGATGCAGCTGCTTCTAACTGTAGAACAAAGTTCTCACAGGAAGTCGTTCCATTATACTGCGGCGGTTTCATGCAGATTCGAGAAGCCTGTTCTACGACTAGTTCTTTGGGTACCTCCTCAGTTGTTAAACACACTTGCATTTGCTCGCCTCTTTTTAAACTCAGTGCTGCCTATGCCGATCTAAATAATAACACACAATAATATTGAACACTTCATTATTGTGATAATTATTCTAAATTAAATTTTCTGGAATCACTAGAAATCCACAAACATTTGCATAAACAACAATACGCAATCATAAATGTATATCGGACAGCTAGACACGTACATTATTTGAATTTCACCCTGATATGCTGCAGTTCATGTCATCGACTGAGAAGATTCCGTAGAAACTAAATTTTGTTAGTTCTATTGAAAGTTATTTAAATCTAGTTACTTATTTTATGAAAGTTATATTTATGATTATGATCACTTAGGTTATACCATATTATCGCTGTGTTATTATATCAATAGTTTTAATGTTCATTTACATCTGAATGTCTGAATGTCTGAAGATGGAGAAACACGTGTAACATCGATAATAATCTTTGAATAAACAATAGAATAATAACTTTAGTGTTTGATTCATCGGCAATTTGTTTATTAATTTCGCACCTTTCCGCGTGTAGACAAAAACTTTGTTATGGATTTATATTGGCGATTTAAGGAGTAAAAGCTCATGCTAATAAATTAATTTATCGAGAATGCGGTACTTTACTTGAACATTTCCATTAAAAGTTCTCGAATTCATCAGCGAGAACTTAATACCCTTTTTGTAACAGTAGGCAAAATTTCCAAACTTTTAAATATAATATTGTCTGGTTAACACTTAATTCCAATTATGCCAGACGTACATCATAATACTTTGTTTTTAATATTTTCCCAATAAAATAACATTTTCAACTCTTACTTTGAGTAATCGGTAAATAATTGAAGAATAATAACACCGCTGTCAAATTTAAAATTTATTGAACAATATCATACTATTATTATAGAAGCATACAATAACGTTCTCTGAATGATAATTTTCTGTTGTATTATTATCAAATAATAAGTAAATTACAAGAAGTGTCGTAGTTTTTCACTTTCATACTGTCGATTTTTTTATGAATCTATCTACCCTTAATTAATATTAGGATAATAATTAGGTACCTATATGAAATTTGTAATTTTGATTTTTAAAAAAGAACAGTGAACAGAACATAATATGCTCTACTTATTTAATCTCTACCACTTATATCATATCCAAATAAAAAAATAGAAAAACAATAATTTAGGACACACATAAAAAATAATAGTTCATATCACAAAGGCTGATTTTTTCTATTAGTAAAATTTGTTATTATGCACTTCAATAACGTTATTTTACAAGTTAAAATTGAAATATTGCATTATCATGTAACGCAAATTCAAAATTTTATCAATTAAATGAGATATATTTTTTTTTAAAGAGGGAGCATCGGTCTTAACTGTGTAGGTAAGACATAGTCGCTCCACTCTGGTAAATTGGCTTTGAGCACGAACTCTTTAGCCACACACACTTTAAATTATATTTGCCTTTTTAAACGTTCGATCGCTTGTTTTACTTTTCACAGACATTCGAAAATGAATCTGAAAAGTAAAGCGGGCCGAGGTGAGTTTCGAACCCGCGATCTATGGCTTCGTGGGCCAGCGGAGAACCACTTGACCACGCAAGTCACTAAATGAGATATAAACCTATAAAAACTTAAATCTAATCGAGTTCCCCTCGATATTCAATAAAAAAAAAACGACACGATCTTCGATTATTTGGGTTCTCGGGCGCTCCAGACTTGACAACTGTCAGGACGATGGGTGAAATACCCGACTCCAATTCGACAGGCTATTAATTGTCTTTTTACTCATTATTAGACCTACCTACCTACGGTGTTGTTATGATCCTTTGAGTATACTTTGGCTTTTTAATATGCATATTTGATGTCAGTCTCGTAGCCCCTGGAGTGTCTGCAACCTATAATACGCTTTGGAGTTTCGCTGGGAGCCTTTGACTTCTCTTGATAGATGTCGCTCTTTCTTGAGGTCACTGGTAACCGGTGGAATTCCAATCCATAAGAGAGTGTCGATTCATACAGCGATTCATATCCTTCCGGATTCCAATATAGTACGCTGACGAGGTCTAATGAGACCGAAACGGCCGTCCGTGCTTTTGGAACTCTGGTTGGATGTGTGTTGCTGTCTGAGTCGAAGCTCTTTATTTGGTTTCTCGGGCGCTCCAGACTTGACAACTGTCAGGACGATGGGTGAATAACCCGACTCCAATTCGACAGGCTATTAATTGTCTTTGTACTCATTAGACCTACCTACCTACGGTGTTGTTATTTATGTTAATTGACGTATAAGACAGAAAGATTGTTAAAGTACATTATCTTTCATTTAGTTCAGTTAAGTGGTGTGATTGAAATTAGAATTGTGATGTGACTGGTTATTAGAATAATTTCTCCACTGAGATCTACCTTGGTAATCCGTTTTCAAGTAACGGCCTCCGTTGATCAACGTCGAAGTGCTTGTCCAGTTGATCAACGGTGATCAACGTCGAGTCTTCGAAAGTATTATTGTTTTCGTAGGTCTGGGCGTCACCCTATACTTACTTGTTTGTTTAATAATTAAAATACGTCCTGGCGCTTTATATCCGGCAAACAACCGTGCGTCGACGCGTTAACCGACGAGCAGGCGACATTGTGTTATTTTTAATCAGTGTCATAGTTGGCTATGTCGTCATTAAATAAGTACTTTTTCTAGATGCAATGATATAAACTCGATATGGTTTTTATTGAAAATAAATGAGTTTTGACGGTTTTTTCACTTAAAAAAGACAGTATTTTGTAATTTTTATTTTTTTTTATTTTGGCACCATTTTTAAGAGCGCGTAAAAGTCATTCATATGTATCACATGTCATAATAATTATTCATCAAATAATAAAAAAATATGGAAAACCAGTTTAAATAAAATAAAATAATAAAATAAAAATAATAAAATAATAAATAAATAATAAATAATAATAAATAAATAAAAATAATAAAATAAAATAATTTAGATAAAATACCTAGTTATAAAAATTAAAAACCGGTTTTGCGTATTATTTTTTTTATGAATAGTTATGACATGTGATACATGCTACTTGAATGTTTTTTTACGCGCTCTTAAATGGTGCCAAAATGGCTGCCATAAGAAAAACGAAAGTTGGGTGCCCTGTATAAAACATAAGAACTCTAGCCCGTTTAACATCACCCTTTGCCTGTGTGCCAAATTTCAGGTCATTATCTTTTAAACAAACAAAGATACTGTACGTAGAATAAAATTACGTAAATCTTCAACAAGACGTGATTTTTTTGTGATGTTTGGTTAACATTTAATGAAAACATATGATTGGTGATTTTTATAGCGTCTGTAGCAACTACCAGAGCAACATGCCTCCTCGGTCAATGAAACGCGAGACATGATTATCGCTGTAGTCAATTCATCATGCTTGACTATCGATATTCGATAGCTAGTTACGAGGAAGTATAGGAAAATATTAGGAACATTATGAGTTGTGTAATCAGAAAAACAAACTGATGTAATACAGGGTGAGTCATTCCAATCTTCGGACCCGGATATCTCTGTTGGGTTGGTAAGCCAGATACAAAAAAAGTTTGTGCAGACAAAAGTTCTTCAAGACAGTGGGGGTCATCTGACTGCACTGATGACTTTGGTCTTCTGGACCAATTCATGGTCATTTGGAGGTGAAGGTTGTTTTTTAAATAGGACACCTGTGTATTTTTGTTTCTTCATATTATTTTCCGAGAAAATACAATAAGAATGGTTTTTACAGTTGCAGTCTAAAACGAGTAGGTTATGAGTTATAAACAACTGAAAATCGCAGTTTCTCATTTTAGAAGCAGTGGAAACGGCTCCGACTATCGGAAAACGGCTTACATATCCGTACCCAAATTTTTCCCGTAGTATCCTACTATATGGTTTAAATTTTAATACAGATTGAAGAAAATACAAGATTTTTAATCACACTGTATAAAAAATCCATCCACACAATAGGATACTACATGAAAAACTGAAGGTTAGGGACATGTAAGTCGTTTTCCGATAGTTGGATCCGTTTCCGATGTATAGGTACACTGCTTTTAAAATGAGAAACTGCGATTTTCATTTGTTTATAACTCATAACTTCCTCATTTTAGACTGCAACTATAAAAACCATTCTTATTAGATGTTCTCGAGAAATATGAAAAAACAAAAATATACAGTGTGACCTATTTAAAAAACAACCTTCACCCATTGTCAAACAACTTTTGTCTGTACAATAATATTAATTATAACAATCAAGGCAAATCATCCAAGACTTGTTCAATAATACCTTGAGATTCACATTCATCAAAGACTTCACCACAGCTTTCTACGATGTCTTATGATTTCAATTTCTTCAAGGTTGACTGGACACAATCCTTTTCTTGGACACAGTTTAGTAGCTCGGAAGTGAAGGGGAACCACTCAGCCAAGGCAGTCGTACCTCATTATCTTCCATCATCGCAAGATCTGCTGATTGTCTGCGCAAAAAAGCAAAAAAGTCCTTGGCAGCTATCTCCTGTTCCATTCGTGTTTTCTTCGTCTAAATAAACTGTGAATGACCTCGTCAGAACCGACTGGAACAAACCTCAAGCGCCGTGCAGTAAAACGCAGGATATAAGAACGCTACGAGATCCACTATCTATCATCAATGCTGAAACTCTCTTGTTCTTCGTTCTATAACAAACATCTATTTTAAGGGTCTGCAAAATCACCCTCAAATCAGTATGATTGGACAATGCTGAGTTTGTCGACGGGATTTCTGTTTCTCTGCCACATGAAGATTGATGACACAGGGTAATTAACATGCTGTCCTGCGCATAAAATACATTTTTTAGGTCATTAGAACTTCTTTCCTCTTCTCCATTGTATATTCCTTAGCTTTGAAATATTTTAAACGTTTATGGACTCCATCACAAAATACACACTTCTAAACTTCTGAATTAATCAGACTGGTAGCCGTGGGGCTCCTTGGTTGGGTTTCATATTGCTGTTTTATTTTATTAATAGCTCCTCCCTGTAATTTAGAAGCAGGACAATAAAATTGAATTTTTTCAAGGCGAATTGTATTTTTATCAGAAGCAAATAAAAATTTGAAGAATGACTTTTTCTCGAAAGAATGAACATAAGATTTTTATAAGTGTAGTGATCTCAATCCGTGGACACACTGTATAAAAGTTTTATTTAAATTTAATAAATTTGAGAGTTCGTCATTTATATTGAAAGTGAAAGTGTGATTGATGATAAATAAAACACTAATGTTTTAAAAGATTCTACTGATGTATATTGCTGGATATTAACGTTACACGTGTTTCACTACTTTTTAGCATCTTCAGACGTATGTAAATAAAATTATTGATATAGTAACTCGAATTCGAGCCAACAATGCAACTAAAATAGATTTTGAATAATATTATCGAATATGTTTCCGCGCAACGATTATTGTTTTAAGCTTTGTTGGACCCTGTGTCATTTTAATTTTCCTTTAAATTTCAGTAACGTAGCCATATGAAAGTTTCATCCTATATTATATGTACCTAGGTATATTCCTTTCCCGAGTTTTAGACTGAATTTACCAGGATTCCGTAAGAATTATTTATTAGGGTCTTCCTCGTTCACACAGGTTTAACATGACAGTTTTAAAATAAAGCTAAGATTTATATTAGAGGGGGATGTATAATTCTAACCGACATCCGCGTTATGGATAAGACTTATGAAAGTAGATACCATTAAACCTATATATATTTTATGGTAGTATCAACCGAACTCTTGGGTACTATTTATCGAAAATTTATTTCCTTATTGCATAATATGGCTTTTAATGTAGTAATTTTGTGTTAGAGTGGTTAGTTATAGATAAAGACCCGGTTGCGGGAACATTATAAAATAAATTTAACTGGCAGATAATCATTGCTATAAAAATACCATACATTATCAAAATATTGGTGTGAGATTCCCAGAAATAAAGTACACTGTCGTTTATAAAAATGTAAGACCATTATACTCGTATACAGGGTGATCCCAAAATGGCGGACACGGTATACAGGGTGTTGTAGAGGATGTTCAGAAACATTGTAAATTAAAAAAAAAATGGGTTCCTCGGCTTCGTTACCGAGATATAGGGTGTCCTTTTTCTAAAATTTAAATCAAAAAGGAAGTCAAATTCAAACAACCTCCACTGGCAAAACACATGATTTCACAAAACTAGAACGATAGTGTTTGCTTTTTATTTTTTTATCATCGGGAACGGAACTACAAGCATTCAAAGTTTACCTATTCCCTAAGTTCAACAAAATTTTTCAATGTGGCATCGTTGTTCGAGTTCGAGATTTTAAATAAAATTATCGAATATGTATCCACGCAACGATTATTGTTTAAGCTTTGTTGTGTTTCCATTTCATATGTTTCCATGGTAACATCTATCTGATGGGTATTGTAGACTTACACATTATTTTTCTCCCCGAAGAAGGGTATTCAGTGCAGTGCATGGGCTTTATTTTCTACAAAAGTGGTCATATCTTCTTAAGCCATATCTTCTTGAGCCATACTGGAGAAAAAAGTAAATGAACTTACACTCTTTAATCAACAATAGATGCTGTGGTGCTGTCCGTTCCGCCATTTCGGGATCATCCTGTATATACAGACTGTCCCAGCTCATTCGAAGCGGTCTCTGTAGGCCAAACGATAGAGGTTTTCAAAAAAATTTTCGCAAATTCAAGTACAGGATCGCAATGGCAATAATTTAAAATTATTTTGGAGTATACAGAGTGTCCCATATGACAAAATGGCATATCAAAACTATGTTTTTTTTTAATGGAATGCTCCTTTGTTATTGTGTTTTTAGATTGACTGAGAAGAAAAAATAAGATTGGTTTTCACAGTTGGTGTTTAAATTCAGAAGTTCGTGAGTTATAAACAAGTGAAAATCGTCATTTTTGAAGTTCAAGGATTAAAATAGGACATTAAAATATTAAAATAGAAAATAAAATAGGACATTACAACGAAAACGGCCCAAGATAGAGAAAAACGGCTTACATGTCCTTATTTTAACTTTTCATATACTATCCTATGATGTAGATAAAACGTTTATGCAGGGTGATAAAAAATTTGAAAATATCTGAGATTTCTCCACGCGTCATCAAATAGAAAAAAACAAAAACAGTACAAATGTCTCTATACCATAGAATAGCACATACATAAAAAAATAAAATAGGGACATACAAGCGGTTTTTCTCTATCCTGAACCGTTTTAGTTATACAGAGCCTTGAACTTAAAACAATGGCGATTTTCAATTGTTTATAACTCACAAACTTCTCAATTTAAACACCAACAACTATAAAAAGCAATCTTATTTTTTCTTCTCAGACAATATAAAAATGTAATAACATACGAGCATTCCATTTAAAAATAAAAATAAAAAACATAACTTTGATATGCCACTGTCATATGGGACACTCTGTACTTGAATTTGCCAAAAAAAATTTAGAAAGTCCGTCGTTTGGCCTACAAAGACCGCTTCGAATGAACCTGGGACACCTGTATATTACAAATATGCAATATATTCGTCAAATTTCCAAAGTATTTTTAACAAATCGCGGTTCTTGTAAGTACCTCTTTACGTATTTGAAGAGATTTTAACGTTTTTGTTTTCCCCCGTCAGCAAGGATTTTTATTTATATCTGAAAAGGGAATGTGAGTGAATGAGAGACGTAATTTTCCAACACGATCCTTCATGGTAGAACACCGGTGTGAAGAAAAAAGATATAGTATTCCAAGGATGTTGTAAGTTCGAGGTTGTATTGAAACAGTTCGAGTTATTCTCTTATTTGGGTGGGGGATTACTTGGCGCAAGGTTCGGCTTTTGTTGAAGTACCATGCCTTAAGCGGGACCTTTAAAACTCTCATTTAGATTATCCCGTGGGAACATTATGTTCAACAAGTTGTAAGCGCCAAATGAATTTAAGATAAACGCGCTTTCGCATTGGACAAACAAAACATTTGCTATCAATCCAACCAGTTATTTTTGAGTAGATTGCGAATCTCTTGGAAATACACATTAAATTTATGCAATGAAGGGGTGTTGGAATATTTCGCATGGCGTACTGAAAACCAGAAAAATTTAACATTGCTCTTAGCTAGTTCATAACGAAGAATTGACATGTTTCTAAGCTTGATTTCTCTGTCTGAGTGAATCCTCGGCCTGTCACATGTCGGGCTCTTTTATATGGATTCTGTGGAAACTGTCCTCAAGCAAGTTCTTAAACCATAACGAGAGGAAGTCTTGAGATTTTTTCCTAGAGGGGATCTCTGTAATTTAAGAATCTGAGGAGCAGGACCCCTCAATGTATACCTACTTGTTAACCTAACCAGCTGCAAGCACGTAGGAACATCGTACTTCGCTAGCTATAGAAAGCCAATAGAGCTTGTATGAAGGGGGAGCTTGAATCTATCAGAGTAGGATAACCTTAACAACTAGACCTCGTTTGGTCGTCATCTTTGGGATCTAGATCCTATACAGGGTGCATAAAAAGTATTGCACCAAGCAGGATTACGCAGAGGAAGTTTGACATTTAGATTTGACATTTGGTTGGGTTGAACTACACATAAATAATACCTATACGTTGATTTGAGTTTCATCTGTTTTGTGGGACTGGCGTTTGTCTATGGCCACTATCTTGAATTTATTTTTTATTGCAGCCTAGGTTCATTTTGGTGTCATTGAGCAGGAAATGATTTAGAAACACAATTTGGTATATCATAAGTTTGTTTACTCAAAATTAACGAGGACAAAATTAAAAAATGAATAAATATGTAGTTCAAGTAGAATGATCAATAAAAGTCAATTTCTTTGCGGTATTTGTGGATTATCAGTCAAATCCAATAAAACTTGTAATGAAATGTAATCATTTGTTTCTGTTTTCGGTCTTCCTAGAATTGAACGATTTTTTACACTCTTTATTTCATCAAATCGTTGCACTGTTCGTGATACTGTGGATCTGCTGATTGGAGTTCTATTTGTATGACTGTCACTTAGTGCATGACAAGTTTCAGAATGGGTCCTTTTGCGATCACCGAATCCAAAAATTATTAATAACTCAATGCTCTCGGACATTTTCATTTTCGATTACCTATCTTATGACATACAGTTATAATTTAATCTAGAACAGACACGAGAACGCTTGTTTCCACAGAAACGAAAGCGTAATTCAACATGAGTAAACCTTACTCGAATAAATATGTTTTACCGCTTACCCAATAAACGACAAAGTGAATCATCGCATCAAACGGGGGACAGAGACGCGCGGAGTAAGAAATTTCATAGCCGTGCATAATAATCTGATATGGGATGCACTAACTGATAATATTGCAGAAAAATACAGTGTTTATATGAGATAATGACATGTTATGATAAGAAAAGTACATATCCAATAAGATTATTTATAAACTTCAGATGAACTAGGTATCAGAATTACAATCAGTTTCGGAATCACTATCACTGTTCGCTTCAACAACAAAACTTAAAGATTCAACAATTACTTCAACGAGTACATTCAGATCCCACATACGAGATTCTTCTTTAAAAATATGCTGGATACATTTTTGCCAATTCTCGGGTGTCACATGACCTAATGCTTCATCTAATAAGATTTTTATTTCTGACATCTTGAAGGTTTTATTTTTCCTTGCTACCTCAGATTTTACTTGAGCCCAGATTAACTCAATTGGGTTTCAACTCACAGTGACAGGGAGGCAAACGATGAATAATAATACCATGTTTCCGAGCCAATTCATCTACAGCATACTTTACAAAACTTTTCTTATGAAGACGAGTCAAGTCCAATAATTGCACTAATAGCATGGTTTCTTAGGGGCAATATCTTTAATTTTCAACCAATCAATTATTTGCCCTTTTCTCCAACTTGACGTTTGCAATGGCTCTAGCCGTCGATTGTGATATGGTGCATTATCCATCACCACTACAGAACCTGCTTCCAACTTTGGTATGATTGAAGCAAACCATCCTTCAAAACGCGTGGCGTCCATATCCTCGTGATAGTCTCCTGTTTTTTTTTTATTCAAATATTAATGCACCACCGTCTACAAAACCACTATCACTGCCAATGTGCGTGATTATTAAGCGTCTTCCTTTACCGGAAGGAGCTTTCGACCATTAATAAACCTTCCATGAAAGCTTGTCGACTGCTGGTGACATTAAGATCTTGCCAAACCTTCTGAACGGTATGGCCTTCGTTTAGCCATGTTTCGTCCATATAATAAAATATGCGATTCTTCATCCTGTATTGACGAATTTGTTGCAGGTAGTTACGCCGCCATAAAACGATGTTAGATTTTTCTAAAAGAACACTCTTTCGATTTCTTTTCAAATATCGGAAGTTCATAGAATGGAGAGTTCGTTTTAGCACTCGCATTGACACTTTTGGCATATCGGCGTCACCATTAATAGCGGCTGAAATTTTTGCCAAAGTTGGCAGTTCATTTTCAAAGAAAAAGGAATGCACTTTCCGACTGATGGATCTTTTCGTGTCCTCGTCAAGAATGATCCTTTTTTTCCACACGTTTCTACTTTGGTAGTAGAGCTAGATTCTTCTTTTATAGCTTTATACACGCTGCTCTCCCCCATTTTTGTTAAGCTGCTACATATTAAAACTGCTGCTGTCACGGATAAATTAGGATTTCATTCTCTTTAGGGCCAGTTGCACAAACGTTAATTAAAGATTTGTCAGATAATTACCGATTTTAAAAAGCAAATTTTGAAAATAGGGTGAATATTTTGAATGATCTTTTAGTTTTTATCAGTAATTAACTCTTCTAAAAGGGGGTAGAATTCATTTTCAGCACTATCAGACCAACAATTTGATAATACAGGGCATTTTAAAATCAGTAATTATCTGGCAGATCTGTAGTTAACGTTTGTGCAACCGGACCTTAGACCATCAAAAACGTTTTTAATTAAAATTTTCACTTCCGGTATCAGAGTGATACGCTTGTTTTTCCCAACAACCATGTTATCGGCCATTTTTTTTTTGTTTTTCAACACAAGAATCACTCAAACACAAAAATCTATTTGAATTTTAAAAATTGCTTCAACACTAACTGCTTTTTACCCAACGCTTGAAACGCTACTGAAATTACTTCGGCTTCTGCAAGTGCGATAAATGCTTTTCTAACAAGAAAACAGATAAGATAAGCTTATGGTTAAATCTCAGACGTACAAGAGAGTATGTGATGAGGTGTATTGCAGTAGATTAAAGAAGACAGAGAATAAAAGTAGACCCATTGTATTTTAATCAATAATAAAGATAAGCTTATCAGCTCTTGTAGCTCAATAAAATAATCAATTTTTTGCCGGTAGTTCGTACTCTGCGGCAAAATTTCTTAATAATAATAATGATAATAATAATAATATCTCTCTTTATTGTACGTAAAATTACAACAATCATTGCATCAGTACAATAGTGTTAAATAGAGTAAAATGTCGTGAAAACAAACTTAAAATTTAAACAATTATTCCAAATTCTAGAAGAAAGTGGTTTTGCCGCTCGATAGTTAACATTTTGCACTATTTTGATGACTCACTTTGCGGAATATTGAACTATATAGCAGAAGCCAGGATGAGGCAAACTAGGAAGATTTAATTTTTTGTTTTTGTTATCAGTGCGATAATGACTAATTATATCTTGAAATTGCTAAAATTGATAACAATAAGTAGAGAACACACAAATGTTACTTTTGTATTAAATTTTCAATAAGTTGTGAGTAAGTTCAATGTCTTTTCTACAGAAAATATTCACTCTACTAAGTCAATTCATGTTCCTTAATTTTATAAGTTATTGTAAAAAGAGTAACCTTATGACATACCAAATTGTATTTCTAAATCATTTACCTGCTCAATGACACCAAAATAAACCTAGGATGCCATTTAAGAAAATTAGATGGCGGCCTCAGACAAACGCCAGTCGCACAAAACAAATGAAACTCACATAAACGTATGAGTATTTATGTATAATTCAACCCCACCAAATGTAAAATCTAAATGTCAAACCCCCTCCGCGTAATCCCGCTTGGTGCAATACTTTTTACGCACCCTGTATAAGTTCTCGGCTCGGTAGGCGATGAAGTTGACCTCTGAACGACTCCCATGTGCTTCCAGTCGACTTATTTTATCGTTAGTTGAACAGCTTTTCAAATTTCTAGGAAAGAGCTGAGCCCAGCAAAAGCTTTTTGCAAAAGTCGAGGACAATAATAAAATTAGTTATTTACGATATAAGTGGGATACAGGCATTGTTACCGCACGCATGTGAATTTTGCAGGACGAGGCCGTTAGGCCGAATCCTGTAATCACCTAAGTGCGATAACAATGTGTATCCCATGTAGCTATATCGTATAAAACTTATCTACAATGACGAGAAATCTATTATTTTATCTATTATCTATTACGGGTTGTGAAGGGGATATAAAATACTTTTTTTTGTTTAAGTTTATTTCTTTAAGTATTTAGGTATCTAGGTATTAAGTAAATATATTTTTCATATACAGAGTTCGAACTATTTAAAAGGCCGCTACAGGAATATCTTGAACTATTGAAGATACGAGTTCGGTTAAATAAGAGAAAAGATGCGTAATTTTGTAGCTATCTCGAATACGTCAAAACTTGCAAGATATCTGTGACCGTTCCTGAAATATCCTGAAAAAACTTCAAAATCGAGATTTCTTATTTTCGTCATATCTTTTTTGTAATTGGAAATTAATAAATAATTTTTTGTAGGCTTACATAAGTCAGCAAGAGCTATACCCATCTGACTTTTTTAAAATGTTCAAAGCCGACTAAATCTTAGAGTTTTCATAGTCAACTTTCGTTTTTCTTATGGCCGCCATATTGTTTTTTATTTCGTTCGGTATGAAAAAAATAATGGAAATCAAAAACTTATAAAATTCAAAAAATAAATTTCAAAAATTTTTGTTCTTTTTTTTTCTAACAAAAGACAACTTTTTAGACCGAATATCATAGAGAAATTAAAAAACTATAAGGCAAGCAGTTTGACTTCATATTGTTCATTAATTTATATTTTAATATAAGATTATTAATTTTTGGTTTCCATTATTTTTTTCTTATCGAACGACATAAAAAAATTATATTATATTTTTCCGATGAATAGCTCATAACGGCTTATGTAAGCCTACGAAAAATTATTTATTAATTTCCAATTGTAAGAACTATAATGGCAAAAATAAGATTTCTCGATTTTTCAGTTTTTTCAGGATATTTCAGGAACGGTCACAGATATCTTGCATGTTTTGATAGATCCGAGATGGCCACAAAGTAGCTCAACTTTTCTCTAATTTAACCGACCTCGTACCTTCAATGGGTTAGGATATCCCTGTAGTGGCCCTTTAAATAGTTCTAACTCTAACTCATCGCAAGCGGTGAGGGAATGAACATTCCATCCATCGCATGGGGAATGTACGTCATTAGTTAACTGAAATTGGTAGTATAAAGAAGGTATTACTAAATGGTCGAAGAGAAAACATTTATTATACCTACATATACAATAATTAAATATGAGAAGTGTGATTACACTGTCATGGGCGGGGACAGTCTTGTGTCTTATAGCTTTGAAAATTTCATTACTCGTAAATTGCCTTCTTGCTTATTTCTTTTCATGTTTCAAGTTTTAAATGATGCGGTAGTATTACATAATTTAGTGAATTAGCTGGACATACTTCTCTAAGTATAGGACAATAGCTTCAACCAATTGATTATTCCTTAAAATATAATAATCTCTAAATTTTTTTCTCGCTTGTGATTAAAAGAATTCTCAAGAAAGCACGTTGGTTACTTTAACTAATGTTGCTGTTTGTACAGTCTTCAGAGTTATCAATAATCCCGGTATTCAGAAACCAATGAAAGGTGTAACTTCTGGTCGGAAGAGAATCATATTCGATAATGACGTGAAACTAGGTATGCTATTCATCGCAAATTTCATACTACATTTTTTAGAAATGAAATCCCCATTTTAAAAGCCATCCTAACAAAATTGCACGACGATGAAAAGAAATTGTTTACTGGCGCAGAATTTTTTTAATGAATTTCAGGAGCCTCGATGACCACAAAGAAATATAATATTACGCATATTCAGATACACATAATTCAGAAGAAGAACTGACAAGTCGTGCGCCACTGACATCTGCTTTCCCCTTATGTTCATTCCCCGCAGCTCTCTATTCGGCAAAACTGATAAGGTATCATCCGATTCGAAATCGCAGTATAGATCATAATATAGGTAATTTCTTCAGAATCTTCTTAGTTGTTGATATCAGGAAGAAAATCAAGCAGTGGAGAACGATATGTATGTTCATTTATTACTGTGTATTGTTGATTATGTAAATGTCTGTGGATCTCTAGATATACAAGAAAACTTAATTTAAAATAATGATTACATTGATGAAGTAATTCAATTTTGTTGTTTGCTGTTAGAGTGTTTGTTTTCTATTAAGTGTATTGCAAATTTCGATCTTTCCGAATCTTTCAGTCTGTGAGAGTTTAGGTGTTCATTGTATCTGATTTCTAGGTTTCTACAAGTTTGTCCTGAAACAAATATAAACTGAATTACAATGAGAACAGTTTAATCGATAAATTCCCGGTTTTTTGTAATTTAGATGACTTTTCTTTTGCATTCAGCAGTATAGAATCATTCTTCATAAAATAGTTAAATGAAATATTAAATGTAGTGGTGAAATTGCCCTTGATTTTTGTGTTGAAATGTTTCCAAAGTATGTTGGTGATAAATATATTTTCTGATTTCATTGTTTTGTTGAGAATACATGAGGTTTACGGCTAATTTGTGATGTTTTTATAATAAGTTTATAATTTTATAAATAAGTTGTCTATTATTGTTTTTCGATAACCATTCTCTTTTGAAATTTTTTGATAATAGAAATTTCTCTGTTAAATTTGTTCACTGACATTGGTATTGTAACAGCTCTATGTACGAGTATCATTGAATTATACGCTGAAAGTTTGTGTGAAATTGGATGATAAATAAAACACTAATGTTTTAAAAAATCTTACTTTATTTTTTAAAACATTAGTGTTTTATTTATCATCCAACAGTATGCAGAGATTCGACAAAGTAAGGGTTGAAAACAGAAAACATAAATTTTATGTGTTGCTTATCTACAGTGTGATCAGTAACTCGCGCACTCCGAATACAGGGCGATATAGAGCCCATTAAAATTAAGGATATTCTGCAAAAAAAATTGAATCCAACGGTTGGTTTTCAAGTAACAGAGTTTCCCTCATCCGAGTTTAAAGGTAATTTTTTCAATAACCGTGATAAAGATTAATGAAAAATTCAATTTACTGTAATGTCTGGAACGGATACCATGTAATTCATCCATTTTTTCCCCACAAAATTTCTTTGCAGAGGAATTGAGAATGTTGTTAATTGATGAAATACCTAAAACCGAACGAAATTTGAAGTTTGGCAACCGCCTAAACTCAACTGAGAATATAAAATATTCAAATGCCTTCGTTGCTATGGAAATGAAAATAATAACAATACCATCTAACCCGAACTTATTCACATGTTCAGTGTAGTGTTAGTTGCCACCTTTTTTTTACAAAAATGGTCATATATCTTTGGAAGAAAAAGACAGCACTGCAGTAAGAAAATTTACCACTCTTAAAAAGTGAAGTTTATCGCAGCATGCTCCGAGTGCGCGAGTTACTGATCAGCCTGTATGTACAGAAAATTCAAACTGATTATTTAATCTTTTGATAGACAAGTCTAAAAAGTTTATAGAATTATTTTCTTCTCATTCTACAGTAAACTTAATATTTAGATGTAAGCTATTGATGAAAATAAAATAAATAAATAAAAATAAATAAAGAAAATCTTCCATTCACATAAAGCAGATAACATCAAGTTTTGGTTTAGGTATGTAGACGATGTTCTTTCTTGTTTAGTAGGTTCCTCTAGACAGTTAGATAACTTTCTTAATATCATCAATAGCTTAATATCATCAAAATATTAAAATTTTATTAAACAAAATATCAAGTGAAGAAAATAATTCTATAAACTTTTTAGACTTATCTATCACAAGATTAAATAATCAGTTTGACTTTTCTGCTATAGAAAATATGCAGGGCATAGTACTTAAAACATATACGATGTCGTCATTACTGAGCCAAGGAACACTCTTGTATAAGAATTTTTACATCAATACAAAGTTAATTAGATTATAAAACTGGCCTGTTTTTGTATTTTTTCAAAACTCAAAATTTAAGGGGGTATTGAGGGGTACCGAGACTTTTTCAACACCCTGTCTATTAAACATTATTTGTCAAATTATATAAAATATGTCAAACATTATATGAAAATATCAGATTTTTCATCAGCCTGCATAGCAATTTTATCCCCACGATAGGATGTCACGTGAAAATTAAGATAGGGACATGTAAACTGTTTTCTGCTGTCTTGAGCCGTTATCATTGTGAGCTGCTTTGAAAATGCAAAATGGCGATTTTCACTTGTTTATAACTCAGAAGCTATTCAGTTTAAACTCAAACTGTGAAAACCATCTTTACTGAATTTTCTCAGACAATATAAAAATGTAATAATATACAGGGTGTCGCATTTAAAATATCAACGTTGTTTCATTTTTTCGAAATAAGCGGCAACATCGAAATGCCGAAAATATTTTAGATCGATAGAGCAGAGCCAATTATTCAAGTGACTAAATTTTTAGAAAAATCCAATCTGCCGAGTGTTAGAATGCTTATTATCAACGGATATTTTACATGTAAAATTCCCGTTGATGGACAACCATTGGATAATCATTTTTATTAAGCGTTCTAGCACTCCACCCAATGACTCGTTTTCCGTAAACGTCTAAGGTACCATCGACCGAATTTCGAAGAAAGCTCATAAAGAGTGGTAGAATGTTTATTCAAAATTATAGTGTCATAATTTCGACTACTAGAATTAAAAAAATTAAATAAATGTTTATTTTTATACTTAACTGCTTTGTGACAAAAAACAAGAATTCAAGAAAAATCCATTCGCGTCTTTTATTTGAAGTTTCTTAAAAATAATATTCATTGATGTGTTCTCGGATCAAGTCACTGGACTTGATAATTTTATTCCAGTTAGGGTAAATTAGCCACTTTAGCAAAAAAAAACTGCAAATTTCAACATATAGGGTAAAATATAAATATTCAAGATATTTTCGAAATAGACGATATTTAATGAAAGTGTAACATAATGTATCTTGAAAATTGTGAATCTCTAGACCTATATGTTTATATGAATTTTTCGTCATAAGATTACTCAAAGCATTACCCCTCTGAATTTTGGCCAAGCTTTACAGTAAACACCGTGTATATTAGACATAAGTTAATGCTTCATGCAAAAAAATTTTTCCGATTCAATAAATACATAAGTACCTACCGATTGTTGACGAAACGTGGTTCCAGAACTACCTACTATATTAGAAACATTCATTAAAAGATTAATATGATCGGAAACTTTAATTTTCAGAACCTCTGAACGTGTTTGATTTAGTGTTCTAAATTTTAGGAAAGCTCGAATGAGTAAATAATTCATTCTGGCACCACTAAATCAGTTTCACAGAAAAACGGCTCTCAAAGAGCTTTAAAGAATCAGCATTTAACGCTATCATCCGCAAATATTGCCAACCCACTTGAAAATGCACACTAATTGATGTTGTCTCCCTAATTCTTATCAACGTTGTACATTACATTTCCAAGCATGTCTAATAGGATTGCTTTAGTTTCAGAAAGCCTTCAGAAAATTAATAGAACATAAATAGGAAGGAATAAAAAATGTCCCAGGTACCTAGATGACAATTTCTTATGTATAGAACATTTCAAGATATTTTAAAGTCATAAATCAGAGACAAAGAGACAAACATAATTCCTTTACATTTTACGATAGATGGGTAAAGTATTTTTTATAGAATTGCCAAGAAATTGAAAAAAAACATTAGGTACACTACAGGTATCAACAGATGGCCCTTAGGTAGGTACCTGAGAGACTAATGTTTACTATCTCAGCAAACTACCCTGCCCATCTATTGTCAAATAAAGTGCTTTTTATGGGTTTATGATCGCCTTTGGATAATGTATTTAAAATATTGTAAAATGATATTATCATTATGTCAATCAAACTAAAATAAATATTATCTCAATAAAAAGTAAACGTGAATAAGGCTCAAATCAGAACCAAAACTTTTTGGCAAACTTCATGTTTAAATAATAATTATAATAATTAAAAAAAAAAACTAGAACTCGTAAAATCAACAACAATAGTAATAATTTCATTGGCTCAAGAAAGTAGGTACCTACAATGTTATAAATTTACATACAATCATTGGCAGGTAGTTTTGCATAATTGCTTTTCGAAGTCTATTATTTGTATCTATAGTTTAGGGTGATTTTCATTTTTCAAACAGAAGTGTGTCCCAAATAGTCTATAATATAATGTTAGATTAATAAAGCATTAAAAGTGGGCCGTTCGTTCTTTTTTAAATGAGTTTTGTTAATTCAGTGAACGGATGTACATAGAATGTCCCGAAACATCCGAGTTTAAAGTCAGAATTCCGAGTTGAAACTCGTAATCAGGGGCGGGCTTAGCAGCTGTGCTGTGCCTGTCCGCACACATGCGGCAAGTTCATGGAGCGGCGGGCGGAAGTAATAATTCAAACATAATTCATAACAATAACAAAAAATATTAAAATATCATACCTTGCATGCATGTTCTTCAAAGTTTAGTACCATTTTATAAAACTACATGAAAAATGCTACAATTGCGGTAAAAAGTACCTGTTTGAACATTATCTGCACTGAATTGTAGTATTTCTTTCCAATATTTGTGTTGATGTTTTTCTTTCTGTTCCCTTATATACTTATTTATTTTGTTTACGTATTAAATGTGTTAAATTGTGTTACTTATTATACGCTTATATGTTTGGTTGTCATTAAAATTACCATTTCTTCTTTCAGTTGTTTTTTTTTTTGTTAAAACTTATTTTTAGCTCAAAAAAATCTAGAACCATTTCTAATCTTGGCTAGTTCTAGAAAATGGTACTAAACTGTGAAAAAATGCATACAGGGTGAACTTTTTGACAAAACCGACAGAGACCTGAAGAAGTAAGTACGGCCCTGCAGTTTTCGAATCGGCGAAAGATGCGAGGTATTAAGTGTCATGAGTGAAGCATATCTACCAAATTTAATTAAATTTCATCAATTATTCGTTCAAAAGATACTGCTCATCATAAATTTCGACCAAATGCATGATGACACTGTAACATCGAAACGAAGGATCTCGGAAAAACTTCAAAACCAGATCCTGAATCGCATTTAAAAACTACACCTACCCTTAAGCTTTGTCGGTCTGCTGGTGAAACACGCTGTATAGGCTCCCCGTGGTTCATCAGACGTAACGCGAAAATGTATCAGTATGAATGCAGTTATTGCTTAGTGTGATTAACATTTATGCACTTGTTTTTTTTTTTTAATTTTTCTCTCAAACCCCCCTCATTCTCGGGGGACATTTTCCGCACCATTAAACCCTCCTGTACAGCCGAATTTACCTAATCTAATAAATAACACACATTTCTATTGGAACCAATCTACCATTTCTATTGGTGTTTAATTTTCACCCACAAGAAATTGCTTATTGCCCTCTCATACGTAGATATTTGTTTTTAAGAGGGAGGGGTGGGGGCACTTTCTGTGCAGGTGGGAAATAGGCTACACCCGGTCCTGCTCGGAATTCTTATTTTAAAATCGGAATTCCGACTTTGAACTCGGAATTCCGATTTTAAAATAAGAATTCCGACTTTAAACTCGGAATTCCGACTTTGAACTCGGAATTCCGAGTTTAAAGTCGAAATTCTTAGTTTGAACTCGGAATTTCAAAAAATAAAACTGGTTTGGCGCTTCTACGCCTTCGTAGAAAATATATATGTAGGTAATATATGGAGTAAAACTACAGCTATCTTAACTTTTAGGTTTTACTAATTGTCATTAGTGTCCTATATTTTAGTAGTTAATTTATTTTAATTTGCAGTGAAGTAAGTACCCATGATGGAATTATGTTAAAACCGAGGTTGAAACATCAACGTCCCCCAATAACATTTTTTGACTGGTATTATATACAGGGTGTTATGTAATTGAATGTCAATATTTGAGGGGGTGATTTCTTAACTTTTGAGATACAGGGTGGTAAAGTTATATGAAAATAAATAATTTTTCCGTAATATCTGTAATACAGCTCTGGATATTAATGAAATTTCGTATACAGGTATTACGCATCCGCAGAGGCATTTTTTCATGTACCACGTTTCATTCTATTTCCATTAGAGACGGTGGTGCACGATCGTGCAGAATTTTACCAGCATATTTTAGCAGACATTGATGGTACGCCACTGATTTCTGTTCAAATAGAAATCATTTTTGAAATCCCCATTCATTTCCAAGCAAATTTGATTACTTGTTTTTTCAGTCCGATGCACGGTTTTCGCCTAAAAAATTAAATCTGTTGCTCTACATGGTCACAAGATTGTCGTTAAAGTGACAATAAAAAAATATAAAAATATGCAGGTAAAATTCTGCAAGATGTCACTAGTGGAGATAAAACGAAATGTGGTACATGAAAAAATGCCTCTTGATGAGTAATACCTGTCTATGAAATTTCATTAAAATATTATTATTCAAAGCGGTATTACAGATATTATGAAAAAATTATTTATTTTTAAATACTTTAGCACCCTGTAGCTCAAAATATAAGACTTTTAGGACATATGTTCTTATGAAGTTTTCTTCTTAAAATGGACCCAAAAATCACCCTCTTAAATATTGACATTCATTTACAAAACACCCTTATATAAATTGTTTGTATTTTTTGAGAGAGATTTGCCCAAATTAAGATTGTATACGCAAACGATTGATTGGTAACAAAACTGATTAAATTGGTTATGCTGTTATTTGTTAATGCAATATTTACTAGATATGCATGGTGGCCCAATGAAAAAAGACCTAATAACATAAAACTGAGGATGTACGCGAGAAACGCCGAAACAAGTAAATTTTCTTATCAAGGGTGACATATTTGGGTGACAAATTTAACGAATCGATAAAACAGATTTTCCTAACCGTTACTTTATTTCCTTCATATTTGCATCTGCATATACAACGTGGTGATAAAGTTTGGAACAATATTCATAATAATAATTTTAATAATAACAATGATAATAATGATTATATTTTTCACTTTGCCAAGTCATGACTTAAACTTTTTTATTATGACGTCATCGCTTTTTTTTTAATGACAACCGCAATTTTTTTCACGTTATAAAAAAAATGGTACCTTACATAACGATTTTTTTGAAAAAAATGCAGATTTTTCAGAAAATGCACTGTGATAAAATAAGATAATTTTTATTGTTTTGGTACGTTGCTGTTACAAAATGAAAAATTGAATAAAACTAAGAAGTTGCTATCTCAACTTGTGGACATTTGGTGTCATTTTTGTCAATTTCTGTGTTATCAGACACTTATCTTGTACTAATCTTTGCTCTCAACACGTGAAAATTTTATGCAAATATACTTAATAAGCTTGTGAGAGATTTACTTGCTCGTGTAAATTGCCCCTACAATCAAAACCAACTTTTATCTACGCAAGCTGATATTATTGATTATGGATTGAAAATGGTACGTTCAACCGAACGGGAAAGAATTGAGATCTTAATGATGGTTGGTTACGGCGACAGGCTCAGAAGTCATCAGGAAGCATGCGATTTCTTTAATCAACATCACCCCGATAGACCGCCAATTGCAAGATCTACAGTTAGTAAAGTGGTAGCTAACTTCATAGAAACAGGATCCGTGAATGATTTGCCCAGACAAGGTCGATACAAAGTGAACGAAGAAGTGAAATTAAATGTTGTACTAGAAGCCGAAGAAAATCTACACACTTCTACCAGGCAATTACCCTTAAATAACAACCTACACCATTCTTCCGTAGTAAAATTGTTCAAAACAGAGAAGTATCCGTATAAAGTGCAACTCGTACACGAGTTAAACGAGGACGATCCAGATCGTCGACTGCAGTTTTGTGAACAATTGATGTTACGGTGCGATGAAGATGGCAATTTTCTGAATGGTAACAACGCAGATGTGCCTCGTGAAGACATCTGGCTTCAACGAGACGGGGCTCTTCCTCACTTTGGCGCAGACGTACGTCAGTATCTAGATTTCACATTTCCTGGAAGATGGATAGGGCGTAGAGGTGCAATTGAGTGGCCACCACGTTCCCCAGACTTGACTCCCTTTGACTTTTTTCCTGTGAGGATGTTTGAAATCTAAAGTTTATTTCAATAGATCAAATAATTTGGAGGAACTACAGGATAGAATTCGTGCTGAAGTGAAGCAAATAAGTCCTGAGATTTTTGAGCGCTCTGTACACAGTGTGTACACTCGTATCGGCCAATGCCAAATGGTTGGTGGAGAGCACATTGAACATTTACGTTGAGTTTAATCTGTTGTTTTATGTACAATTATTTTCTATTCGATTAAATTATTATTTTTATTTTCTTAAATAAATCTGCATTTTTTTCAAAAAAATCCTTATGTATGGTACCAGTTTTTTCATGTCATGATTTGAACGGTAAGGAGATCTCTTGGAAAAAAAAAATTGAAGTTGTCATTAAAAAAAAGCGATGACGTCATATTTGACAAATAGATGACGTCATAATAAAAAAGTTTATGTCATAACTTGGCAAAGTGAAAAATATAATCATTATTATCATTGTTATTATTATAAAATTATTATTATTATTATTATTATGAATATTATTCCAAACTTTATCACCACGGTTATTTTTACATTTTCACAGGAAATAAAGTAATAATAATTGCTCAACAAATTATTTATTATTACTTTTAATAAAATCAGCTGTTTGAGTGAAACTGCCAAAAATATTCTTCTATAATACCAGCAGTGTTGCATGCAAAATTTTAATTAACTATAAGTTAATTGATTTGTCAGTTTTCATTTCTCATTATTTATTCGTCACAGCTACTAGAGTAGCAATTCATAATACCCGTCCGTGAACCAATCAAAAGCTGTAAATTTGATAAACAGAGCAAAGCTGTGAATAGGAACGTTAACTGACATTTCTAAGAATCTACGCGTGCGCAGTCGGTAGTCGGTAGTGGAAGTTTTCAAGAAATTTTCAAGAATTATGAACGTTATTATTCGTAGGTGTTGAATTATCAATCATAATACCCGGTTCTTGTCCAATCATAGCTACCAGCAATTCATAATGCCTGCTGGTGTACCAACCAAAAGCTGTAAATTTGATAAACAGAGCCAAGCTGTGAATAGGAACGACAACTAACATTTCTCAGAATCCACGCGTGCGCAGCCGGTACTCGGTACTAGAAGTTGTTAAGTAAAGTAAATAAAAAAATATTTTGATTAAAATTTGTTTTTTTTTTTATACAGGGTGTCCCTTATCGTTATGTTTAAATCTTGTGAGCATATAGTAGGCTTAATTTTGAGCCCAAAAAACCCAAAAATGGCAGGTCTATCTTTATTCGTTACGAAGTTACAGGCCTAAGAAAATTATGTCTAGTAAATAGCAAAGATTCAACTTTGAAAACCACACAACCACATGTGTTGTGGTTTAGGCTAATAATTTACTGTTATGGTAACGACATGAGTAAATGTCACCAAAATAAACATTAGAAGAGGTTCTCCTGCTCATACAAAATGGCATTTGGATTCAATATGGGGCACCAGCATATTTCGGAATTGGCGTTTGTAACTAAATTCCAAAAAGCAATTATTATTGGATCGTATTCAGCATGCTGGTCAAGAAATCGGTCGCGAAAAAAGTCGAGAAATTAGAACTGTTACTTCTGCAATAGGCCTCCGAGCACAAGTTTGTATTCAGCAAGGAATAGGACATTTTTAACACATGATAAACTAAAGATTTGGTCAATAAAATAAGCTTTATGTGGTTTTCAAAGTTAAAGCTGGTATTTACTAGACATTATTTTCTTAGGCCTCTAACTTCGTAACGAATGCAGATAGACCTGCCACTTTTGGGTTTTTTAGACTTAGAAATAAGCCTACTATATGCTCACAAGATTTGAACATAACGATACGGGACACCCTCTATACAGGGTGTCCCATAATATGTGGGCAATCTCCCGGATTTGGGTAAATTTCGTAAAAATAAATGAAAAAATAGCTATAAAATTAATTCCTCAGACACACCCCTACAAAGATATTAGCTATTGAAGTTGAGGGTTGAAAATCAATTTTTTGCAATAACTTTTTTATTTCTTGACCGATTTTGATAATTTTTTGTGTTATTTTGTATTATTTGGGATTGTTTAGAATAGTGTTTCATAATCTTTAGTAGCACATACATAGACCTCTGGATGGCATAACCCCCTCATTCACTTGAAAGAAAACAATAAAAAAAATAATTTTACAGTTTTTTGAGGTTAATTTTCTTTTTATTTGACATTTTTTACATAAAAAATGTATCTTTATTTATTTCGATAGGGCGAACCGTTATCGAGATAAACGTCCTTCTAATAGGTGATGCGTCGCAGGAACTTTCTAAATTTCAAGTAAATTTTAACAAGATGGCTGATCTATGACAGTAAATTGAGCAGGAAACAAAACAAAAACTTAATTAAATACACGTCAGTGTCAAAGATTTAATTTCATGCAGATTCAATTCTAACTGATTTTCTGCGTATTCAGCGTTTGTGTATAGCTCATTTTAAAATCAGTTAGAATTGAATCTGCATGAAATGAAATCTTTGACACTATTTGACGTGTATGTAATTAAGTTTTTGTTTTGTTTCCTGCTCAATTTACTGTCATAGATCAGCCATCTTGTTAAAATTTACTTGAAATTTAGAAAGTTCCTGCGACGCATCACTTATTAGAAGGACGTTTATCTCGATAACGGTTCGCCCTATCGAAATAAATAAAGATACATTTTTTATGTAAAAAATATCAAATAAAAAGAAAATTAACCTTAAAAAACTGTAAAATTATTATTTTTATTGTTTTCTTTCAAGTGAATGAGGGGGTTATGCCATCCCGAGGTCTATGTATGTGCTACCAAAGATTATGAAACACTATTCTAAACAGTCCCAAATAATACAAAATAAAACCAAAAATTATCAAAATCGGTCGAGAAATAAAAAAGTTATTGCAAAAAATTGATTTTCAACCCTCAACTTCAACAGCTAATATCTTTGTAGGGGTGTCTCTGAGGAATTAATTTTATAGCTATTTTTTCATTTATTTTTACGAAATTTACCCAAATCCGGGAGATTGCCCACATATTATGGGACACCCTGTATAAAGGAGTAGAAAAAGCATAGTACTACATTCGCGATTATTGCCATTATTTACTGGATAATGACAATACAACTCGCTAAAGCTCGCGCCATTATCATCATCTCGTGAATAATGCTTCATAATCGCTCATATAATAATTATTATACTATTATCTGCAACCAATCATTTGTTAAAAATAGTTTAATGCCCGTATTCACAAACGATAGTTTCCTGAATAATTACATAATTAATTATCCCCATCTCATTCTATTTCGAAAAAACTGCATATCTCCATCTCACTCATTTAATTAATTACGTAATTATTTAGGAAATTATTGTTTGTGAACACGGGCATAAATGTGACATCACTGTACTTTTTTAAATCACCTTCCAAAGGACTAACTTAAATAATCTGCATTTAGATTTTTTTTACTTATAATAAGACTAAAAACGGCAGATCGAAAAAGGTAAGACTAATAATAATAATTGGCTGCTTTTTGAAGTTATTGAATTAAAGATAAAATAAAAATTAAAATTATAAAATTGTTCCAAAAGTGTTGATTGTTTTATTTCTTTTGAAATTAATTTACTTTTCCACACTTCAAATTTGACAACAACTTCGTCAATTTAATAACTCAAAGTAAATTTTTTTATCAACGTCAAGAAAAAAGACGACTATCTCAAAGCATCAAAATTGCTGCTTCACGTTTGCATAGTCTACCAACTTGACAGCTCATTGACATGCCACTTGAAATATAAAAAAGTCTATTATGTTTTCAATAATTATTATTTGTTTCTGATCGGCGTTCCTCCCGTGTTTCACTTTGATATGATAAATTATTTATGAGCGCAAAGAACGAAGAAGGTTTGGACTCGTCTTCACACTGAAACCCCGTGCACTGAAGTGATTCTGTGGAACTAGGAAATTAACTACTTATTATTATTATTATTATACAGGATGCTTCTAAATGATATAGGCCAAAATTCACAGGACCTAATTCCTGAACCAAATTCAACTAGAAAAGTTCTAACTAGAACTTTTCTCGTTGAACAAATTTTACTAGAACAAATTTAACCAGAAAACCAAGGAGTCTGCTTTTCAAAATACATGTTGTGAAAGTTTTATAAAAATCGGTTTTTAATATTAAAATCCCAAAGATTATTTTTAGAGACTCGTTTACAAATTTTATATATTTTTGGGGGTTACGCAGCTAAAATTACAACTTTTTTTCATATTTTTTCGTATCTTACTTTGATTTCCTACAAAAAAAAATACAAGCCGCATCAATTATGTGATGCGGCTCAAAAATGCGGATCAAAAAAGTGATTTCTATTTTAATAATTTTCTTTATTTATAAAATTCGTAAACAAGTTAGTGGCCTACGTTACTTTTGTGAATATATTCGTGAAAATTATTATCTATACTAGAATTCGTTTAGTCTGTGCAGTAATTTCCAAGAAGCGATAAGGGCTTATGAGGGGAGCAAGTTGCCAATATGCCCATTCGAAGTAATTTATTATTACACTAAAATTATATGGATCGCTTATTTTTAATCATAAAGTAAGCTATTCGGGTCAAAATTTAATTGTGACATAGTAATCTTATTATAGTACACAACAGTGTAACTTGAATTTATTTAATTCATATACACTAATTAAAATTTCTAAAAATTTGTGCAAACTTACAACTGGCAACAGCGCATTTAAAATAATTCATAAGAGTAGAGAAACCCAAACACTACAAGTACTCTACAACCGATAACTTACGAATCCCATAAATTCCCTTGTATACAGTTATGCGAACCGAGTCGAAGCGGTCGCATCGCATCGTTAAAGGGCCACGTGCTTGTGTGAAGCTGTTTCAGATCATTGTCGTGGTGTTCGTACAGTAAAAGGGTGTTGAATTAACGATCTTAAAATTATTTTATAAGTGAGTATAATAATTATATTGCTTTCTGCGGGTGTGATCAAAGGTGGTTGTTACAGCTGTGATACTTAATATTGTATGTGATTTGCATATAAACAATGGCAGCATCCGAAGATGGCAACCGTAAGCGTGCTCGTACTGCTTGTAAAAACTTCTCCTCCGGTGAAAAACAAATCATCGACAATGTGTACCGTGGCCTTAAGGAAAGAAACCCGGATATGTTGAAAGATGACGTTGTGAAACTGTGCAGTAGTTTGACGAAAGTTGGTGTCAGAAGTGTGTACAAGATTATTAAAGAAAAATATATGTCCAAAGATGACCAAACAGTGTACCAGAATGTTGAAAATCAAGGACCACGTGGAAGGAAGAAAATTCAGCTGGACGACGATACAAAAAATGCCATACGCCGAGTCTTCCATTCGTATTTTTTTAGAAATGAGATTCCAACTTTAAAAACAATCTCTGAAAATTTAGCTTCAGATGATAGTTTACCGAATATTTCACGCGCTGTTTTATTACGCACTCTACGTGAAATGAATATTCGGTACCTCAAAAGTACCGATGAAAGTAAGATATACTCAAAAGTAAGATGAAATAAAATTCATCAAATATATTATATAATCAAAAGAGATAGAAACAGTCATCTGATTGAAAAGGAGGAAATTATTGTGTGGCGCCGCAAATATTTACAGGAACTTCGCCAATATCGTCGCGATGGACGGAAAATTTATTTTACTGATGAAACGTGGCTCAACGCAGGCCACACCGTTTCGAAAGTTTGGCAAGACTTGAATATAAAAAGCAGCAAACAAGCGTTCATGGACGGTTTCTCCACCGGCTTAAAAGCATCATCAGGTAAGGGGAGTAGACTCATAATCTGCCATATCGGAAGTGACTCTGGTTTTGTGGAAAACGGACTGCTGTTGTTTCAATCCAAAAAGACGGGTGACTACCACGAGGACATGGATTCGGAGAAGTTCGAAACGTGGTTTTCACAAATATTAGGCAGACTTGAGCCAGGGTCAGTAGTGGTAATGGACAATGCCCCCTATCACAGTAGACGCTTGGAAGCTTTACCAACCACCGCATGGCGAAAAGGAGTCATAATAGATTGGCTCTCCAGGAAAAATATCGAACACGAAGCCAATATGCTGAAAACTGAACTTATGAATCTCGCAAGAGCACACAAACAAAAATATATCAAATATGCTGTGGACGAAATGGCTCGTGAACGCAATATCATCGTACACCGTTTGCCACCATACCATTGTGAACTCAATCCAATTGAATTGATTTGGGCTCAAGTGAAGAATCATGTTGCTAAAAATAATTCCACTTTTAAAATCAATGACGTACGAGATTTACTTCTCGATGTTTTAAGCAATCACGTATCTGCAGAATCCTGGAAAAATTGTATTAGGCATACAATGACAGAAGAGGACAAAATGTGGGATTTGGATACGATAATGGACGTTACGGTCAATCCACTAATAATTAACGTTAACCCCGAAAGTGACATATCTTCGGAAAGTGATTTTAGTGATTCGGATAATTGAATAAATTAAAAAAAAAACAATTAAAAATTAATCAAAACAAAAAAATTGTATTTTCAGTATTTCAGTTGTTCCAGTTTTGAAAAAAATTATGCGGGTGAGTGGAATTTTTGTTATTTAGTTATGACAAATAATTTGATGCTAGGGAGTACAATTTCAATTGGTGTAGTTGAAATCATTTTGACGAGAGAGTTGTTTTAATTCTAAAAATTTCACCCTGTATAAATATTTGTATAGGTTTTTGCATAATTTACAAATTATTATCTATTATTTCACTTTGAATTTTTATTTGAATTTATCAATTTTAAAGACAGCGCTTCTAACAAAGAAGCGCACGCCTATGGAACACCTAGAGCGTGGAGAATTGCTTCCAAGTATTTACTGCACAGACTAAACGAATTCTAGTATAGTTAGTGCTAATTTAGCTTATTCTCACAACGAATATCATTGTCAAATTTTACCAAAATCTTTGTTTTACCAAAAAAAAATTTTTTGGTAAAAAAAGTTTTACCAAAAAAACAGGATCTTTGAGATATTAATAAAAAACTTAAAAAAAAGCTTTTGTACCCTGTATCTTGGACATCATACTCTTCAGGTCACATGTTTGTATGAACTTCTCTACTTGAATTTGGTTCCAGAATGCGCCCTTGGAATTATGGCCTATAACTAAGTAGCACCCTGTATAATTAAAAAGCTCATTAAAGCCTACTATTAATATTTGAAGATATACATTAATACTATTTTAGATATTTTTTTCAGATGATAATATTTTCCTATCAAGAAGCTGCACCAGGAGAATATGATTGCTGGGCTTATTTTTCACCATGGGGAGAAAAAGCATATGTTACATGGTAATGTTTATTTTTAGTAATAGGTACACGTCTATCTTCACTAGCATGTTAAAATGTACGTATATAGTTTGTTCAATGGATCTTTGCGTGCCGTCATAAATGTCAATGGTATGAACCGAATCAATTCAGAACTTCCACTTTGATAAGTAGTAGTTCCGATGTTGTTGTTTTTAGGTGTACGGTATTTTTATAACTGAACAGGTAATAAAAGTATGTAAATATTTGTACAGTAGTGTCTCCCTTCCTTGAAAATTATGAACTAGAAATTTAATCTCAAATCTAAATATTTTAGGACGGCTACGACTACGATTGGTGCTCTGACGTTCGTAGTTATTCTTTGTTTCTCTCACTATCATCGGATGTCTGAGCCTCGGTAGACATATGATTATCTTTTTTACAAGCATTTGCACGTCAGCATTGAAGGAGTGAGCTGCATGTTTTCGTTGGTCGTAGAGAATTCGAACACACGCAAAGATCCATCGAGCAAATGCATGTGGTACAGATAGCTGTTTTGTACGGAACCAAAGCACTCTTTCCAAAACTTTCCAAAATAACTCTTCAAAAAGCTCAACACCCTGTAGAAACAACATTATGCCGTTGTGGACATTTGTTCATATTAACTTTTTTTTCATAAAATGGTCCGAGGTATCACATCCAGAAGTTTTATCATGTTATTAAGAAACACCCTGTATATTTCGTCACTAGGCGTGCATTCATGAGCCCATTGTTTCCAGCGACGGCACTGAATCCAAGATTCTCCTGGTTTTCTGTCTCCAAAACTTTCGCAACATATCACACATATGATGTATTTTTTGTCAGAGGACTCCTTTTCCAAAATTTGTCTTTTAACGTGCTTTAGCTTCCTAATTTCGGCTGGTCTTTTCCCTTTCTGATCACTTATGGTTTTCTTTTGTAACTTCAGAGAATCCATTCCTGAAGTGTCAGATTAAATCGCCGATTTCCTTTTTTTCGACCTCATGCTTGATGGACCTCTGAAGCAGCAGAAGAAATAGGTCTTATAGTTGATATCGAAAAATTAGAAGAAAAAGCGGATGACTGATTCACTTTCTGGCTACAAATGGCTTCTTCTGTGTTAGTTTTTACATATTTTATCTTTCTTTTTTCTTTATATTTATACCTGATGTTTAAGGAAGGCTGATGTTTAATATTGTTTGGTGTAAGAGCTCGTAACAAAGCCTCTCTTGCAAGACCGGGGATGTCACACTTATATAGTCATATATTTTCCTGGGTTATTGCGCACCCTTGCAACAGTGCTCGCAGGTTATATATTTTTTTAGTGATTCATACACAGACCTGTCAAGACGCTGCAATATGTGAGGGAAACGATAGTAACACCACTCCATTTTCTTTTGCATACTTCGCTGTTTTATAAGATGTGTGTGAGACATGGTTGTCGAGAAGCAAGAGAAGTGGGTTCTCTTTGGATGGACGAACATCCGATATGAAATGTTCCATAACAAAATTCGTCTTCAGTCTCCAGCCTGAACTATTTTCTGAACCAATAGAATCCGCCGAACCATCGCGTATAAAATGATCGTCATATCTTTTTCGGAGAAATAAAAACATTGGTGGGATAGGTATCAATCCAAAATGCATTGAGTGCTAGGCATAATGTAACGAGAACTCATCTTTTACCAGACGTTATGCCGCCGACCTGTTTAGTTCCTTTCTCTGCGATTATTTCTACCCTCTCTACTGTTGTGGGTCCCACTTTATCAACATTCGAAATGTCGCTTGCATGAACTTGAATCTCTCACGGACATCTGCGAGTTCATTAAAAAATGTAGTGGCATTTGGCTTGTTAAAATTTGGAGCTCTTCCTGTAATACTTGTAGACTCTGGAACACGGACAAAATTTTGATGTTTCAAAAAATTTGTCAACCAATCTTCACCAGCAGACTTATCCCTAACCATGATGCAGGAAAGTTAATTTTGTATACCACAATATATTCGAAGGCCAGTTGTCTAGCTTCTCTGGGTGGCAAACCAAAATAAATTTTAAAGCAGTGCTTTAAGTATTCAACAAATTTATTTAGCTGCTTTTTCGTAAATACTTTTTTATGTTTGTTGTATCCATATCTTTCAACCGTAATTATGCAATATTAGTAACTACTTAGGTATGTCGTCATTTATTTTATTAAAAACTATAATACAAATAATTGAGGAAGCATAACTAAGAAACTTAGAAACTATTAAGAACTGTTGTATTGTTTAGTAACTTCAAAATGTTTATATAACTTTCCGTAAATTTTTAAAAATTTAAAAAAATAGAGACACGTCACTTCGTAAAATTGAAAAAAAAAAGGTTTTTGTTCAAAGTAAGAAACGTCCGCGATTGCATGTCCTGTATGAAGACTATAGGGAATTGAGACACGCCACTTCTTGAGATTGTAAAGCCAACATTTTATGTAGGTAGTAGACATATTTGAAATTTAGATTTCAAATTATTTTAAATGGCAGTGTCACTTCGTGATAACGACGAAATATGCGAAATAAAAAATTATTGATATAAATTATCGAAAAAGTAGTAATTATTTGAACGGTCTTGACATCAGTGGTTTGGTTCCTTACATAACAGCTACCTGGAATGTTATTATCTAAACATATATTACATCTTGTTTAAATTTTAATTGCATATTTTTAGCATGACCATTGATATACTAATTCTTCAAAAATCAGTAGTAATGTGAAAACTGTAAAGTAAATAAAAAATACGCTTTTGTGTAAGTACTTATGCAAAATTTTGAGTTCAATAATTAATTTTCATAATTCTATAAAAGTTGATATGCCTTATTTATTCAATTCTGTGATTCCTATTATGCGTAGATGAGCTTGACTTAGTCAGTGCACTGATCTTAGTCTGATTATCGTCAGGTTTCTCTTATTATTTATTTTATTATTTGTTACGAACCATGGTTTTTGGGGAAATTTTCCTGTAGAGTTATACAATTTGCATTTCAACCGGAATTACTGTTGCTTCCATTCGGTAGACCAATTTTCGAATAATCTACTTTTGAGTCCAAGTTCTATGTCACATATATCTGGTTTGAGGTTTAAGGGTACATTTAAACATCTTCCAGTGTTTGCCATGGTGTCTTATTTTTAATTTCCTGATGTATTGGAGTGGCCAGGAATTCAGCCTAGATTGAATATATAACCCTCTTTAGCTGCCTGTGATATCGTTCTTCTGGTGTTTAGGGAAATATCTCTCAATTGAAGTTGCAATTTTTTAATTGTAACTTGAAGAGAATCAGTCAATATTAAATTTCGAGATTACTATTTCTACTCCTTTGCCGATAACTATTGTTTCTGCTGTAGATATTTGCATAAAATCTGGTAGTTTTGAAGAAAAGGATATATTAAGTTCTCGGCTATGAATTCTTGGATTCGGATTGCAGATGATTTGTTGATTTTTGAGGCATTTGTCTAAATTAGGCTGCATTTTTGTTGTTTGTATTTTTCTATATTTTGAAAGAATTTTTGTTCAATTTGTGTATCTGACTTCGTAATGCTCAAAGTCAAATCAAGTAAATAGATGTCTACAACCTGATGTTCATATTCGATTTCAAAGCACGGAGGCACTTTTTCCCTATTTATTATATTTTGATAATTTGATAGCTCTTATTAGACCGCAATTAGATTTTTTTGTTTGTTTGTCCAAAATTTGCTATTTGAATGATACTTTTGCTGCAGCGCTCTTATAATGGGAATTAATGGATGTTTTCTTCTATTCTCAAGAGACATTTCTCCGCATTCTGCCTAGAAGAACATTTGTGGGAGTTGTCTTCATTAGGACTGCAATGGCACTGAGAGCTTTGAAATGAGTAGAATTAATTTCGTTTTCTAAGGTTTTCTGCATTGGATTTATTATAATCTCGCCAAAGTCCAGATAAGATCTCATCATGCTATAGGATATGAGTAGAGATATTTTTGCACCTGCCCCACCAAACTCCCGAGATGGCTCTGATTGTGTTGATACCTTGATTTGCTTTTTTATCTCACTGTCTACATGATTTTTATAGTTAATTATAAATTTAATTAACTCATTAAACTCTACCCCAAGATATTTATCATTGAATTTTCTGGTATTTACTTAGGTCCTATTCGTATGGGTTGGATTATACTTTTTGTTTTCCGTTTTCTGAACCACACATAGTTCTGATTTTTCAGGGGATGTGCTAAGTAGGTAGTTATTGAGCCACCTATGCAGTAAATTTAGTGATTTGTTGAGTAATGACATGGAGTTGATGTCAGAACCCTTAGTGATGATGAGTAACAGGTCATCGGCAAATGATACAAGTAGTACATCTTTTAGGATTACTTTGAATATTGTGTGGATGTATATGTTGAATAGAAATGTACATAGGATGTACATAGGATGAGTGGGCTCACCCCTAAACCCACTCATCATGTGCTATTCCTTTGTTGGCAGATTATGGGCCATGTATATAATTATATTTATCTTTAATATACAGGGTAGCTAATTCATAATATTCATAATTTTATTCATAATATGTTATTCATATTATGTGCGCAGTCTTTCAGGATGTGATAGCTAGTTCAAAAATATGAAAAAAAGTTCCCATTAACATGGGTCAGAAAACCCACCATTTTCGTGATACAGGGTGTCAAGAAAAGATTTTTTTTTCAGTTCTTTGACGATTTCTCAGGAACTATTTCAGATATAAAACTGAATTTTTGTAGACATCTTATCATTAATATTATTTACTTTTTGGGCTCTGATTAAATTTATTTCATACGGCAGTGGCGGAGATTGTGGGGTTGGTTGAAATTTTTTTGCCCCTAATTTCTACGACGCTGCAAAAATTGGCAATGTAGAAGCACATTTTAAACTGACAATATTTTCTACATAAAAAAGGTGCTCGTTCTTAAATACTCTAACATGAACTGTTTTTGGGAAAAAAGGACTTTTATGATGAAAAACTGAAACAAGTTTTGTTGAAAACAAAAACATCACTTGTTTTGATAATTTTTTTTTATGATTTGTTTCATTGCCACAATTTTTTTTTATTTGCCCTCTTAACATAGATAATATTAATGACAATATGTGTACAAAAACTGGGTTCTGTGTCTCAAACAGTTCCTGAAATATCGTAAAAAAACTGAAAATAATTAATATTTTCGACACCCTGTATCTCGAAAACGGTTCGTTTGAGGACCCACGGTAATAGGAACTTTTTTTCATATTTGTGAACGAGCTATCACATTATAAAGTTTCCTGTTTCTAAATAATGTTGTTTTGTGGTAGTTTTGTGGTATTTTGATTTTGGAAAGGTAATTTGGAGATTGTCATATGCTGACCTAATGTCTAGGAAGCATGCTAAGACTGTTTGATTTCTAGAAAGTTTAACTTGAATTGAGAAGGTAAGAAGACTTATATTTTCGTTAACGCCTTACGAAAACCTATTTGATATCTGGTGACTATTTTTGAATTTTCAATGTGCATTTTCAATTTTCAAATTATGAGTTCGAAAATCTTCTATACAACTTAGTTTCACACTTCTGAAATCTTATTTCCAACTGCCAAAAATTGACCACGCACAAGCGAAATCTGAATTCGCAATTCAGAAAACAGATTTCATACTAATGAAAACAGAGTTCAAACTCGCAAATGCATTTCACACCGTTGTGAAATCAGATTAGTAATGGCAGATATTTGAAAGTCCTAATTCAAATTATTCAACAATATTCAACAATGATTTAAAAATGTACCAATATTAAAAACTATCGTAAAGTATTCGTGGATATCGGGTCTTAAAAGCACTCGCGCTATATCGATGCGTGTTTCAAAGACCTTATAATATCCACTCATACTTTATTGTACTGTTAAAATTATTTTTGTAGAATGAGCTCAGACATGACCGGAATAGGCATCTCTCTCTTTCAAAGTAAGATTTGATGAAAACTTTTGCGGATCACACGATATACCTAAATTCTGAGAAAATTGTTTCTAGGGGGCCTATACATTTATAAATAATTAACAATAACGTGAAGACTATTATACAGGGCGCGAGAAAAGTAAGGAATGAATTCGATAACCCGGAAAGCGCTGTTTTTTTTTAAATAATGAAAAAACAGGTCGATTTTGTTTTTAAGTAGTTCAACTTTTGACATAACATTCGAGTATATAGGGTGATGCGCGAAACAGTGGTGACGTCATCGGCATTTTTATAAATATGGCAACCCCAATTTTTTATTCCATTTTTGGATACTTCATTCAATTGCCAATACGGTAATATAATCATTTTGTAACCTTAAATGAGAAAATTTCTGAGAAAAGAACTTAACGTAGACCGATTCAATGTAATAGACATGCAGATTTAATAGATTGATTTAATTTAACAGATTTAATTTAATAGACTTTATTTAATAGACAGATCTTATAAAATTACCATGGAAACAATAATTTTATTTGATATCGTTTTCATTTTTATCGTTAATGTTCCGATTTTCACATCACTAAAAAGTGCACACTTTCGACTCAAAAGCTGTTTTCTCAGAAATTTCCTTACTTAAGGTTACAAATTGATTACATTACCATATTGACAATTGAATGAAGTATCAAAAAATGGAATAAAAAATAAGGGTTGCCATTTAAAAAAAAATCCAATGACGTCACCACTTTTTCGCTCATCACCCTGTATACCCGAATGTTATGTCAAAAGTTGAACAACTTAAAAACAAAATCGACCTGTTTTTAATTTTTTCAAAAAAACAGCGCTTCTCGTTTTATGGAATTTATTCCTTACTTTTCTCGCGCACTGTATTTTAATAAGCTAATACAATGTCACAATGATGTCACAAGCAGGTCATTATCTGATTTTCTTATAAGCTAACTACTGTCCTCTAATCAAAAAAAAAAACATTTGAGTATACCTTACTAGGTAAATGATTTTCCTATATAAAGTTGAAAGAAAAGTTTACACGCTCAAGTAAATAAAGATTTTAATTGCTAGCTGCCTAATTAGTAGCTTATTTTCTAAAGCAGATTTACTTATAGCAAAAAAAATAATTTTTAATCTTGCTAAGATGAAAGATTTCCGTATGAATGCCTCGAAATGTTGTTATTTTGTTATCATTAACTTTATATCCCTATCTGCTTCGACGCGAATATTTTCCATATAATGAGGACGAAAGATCTTAAATCATCCAACAAACTGATTTGTAAATAACAAACGAAGGTAATTAGGAGCGACTCAGTCAGTCGATTAAAAGACGGTGAGCTTCAAATAATTTTTTCACAACATATTTCAGAAGTTTTTTTGCTGAAATGAGATTGAGATGAACTTTCTTTTCCAACAAGCTTGATAATAGGATTATTTTTCAGTATCATTTAAGCCCAATCAGTTAGGGACAGACTTAATCCTGCTCTTTAAAAATTCTATCGAAATTAAAATTGGTAATGAAAGTACGTATACATAAGAGCCTAGCGAGAGACGAGCGAGTCGAGAGCCGTTCGCGAACCGCCCGTTGAAACTTATTTTCACAACGAACCTCCAACAAGTGATGGAAAAGGGACGAACCAATCGCTAACCACGAGTAGTCATTGATATAATATTTATAAATCACATATCCATGGAGTCTTTTTTAATATTTTACTTATGTCTTCGCTGAATGAAAACTACATTATGATGATGTTGAGTGATGCTTTGTTAGCGGCTGACTACTTGTTCAAAAGAAAAAAGAGGAAACAACAAACATACTGGCCTGAATAAACAACGCACTCGCCAAATGCTCGCTAGTATTATAAGAGTCAATGATCTTTGCAAAGTGCCGTCCCAATCTGAAGTGATAATTCTTTTGTCTTGGTCAGAAAAACCTACATGAGATGGATCACTACGAATCGTGAAATTCTTTTCTTTCCATATATTCCGTACGTTCTGTGACATACAAACCATACATTCTGTTAGCCAAGATACAAACCGGTTCTACATTTAGCCTTGACATTATTGTGAGACGACTTTCTACCTTACCTTCAGAATAAGACACGCTCTTGCTTCCCTCAACACTTATGTAGTACATTTCTTCATCTGTATAATATTCAGTTTTATATGATATATTCAGTTTTGAGAACAATGCGTTATCACAAATCAAGTTGTAAAATTCACAGAATTTATGTATCTCTTCCTTCGAGCTACATAGTGGGGGAGATGGGTTCTAAGTGCTATGAAAACCCCTCGGAAAAACATAGCCCATCTATGAAATTAACAATTAGTTTATCGTTCAATAATTCAAATTAATTTCTACACTGAAGCGACTCATAGACGGCACATGGCTGGTGGGGGTCGTGCCCCTACAATCTCCGTGCTGATAAGTTTCTCAATGGTCATACTGTAACAAGAGAAAAGACAGCGCACAGAATATCGTTTTGACAAACAAATTTCTATTTTTAAACACATAAAGAAACTGCGCCATTAATTACCTGGATTGAAAACTATTGCCCAATTAAATACCTGGATACCGGGAACTTGAATTGTAATTTAATGATCTGTATGGTTTGTCACTTCGGGATTGGCTTTTGTTAGCTAATGCTTGCAGAAAGTCGTTGTGTCTCGGAGACTTTGGTTCAAATTTATTTATAAATCATTGTACTGAGTAATTGTTCCTCTGTTTATGACACATTGCTATTGTTAACTGACGAGAGAATTTCCCTTGGCTTCATTTATTTATTAGATCTTGTTTTGAGGAACTTATTCTAGCTTAAACTAAATGTGAGCTCTTTGTTTTTATCGATCGTATTGTGGTAATATATTACGTCATCGAAATTGGAATCAGATATTATAATCTGGCATCGAAATCGGAAAATTTATCCCTCCTCGGTACCTATGTTAGAAAGAACGTATGTGGTACGTAGTACGTAATTTGCAAGCGAGTGGGAAACAGAGCTTGGTGCAGATTTCGTCAACGTTCCGAAATAACTTCTCGGCGGCCTCGTTATCCTCCAGCCAAACGTACTCCAATACGCTGACAGAAGAATAAATATATGACCACCGGCGACAGGAGACGATACAATCTTATCATATAATATATGATATTATCATGTCCGTGGTAATAGAGTACGTGTACGCTAAGCAGGTCCTACATTGTGTGCATAGGCATTAGGCAAGAAAAACGTAGTTTTCCGGTGACCATTTCTGCATGGCAATAATGTGGAAGATTTTCTAATTGCCAGAAAGTTGGCAGGAGTGGTTTTGGGATTTTTCATTGCCAGAAAGTTAACACGAAGTTAGTTGTGGGTTTTTCCATTGCCAGAAAGTTGGCAGGAAGTTGGTTTTCGGATATATGGGAGAGTTTCTTCTTCAGATGAGGCGGAGGTCGCCCTTAGCAGAAAACTTTGATACCCGCGGGAAAGGCGGACGCTGATTTTCTCGATGTCGGAGAGAGTCACCAAACTACGGAAAGTGGCTATGAAGGTTTAGTGAGTTTGAGAGTACCAAGCCTGTTTGCGTGCCCACCCGCGGCGGATTTGTTGTTTATTGTTGTCAAATACGCGAGTTAGGACGCCAGACATTCCTTGATGTTGTGGGTAAAATTATGAGCTATTTCGTGGCCATGGTCAGCACTTTGGATCTCCACACGTGGCCAATAATTCTGCACACCCCTCCTCTCAGTGTCTCAACCATTATTTGCCGTCAAACTCATCCGTCTCCGCTTTTTTTTCTTAGCGAAAACATACTGCCGTGAAAAAAGTCCTTAACGAGAACTTTCCCTCATTCTAGGTGGTCCTAGAGCGTACACGAAAAATACTAGAAGCCAGAAAATTATTGTAGGGAAAACCGCTACATGCGTATTATTTGCTGTATTTCATATTTATTTTGTGGTAACTATTTAATAAATAGTTGGTTACCTGTTGTTATTCAAATTGATATTGCCATAATTATTAACGCAGAAAGCGTTTATTGTTTGCAAACTGTAGCGATGTCCAAATAGGGACTTCTGTTCTTTTATTTCTAAATACTTGAGTACAGTAATAAGAAGTGAGGTATTGTGCAAAAGCAAACTAAAATAATTATGTCATTATTTAACAGCATCAAAGCATGAGGACGTTTATACGGGATAATTTATTACTTTGCTACGAAAGATATTGTTTAGTAATTTTGTTACAGTACGATCCAGGAAGAGCGACAAAGTGAACAAAACCAGTTAGACAAAATAAGATCATATATCTCATATTTCTTCTGCATAGGATTAAGTTAGGAATGGTAGCAGTTCCCAGTTAATACAAATACTCTAATTATTCCTATTAATACCTAAATAAAAATGGCACCACAGTATGGGACAATGGACACACACGCAGACCAGCTTGATTTTTCTATTATTGTGAGTCGAAATAGATTATAAAATTGCTGTCACAGAAAATAAATTAAATACTGATCAATTTTTAATCAGGCGATATGTGTAAATAAATATGACTCATCGGGTCATCCGTATTAGGTACCTTTATTCTCTTCATTCACCACGTCTGGTCCCGGGCTCCTTGCTTTACATCTCCGTCGCCAGGCCCTCGGTGAAACGGTCACGGCTGTGTAGTAGGTAGGTAGATAGGTAGAATAAGTATAGTCGACCAAGAGATAATATAATGAAATGATCTAATTGTTAAACTGTCATATTTTATGATTTCAACAACATTTCAATAATCAAAAAAATTGATCAAATGACAGAAGTCATTTCGTTATATCTCTGGTCCAACTATACCTACGTTAATGGACACTAGATGTTCACAGCTTCTCCGGCTTCCATGGTAAACAGTAATAGTAAAGCTGATTTGTGAATATTTATGGCTGAGTATGATAGTTTCTTAGACACCAAAACCGTCAGGTATTCAATTAGGAGATTTGAATCATACGTGTATGGATTCCGGTTTCTAACAAGACAAAATTTCCACCACCTTGCATAACAGTTAGTAGTTGGAATTTTTTGATGAATTTTCGGCTAACGAAGCTATTAGAATTTGGACGGCCACTTCGAATATATTTCTTAGTAGGAAAGATGCCCTGATATCTGGTTTCCTGTTCCCCAAGCCCATATTCATGCCCTGGAAAATGTTCAGCGAAAATTTCTGAAGTTCTTATTCTTCCGAGTTGAAGGTGTCTATCCCCAACGAGGATTTGAACACACTCTCCTTCTCAATAGGTTTGGAGTTTTATCGCTGGAAATGAGGCGTATAATTGTTGTAACTCGTTTCCTTTTTAAACTGGTAAATGGTGGAATAGACTGGGAGTTTTTACTTGGTAAATTGCCGTCCTTGGTTCCCCGTTTAAATTCACGTTACTCAATAACTTTTTACACTCCCTCTGGAAAAAGTGGTGCTCTGACTAGGTCGCCACTCTACCTGATGTGTGCTTATTTTAATAGTATTAGTGATTGTTGCGACTTAAACCATGACAGTTTCAACATTATGCGTCGCCTTGTTATTGAGAGATGGTCTGGTAGTTGTCGGTATTAGCGACTTTCTATCTGTAAATTAATTAGTAGCATACTATTCTTAATTATTAATATAATTGTTTACTTAATTATTAATTGATTATTCTTGATTATTAGATTATCACTTAGCTATCCATTCAATTGCTCTTAATGTTGTAAATGTATTATTGATCAGTTTAATTTTGCTATGTTTTTTATTTCATAGCTTTTCATAGTTTTTAGTTATAATTTGTTGTTAATTGTGTAATTCTGTATGAAGAATGGGTTTGTTTTCTTCTTTTTTCTTTTTGTCAAATGTATTTTATATTTTGTTTCCTGTAATTGGGCTCTTTGTCTGTTGGAAACAATAAATTATTATTATTATTATTATTATAACTTCCCTGCAACCAGGGTAAGTTTTTTGTGTAGAGGGTACGGCTCTCTGAAAGGAGATTGTTTTTGTTGGGACCAATGTAAACGGGTGTTGATATCCACAGCCTTCTAAGAACTGGGTACCGGCGTTGAGAGTGCCAGTTAAGTACAATATTAACATACCCATGGCCTTGTCAATAATAATTTTATCAAGAACTTTACTAATAAGGGAAAACGGAGGGAAAGCGTAGAAGAAGAACTGGAGATTGTAAAGGCATCCACATAACTAGAGTTTGGATCAGGTTTCCAAGATTCATATCTTCGACATTTTTTATTCTTTTGTTTTGCAAATAATTCAATTTCTGGTACCTCGAATTTCGCAACCAATTATTTTATGATATATAGTATGATTTCATTCGTACTCTGTGTCTATTTTCATTAACCTGGACCCAGTCTCAGTTCCATAATTCGCCGCTGATGTTATATATGATGAAAAGACAAAATTATAGTTTTGCTCACACCACTCCCATATTAAATTTATAAACGTATCTGATTTTTTGTATCGCGCACTTCCCATTTTGTTTAATTATTAATTATTAATTATTTATCAATAATATCACTTGACTGTTGTTGGTCATGGCTATCTAAATGAAAAAATATTTTACTGTTTTTTTGAAAACTGAGTCTGGGTCCTCAGCCGCTACTTTAGTCACCGCGAAAATGCTATAAGGAAATTGAAGAGTTGAAGTTGTTAAACTGACAAACAGAATTAAATAAAAAATTTAAAAGATATCAAAAGATATAAATTTATTACAGAAGAAAGAAAAGGATCAATAGTCAGATGCTATGAGCAATAGGTATTTAAAGATGTTGATTAAGATTAAACGTTAATATACAGTTAAATACAGTTAAATGATGATTCTACGAAGTAAGGGTTGAAAACGTAAAGTTTACAGTTAAACATAATGTAAGTACAATACTTATCTGTTTTACAGATCATTAAATCTTCTATTTTCAATATTTTTAAGGAAAATTCAGAAGAAACCTGAATTATCCAATATAACAGGGTGATCCCGAAATGGCGGACACGGTCTACAGGCTGTTGTAGAGGATATTAGAAAGACTGTAAATTTAAAACAAAAATGGTTTCCTCAGCTTCGACCCTACCGAGATATAGGGTGTCCTTTTTCTAAAATTTAAATCAAAATGGTAGTCAACTGTAAACAACCTTAACTTGCAAAGCACATCATTTGACGATAGCGACAACAAAACGGTAGCGTTTGCTTTTTATTTTTTTTATTATCGAGAACCGAATTACAGGTATTCAAAGTTTATCTATTCCCTTAGTTCAATAAAATTTTTCAATGAGGCATCGTCGTTCGAATTTGAGCTCAACAATGCAACTAAAAGAGGTTTTGAATAATATTATCGAATAGGTAACTAAGCAACGATAATTGTTTCAAGCTTTGTTTGACTTGCTATAGTACGATCAAGTTTAAAAAGTCATATGTATCGATTAAGAGTACACATCCTTCTTATAGTTCGATTTATTTTGTTTCATAAACCTGGTGCTCATACAAACCATCCAGTTTGTCTAAACACTCCATCCCGCATAAATAAATGTACGTCAACATTGGTTTTGAATGAGAATTAAATGCACAACACAGAGGATAATTATTATGTTAATAAATTTTATGTAGTTGTCAGTGGCTGTCAAACTGACTTAAGCCGTTCAATTCATTGTTTGAATGATTCCTTCAATAATTTACGCTCGTTCACACCTTGACAGTTAACTGTTTTACATTTTCTGATGAAATGAAAAATCTTGATTCGGACGGTTAGTATGACGTCACATATGGCTTTTTAAACTTACTCGTACCATATTTCATATATGTTTCCATAGTAACATCTTAGTGGGTATTATAGACCTATACACATTATTTTTATTCCCAAAGAAGGGTATCCAGTGCAGTGTTGTGACTTTTCCTTGTTGTGAAAAATCTTGAAACGGGATACTGTGAACTATCAAACTAATAAAAAAGCAATAAGTAGCGTCACTTTTACGAAATCATAATAACAGTTTCTATAGGTCAAATCTAACAGATGTGAGAGATTAGCTTCAGAGTTCTTTCATTAGCAGAGAGAGTTACAACTTTTGGCATAAGTAGATAAATAGTTAAGCGCATCATACATATAATTATTAAATAAACGTATACGTATGCGGTGGATCCCGTGGCGCACTGGATAGCGCGTTGTTCCGCTGTGCCGATACACCTTGGTTTGAACCTCACAGCAGCCAACAAAACAATTTGTTGTGCATGTCGAGCCAAGATCGGGATCCACCTTGCGGAAGGCAGCGGCAAACGACCGCATAGTATATATCTTTGCCTAGTAAAACCTCTCAAATAGTGCCGTTCGGACTCCTGCGATATAAAGGGAGGTCCCATATGTCTGTGTGAACTGATAGCTCGTGCACCACAGACATATGGGAGAGGTAGCCTATATCCGATATGCGGGTATGGCACTTTAAGAAGAAGATACATATACGAGCCTAGTGAGAGCCGAACGCGTCGAGAACCGTTCTCGAGCACGAATTCGACAGATAAGTAGGTACTTAACCATCTCATGTCGGTTTTTCTGACGAACATAAAGGAATAGAGCAGTTTTACAAAAACCATTGTATGATATTCGTCTTAAAAGTGATTTTATTTTGTTCGTGAAATTGATCAATTCGCTCCGCTACGCTTCGCTCATTTCACAAACCTTTTCACTCACAAAATAAAACTTCACTTTTAACACTAATATCATAAATAGCTATTAAAAACCTGATGCACCTTATTTCAGCAAAATATGTCGGAATAATTATTATTTGACAATAAATAATTTTTTTAACGATAGTTTGATAATTGGTTGCCTATCTTTGTTGAAAGTGAAAGATTATTTGAAAGCGTAAAGGCCACATTTGCGAATTTAAGAAAACAAGAAGCAAGCGATGTTAGAATGATTAGTTTACTATTTACCAACCAAAATTTTCATTTTACAGACAGATCCAATGTAAGACATGGAATTTTTTTCCAAGACCTACTTAAATTACGCGGGATTACGCGGAGGTGGTTTGACATTTAGATTTTACATTTGGTGGGATTGAATTATACATAAATACCAGTACGTTGATGTGAGCTTCATTTGTTTTGTGCGACTGGCGTTTGTCTGAAGCCGTCATCTAATTTTCCTAAATGGCATCCTAGGTTTATTTTGGTGTCATTATTGAGCAGGTAAATGATTAACAGCGGGTATTATAAAGGCTCATTAAGTTAACGGGCAGATTTCTGTGACCATTTCTGAAGAAGGTATCGAGTCTAAGTGGAAATTTTTTAAATTCATCTATTCTTGACATGAAAGTAATTACAAAAATGTTAATAAAAGTCATTTGACGTCGATATTAGCTTCAAAAACGAGCACAAAGATCTGCCCGTTAGCCTAATGAGCCTTTATAATATTGTCTGTTAGTGTTGTAGATCTAAATTTCAAAACGACACTCGTTTTTATTTTTTTTTATTTTTTTTGTTTCGGTCAACTTAGTGGACCACTCTTATGTAGCCGATTTGGTACAAGTCTCGAAAGTGGGAATGGAAATAAAACCTGGTATAAAAACGGGGGAAACGGTTTTTGGCACCTAGGTTAGCTGTGAGTGGTCAGACAAAAAAAATTCGAATAAAAAATCGAGATCTCGCGAGAGTGCATAACCGGGTGTAGCGCACAATACAGGGTGATGTAAATCATCAGATTTAAATCACCCTGTATAACCATCTCAATTACACTGTAAAGATTACACTGTAAAGTACATTTGCCCCTACACACCGATCCGCACAAAAATTGGCCAAAACCCTTGGCAAACAAGAACTTACACTACTGATTTCTTTCGCCCCTGTAAACCCACGGCTTCCCCTGAATTATGCCTCCAACTCCGTCTGTTACTCCCGGTGGCTCCCGGTTTGGCAAAAAAAAAACTAAGAACCAAACGGCAATATCTCGATGAGTAATAGACGGATTCGCGATTGCGCCACACAAGGTTGTGCGCTCTCGCGAGATCTCGTTTTTTTACCCGATTTTTTTTTACACACCGACTCACAGCTAACCTGGAGGAAAAGAAACCGCCTCCCCCTGTTTAATAATAATTTATTTCAATTAACTGATTATTCAGTTTATCTTGGAGAGGATTTCGAGTTACCGAGGTTCGAGTTAAAGAGGCTCGAGTGAATAATAATAGATAATTATTTCAAGTACTTTGTTCTCTGACGATCGATAAAAATCATTCATAAATGTTTTCGATTTTCGCAGGTATGGTATATCGATGTTCATAGTGCCATTGCTGGTGTTGATTTTCACATATAGTTCAATATGTCGTGAGATTTGGCGCAGTTCCGAGTCCACCTTGAGACCAAGACAAACCACCGGTTCCCCCTCAAACCAAACCAGGAAAGCTCCATTGATATCCAGAGCGAAGATTAATACCGTCAAGCAGACTGTGGCTGTCATCGTTATGTATATCTTGTGCTCTGCACCATTTATATTCTCCTTGCTTTGGGTATCGTGGGACAGGACATCCTCCTTCGCACAAAGTGAGTCTCCTTTACAATTTATATATTAATAAAAATAAATTCTGTTGATGAAAAGTCAGTTTTTAGAAGCTGACTTAATCTGTTTACCGGTATTCTACTGAGTAGGGAGTGAAACAAAAGAGCTGAAAATATAAATAAATTATTACTACTCATCTCACTCTTAATGATTTGAGTAATTACAGAATTATTTGTAGTGACACTAAGCACTAAGTGGAAATTCCAGCTTATAGTCCGCTAAAAGCTAGAAACAGTAGATAGGTAGCAGCTCCTAAGTATTAAATAATGTAAGAATATTAAAAAGTAGGATTTCACTTTTTAGAACACATCAAGAATAATTGGACTTCTAGTGGTATTACTATTAAAAATCTCTCGAATTTTGTTAAAAACTAAAATATCAAATATCCCAATCCAGATATTTTCAAATTAGAGTTGGCTCTGGAAAGTTTAAATTATCTTACCTTTAATTACCTTTTTAAACTACCTTTGACAAGCAACATTTTTGGAGATTAAGTATTTCATATTTAAATTTAACTTCAATTTTAAGTTTTAACTACGCTTTGTTGCCAAAATAGCGAATAGGCGCCAGTGGTATTTTCCCTATGTTAATGTGACAATATACTCTACTTATTTTTGCATACCCACATAGGCCTCTCTCAGTGTCCCAAATGCCTAAAAGTCTACAATTTGTGCGTTACGGGATAAGCGGAAGAAGACGTGAAAGGTGTAAAATTTGTTTTCTCGGCTTGTATTATAGCCACAACAAAAGTAATTACACCAGCGTAAAGGGCGCATTGAGCACTACAAGTTTGATCTCCTTAACTTTTGTCGTAACTGTTACGGTTACCGATTGGGAGCCGGGGCAAACTTTATTGGAGCATTTTTATTTATTTATTTTTTAGATAATACCCTTTCACATAGGATTAAATCCTCAAATAGAACCCAACTGTTGAACGGAACGCTCTGTGGTGGTGTGGAAAAGAGTCCACATAAAAAAAGTGGGTACCTAGGTATATTGTTTTTTAATGTGTGGGAAATGAATGCTACGTCAATATCAATAAGTGTCAAAAAATACGACAAATAATGCTAAATAAAATCAATATACCGGCATTGAATTATCACTATTTACAGAATGCAACTGTTTTCTGTTTATGAAAAAATAAGAAAAACAGTATAGAATGCTTAAATTAGTGAAAACACGTTGCAAAAGGTCAATTTATTTGAAACAAAAATTTTGGTCCAAAAAAGTTTTACCCGCCTTCCAATCGATAACCGTTGCAGTTACGACTAAAGTCACAGGGGGCAAATTTGTAGTGCTTGGCGTACCCTCTATGCTAGTAAGTATAATTACTTTTTCATAGCTATAATACAAATCCCCCGCTCCTCCCGTAACCCGAAAATTGTACACTTTTGTACGTTTGGGACCCTGAGAGGAGCATAAAAGCGTATGCAAAAATGCAGCGAGGTAGGGTATGCTTCCATGTCAAACTCCCTACCTCCTGTACTAGAAATATTATTTTGAGTAGGGATATTGAACTCACATTAAGAATAGGTCCAATTTAGAATTTTGGGATCCATCTCTTTATAATTTATTGCTTTGAATGTGTATTTTAAATATTACGTCCTTCTTTGTATTTTCGAACTAGATTTATTTAGATTTAGATTTATCGTGAGTGGGCCATTGTGACACCTTCACTGCGACCGAAGGTCTATTGCGACTGATGTCGATGACTGATTTTAAATGGTCGAATAAAGCAATAATTTAAGTGATATTTAACTAATCTAATTATGAAATCATTAATATAGATAATTAAAATATGAGGAACCTTTTGGATGAAATTAAAACTTAAAAGTGGGAAGCTAACAATTAGATATTTTTCACTAAGCCATAGTAACTTTGTTAGCTTCTGAGAAGGCCAACTCAACTAGCATTTTAGGTTAAATTTACGTCGATTCGATGTAATTTAGGTATACTAATATAATACACCTAACCTAAATTACGTAAAATTTACATAGAATTTACGTAACGAAGACCAAGGTGAGAGTAGATATTACGTAAATTCGTCGACATATTTGGGAATTATTACTATGAAGTTAAGTCAATATTACTAAAATAGGTCAATTTGACGTCCGTTTTGCGTAAAATTGACCTAATACTTAGTTAAATCGGTACATAATATAAATTTTGCGAGTGAGAGAAAGGCCAATAGCCGATTAACCATTAAGCAACAAGAGACCGTGCATTTCAAATAGTTTTTCTCTTTTCAAGTCTCTCTCACTTTCTATCCCATTCTGACTGGTCTGATGCACTCTGAAGTCTGAACAAGCTGTTGGCGCGCAAGTCTCTTCTTCAGTCATCAGTCTTCTACGCACACAGCATAAAATTAAGAACGGAGGTTCTCACGGAATATCATGATGGTTAATAGTTGATGTTGATGGTTTGGAAATAATATGCAGGTACGCGATGCCCAAGTGACAATTTACATGCCAATGAAATTTTCCGAGGAAATTTACGATTATAGGTGGTAAATAATAAACGCTCCCCGTGAATAAGGCACTTTAAAGCTTTTTCTTTTTCAATAAAAAAAAACAAAAAAATCTTTTTTCAGATTTGAAAGGTAGGTTTTATGTAATTATTTTGCAGTATTATTGTATTTTCGTCTTTCAATTCTTGGAACGTTATACTTTATTGTAACAGAAAAAACTATTGATTAATAATAGGATGTAAACAATGGAGTCCTACGAATATGGTGGATTTTTTTTACGAGCCTGAACGCCTGAAGCTAGCGCCATGTGGTAGCGCCGAGGGTAATACACGTGCACTGTTGCCAGACAGTAAAAATCAATTTCGCATTTAGAGCTAGGGGTGGGGAATCAAAATAAAATTTCTAAAATATCTACGTCCCTGGACACTTACGCACCACATTTTGTCGGAGGTATATCTAAAGTAAAGACTAATTTGTAATAATTCGAGGTTCATTGCTAATTAAATGCATGAAACTTGTTTAAAATCCCACTGAACTACTTGTAGAAATTCGTAAAGACGTGGCAACAGTGCAAGCAACCTGTTGGCGGAATTATATTCTTCTTACACTTCCGTAGATTTTATAGGGAAGAAACCTGCTAATTATTCCTTCCGTAGAATCCAAAATGTCAGGCATTGTTTTCCGACATAAAGCGCATTATGTTACATTATGTTACCCTTGTACCCAAACAAAGCTTCTGGTCCCGATGACATATCGGTTATCGTACTTAAAAATTTGTCGACCGACCTGACACCTGTCTTCTGTCTACTCTTCAATCTGTCTTATAAAAATAAAATATTTCCCATGATGGAAATGAGCACGAGTCCAGCCTATTCCCAATAAAGGCAAAAAGACCTTACCAAATCACTATTGGCCAGTGGCACTGCTTTCACTGATATCGAAGATTATGAATAAAGCTTTAACCAACATCTTTTAAAGTACTTGGAAGGAGCTAATATAATCAGCGTCCGCCATTACGGCTTCCGCAAACAGAGACCAACTGGATCAATGAGATATTCTCACCTACGTAACGAGACTGTAGAACAGCGCAGTTGAACACCATAAGGAGTCTCGAGTGGTTACGCTTGATATTTCTAGGACTTGCGATCGTGTCTGCCACGAGGGATTGTTGGCAAAACTTCAGGCTTGCATGCCTGAAAAGTTCTGTTTGTAGCTTGCGAGTTACCTTGGGGATCGCTCCTTGCGGGTGGCCGTCTATGGAGTTCTTTCTGAGAACTTTTATATCAATGCCGGCCTACCTCGGGGATCCATCTTATCTCTGAGTCCCTAACAAACTGATTGTTGAGTTGTTGGTGACAAAAAAAAAATAGGACAAATGAAAAAACAATAAATTTTTCAATAATCTGAACGAGTATCTTTTATACAGCCCACCGAATAATTAATATTTTTAGATAAACTGTTAAGCATTTTGAAGTAAGTAGAAATACTCCAGGAGCCATTGAGAGTGTAAGACCACCTATGACACGGTGTAAATTATATAAGGTGAGTGAACGAAATATGTATTTTAACAGTAAGCGAAGGGATGAAAACCTCAACGCAGTGTATGAGAGAGTCACGCCAGATAGGGCTCTGACCTCTTGCTCTTACACATGCAAATTGCCACTATTAGGATATAATGTTGCTTTATTTTATTTTTTTCTGAATAAGTGATATCAAAAATCGGTCTTGTGTCTAATGTTGGTACGATGAAACTATCATGAGTATTTCATCGATTGGCAAACCAATATTTTTTATGTTTTCAACCCTTACTTCGTAGAATCTCTGCATACTTATTGATTATGAATAAAACACTAATGTTTTATAAAATTCTACTGTATATTGATGGATGGTAGAAACGTTACACGTGTTTCGCTACTTTTCATGTAGCATCTTCAGACGTAAATTATTAATAATTTAATTAATAATCCCCTATTTACGTCTGAAGATGCTACATGAAAAGTAGCGAAACACGTGTAACGTTTCTACCATCCATCAATATACAGTAGAATTTTATAAAACATTAGTGTTTTATTCATAATCAATAAACCAATATTTAAATATTAATAAAATTAGAACAGAAAAGCACGCGTTTATCAGTGAATAGGCGTAATATCATTTTTATGCTAGCGCTTGCCCCAGTACTGGGGGCCCCAGTGAAGGGCTCGGCAGAACAAAACAGTGCGAGCGAGAGCAACAACATACTTTGTTTAACCTGGGGTGATGTGATGATAATATCTGCTCGCGCTTACACTCCTCGTTATACCTTAAATATCTTACACCGTGGCCTATGATAAGGTGCTGTCATATCTTTGTTACTGCAGGAATGCGGCACTGTTAATAATTCCTTCAATATTCATAACCATATCTGCGTTTTTATTTTTTATTGTTTCATTGATTTTAAGGACACGCCTGTATCTCCACTAATGGTTATCTATTTTAGCTTAGAATCAGAAATTCTAAAGGAATATTAGGTCACGACTATGTTTAATGTTGCAAATTTATGTGTTGGCATTGCTCTGGGCTTTCATAAACGTTTCCACATGAAATGCTGTTAGACGGTTTGATATTTTAGGGATTACTGTATGTGAACAGTTTGTTGTTACATAACGTATAAATTTGTATTTCCTCAAGCGTTAATTTAGAGTATTTGAGATTAAAATATTTGCGTACCTTAAATTTAATTTTAGCTGGCTGGAATGTTGAACGACTTAAATCATCAAAATAACGAGATCCGAACTTTAGCTTATATCTACGGGGAAGTGTCATCGGAGCCGACAGCCTGATCACGGTGAATTGGTCGTGAAAGGAAAAACGGAGAGAAAATTCCGAAACAATATGACCCTGTGAATCATGCTTCAAGACATTATCACTCTACCTTAATCAAAATATGAAATACCTATTCAAATATTTTGCGCTTTGACATTGAAGAGGTTCGCATAATACCAACGATAATTTGAAACTTCTCCCACATCAAAGTTTAGGTGCAATCACTCATACTTTTTTAAGGTTTTACATTTTCATCAGATCTGCTTTTGTTTCAGTGATAAATTATGCAGTATGAAAGTAGATAAAGAAATCCGAAAGTACCTATAAACATATTCCATATACCAAGTTATTAAGAATATGAACAGGATATAACAAGTGAAAATCGCAATTTTCAATTTTCAAAGCTTCTCACATTGAAAACGGCTCAAGATATTTAAAAACGGCTTACATGTCCCTATCTTAACTTTTTACAAGGTATTCTATTATGTAGCTTAGATTTTTCTACAGGGTGATGAAAAATCTGTTAATTTTCATCACCCACAATAAAACTTTAAACCACATGGTAGGATACCTTGTAAAAATTTAAGACAGGGACATGTAAGCCGTTTTTAAATATCTTGAACCGTTTTCAATGTGAGATGCTTTGAAAATTGAAAATTGCGATTTTCACTTGTTTATAACTCATAAACTACTCAACCTAAATTCCAATTGTGAATGAAGTAGATGGACTGACACATTCGAAGATAGTTATCAGAAAACTATCAGAGAATAAAACTAATGAACTGAAAAAGCCAAGTAAACACCAGCTGAGATGGGCAATTGGACTTCTAACAGGACACTGCCCACTAATTAAACACCTCTCAATAATAGGGGTGAAAAATAACCCAGATTGCAGGAGATGCGGGGAGGGGGAAGAAACCCCATACCACATAATGTGTGAATGCCCAGCACTAGAGGGAAATATAATTTTAATATTTGGGACCGAACTGGCTGAAATACTTTCGAGAGACGGAACTGATGAGCTAATTATCCAAAGGGGTACAATAAGAACAAGCTTCAGTACGAGGGCTTTGAACCTACCCTAGAAGTGATAACAATAATAATACCCCAGAAGTTTTTATTTTTCAATCAAATGTGGCTGCAAAAAATCAGTTAGGTACCTAAAAAATCTAGGGGAGTGCATATTAAGCAATATGTCACCTTTATTAACTGACGTGATTAAAAAAGCGTTTATAGTTTATATGAATACATTAAAAGTGTTTTTTTTATAATAAATTTTATTATTTCTAATCTAAGTCACTCGTAGATAAAATTTTGTATGCAATTATGCATAAAGCGCCTTTTTTCACTTCTGGGATTGACGCCCTCGCCTGCGGCTCGTGCGGTCAAACTCCCAGCCGTGAAAAAAGTACCGTTTTATGCACTTGTTGCAGAAATAACTATTTTCTGAATATCTACAATTTCTAAAATATTTACATTTCTAAAATATCTACAAACTGGCTGATCAGAATAACTCGAAATTTTTGACAGTTGGTAACTAAGTATTATTCTCTATTTTTTAGACAAGGAATCAGCTACTCGCGACTCGCGCTCGGGCCTCGGTCGGGAGCCCGATTCACATGAATCGTTGGCGTGGCCGGCACGTTGTCATGTATCAGGTTATGGGAAGCGTGAAATAATGAACTTCTATGACAATTTATTTCACTAGTTTTTGATTTCATGATATTCACCGTTTAATTTTTTGCGCTACGCCTTTTCGGAGTCCAGTTATCCGGGTTTTAAGAAATTTTGAACTATCGCTCTCCCTCCTCTTCAAATTGTCCCACCACCCCCTTCCAACCGGCCCCAAAAAACATCTAAATACCCTCCTAAAAAACATTATCTGAACCCCCTAGATTCACTACCGGCCAAGAACAAACCATTTGAAATTTTTTTCACACCGAAAATTCTATATATTTCCGAACAAGTTGCCTGATCAACTTCCGCCTGCAACAGGCTTACGTGTTCTGCCAAGCTCTTCCTTTTTGGGAGAAACAATTTTTTCGGTAGGATCAAAACTGACGGTTTAACCTCCCCCCTCCCGCCCCTCGGATCGGTGGAACGTGAGTGGGAAATTTGAGCTGGGACCTCACTTAGATGATCGTGGAAAAAAATTTTGATATAGGGGGTCTGCACTCCAGGCTTTTTTTTTGTTTCGATAATACCCATCTAAAACACCTTATATGCGAAGTAGGGGCTTGTGTAAGCTAAGTTAGTGTAACGTAGTGTAAAGTAATGCGAATTCAAAGTTCTGGACCGCAGAAAACAGGAAATATACACAACCAAAAATGAGTACGGAAGAATACGAGACTCATCCAGTGATGGGGATGTACAAACTAGTTCAGAGGACCAGACTGACAGAATGGGTGGCATGCAGCAAATGGGCTTAGTACAATAAGCCCATGAGGCTTATTATTATTATAAAACGTTCGAGGAGGGCATTTTTAATATCTCGGATACTAAGACTCCTGTTTTTTTTTTGTTTTGTATTTTTACAACATCGAAAATTAAATAGTAATACTTATTAAGTTTGTAGTATGTTGTAGCGAATATTTCACAAGTTCCTATAGTAGGATTAACTTTAAAAAGTCAGATGTGACGTCACACTAACCGTCCGAATTAATATTTTTAATTTCACCAGAAAATGTCAAACAGTTAATTGTCAAGTTGTGAACGAGCGTAAATTATTGAAGAAATCATTCAAACAATGAATTGAAGCACTTACGTCAGTTTGAGAGCCACTGACAACTACATAAAATTTATTCACGTAATGACATTCTATCCTCTGTGTTGTGCATTTAATTCTCATTCAAAACCAATGTTGACGTATACTTATTTATGCGGGATGGAGTGTTTAGACAAACTGGCGGTTACTATAAAAACCACGTATATGAAACAAAATAAATCGAACTATCAAAAGGATGTGTATTCTTAATCGATACGTATGACTTTTTAGACTTTATTGGACTATACTTTCATTTTCCATAAAAAAATTTTAAAGATCACAACTGTCACTCGAAGGGGGTTGACTTTAGGTGTTTCGGTATTTTTTTAAGTTGCACAAATTTTACTGAAATGATGAATTTATTCCATCTCGCTATTCCACACTGTACATATTCATAAGAGCTATCGACACTTTTCTTAAGACTGAACAAGAACTTTGTGTAGGTATTTGAACTTTTAATTCGTGAACTATACATGGCTGAAAGAGAAAAGATTTTCAATGAAACCTGCAAAACAATCTACCCGTGAAAAGAGATTACAGATTTCTTAAAATTAAATTCCTAAATAAGATGTTCTGGCAGTAAAAGTCAAATTAGATTCAATATAATGTGCTATTATCCTTGTCAGAGTGCTCGTATAAAAGGAATAACAATTAATCATTTGATGCTGAATTTACTGACCTATAAAAAGATCGAAAAAAAACAGATGTTGCTACCTCTTTTAAATGTTAGGTATATTGAATTTTCCTTTCTTTTTATTTCAAGAAAATTACTTGGCTTTAAAATTAACACACAAGAACCTCGATAATATGTTTACAACATTGTTCACTCACAATGATATCAAATTATTTCTTCCTGTATTTTTTTATAATCTTTATTTATGGTGAGGTGGTAAGAGACATAATCATATACAAAAAATAAAAATATAATTTATTCGCGTAATGATTGAAGTCTGACTGATTAAAGAAGATCGGCTTTCTGTCAAACATCATAATATACCTACTTCATTTGGACAAGTAACTGAATCCGCCCAGGATAATTTTCTATCGAACGTTTTCCTTTCATAGGAAAAATAGTTATGACTTTTAGCTCCAGTTACCATAGATCCCTTGAAACTCATACTTACTAACTTACTTTTACATTTACAAATAGAACAATAATTATAAACCTGGCAAATTTGAATGAGCTAAAGGTGAAAAAAAATGGAAATTGAAAATCTTGTAATGCGAATGGTGGAAAAGAATAACGCTACTTAGCTTCGAGCTGCTGATTAATAATTAATGTGAGGTGCTTGTGCGAGATTTTCCTGGAGCAAGGATTCAACAAGGCGTATTTTTGCGGTGGTTGGTCGAATACTCCGGAACCGACTCTAGGTAGTAGAGTAGAATTGACGAATGAGTTTCACAAATGGCAAGTCTGCTTCAGGAACGACCAATCTTTCTAGCCTCCAGAGAAAAGTTAATCATACCAGGAAAAGTGAATCGGCTCCTGGCGGAAAGTCTTAGCACAGTTCAAAATGTCACATAAGACTCGGCACGGTCTCAAAAAGACTATAAAAGTACCGCTCACTGAGCGTCACTGAGAGTTCAAAAGAGAAGAAAAAGCAGCAAAAAAAAAAACTACTAATGACATAGTAATAACCACATGAATCACTTACTGAACAACCTATACAGTAGAGTCAAAGTAGCTTAAAAAAATCGTTAGTTCGGAATATTAGCGGATGAATCGTTTTTGTCGTTGTTGAATGTATAACAAGTCCCATGATTAGCAATTTTAAACAACTTAATAATAATAGAATTTAATCTCAACTTCGTGAGTATAAAATTTGTATCATAATAACACCTTTTTACTAATTTTCAATATTGTTAATCATTATAGATAGCCCTGATGAAGAATTAAATAATAATTCGAAAGCTTGGCGAGAAAAAAGAGTGTTCTTTTTATTAAAACGACTGCATTCCCAACTAATTCCTAATATCACTTAGGTATATACCTGTATAGTTATCAATAAAAGACATTGATAGGTAGAAAAATACCTATATTTACCTGTGAAATGAAACAAGGCTTTATCCCCGGAATATCCGTCGGTGATACATTTAAAGGCTGCACACGATTTAACCATTGGTTTTTTCTTTATTTTCGACCAAAATTTAAGTAACTTTGTACGATAATAAACACTACACGTTTCTTCAACGAATAAATTACGTCGGCGAATGTCTAAAAAAGCTCGTTTACCAGAGTATTCGCGAACTTTCTTCCCGGAATAACTTACCCCTACCTCTACCGGACCGGCGAGACAGAGACTTTTCGGACTTGATTTTTGCCACGCGCTGTTTCTTGGGTTGAATACTGTGCTTACACCCTTAGATGCGTTTGAGTGGTCTAGTTATTGCATTAAGTCTCTGATAATTTTTGCTGCTAATTGTTTTTTTAATTTTTATTGATTATGAATTAAACACTAATGTTTTATAAAATTCTACTGTATATTGATCGATGGTAGAAACGTTACACGTGTTTCGCTACTTTTCATGTAGCATCTTCAGACGTAAATAAAATTATTGATACAGTAACATAGCAACAGTATTACCTAAGTGATCATAAAACAAGTAACTAGATTTAAATTAATTTTTAAGAGAACTAACTAGATCATAATGTAATTTCTTCAGAATCTTCTTAGTTGTTGATATCAAGAAGAAAATCAAGTAGTATGCAGAGATTCTACGAAGTAAGGGTTGAAAACATAAATTTTTTAATTTTGTAACAATAAAAGATTTATTTGAAATAAATCGATGAATTTCAACACAATTATACTCAAATTGATAAATTAGAGGTTTTGGAGGTCCCTAAATAAGAAAGCAATGTTAGAAAAATTATAACTTCAAAATTTCGGATCCAAAATGGCCGCAATTTTTTATTTTTTTTTCAAATTTTGTATGGCTCTAATAATAATAATACAAAAAAAAACTAAATTTTACTATATCTCTACATAAAATTCTCCCTGCCCTCTTTACTTTTGGTTACGTATCCCAGGCAAAGCCCAGGTGAGCGCTGTCTTGCCGGTCAGGTATTTTCATATGTTCCATCTCTTTCTAACATTTGAACAATTTTTTTTGTTGATTCATAAATAAACTACATCAATAGGTAAACTGATTTTCATAATTTTAACATGAAAATATGCCTTAGAAATGCATCTTCCGTAGATTTACTGAAAACATGTAAAGTTTTCGTATTTTATGTAAATTACAGTTACAATAACAACACATATTTTACAATGAATTTCACGTAATTCTCACTTTTTTTTATGAACAGTGAGTAAGGTTAGCAGCGGTGATAGACCTCGTCGGATTTAAAACTACAAACTGGCAGCTCAAAAAGTCCTGCCATGGACCACCTCCCCCTAAGTAGTTGTCATGTCGTGACTAAAGGTCTTCACTAGGGGCAACGACGCCGGAGAAGGTCCGAATATATCACTGTGTAGATTGTAATGGGGGGCCTTCTGTAGGTTTGCACTGCGACCTGTTGAGACCTGTTGAATATCACTGTGTGTCGTGGACATGTCTCGCGCACAGAAAGACATGGGGGTCTTAACTTAACCGTCCGGACTGCGTGAATGAGGCACCACTATAAAAACCTTCTCAATCTCCCCAAGGTATTGCGCGCATGACTGTGGGTAGCTCGGTCTTAACGGCAAATATAACCTCGTGGCATAGGGCTCACCTAGTTGTATTAACCCTTACTCATCGCATGCGGGCTCTGTGGGGAGTGAACTAACCTTTCCCAGCCACTCCTGGGACATCCATGGACTGTGTAAAACAAATGTGCTCTGACGAGGAGAGACAAAACCTTGGTCTCCAGGCAACTGAAGAAACTGTGGAGATCGGTTCTAATCCGACTCCAAGAAACGGCTCGATTCAGCTGTACCAGGAGGATAAACAAATCTCCCCTGATGAAAAGGAAGACAAATAACCAGATTACAAACCTTCGGGAGAGACTGTCTCACACCGGAAGACCTGGATACAGTAGCAACTAACAGTCAAAATGGTCAGCTTCCTTAAAGAGGCTGACCTGATGGGGTTAATGTAGCACGACTAGATGTGAGCCACAATAGACCTATGGTCGCAGTGAAGGTGTCACAATGGCCTATTCACGATGAATCTAATCTTATCTATAGAACAATAAAAAATATTGCTTAAATTTTTCTGATAAAATTAAATAGACCATCTTAAAGTTAAGATTTCAAGTTTCAAAAAATAAGTCTGTAAAGTTTCACTGTCACATTTCTAACTAAAATTGGTCTTTAAAACATGATCAACTTTGTCACTTTTTATACTTAAGTGTCGAATATTTTGGGCTCTGTATTTTCGAACTAAAATTTTAAGAATTTTTTCATAATACCAGTTACTTTTTTATATTATCAGTTCAAGAGTGAACTGTGAAAGTTTCAGATCTTTATCGTAAGAATAAAAAAAAAAATGGCAGATATTTTAATTTTATCAAGAATTCTACTTTATACAGGATGATCAGTAACTCGCGCACTCGGAGCATGCTGCGATAAACTTCACTTTTAAGAGTGGTAAATTTTCTTACTGCAGTGTTGTAAGTTCTTTTCTTCCAAATATATGACCATTTTTGTAAAAAATAGGTGGCAACACTGTACTGAACATGTGAATATGTTCGGGTTGGATGGTATTGTTATTATTTTTACTTCCATAGCAACGAAGGCATTTGAATATTTTATATTCTAAGTTGAGTATAGGCGGTTGTCAAACTTCAAATTTCGTCACATTTAAGTATGGTATCAATTTCCAACATTCTCAATTCCTCTGTAAAGAGGTTTTGTGGAAAAAAAATTGATGAATTATATGGTACTTATCCGTTCCAGACATTACAGTAACCTGAATTTTTCATTAATTTTTATCGCGGTTTTTGAAAAAATTACCTTTAAACTCGGATGAGGGAAACTCTGTAACTTGAAAATCAACCGTTGGATTCAATTTTTTTGCAGAATATCCTTAATTTTAATGGGCTATATATCGCCCTGTATTTAGAGTGCGCCAGTTACTGATCAGCCTGAATACATCCTATTTTTGTAAATATGTTTTTTTCACATTTGAAAACGTGATATATATTTTAGCTGCAAGATTGTTCTCTCATTTAAATTTTTGTGAGCTCAATTTGATCAATTAGATCAAAATTTATAGCTAATTTAGTGCACCTCGCAAGTGGTCGCGTCCCCTGGAACGTTGGCCTGTTTCCAATTTTCGACCGTTAAAAACATTCTGCAGCTCACATTTATTTAGGAAGAAAACTTTAGACATTTTTGATGTAAAATTGCCTATTCTTACGTATATTAATTAGTTTTTTTCTGAAAATAATTCATTTTTTTGAGATACTACATAAGCAATTGAATATTCATTCAACTTCTTATACGTTGAATAAATAGTTAAGCTAGGGCTACAGTTGGTAACTTTTCATATGTTTTTCCTAATATCCTCAAAATGTTCAGTAAAACGTTATCTTTTGCGCCAATTTTTCCGAAGTGGAAATTTAACTTGACCTAATTTACTCCAATAGGTCAAGATTCCGATGCTATTATTATTTAGTTTGTAGAAATTAACAGACTGAATAAAATTTGTTACAAGATTTTACAAACTATTCTGGGTACTTATATTATTCTGAATTCTGAATTCCACTTTATTAATTATTATACAATAGAACACACATACAAATACAGGGTGATTGATTGAAACGCCACATTAGAAAAAGTTCGACTTCCAAATGATCTAGGAATCTGAAATTTGGAACTTAGGCAACATACCTAATAACGAGTCAAAATGAAATATTACCAAGATGGTAGAACATTTAAAATGGCGAAAGCAATGGCCATCTTTGTTTTTTTAAGTGGAACACCCCATATATTATTGCATTTTCAGATCGTCTGAGAAAATGTAATAACAATGGTGCTTATAGTTGTATTTTAAATTGAGTAGGCCATGAGTTATAAACAAGTGAAAATCGTGATTTTCCAACTTTAAAGACATTTACCACGAAAACGGCTCAAGATATCAGAAAACGGCTTACATGTCCCTATCTTAACTTTTTATAAGGCATCCAAATATGCAGTTGAAATCTTTATACAAGGTGGTGGAAATTGTCAGATTTTTCATCACCCTGTATAAACATTTCAACTCTACAGTAGGATACCAGATGAAAAGTTAAGATAGGGACATGTAAGCCGTTTTCTGATATCATGAGCCGTTTTCGTGGTAAATGTCTTTAAAGTTGAAAAATCACGATTTTCACTTGTTTATAACTCATGGCCTACTCAATTTAAAATACAACTATAAGCACCATTGTTATTACATTTTCTCAGACGATCTGAAAATGCAATAATATATGGGGTGTCCCATTTAAAAAAACAAAGATGGCCATTGCTTTCGCCATTTTAAATGTTCTACCATCTTGGTAATATTTTATTTTGACTCGTTATTAGGTATGTTGCCTAAGTTCCAAATTTCAGATTCCTAGATCATTTTTGGAAGTCGAACTTTTTCTAATGTGGCGTTTCAATCAATCACCCTGTAGGTAGGTAGATACCGTCTTTTCATCAATGATGAAAATACAGCTTAGATTCAAATTCTGCACGTGTCGACTGAACCGTCAAAGACAGGGCAATTTGTCAGGTCCCTTTATATATACATTTGACAACAAGCAATCTTGCGACCTCAAAGTTTCTAAATTACTGCGTCCAATCGTTTATAACGGAAGTGGAAGTCCATATCGATCCCTCTTATTATAGAGAAGAGATCGGGCCCTTGAAATTTCATCAAAAGGGATATAGGAATTCGAGATATGGGGGAAGGCATATATTTTTCTTTGATTTATCTTATTTCCAGGTCCCGTTTTTACGATATTATCACTGCTCTACAGTTTAAATAGCTGCGTAAATCCATGGATTTACCTGACATTCAACAGGGAATTACCAAAGCTGCTTCTCAGACATTATATTGCCTCGGGGAAGAACTACAGGCCAGCAACCGGAGGTAAGCTTACTTTAATTACTACGTCAATTAAGTTTTAATTACTTCTTTAGAAATATAATTCCGGTTTTTGTGTTGGTTTAAATCAATTTCAAGTGTAGTAGGTATTATTTGAAGTTTGAAAATTGAGAATAACGAGGAGAATAAGTAATAATGTTTTCGTAAGACGATTGATCTAATAAATCAGTCATACAGTTTCTCGTTTTTCAATTTGAAGCTTGTTTTATGGTAATAATCAAAACTGATTATAGATTAGGTACCTACTTCAATAATAATTATTGAATTTCTGTCTTATTTAATTGGGAATCGGGTTCTTGGGAATGAAATTATTATTTATAAAATGATTTTTATAAAAAACGAAACGTTTCAGGGCCGATTGGTCCCTTGTTCACTCGTAATGTAAAAAACATGAAAAAAACTTAAAATACTTTAATTCAATTATTTTAAAATTCAATGAAATTTTAAAAATTTCATAAAAACACCATTTTACGACACGATTTATAATTATAGTTTTTTAAAGTATTTTAAGTTTTTTACTTGTTTTTTACATTACGAGTGAACAAGGGACCAATCGGCCCTGAAACGTTTCGTTTTTTATAAAAATCTTTTTGTAAATACTAATTTGATTCCCAAGAACCCGATTGACAATTAAATAAGACAGAAATTCAAATTTCCAAGAAGGTTCAAGAAAAATTATCGAATCAATAATTATTAATATATACAGGATGTCTTGCTAAGGCTGGCCACCGGCCATATCTCGGAAACTAATGGGCCTATAACCTCAAAATAAAAAATTTACAGATATAAGTGATCACGAGAAATTCAATGAAAATATTTTCAAGATGGCCGCACTTCCGGAAATACCGGAAGTTGACACCTACTTCGTTATTTTAACGGGGACACCCTGTAAAATATTATATTTTTTAAATGCCTGCAGAAATCAAATACAGGTGGTTTTCACCATGGGCATTTAGATTGAGCGGTTTAGGAGTTATAAACAAGTAAAAATCGAAAATTTTCAACTTCAAAGTAGTGTAGAACTAGAACGGCTCAAGATATCTAAAAACGGTTTACATGTCCGTATCTTAACTTTTAACATAATGTCCTACTATGTGGTTTAAATTTTAATAGAGGGTGATGAAAAATCGGATAATTTTCTTCACCCTGTATTAAAATTTACTCCACATAGGCCCGTATTCATCAATAAATATAACCCCTGGGGTTATATTTTGGAACATGTCATTGGTTTAAAATTCGTAGCGTTCGTAGGCTTTGAGCATTAGACCAATCAGCTGTCAGGAAATTCAAAATATAACCCCAGGGTTATATTTTGAAGTTTGATGAATACGGACAATAGTGGGATAAAATATTAAAAGTTAGGATAGAGGCATGTAAACCGTTTTTAGATATCTTGAGCCGTTCTAGTTCTAAACTGCTTTGAAGTTGAAAATTTTCGATTTTCACTTGTTTGTAACTCATAAACCGCGCAATCTAAATTCCAATGGTGAAAACCACCTGTATTCGATTTATTCAGACATTTAAAAAATATAATAATTTACAGGGTGTTCCCGTTAAAATAACGAAGTAGGTGTCAACTTCCGGTATTTCCGGAAGTGCAACCATCTTGAAAATATTTTCATTGAATTTCTCGTGATCACTTATGTCTGGAAATTTATTATTTTGAGGTTATAGGCCCATTAGTTTCCGAGATATGGCCGGTGGCCAGCCTTAGCAAGACACTCTGTAGATAAAACAAGTTCAGTGAATACGAATGTTTTTATTTTTAAACCAAATTCCTTATTTTTATTGGATATGTATGATAAATTTAGTAGATAGAAAGTAAATGAAAAATGCATTTTTTATGTAATACAATATAAAATGTTTGCTTTCTAGTGGAAAAATATTACTGCACGTAAATTGTTATTTGGGAATGGGGTAGTGAGTTTCAGACTTACTTACAACGCCAATTCTTTGAATACGTATACATACATACATAAGAGATGAAAATAAATCAAATATTATTTTCTAAGCTAGTATTTTTTTACGGTGATTTTATAATGACACACTAAATGTCATCTGACATCTATGTGACAATTACCTATACAGTGCGAAACAATCACAGGAAATAAAACAAAATTACCATATAAGGAAGGCTAGAATCAGATTTAATAATATGGACATTTTTCCTTGTCTCTACGGAGTTTTGATTTTGTTATTCACATTTTTTATAAACACGCGCGTACTTTAGGGAAACTACAAAAAACAACTGAAAAACAATTTAAATAAATCGGGAGAGCAACAACTAACATTGGAATATAAAAATTATAATTCTGCCTCCGTGTGTTTAAAAAAAAATTCTGTTGTGCTAGCTTAAGCTGAAGTGAACAGAATAAATGAATTAATTAATAAATACACGAATAATATACAGCGTTTTAATTAAAGGTACGGGGTACGGAGCGACCCTATCTCGGAAGCTATAACCTGGAAATAAATATTTTTAGAACCCATAAACAAGGTAAATAACACAAAAAAATCCAATCTCCGAGAAAATTCCTGGTGAAGATTTGTGTCTCAGCAGTCCTTGTGAAATCAAGTGCCCAAAAAATGATGAAAGTGTTATAGTTCGCAAAAATAAATTATTAGCGAATCTCGCTTCAAAGTTTTACTAGACTATTAGTTTTACGCCAAAAGTTATGACAAATTTTAATAAATATGGTTTATACAGCGAGTGTTGTCTGTTGTGATAACTAAGGATATGATTGAGGATATGATGACGAGATGATGATCTCGTTATATTTCTTACTCCTTCTATTGCATTGCATAGACAATCGAGTTAAATTGGAACGTATTGTCAGAAAACAATTCTATGAAGATGAGCGAGAGTGAGACGAAAGTACGACTCGCGTCTTGATACGCTTAGTTAGTTCAGAAATTATGTGATACGATAAGGTTGTCGTCCAGCTGATCGGATGACAGTGACAGTGACGCGTTAAATATACTAATGAAGTTTGTGATTTGAAACGTTTTTAATACGGAATCAGCAGACTAAAAATCTATTGCCATGTTTTTCTAACGTTTGAAATAACGGACACGGTATTTTTTGGCAACGAACTACAAAAAATTACAGAAAATGCCTGGGAAACGATTGAACTCCCTAGGACGTGGTCTTAAATTTCTTGTGTTTTCTTTAAACGCCACCCAGCGGGTAGGCTAATGCATGATATTTCTAATCATGATTATTACAAATATTATCATTCTTATTTACTCGCATTATATATTTTTGTTATCAAAAAGTTTCAAGGCTCTATTTCGACAATAACTCGTCGAAATAATATACCTATTTGTAGGATATTAATTATTCCTCAACACACGCCACTGACGCGAACTGCGATACCACATCTGGTTCGATTTAATAATAAGTGCTTGAATAAAATTGAATTAAATTGAATTGTGTAGTCAGGATCGGTGTGGCATCACAACGGACAACTCTCACTGGACAAACTATAACTAATTCTGCACAAAAACTGAGTTTCGTGACCTTTAACTTCAAATAAGTTTTTAGCGGACACGAATATTTTATAGTTTCATTGTTTTTTGTTTGTATGATCCCAAATGCTGTACATTTAGAATGAATTTCAAAATTAACCATCAAAACTTTTCTAGCTACATTGAGTCGACTTATCGTTCGGCGTGATGTTCCAATAAATAACTATTCAGATAATGTTTCAAATTTTGGTGGTGTCACAGACATGTCACAGATATTCAATTTTTTCAAATTAAATGCTAATCACATCGACTCTCGTTCCAAATAAGGGAATAAAATAAATAAGGTAGCATTTTATCCCAGGTAACTCACCTAGTTGGAGCTGGCAAGTATTTTAAATATACAAGGTGTTTCAGTTTGTATAACTCCGGCAAACAACATAACACGTAAAAATAATTGTATTTTTTTCTATAAAGGTTTGCTCTAGAACGCTTTATTTTCAGGACACAGGGTGTTAAACTTAGAAGAAACAAATCAATTTACTGAATATCTTCTAAACTAGAGAAAATATTTTTCCCAATTTTGGTATGGGTTAATATTAATGAAAGGGTGAAATTTTGAAAAACAAAAAACTTCTCAGGCGAAACCAGTGGCGTAGTTGTGTGGGTTATTTTTTCTTTTAATTCCCAAAACTTCTACGCCACTGGAGAAAATCAATTGTTTAAAACTTATTTTGAAATTTTATATTATTGTCTGAAAAAACATAGGTAGGTACTGTTGATAAAATAAATAAGGAGTGAATGGAGGTCGTATGAGTATAAAGCACACAAAGTGCAATTACTAGCCTGTGACATGGGGTCGGAGTATTCCTCCATCGCCCTAACATTTGTCATACTGACAGTGCCTGAAACTCAATCGAGAGAGCTTCCATCAAAACAACAACAGGAGTCATCAGAGTACCAGAACAAGCACAGACACGTGTTTCGCCACATTGAGGCTCATCAGTGTGCTGCATCTGGGGTATCCAGAGGATGTTATCGAATTTCTGAAAGCCCCCTAGGTCTTAAGCAAACCAGTTACACGGTTCTCCGTCTGGTTTAAGCAGAGAGAAATCTAGCGATCAGTTCGAAGAACTAATCGTGAGTTCACTTCAAGATTTATTATAGTTTCAGACACCACAAATGCCAAGGATGAGTGACAATCATGAAAACGAGAGAATAGGCAAGTACACTCAACGTTAATAAATAAAGAGTGAATGCGGGTCGTATGAGTATAAAGCACCTAAAGTTCAATTGTTACCCCTGTTACATGGGGTCGGAGTATTCCTCCATCCCCCCAACATTTGTCATACTGGCGATTCTCATGTCATGTCATGGCAATTCATACTGTCATACTCATACGACCTGCAAAAAGCTATTGTTGTAAAATACTATAATTATGGTACAGGTCAGCCATGTTACGTCATTGCGTTCAGCTAATAGCATATACCGCTGTAAAAGTGTTTCGTGGTAGATATCACTATTTTGCAAGTATAGTACAAAAGTAACTATAAACTTATTTTGGGAAAATAAATCAAAATATCTCAAAAAATAAGCCTCAAACTAGAGATCTTTATTAGAAGTATCATACAATATATAAAAATTCCTAATAACTTATAAAGAATTGAATTTTTCCAATTGCATAGAAGTTTTGAGGCTTCAAAGGAAAAAGAACCTGCTACTACAATTCTGGTGTCGCCTTAGAAGTTTTTTCGTACTTCAAAATTTACCCCTTCTATTATTATTAACCTATACAAAATTGAGAAAAATATCTTAAATGGTTTAGAAGATCTCAATTAAAATTATGTTTTTCTTTTTCTTCCCTGTTTAAGTGTATCTCGAAAATAAAGCGTTTTACAGCAAAACTTTATATAAAAAAGTTCAATTATTTTTTCGCGTCTTAACTTTTGGGTGAGTTATGAACATACAAACTGGAACACCTCTATTATAATAGGCAATAATCAAATAGTGAAAACAAATAATTTATATTAAATGTAAAATATGTCCACCAACTTATCGGCTGCAGATCATACACACGGGATGTTTCAATGCGAGAGAAGTGAATATGATAAAAAAAGTTCATGGTTCCAGCTTAAATTATTGTTCTCTGTCTTTTAGAAGTTAAGAAATCGTAACTACAGTTGATTTAATATTGGAGCCATATCCATGTGTACGAAATATTTGGTAATCCCCAAAAACAGGAATACAACAGAGTGGAGACGGGGGAAACGAGGTAGACAGTTCAAACGCATCTAGTTCGTGTCAATCCGGTAACTTGGGAAGATGTAAATAGTTGTGAACATTTCAACTGTATATTGCTACGGAGGACCGTCAAGCGGGGATATGCGTTTAAAAAATTAATAATAGTAAACAGATCAATTCTTTACATTAAACAAGTCAATTGCTTACACAGTCCATTTTTATACATATTATGAACGTAAAGAATGTAAACAATTTAAACAATTAATTTCACTATGAAATAAAGGTTATGAAATCTTAGATTTAATTTATCACCTACTTTCTGATTGTTGAGGTCCACTCATTTCTTCTATAAAGTAATTCATAAATTAATAATAAAACGATTTACCGGTCTACATGTTTGTAATAATAGGTGGATTCATTGGCTTGGCTACAAACTGTTTATGCTTCTTCTTCTTCCTTCTGCTTTGCCTATATGTAGGTACCCGAGACATGAAAGTGTATCAAGTCTCTGATACCTACTAATAGAACTAAACTAAACCATCTTCTCAATATTGTGTTCAAACCTCAATAAACCTAACTTGTGTGTACATCTGCCATGTGAAACTCTTCATAGTTTGACGTCACTGACAGCAGTGGCAGCGATATCTGACACCACTGCTTAAATTTGGGTACGTTCACCTGACGTCAACTGTTGAGTTGTTGAGGTAGCGCTTGCGTCCAGACATACCGCTCACTATTATTTACCGTTGCTAAACTGTTGAGTATTTCTGTGAGCGTAAATATTTGAGGCTCAATACAGTCAACGTATGTTGTTGACATGCGCAAAGTCTCGCAAATCGTTACTTTCGAACGCGGACTATCGTTCGAACGAAATTACGTAAAATTTGGAAGTAGGAATGCATTTGATACGATCAGCGATAAAGAAATGATAATAATTATTTCAATGAACTTGAATCGTACTCAGAAACATGTCACATGTCATTCGATCTCAACAATGCGTTCATACTATTTCCAACATGTTGCAACAACCAACACTCAACCGTTTTGCGCTGATATTCAACATTTGACGTCAGGTGAACGTACCCGTTGTTTACGTATTCTTTACATTGTTTACAAATTCTTTACATGAAAAGTATAAAGAATATTTCTTTCCACATAAACACCCATCCCTGCCAAAGCGGCTTGAACTGAAAATTAGCATTTAAAATTTAAACTTAATTTAAAAAAAGGTCTCCCAATGAATAGATTTGGATGAGCTGTTCAAAACAACAACGCCCGAATACTTCAATTATTGCACATATTATTAATTTTAATGTATATTTCTATGCATGGCCTCCTTACTTGGGAAATGTAATCAAATGCACAATTAATTAATTATTTACACGCGTATATTTTACTTCTGATTAAAATAAAGCTAACAATTATAAGAAATTCGTAGTATAAAAAATTCTGGATATGTCTAGAAAAATATTTCTACATTATATCAAAGTTTAAAAAAATATATATTCGTTTTTTTTTAAGTTACCAGTTTAAGGCTACCGAGGGCGTCACTGATTTTTCTGACATTTAAATAATAATAATAAGCTTTATTTAGCAATCTGCTACTTATATACACATTTTTCAAATACAAGGTATCAGTCAAAAATTCTCCAAAATATATTTATACAACTTTTTCTTGAATCTAACATATCAATAGATGTAAGGAACCGAGAACTGCACTTATTAAGTATCTAAAGTATTCGGTAGAACACATGAAGACATAGCCTTGTATATGAGACGTTTTATTAATAGAAAATTGTTAAGGGCTATAGGCAAAAAGTATTTTCTTAAAGTGTGGTCTTTATTATAATATCAACGTTTCGACCGAACAATTTGGGTCATCTTCGGGATTCTAAAATGACAAAAAGGAAACAGTCAACGATATAGCAGCTACTTACTAAAGATAACTTACAATAATTATAATAATAATTTAGTAAGTAGCTGCTATATCGTTAACTGTTTCCTTTTTGTCATTTTAGAATCCCGAAGATGACCCAAATTGTTCGGTCGAAACGTTGATATTATAATAAAGACCACACTTTAAGAAAAGACTTTTTGCCTATAGCCCTTAACAATTTTCTATTAATATATTTATTTGGCAATTACTTCTATTATAATAATTGAGACGTTTTATATGTTATTTAATTTAACAGTGGAATTTAAAGTCAACATTTGAAGTTAGCACGCTCTGACGACGGTTTTAAGCTTCGCAGGCTAACCTGAAGGAGCAATCATGACTTTAATTGCTTTAATTCATTGGCTTTCCGCACACACAGATTGCGTTCTGGTCGCCAAGTTACTAGCTATCATTCAATTCATTTTCCTTAATACCATTCAAAACGCATCCAACAAGCAGCATGTAACGTAGGTACCTACCTATTATACACCGTGTCTCTTGAACTTCTGAACATAGGGAATTCCCATGTTAAAATAAACTATTGTAAATATTGGCTCCCCTAATTATTTTACAGTAAAATGTGAAATGTAAAACTTCTTAAGGAAAAAAGCTGCTTCTTATGCTGTAATTGGATTTTCATTTAGTTCATCCGTTTTCGAGAAAATCAGAAAAAACTGAACGGTTTTTCGTAGTTTTTCAAGGTTGCTTTGTTTTTGACTGATAATGCCAAACAACCGAGTTTGGCGATTCTACATATTCCACAGCATTTAGATGTTGACTTCACTGGCAAGTGATCTCCAGCATTATTTGTCATCCTGGATTTTCGGCACTATTCTTTTCTCACTGTTCTCAGCTTTCTTCATTTTGTTTTTTTCCTATTTCAAGTAACGATGTTTGCCTCCGTCTGGATGAGTGATCAGCTATTATTTGATTTGCAAGAATACTTCTAAAGACCAACTGTCTTTTTGGCTTCATACTTGTTTGTTGTCAATGTTCGTGGCATTGTTACTCCAGAGATTCAAGGAGTCAAACTCGATAGTCAGGCAACGTAAATATAAAGATACATATGCATTTTTATCAGTAACCTGGCAATGTATATTATAGGCTACACAATCATATCAAAGCCGACATTCTGGGCAATGTATCTTGCAGAATACATAATTTTCAACCTCGAATAGGGGTAGATCTTCATAATTTACAATCAAATAAATTGATGTAAAATATAAAGTATACATTGCTAAATTGATTTACAATAGGTGCATTACATAACATGAAGTGGAATTTAGTAAAATTCTGGTTTTCACACATGAAATGCAGAGGCTCTCTGATTTACGGTAGCCATCTTGGAAGAATAATGCTTTGATTGGTCTATTGAATCACGTGACTCGAAGAAACTCTGTGATTTGACAAGAATTATGTATCCTCTAGTATACCCTGCCTGTTTCTGCGGAAAAATTCAGTGTATACTTATGAAAAAAAGAAACTGAAGTTTGTGTATCTATCAGGATACGTTGCCAAGAAAAGGGTTAAGTCTATTTTTAGATATGTTTCAGTATTGATTGTTCCAAATGTCAAATATCTTGTTAGATAGAAAGTTTACTCTTGGCCTAGTAGTTCTTTGTTCCTTCTTTAGTTTGAGAGGGTGACCTCTTCATAGTTTGTCCTGATTCAGAGTGAATATGGTGTTCAGGTTACCATAGTTGTACTTGAGAATTCGGAAAGCCATAATCAAGTCACCCCGAAGGCGACGATGTACGAATGGAGTGAGGTGAACTAAGGAGATCCGGATTACAGACTGACCCGGCGAATTCAAGAATTGATAGCACATATGTAGCGTATAGTTTACTCCGACTGGACTGTGAGGAGATACGTGAAAAACACTTGCAAATCGGGAATTTTGAGTTTGCACTATTACAGACCGACACTATATGATCAGACCAACTTAAGTCACTGCTAATTATCACTCCGATGTCACAATGTGATACAGACTTTAAGGGACATCCGATATTGAAATATGGGAGCCGGGATTATTCTTGCCTATGTATAGCACCACGCACTTGACGGTGTTAAGGGGAAGTCACCATTTTGTGGATCACTCGAACACTGAGTTTAAATCTCGTTCTAGTGTATGTTGGTTGGTAACTGGATTCACATATAACTTACTGTCGTCGGTGTAAATAGAAACTTTACTTGATGTATTCAGTTGGAGATCACTGATGTAGACAGCGAAAAGTAGTGGTCCGAGTACTGTGCCCTGTGGAACTCCGCTCTTCAAAGATTTAGTTCTCCTCGGATGCCAAAGTGGTCCAATTTAATCAGTAACCTACGTGTAGGAACTCGATCGAAAGCTTTGGAGAAGTCTAAGTAGACTACCTCCACAGGTTGTCGACTATTTAGAGATGTAGATCATTGATACAATGAAGTAGATTAGTGACCGCCGAGCGACATTTAATAAAGCCGTGCTGTTGAGCGGAAATCACGGCTTCTTGAAAAAGAAATTGAGACATCGCCTCAGATTTAATAGCCTCCATGACATTGCTGATAATAGGTACAAGACTAATTGACGATAATTATTATCATAGTCAAGCTTGTTACCTTTCAAAGATGGGAGTAACTGAGGCCGATTTCCAGCCCAAAGGAAGACAACCCTGATGGAATGAAGCTTGCATAATAAGGCATAGAGGGGTTGTCAAATACTCTGCACAACTTATAAGGAAAAAAGAAGTTAGCCCATTTAATCCGGGGATGAATTATCGTTTATCACGCAGTCTCTTTAGGCGCTCTTTACTACCTCTGGTGTGAATAAGATGGAATCGAGCGACGCATGCAATCGTGGACATTTTATTTAAGGTAAGCTTCCATAAGGTTCATCTGTGAAAACCAGCGAAAAATTCGATGACAAAGATTCAGCGGACTACCTATTAGAAGAACACAGAGACCCGTCTGGCTTTTGGAATAATGGAACAGAGACTTTCTAGGATACGGAGGAGCGAATATATTTGTAAACCTTTTTACTATTATTACTGGAAACGATTGATTCTTCGAAGGTTCTTCGCTGGATAATCAAATATTGTCTGACCGTGTAGGAGAATTTGCGGTGAGGCTGTAACACGAAGATAGAGGCTATAAAAGTTAAAAAAATATAACAGTTTTTGATTATAGCTCGAGTTAATTTAAACTGATTTTGATGAAACTTGGATGAAATATTCTCCAAGTAAAATGAGTCTTAACTACCTCAAAGCAATTTTGGCTATACAAAATCATGGATATTTTTAATTATTTTTTATATCGAAAGTGATGTCGTCCTCAATAGTATATTTTTTTACTAAAAAATACACTAATAACGAAGTTAGCAATGATAAACACAAAAAAAGTAAAATGGCAGACTTTTAATCAACCTATTGTAGTGTAAACACCCTAAAAAACCTGCATCCTGGTTGACGGTAAAGAATATGTGATATAACCTACCTAACCTCTCAAAATGGAGGTTCTGCGTCATGCGCAGTAAATTCAGTAATGTGGCCCCCAGACTGAATGGTTTTGAAAAAGAAGAACCCCTTTGACGTTTGAAATGTGAACTTGTCTGTCATGAATGACTGTTTGAATTCCCGCCCTGAATGTTTGATTTGAATTTAAGGTTATCCCACCCTGATTTCAAATAAAATGGCCAACATATTACTTACCGTTTGTGATCGTGGTTTTTACCTGTGTTTGTGGTTTTACCTTGGCTCGTGATCTGTCTAGTTTTTCGTCTGGTGGTGGACCTTACGTTGTTGTGTGTAGTAACCTTATTTTGGTTCGTTCGTAGCAAAAGCTACGAAAATACTTTGAGCCAGTCTTTTGTTGAGAGATAGGAGATTTAATTTAAAAGACAGAGTTTCCCCTTTAAAAATGAATTGATTTATTGACTTTTGAAATGATTTGAGTATTATTGAATCTCTCCACCCCACCCCACACGATTGATCCCGCCCGCAAAGAGTTCCGCCTACGCAAATTTATAGTCAGAGTAAAAAAATAACCCCGTGAAAATAAAAAAACCTCTGACTGTATGAAGTGCAAAACATAAAATGAGAAACATACAATGAAAAACACACAACGAAACACATACAATGAAACGACGACATGTTAGAATCAAGCATTTGCTTGGGCGTTGAGGGGTGAGAACTAAATCTCTTGTATTATGGTAACCTGTCATTTTAACGTTAGTCTTTGCGAACCGTTTAGTACCTGTAAAGAAAAGAAATAACAAAACACACATAAATTAGACCTTGTTGATGCGAGAAGCCTAATCGACTTATCTCCACACCCCGGACTAATAGAAAAGACGTAACAAAACACACATAAATTAGACCTTGTTGATGCGAGAAGCCTAATCGACTTATCTACACACCCCGGACTAATACCAAATAAATAAAATCGATTCCAAAGGACATCCAACGTTAAAATGAGACATAACCTATACAACAGATTGAAGCGTCGTTGTCTAACGCTGCGATTCATGAATCAACATACAAAATCATATCGCCGTTTCATTTAGGATTTTACATAAAAATATACCATGACAAAAACATAAAATACAAGAGACACAACACATAACATCGTCACCGTTTTGGTGCAAAATTGACATTGATAAGCAAATCTGTTATATTCAGGAAGACCACATTTTATCTTTCTATTTCAAAGACTCATACCTCCTGAAAAGGAAACAAGACACACAAAAGGCATATAAACACAAAAACAAATAAATATATCAGGCGAGTAAATAATTGGCAGCAAATAAATAAATAGTTCGGGCAAGTAAATCAGTAGCAACAAATAAATGAATAGTTTAGAGTCCAGAAAATATGAAATACAAAATGAGGTCAAACATATTATATACCGGGTGTCCCATCGTATAGAATTCTCGCGAAAAAAGGTATTTCTAATTAAAATTTTTATATGAAAATTTACATACGTGGATTACAATAAACCTACTATAATATGATGTAATCATTCTTAGAAAATTAATTAAATGCGACTTTCGATTTTCGACATAGATTTTATATCGAAATACTAATCGCATCTCTATGATTTTTCATACACTTGTAGAAAAAAGTTTCTTCTATAAGAAACAGTAATTTGTTAATCGATATCTTTAACCATAATTGAGTAATTTGCCATCAAAGTTGAACATAAAATCGGAATAAAGTTTATGATTATTATTATAAACCCGTCACTACAGCAATAATTTACAACTTATAGACACATGCTGTTAACAAGCAGTTTTGTTGTAATAAACAGGTACCTGAAGAAAGGTTTCTACCCTTATTTCAGAGAATTGAAATCCGCCTTTGTAGAGGAGAATGCAAAATGTTTACTCTCAACTAAGTCGTAAATAACTAGCACACTTGACCATCTTTTGTACCTTTCACCACACTTAATAGCTTTACAAACAAAAATCGTCATAAATGATGTCTGATTTTACATTATCTGCAATTAATGGCATTTTTATAAATTTTCAATTTCTAATTTCACAGGCGGATTTCTGTTGATATTTAGAATTTATTTATATAAAAAAAAATCAGATTTTTTTTTGTCGCTTAATTAGTTTTTCGCGACTGCACGCTTAATTAAGCTCACTACAAACATGCTGATTAGTCCAGATTATAGAGAAATAAATTATTCATGAATGTGTCGCGAATAAAATACTCTAATTTAATTATAAAGTGTACTTTTCGCGAGAATTCTATACGATGGGACACCCTGTATAGCAGCGGCGTTATCGAACCATAAAAAGACGGTCCTCGATAACAATTTAGAAACGAAATCAAATTAATCAGTGCATGTGTCGATCGCATTCCAAAACAATAAAATTTCAATTTAAATAAAATGATTAATGATCAAAACCTCACAATTGCAATTAATTTAACACAAAACAAATTAAAATCAAAAAATGACATGTTCATTAAATTGACGATAATGACAAAAAAAGTTAAAATTACCAGTAAAATGCAATCAAAGACATAATAAAACTATACAGGGTGATCGTTTAAATAGTTTCATGAATAAAATGTAAATAAAATGGTTGAGAGCAGAAAATAGTTTAAAATACAAAGAAAATGTGAACACTGCATAATAAATTGTTTGTAGAGCAATGTGCTTGATCATAATAATAATAATAATCAAAAGGGCATGTGCTGGTTCAAGATTACAATAAATAAATTTAAATAATTCAAATAACCATAAAGATTGGATGAAACGTGGTGTTGAAATAAATCATGCTTTCTGTAAAACGTGGTGTTAAAATGGGGCCCTCCTTGACTATAAACTACCTGCACCAATTGTATGATTTTAATGAGATAAAATTAAATGTCGGACAGCACGTGTTAATTTACCAATTTGAAATTAGACAATAAAATGAAATATTGAAACTAGCGTGTCTCTAAAAGCATTGAAATAAACTTATTAAACGGTTTGCACGTGCGTTTGAGTACCTACATGGGGCCCTGTTCTTGAAATTCTTTCAATTACAAAACGTGGTTTCAAATTATACATGCTGGTTGGAATAAATATAAGTAATTGCTATCTCCTTTCGTTTGAATACAAAACAATTATTTAAAACTTAATGTGGCCCTACTTGAATAACTAATCAGCTTGACCAAACACGTGTTTTACCTGAGTCTTTTCTAAATAGACAAATTGAAACAAAATTGAATAATACAAACAAATAATTAAAACAAGATGATCTGATTTGTAGCGATATCATAATGCCTAACAAATATTAATAAATTAGAATAAACAGTTACTTACATAGTTGGGTTATGTTATAAGATTCGATTGTTTTCAAATATAATAAAGAACAGCTGATCGGACCCTCTGACCTTCACTCTCTTGATGTCAGAAACAAAGTGAAAGATGACCACTCAGTGTTGACTAATGACAATGTGTACCACGTTTTTGAATACATCGAGTGACTGACAAAAATGACGTTTCTGCTTTGAAAGCTTGAAAAGTGACAAGTGACATTTGAATACATAGAATATAACTGAATAGGATCGACTCTTAAGTTTACAATTTTTAACATGCGCAGTTGTTATATGGTTTGGGTCCTTTCACTATATAAATGTTTACTTCATGCCCATGGAGACTTTGGATCACCAATTCAATATTATACTCAATATCAGCAATTTCAACCCAGGGTTGATTTCCGTATGATCCGTGTGGGGCCCTTTATTAAAGGGAATTAACTAATACATTCTGAGCTGTATAATCACTTAAACAAAGCTACCTATTATGAATGTATAAATATGAACAATGTACGATTCATGTGATAGACTACTCGTTAGCTTATGAAATATGTCTTTAATCATTTTGAATAAGCAGATTAATTCGTTTCATGTATCACACAGGCAATGATTGTGGTATGAGTGTTGCGCTCCTGCAATACCTTGAAATTATTGAACCGAGGAACAACACACAGAAGGTAAATACAGCTATTCCCGAGCTTCACAGACTTGACTTTAATCAAGTTGTAGTACCTAGACGTGAATACTAATGTAATTAAGTAAAATACATAATTAACTGCTTACTTCACACAGTACAGAGTGCTTAACAAGACAATCTTTTTCCCTTTTGATTTCTGGCAAATTTACTTTTCTGTTATACTTCGATGATGATTTCATCTCTTCAAAATAGTTCTATTGCTAAGTTGTTACTTTATAATCCATGAAGAATTATAGATGATAAAAACAACGGGAAATTTTTAACAAAAATTTGTGAAAAAAGAAGCAGTTTGAGTTATTATTGGTTAACTATATCCTATGGCGCAAGTCGAACCCACCGTGTTTTTTATTCTATTTCACTAAACATGGAAATGTTTAAGGAAAATGAATTTTCTTGTACACCAACACAAATTAAAGAAAGTGGAGACTTGAATTTTTCATGAAAAACTGAATAAAAATCAGGGAAATTAACTCATTTTCAATGTCAAACTGCGTGCAATTTTGAAGCGGCAATAAAGTCAAAATATAAGCAAAATAAACTCATATCAGTCCAATTTTAATTTGTTTCAGATATACCTACAGAGTCTTTCATTATTCTGTAATTTATAGGTAAGCAGCCGTATCTTGGGAAGTATTGGTCCTAGAAACTCAAAATAAAAGATTTTATAACATAAGTGATCACGAGAAATTCACAGAAAATATTTGCAAGATGGCCGCTCTTCCGCAAACACCAGAAGTTGACAGCTACTTCATTATTTTAATACCCTGTATATTATTATATTTTTAAATCGTCTGAGGAATTCGAATACAGGTGGTTTTCACCACAAGAATTTAGATTAAGTGGTTTATGATTTATAAACAAGTAGGTAAATATCGTAATTTTCATATTTCGAAACCGTTTACTACGAAAACTTCTCAAGATATCGTAAAACAGCTTGCATGTCCCCATCTTAAGTTTTCACATGGTATCCTACATGTTGTTTAAATTTTAATACAAGGTGATGAAAATTATCAGTTTTTTCATCACACTCATCGAATTCATAAACCACTGAATCGTATTCGAATTTCAATTTGAAAATATAATAATATATGGTTCAAAGTGATACAGGATGGTACCGTGTCATTTTCATCTTGATTGGATACATCTTCTTCAACTAAATCAGTACTTTTTAAATATTTACCTATTTGAATTCTTCTTTTTCGAGGCCAGTCTTAATACAAACTTTTTGATCGTGTCCTCTGAAAAAGCATTACTTGTATATTCTTGTAGTTAGATTCCAATAAAACACAGTTTGGTCAATGAGTATAATTTAATATAGGTAATTGAAAAGTCGGTCGAAATGTAAACAGACAGTTTTTGCGAGGTTGAAGTGACACTTCTTGGGTGACACATCGCATGTAATTGATGTGCCTTCAGTCATTTATTACAATTGACTTTTCAATCACATTGGATAGTCTTCTTTTTTTAGTCTTTGTCTTTACATTGGACTTAACGTTAAGCACACTCAGCCACGTATTTTGCCCTGCGTGTGTCAGCCGAGAAGAGAACTTATGAGTTTTGACCGAAGGTTTTGACAGTTGACATGTTAATTGCCTTCCATTTTGTTGGGCCGTCGCAACGATACTGATAGTCCATTCCAACCTGAACCGCTTCACGGGACAGGATTGTTTAACCCCTTTTTAAATTTTAACTAATGCAATATTTCAGAATTTTCATGTAGGTAATTAGTCCACTTAAAACCGGTTCGTTATAGAACCTTTGAGTCTTCAACTCCAAAAACGCCGATCCTGTTTACTTGGAACAGGATTTTTCAAATTTTATTTTTATGTTAGTTTGGCACGTGTATGTAAGAGATTAACAATTTTTACACCTGGTTAATTAATACTCTTTTTGTCTTCGTTATTTACATTTGCAATAATTGGATTGCTACTATTCATTTCTCATATATATATATATTCGTTTGAAATTACAAATTGCAGTCTTACGATTAACATGTTGTTTAGTTTATTAAATTACATATGATTGGTTTCGTCGATCATGGGGAAAAGAACGATCTGTAGGATATTCTGATGCGATGTTGACATCATGGTGAAGCATTTGCTTTGAGAGATATAGTCTAGGGAAAACCCCATTAAAAAACCTATGATTAGTCATGATGCTATGGATTCTGTTCAGCTGACAAGTGAGTACTTTACCATCAATATTTTATACTCTTGATTCTATTTTTTACATCTAACACCAATGCTTACTATCACCAAATAAGAGTAGGTATACCATTTACATCCATCGTTTATCTCACTTTTCAGCTGTCCTGAAGATGGGTTCATAGCCCGACACCGGTCGACAGACTTTTCAATTATATTAAATTATACTCATTGATCAAACTGTATTTTATTGGAATCATTACTGAGTATACTTGGACCAATCCACATTTATATTGTACTTAGTTAGATTGACATGTTTGGTTAGGATTCTATGTGAACTTGAATCGCACTTCAGACAGAGGTTGTCGATTTCAAGATGTCGATTTAAGATGGTAATCCAGACGAGATTTTGATCGTGAACAAACTTATGTCTATGTTCTCTTTTCTTTACATGATTATTTTCAGAATTGTCCATTTAAAAACGCGAAATTTCGTTACCATCAGATGAACTTGAATATAATGTTGATGATTGCAATTTATGCTATATTTATGCTGGGCTGCTAAAATGTTCTTTTTTGGACATAGCTAATTCAATTTTACGAATTAGGTCGTCGTTCATCGTAGCCGCATTCAGATGAAGACGCTGGAGATACAATTGAAACAAGTTGATATAGGTAACAGATCCAATCGAATTCAATAACATCTGACTGCAAGAGTTTTGTTTTGTAATATTCCTTCCATAGTTAAATAATTATAAGAAACTATAAGAAAGGAAATTTTTTAAATTTGGAATCATATCTATTGGTAGTCACATACGTTTGAGCTTCTTCAGAACCGGTGTTAATGTTTGAATGTGATCCTGAAGATATAGATTTAATCAGGAGTTGTTGACTTCTGTTAAATGTTCCATAGAAATGTTAAATGTCCATTTCTAAATGTAATTTTTATTGTCAGATTGTCAGATAATTTTCTACTTGCAATTCCAAATTGCAATTTTTAGACTTTTACTTCGTCGTCAGTTCTGTTGTTCATCAAAACGGGGATAATACTATTCTATGCAGACGGCGTGTTTGAGGACGGGTTTAGAGGGGTTGTGGTGGGAATTTTCGAGTTTTGAAAAAAAATGTCGACGTTTGGGAGGGGGGAGTTTTTTTGACGTTTTTTCGATTTTTTCAAACGGTTTTTTCGCGGTGAAGGGGCGTTTTTCTTTTGTTTCTTTTACGTTTTTCGGGAGGGGGGCTAAGATGTGTTGCCGGGGAGCGCGAAAAAACCGTTGACAGTTCTGGCACTTTCGACAGCTGTCAAATGTCACTTTTTTCGAAAGGCGCGCAGGGGGAAAAGGAGGGGCGGCCCGGGTGCGCGCGGGAAAGGGGAGTTTGAAAAGGGCGGTCGGGGGGCGGCCAAAATTCCGGGGGCGGCGAAAAGGGCGGAAATCTGTCACGGCCGAACGGTACGAGGAAATCGCGTCGTTTTTCTTCGGTCGTGTCGGAATTTACTCGGTCTTCAATTGCTGAAAGTTTCGCGGCGCTGTGACCGACCGTCGCGAGGTTATTTAGGAAAAGGCTTTTTTTTCGTTTTTTCTCGGTTCTAAATTTCGATAAATTTCGAAACGCTATAACTCGAGAACGGTGCGTCGTAAACGGGTCGGGTTTGTGGATTTATCCGTTTCCGAAGTTTTCCGATGTTTTACGAGCGCTTCCGATTTTTCCCGACCTTTTCCGAACTCCGAAGCGAAGCCCGCCGTAGGCGGCACCGACTCGACGAAGCGAAACCGACTAGGCGAACGTGACCGCGAAAGATGAGGCAAAAAACGCGAAACGTCAAATTTGACATTTCTGACAGATGTCAAAAGTGGGACAGCGGAGCCGCGCGTTAGCGCGCAACGATTCTCGCACGTGCGGTCATTTCGGAAGCGTCTCGACGTCGGAAACGCGATTCGGCGAAAAAAATTTCGAAAAACATACAGGGTGTCCCGTAAATGTCGAAAAACCGCCCAGACAAAATGGCCGCCGTGTTTTTCACGAGACCCGCGCCGATCGATCGCGTTTGACGGCGCGAAAAAAATTGGCGCGAAAAAACCGCGAAAATATCGCGCGCGTCTTGAGAAAACGCGAAAAACGCGTTTTAAACGCGATTTTGCCGACACGCGATTTTCGAAAAATCGCGTGAAACGGACGATGCTTCCGATCGGATTTTTTCTCGCAGATTCGGAAACGTCTCCGTTATTAGGGTGCCCGATTGGTTACCCGACGTTTCTCCGACCGTCCGTGTAGACAAAATGGCGGTCGGCGCGAAAACGTTTGCAGAAATTTTTTTTCGCGTAGAGGAACACGGGAAAGCTATCTCCTCTGAAGGCGCCGAGAGTCGAGATTGGTGGTTACCGGGTTCGCATAGTCGACACATGTCGGCGGTGCGTAGGCTAGGTTTAATATCGATATCTTAAAAAATGGCCGTTTTAGAGCGATTTGAAAATGGCCGACGAAAAAAAAGAAAAGTCGACTTTGACAATGTGTGGATGACAGACGGTAACACCCACAGAGACCAAACTCGGTGTGAATGTTTACCCATATCTTGGCTACCCGACGGTACCGCAAGGAAACCGTTCCGATAATTCTTGCAAAAGTTATTATTGATCGTTTTTCGGAAAACACTCGGAAATTTGCGAAAATCGCGAAAATTGCGTTTTTTCACGGCCGGAAAATTTCAAGATGGCGCGGGAAAGTTGGTGTGTGAAAATTTTCAAAAATTTTCACCGGGATCATCAAATGACGTGTATAGCTCTACAAAATAATTGTTCCGATGTTTCCATGTTTGACAACTTTTCCAAGATGGCGGATTAAAGTCGAGGGTCAAGTTTTTTGTAGACGTTTGCGGGAAAGCTATCTCCTCTGAAGACGCTGGGCGTCGAGACAGGTGCTTACCGGGTTCGTATAGTCGAGACATGTCGGCGGTGCGTAGGCTAGGTTTAATTTCGATAACTGACAAAATGGCCGTTCTACAGTGACTTTAAAATGGCCGATGTAAAAAAGACAAATTTCGACTTTGACAGTTCATAAATGACAGGCGGTAATTACGAGAAACGTCAAACTCGGTGTGTCGAAAGATAGTTTTCTTGGCCATCCGCTGGTACTCAAACGAAACCATTCCGACGTTCCGTTTAGAAATTATTAAGGATCACGTCCGAAAAAACACACTTTTTTTCGTGATTTTTTGAGAAGAAAATTCGAAATCAACGCCATCTTAAAAAACTTACCGCGTCAAAAATATCCGCGAAATTTGAACAAAAATTGCTTCTGTTGATTGTCAAAGCATGTAGTGACACGACGGTGTGTCCAGTCTATACACGTTTCTCGGAAAATGTCGGAGTTACAGGCGTTTCAAAATGGCCGACATTTTTGACGTAATTTCGACTTTGACGTTTCTAAAAATTGACATTTCGAAAAACTTGCAACGGCATGTCAAGGCCACATGTATTTCCGTCATTTTGATGTATCTGCCAACTCTGTCCGGTTGTTTTTAACAAAATGGCGGCTGATTTAGTTGAATGGAGACAATAGCTTTTTTGCCGTTTTAAACTGAAAATACAAATTTCAGAGCACTTTTCTAAACCTTCCTGTATACAAACTATAAGTGATATCGAAACCAACTCAACTACCAGCGATAGACAAAGCACGCAGAAACATCGTGTTACCATTCGTTTGCGCGGTTTTTTCAAAAATGGCCGAGCTACGAGCGTTTCAAAATGGCCGATTTTTTTTGAAAAAATTTCGAATTTGACGTTTGAAAAATGACAGTTGCGATTTTTTCCGGTGCCTCTTGCATCAATATGTCATTGCTGCACGCTTTTCCTGTACGATGAAACCAAAATCTGGCCGCCATCTTGATTCTTCGATTTTATCTAATTTTTTGTGTGTGCAAAAACACGTGTCTTTTTCCGATTTTTTCCAACTTTTCAATTTTGACATTTTTTAAATGACAGTTTCAATTCTTTTTTCAAAAACATTTCGTGAGGGTGTCGTAGCTCGGAGTTTTTTCGTTCCTGTAAAATTACAAAATTTCCGCCATCTTGATTTTCCGAATCGGCGAAAATTATTTCCTCGGTCGTGTTTGCCAAATTTCAGCAAAACCTAACATTTGGACGCCATTTTCTCCGGAAATATGCACGCAAACGAAAAACGGATTTCGGATCTGAATTAAACGCGCTCCCGACGTGCCAAGCTGCGAATTTCAGCCGTTTCTATTTTTTGAAATTTTTTATCAAAAATTTGAATGGTAGAGCCTATGAATTTTTTTGATCACAAATTGTTTCGTCGTTTTCTCCGGAACGGTGAAAGTTTTTGGGAAAATTTTTTTTTCGGTCGACAGAGTTCGTCGATGAAAAGGGTAACGTCGAACTGCGATCGAGAAATTTTCCAAAATGGCCGCTACAGACGCTTTTGAAAATTCGCAAAAAAAAAATTTAAAAATCAACTTTGACAGCTTATAGGTGACAGACAGTCACGTCAATTGCGATGAAATTTTGCAGTCTTCAAGAACCGTTTCTCAGCTACACGTCGATACCTTTTCGATCATTCCCCGACCGACATGGCCAAAGTGACGGTCAAAAATGTCCGAGCGGTACAATTTCACGTTTAAAAACTTCACGATTTTCGACCAAAATCAATGAAAATCAGCTATGTTTTGGATTTTTTTTTCTCGGTAATTACCGTACATCGGGACTCGCGGATCATTTTAGCAGGGTAGTAGAAGAGTTGGTCTGTCGGAATTTTCAATTTTTGTCGCTAAAATTTTCAAAATGGCGACGCTGTGAATTTTCGAAAATGGCCGATTTTTGCTCCTAATTTTTGGACTTTGACGTTTGAAAAGTCGCATTTTCGTTTTTTTTTCGAGTTTTTTTTTACGACCACGTTCAAGTTAAGGAAAATGCCTTTCTTTTTGAATTTAAAAAAAAAATTGTATCGCGACTTTTAACGTCACAGCGATTTTTTTCGCTGAAAAATAAAGAAGTTCGTTCACGATTTTTCGCATTTGGCATTTTATATTTGACACTTTCGATTGTTTTGCCATTCTTTTTTCACGGTCAGGTTCGAATCGCGGGTATTCTCTTCAATTTGAAAACGGCAAAAATTATTTCAACCATAAATTACACAGCCACCATCATAAATTTTGTTACAGAGAAAAACGATGTTTTTCAATTACTTTCGATTTTGACGTTTGAGAAGTGACACTTTAAATTTTCTTTTTATTTTTTTCTAACAATAGGATCGTAATTTTGAGTTTCTTTGTTACGTCGAAATTACAAGTTGACCGCCATTTTGATTTTAAGAGTTAAAAAAAAATTATTTCCTTTGTTCGAAACGCCCGTTTTCCAATGCTTTACCATATAATCTAATATTTGGACGCCATTTTCTCGGAAAATAAAAGCGAAAAAGACAAACTGACAAACGGCCCAGGCTCTGCGACTCCAAACAATTCGTTTACTCTTTTTTAGTCGCACTCTCTGACCCCCCGCCGCGTTAGCGGCCCAGGTTCTGCGACTCCAAACAATTCGTTTACTCTTTTTTAGTCGAACTCTCTGACCCCCCGCCGCGATAGCGGCCCAGGCTCTGCGACTCCAAACAATTCGTTTACTCATTTTTAGTTGCACTCTCTGACCCCCCGCCGCGTTAGCGGCCCAGGTTCTGCGACTCCAAACAATTCGTTTACTCTTTTTTAGTCGCACTCTCTGACCCCCCGCCGCGATAGCGGCCCAGGTTCTGCGACTCCAAACAATTAGTTTACTCTTTTTTAGTCGCACTCTCTGACCCCCCGCCGCGATAGCGGCCCAGGCTCTGCGACTCCAAACAATTCGTTTACTCTTTTTTAGTCGCACTCTCTGACCCCCCGCCGCGATAGCGGCCCAGGCTCTGCGACTCCAAACAATTCGTTTACTCTTTTTTAGTCGCACTCTCTGACCCCCCGCCGCGATAGCGGCCCAGGCTCTGCGACTCCAAACAATTCGTTTACTCTTTTTTAGTCGCACTCTCTGACCCCCCGCCGCGTTAGCGGCCCAGGCTCTGCGACTCCAAACAATTCGTTTACTCTTTTTTAGTCGCACTCTCTGACCCCCCGCCGCGATAGCGGCCCAGGTTCTGCGACTCCAAACAATTCGTTTACTCTTTTTTAGTCGCACTCTCTGACCCCCCGCCGCGTTAGCGGCCCAGGCTCTGAGACTCCAAACAATTCGTTTACTCTTTTTTAGTCGCACTCACTGACCCCCCGCCGCGTTAGCGGCCCAGGTTCTGCGACTCCAAACAATTCGTTTACTCTTTTTTAGTCGCACTCTCTGACCCCCCGCCGCGATAGCGGCCAAGGCTCTGCGACTCCAAACAATTCGTTTACTCTTTTTTAGTCGCACTCTCTGACCCCCCCGCCGCGATAGCGGCCCAGGTTCTGCGACTCCAAACAATTCGTTTACTCTTTTTTAGTCGCACTCTCTGACCCCCCGCCGCGTTAGCGGCCCAGGCTCTGCGACTCCAAACAATTCGTTTACTCTTTTTTAGTCGCACTCACTGACCCCCCGCCGCGTTAGCGGCCCAGGTTCTGCGACTCCAAACAATTCGATTACTCTTTTTTAGTCGCACTCTCTGACCCCCCGCCGCGATAGCGGCCCAGGTTCTGCGACTCCAAACAATTCGTTTACTCTTTTTTAGTCGCACTCTCTGACCCCCCGCCGCGATAGCGGCCCAGGCTCTGCGACTCCAAACAATTCGTTTACTCTTTTTTAGTCGCACTCTCTGACCCCCCGCCGCGATAGCGGCCCAGGCTCTGCGACTCCAAACAATTCGTTTACTCTTTTTTAGTCGCACTCTCTGACCCCCCGCCGCGTTAGCGGCCCAGGCTCTGCGACTCCAAACAATTCGTTTACTCTTTTTTAGTCGCACTCTCTGACCCCCCGCCGCGATAGCGGCCCAGGTTCTGCGACTCCAAACAATTCGTTTACTCTTTTTTAGTCGAACTCTCTGACCCCCCGCCGCGATAGCGGCCCAGGTTCTGCGACTCCAAACAATTCGTTTACTCTTTTTTAGTCGCACTCACTGACCCCCCGCCGCGTTAGCGGCCCAGGTTCTGCGACTCCAAACAATTCGTTTACTCTTTTTTAGTCGCACTCTCTGACCCCCCGCCGCGTTAGCGGCCCAGGCTCTGCGACTCCAAACAATTCGTTTACTCTTTTTTAGTCGCACTCACTGACCCCCCGCCGCGTTAGCGGCCCAGGTTCTGCGACTCCAAACAATTCGTTTACTCTTTTTTAGTCGCACTCTCTGACCCCCCGCCGCGATAGCGGCCCAGGCTCTGCGACTCCAAACAATTCGTTTACTCTTTTTTAGTCGCACTCTCTGACCCCCCCGCCGCGATAGCGGCCCAGGCTCTGCGACTCCAAACAATTCGTTTACTCTTTTTTAGTCGCACTCTCTGACCCCCCCGCCGCGATAGCGGCCCAGGCTCTGCGACTCCAAACAATTCGTTTACTCTTTTTTAGTCGCACTCTCTGACCCCCCGCCGCGATAGCGGCCCAGGCTCTGCGACTCCAAACAATTCGTTTACTCTTTTTTAGTCGCACTCTCTGACCCCCCGCCGCGATAGCGGCCCAGGCTCTGCGACTCCAAACAATTCGTTTACTCTTTTTAGTCGCACTCTCTGACCCCCCGCCGCGATAGCGGCCCAGGCTCTGCGACTCCAAACAATTCGTTTACTCTTTTTTAGTCGCACTCTCTGACCCCCCGCCGCGTTAGCGGCCCAGGTTCTGCAACTCCAAACAATTCGTTTACTCTTTTTTAGTCGCACTCTTTGACCCCCCGCCGCGATAGCGGCCCAGGCCCTGCGACTCCAAACAATTCGTTTACTCTTTTTTAGTCGCACTCTCTGACCCCCCGCCGCGATAGCGGCCCAGGCTCTGCGACTCCAAACAATTCGTTTACTCTTTTTTAGTCGCACTCTCTGACCCCCCGCCGCGTTAGCGGCCCAGGTTCTGCAACTCCAAACAATTCGTTTACTCTTTTTTAGTCGCACTCTTTGACCCCCCGCCGCGATAGCGGCCCAGGCCCTGCGACTCCAAACAATTCGTTTACTCTTTTTTAGTCGCACTCTCTGACCCCCCGCCGCGATAGCGGCCCAGGCTCTGCGACTCCAAACAATTCGTCTGCTTTTTTTTTAATCGCACTCTCTACCTTCCCCCCCCCCACCCCGCGATGGCGGCCCAGGGTCCGCGATTCCACGTTCGTTAACTTTTTTAGTCACACATATGCCCGCCGCGTTAGCGGTCCAGGCTCCGCGACCCCACTATCGTTCACTCTTTGTTAGTTGCACTGCTCCCCCCCCCTCTGTCTCTTTTGCCCGCCGCGTTAGCGGCCCAGGCTCAGAAACCCCACGTTCATTCACTATTTTTTCTCGCACTGCTCATCTCTCTTTTTTTTAACTCTTAACTTTTTTCAATCACTTTTTTTTACTTTTTTACTTTTCCTTTTTCATTTAATCTTCTTTCTCTGCCCCCTCCCCCTTTCCCTTTCCCTGCTTTCGATATTATTTATTACAACAACCGAAGAAAGGTAAAAGTAAAAGGATAAAGTATTTATTTGAAAAAAGAATTAATACTATTCATACACAACGATTTATTTATATAAAAAAAATATTTATTTATAAAAGTTTTAACTATTCACGCAACCTTTGAAATTTTTTTTTCGCCCCGTTACCCCCTGCCAAACTTCAGCACCACTTTCCTCATGCCCCCCTTTACCCCCTTAACGAACTCAACCATAACCCTAAGCCACAGTACTAGTTGAAGTACCTACTATTGAATGTATATGTTCTGCAACAGTCATCACCTATTTTCAGTAGGACATGGTTGATACAATATTTAGCTGGTGACAGTTCTGTTGTCAGTTGTACCTATGTACGTCAATAATTGCAATTTAATTAGTAATGCAGAAGATTCTGATTATTCAACACATTTTTACTTTAAAAGTTTACAATAATTATGTAAATATAAATGCACTTTCGTCACTAGTTTAACGATCCAAGACACGGGACAATTCCAACCCGTCAAAACAATAACGTGCTGGTCTAGACATTTTGATAATGTAGTTAGGTAATGTCATCCCAAAGTTTAGAAGTGATGTACGGACAGTAGGAACCCCCGAAGTAATCGAAGCTTTCGGACAAGCTATTCAAAAAATCTAAAGCGATCAGTAGAGATGAGCGATATTTTTGTCCCGGCGACTTGTCACGGCTACCCCATCAGTCACCGTTACAGCCGGTTACCCGATTTCTGATGAAGCAGTGGCTGAATTCGCTGTTTACTTTACGGCTATATTACGGTCACAGGGCGCTCCAGTCCCTGTGATCGAACCATGATTCGATCGAAGTCGCTGGTCGCTGTTTCGGCCCGCATGGTAGGGTGGTCACTGGTTAGTCAGTTATGTTAGGATGTTAGTGATGTTCTGATGTTACTGCTTTTCATGAATTTTTTCGTATGTACGTGGCCACGTATCTCGTAAACGCTCTGTTGCTCATCGGTAACAATGCTAAGCTATTTAATTCTGATTTTCATCAAATCTTAAGTTAATGCACTGAATACTGAATTTTTAATGAATTCATTATTCCGATTGTCTTCCTATATCAACGCATGATTTGAAATTTCGTTGTAAAATCCAATGGATTTACTGGTACTGGATACTGGATTGTGGATTCCCAATCTTCAGTCCCGTCGCCACACTTAGCGGCAGCCGGTGAGACTACAATAATTAATTATTGTAGTTTTTCTTCACAACATTTGTGTTGATATTTTTCTTCCTGTTTCGTTTATGTGGATACTTATTTGTCTATGTGGTAATGCGTTAAATTGTGTTATTTATTTTGCTGTTAAAACTTATTTTTAGCTCGAAACAATCTGTAAAAGGGTCCCCAATCTTGACTAAATCTGTAGATAAAGTAAATTTATTTGCAATAACTACAAAATACGCAAGTTTTAAAAAAACACATTTGATTTTTCTTGAATTATTAACAACACATGAATTGAAATCCCGAATAAAAAACAAAAAAACTGAATTTTCTTCTGGATTCAGTTTAATGATGCCAAGTATTATTTTACCACAATTGTAGCATTTTTCACGTAGTTTTAGAAAATGGCACCAAACTTTGAATAAAATGCATACAGGGTGAACTTTTCGACAAAACCGAAAGATATCAAAAAAATAAGTATACGGCCCTGCAGTTTTCGAATCGGCGAAAAATGCGAGGTATTAAGTGTCATTAGTAGAGCATATCTACAAAATTTCGTTAAATTCGATCAATTAGTTCAAAAGATATCGCTCATCAAAGATTTCGGCAAATTGCACAAATCACCCTGTATATTTGAAACGAAGGGCCTCAGAAAAATTTCAAAACCAGATCCTGAATCGCCTTAAAAAACTACATCTACCCTTAAGCTATGGCAGTCATGTCGTGGGACACCCTGTATACTAACATTAATCGTTTCTGGAAATGTAAGGGTTGAATATTTGATAACCTCAGGAATATAAACAATACAACATAATATGATATCTTAAACATATTAATAAACACCTGATGATTCCTAGGGTTGAAACAGAGAGTCATTTGTTTGTAAAATAGTTCATTACACATTTATAGTCTTATGCCTTATAAATGGCTACTTACATACATCGTGACAAACCTAATACATCTGTTTCGAGAATCCTGTGTAATTTAAAATACTTGTCTATATACCTCAGACTGTAATAATAATTACAACATTTTTAATTTACTATGTTCACTTCCTTTTGAGGAGCACTTATTAATATTTATTCGAAGCTTAAGAAGGTATTAAAAGACTCGTACCGGAGCTTATGATGTAATACGTAAACCATACTTATTAAAATCTCGTATTCGGTATAGCTTAGGGCTTTCCTTCAAATTGAAGTCAGGAAAGTCTTAACTTGAAAGGTGAGTTAATTTTTTCTCTTATATTTTCTATATTTTCGGCAGTATTTTATATTTCATCAATTTAAATAGCAATATGGTTCCGGATGAGAAATGAGATGTAAATTTAATCATTTCCAATACATCAATACATTTCCCAAAGTAATCAGACTTTTATTTTGTATGGTATTCATCATTTGCTTAGCATAAAAATTAATATGGATATTTTTTCTGTTTACATTCAACGTAATACGGGCTGTCCAGTTTGCCGAACATGGGGAAAACAATGAGATTTATGTTTTACATGATTTTCTTTGTATACTTATGTATATGTCGCAGCCTTCTGGTGAAATTGGCCATTTCATGAAAAGTCTGGCTATTTCATGAAATGCTGCCAGATAGTGAAATGATTGCGTATTTCACTAAATGGCTAACATTTTTAGACATTTCATGAAACGCAAACACATTTCTGCCATTTGATGAAACAGCTCGAAATTACACCAAGAGGCCAAACATTCTGGCCACTTCATGTAATGCTGCACTCTATGCTTGCGTTTAGAGAAATAAAATCAGTTACACGATCGATGCGTAGAGTAATAAAACTGGTCATGGTGGTCGAGTTAAAATGGAAGCTGTACCAAGAAAGAAGCTAAATATTTCACGTCCAGTAATAGAATGTTTCATTCAGTGCTGCAAAAGTTGCAATGAAAAAAAACTTGGCAAAAAAAAGATAGTTGTACGTCCTATTGTCAGTAAAGATTTTAATGAAAGAGGGCAAGTAGATTTATCTAATAGATTTTCAATCACTTCCTGATAAGCAATATAAATGGATAATGAATTATCAAGATCACGCTACAAAATTTCTGTTTTGACGACCATTGGAAACAAAACGTGCCGAGGAAGTTGCCACAAATTTGTTCAGTATTTTTCTCTCTATAGGCGCGCCTAAAATTCTTCAAAGCGATAATGGCCGTGAATTTGTTAATAAAATATTTACCGAATTAAAAGACTTATGGCCTGAATGCCTCATTGTGCACGGTCGTCCTAGACATCCTCAGAGCCAGGGGAGTATTGAAAGATCAAATGAGGATGTTGAAAATATGTTAAAAGCTTGGACGTCAGATTCAAAATCTAAGAGGTGGTCAGTAGGCTTCAGTTTGTTCAGTGGCAAAAGAACATCTCATTCCATCGGACAATAGGACGTTCTCCATATAAAGCTCTGGTTGTGAACCAAGAGTTGGATTAACCATCATCACTGGCGAGAACATTAACAACAGAGGAGGAGTTAGTCGACATTATGACTGAAGGAGAGAATGCTGCTTCCGATATGAATAATCCACATGAGAGCCAACATAGTGTAAATGTCAATGATGACCATTTCTCAAATCCACAAGTTGTAGAAAGTGCAGATTATGGACAAGAACCAAAATGGGAGAAGTGCTTTCGTATTCTCAATTCTAGTGAAATCTCCCAGCAAGGATCATCACTGTTTTGTAACTTGTGCTACATGGATAATAATATATTGAAAGAGCGTTGCGAAAGTAAAAAAAAAGTGAAGAAGCTGCTAACAAAATGTTATAGGGAATTCCCAGAAAAAATTTAACAATTTTAGCCAAGACGAGTGTGTGCTTTTAAATGTTCCAAAAGTCGATAGAGGACCTGGAGACTCCAGAAATATTGTCTGTGTGATAGTTGACCAAAAAACGGCGTATATCAAGTTGCTAGTAAACATGGCATAATCAATGGATGGTTTGGTGTGGAAAGCCTTACAATATCCGACTCACCATTTCTAATGAAAGAAGAGATACATTTGAATTAAATCTATTAGTGTGAGAGAAGCAATAGCGCTAGAATCAGGAGGTCAAGGAATGTCAAAATGTTTATGTAAGCCTAGTAGTAAGCAACAGTGCATGAGAAATAAGTGCATGTGTAGAAAAAATAATATACTTTGTAATAGCCGTTGTGACAACAGTCTATTAGTGTTAGTATTAGTATTAGTCTATTGTGCTATTAGTATTTTTGTTGATTTATTACTTGTTGTGTTATTAATTCTTATGTTTCGCTCAAGTAAAGAATGTAATTTTTTTGTTCTATAATATTATGTACCTAAGTATAATAAATATGGGTTTTGAATAATCTTATTCGTTTATGACCTATTTACACTAAAAACTGAACCTTATTAACCAATTTTAAATAATGTACATGAAAAGAATATTATATCTGATTGCAGCATTACATGAAATGGCCAGAAAGTTTAGCCAAATGATGTAAGTAATCATAGACGATTTCATCAAGTGACAAAAACAAACTTGCATTACATGAAATGTCTAAAAATATTAGCCATTTAGTGTAACTGGGAATCATTTCACTATTTGACAGCCACTTCATGTACTGCCCAGACTTTTCATGAAATGGCCAATTTCACCAGAAGGCTGCGACATATACATATTATAAAAAGTGGAATTCACGAACGATACTAGAGTAACAAGTAGGAAATCGTGGGCTGTAGGCTCATGTTCATTACTGATCTAACTCCAAAGCAGGAATGGGTGCGTAAACAACTAATTGATAAATTCAATTGTTTACAATGTCAATTTTTATGTAATGACCGCGTGTATAGAATGTTAACAATGTAAATTTTACAATGGAATAAGATTATGAAATTTTTGATTTAAAAGTTTATCCCGTAAATATCCTCCATGATTGTCCACGCCCACTCATTTTCTGAATAAAATAATTCATAAATTAAATACTGAAACGATCTACTGGTTTACATAAATCATAGTTGGGTTCAGTTGGCTTGGCAAAATTGTAAATATTGTACCAATAAATGCCGTATAGAGGAATTATATTATTATTCTTGTATTGGTTTTTAGGTTCTCAGGCTTACTTTTGTAGTTATTAATAAATAGTTGACGTTTCGGGATTGATTAATTCCTTGATCACATATTAAATTTAATTAATAAAATAGATACAAATAAAAATTATTTTAGTAAAATTAAAATATAAAATTATGACATTCACAAGTCAAAATCTAAAAATGGCATATCGTTTGAAACAAATGTTCATTTTAAATAATTGTTATTTTATTATTATTGTTTTTTTTTTTTTTTTTTTGAGTTGGTGTTTGTGTATATTGTTTAAAATAATAATTGTGAATGATATTGTTTGGGAAGTGGTGTTATTTTATGAATCGTTGAGAGTAAACTTCAGGTTAACTTTTATTGTTTTTTATTATTATTTTTATTTACTTTTTAATAAAAAATATTTATTGTTGTATTTGTGTGTGTCTGGAAGAGGGTTGTTTTGATATTATGGTTTGATATATTTGGGAAAGGTTTTTGATTTCTGTTCTATCATTAATACTATTTTTTTCATTCTGTATGTGGATCATTTCAAGGATAGTTCTTTTGTATGTGTTGCGTTCTGTGTCTATGATTTCTGTGTTGTCGTATTTAAATTCGTGTCCTGTGTCATATTTGTGTCTATTTATTTTATTTATTTATTTATTTATTTTCTATTTTTTTTCTTCCAGACACACACAAATACAACAATAAATATTATTTATTAAAAAGTAAATAAAAATAATAATAAAAAACAATAAACGGTAACCTGAAGTTTACTCCCAACGATTCATAAAATAACACCACTTCCCAAACAATATCATTCACAATTATTTTAAACAATATACACATACAAACACCAACTCAACAAAACAAAAAAAAAAAACAATAATAGTAAAATAACAATTATTATCTAAAATGAACATTTGTTTCAAACGATATGCCATTTTTAGATTTTGACTTGTAAATGTCATAATTTTATATTTTCATTTTACTAAAATAATTTTTATTTGTATCTATTTTATTAATTAAATATGTGATCAAGGGATTAATCAATCCCGAAACGTCAACTATTTATTAATAACTACAAAAGTAAGCCTGAGAACCTAAAAACCAATACAAGAATAATAATATAATACAACTTAACTAAACCATGGTCTCAACCTTGTGCTCAAACCTCAATAAACCTAACTTGTGTACATTTGGCATGTGAAACTTTTCACAGCAATGACGTCACTGACAGCAAGAGCTGACACCATTGTTCAAATTCTTTACATCGTTTACGTATTCTTTAAATCGTTAACATATTCTTTACATTGTTAACTAATTCTTTACATTGTTTATGTATTATTTACATTGTTTACATATCATTTACATGAAAAGTGTAAGGAATATTTCTTTACACTTTACTGTAATTCAAACACAGGAGACTAAATCCTGAAAACTAATTCCAAAAGACATGGATAGCTATTTCGCTCTGATTAGAGCACATCGGCATGCTCCACTAGCAAATGCAATTTAGCAGTCCTTAAAAAAAATCAGCCAGCTACTAAAAGGTGAATTTAGATCTAACGACACGAACATGGGACGGATGTTCAACGTGGATCTGCATTTTTATTAATAAATGCATTTTGAATAACATCATTTACATCTGACGGTGAATGGCCGGTTGTCATCAGATACCCCGTTAGATGTAAATGCAGTCATTCAAACTTCATGTAATAATACAAATACACGTCCACGTTGAACACTCTGTCCGTTTCCGTGACGTTAGATGTAAATTGACCTTAAACTTTGAACTCACGCGGAATTCTGGGATCTATTATAAGTTGCGACATCTCTCTTAATGAGTGTAACTACTAACACTATAGAGAAGCTATAACCCTAATATAGGGACAAGTCATTCTTGGTGTTAAACTTCTGTGAGGATTTGACAAGTTAACTGGGAAGTGCTAGCTCATACTGGCAGAACGCGTTATGGTGCACGCGTTCAGTCAAAGGACAAATTATGATTATTACACACATTATATCGATTATTAAGCCGGCTTATCAGAAATGATGAGAGGAGCTCGACTCACTAGAGACGGTGCAAGCAAACGGAAAGCTCGGAATTGTAAACTATACTATACCTGACTCATACCTGAAGTGAATTTGAATTAGTATTTAAAACCCAAAAATAAATAGTGACTTTACAAAGTAAGCTCTGTTTGATTGAAAAAATAGGTGCCAGAAGCTTATTTTTAATAAATATGTAATCAAATACAGGGTGATTCAGGTTTTATCTTGTTAACTCTAGGGAACGATAGAGAATCGAAAAATAATATGACTTTGCTTTATGAACTATACTCGGGAAATGCTTCGTTAAGAAAATACAGGGCGTTGAAGTTTTAAGAAAAAATTCGTATTTTTGAAATATAAAAAAATTGGCTGATTGGAATAATTTTGAACAGTAGTTGTGGCACTGTTTTCAAGATATTCCACAATATAGTCATTCATGCAAGCTTTTTGTAATGCAATACGTTTAAATAACGATCACAAAAATCATTAATTTCTGGAAAAACTCAATAGCATTGATTTTTATTATACTTTACCTCGTACGGGTTCCTACATTGTGAAGTATCTCGGAAACAGTGCGTCCTACGACAAAAACGTACGATGACTTTTCTTCTCTAAACAGCTTTCCTCAAATTATAATTTGAGGAGATTACCATCTGTTATTTAAGAAGGAAATTCAATTGCATGCATTAGGTACTCACGTTTTCCTTTAGAAGTCCCGGTTCTCCCGTCGTTGCTCTTGTTCCTGCACTCTGGTAATAAGGGGGAAGGGGAGAAGAAGGAAGAACTAGGATAAGTGCAGGTGCTACGACCACCAAAAAACGGCCACCGCCTCGAAGGACCAACCCGCCGGTCACAACTAGGATTATTCTATATAATATAATAATTTAAACCGCCTTTATGCTCGTCACGAATTGATTGCACCGACGTATTCGAAAAGTTTTCAAAATGCAATTCCGCTTATCAATCTCGCTTTCTTCCGCCGGGCGCCTACCACGGAGATGCCTTGTTGCCGCGTTCATTCTCAATAATAATTAAATCAAAACCGCCCAAACATACCCCCGACCCTGAAAAACTGTTTTATTTTCAGCTTACATGGCCGTTAATAATTATAACATGTATCCCTTGAAATATTAATAACCCGGGATACAACAAACCCCTAACTACTCTCTAATTCTAACCCTACCCATATCCAACATAACCCAAAAAGAAAACAAAATTATTCTAACCCGAATAAACAACATTAACCCTACTGAGTGGGTAAAGGACACAGTTTTACCACTGGACGGGTGAATGTGCCCTTCGCTGTTTTTAGGGTGACATTCCGAACAATTCCATCCTTCCCGGCATATACGTCTGTCACCACCCCCAACGGCCAATGTAACGGAGGAGAATTATCCATTTTCAAAATGACAAGCGTGCCAACAGACACATTTGTCGACACTTTATTCCATTTTTGACGCATTTGTAAGCTCGTCAAATATTCTAACTTCCATCTCTTCCAAAAATCCTGGACCATCCGGTCGATTAACTGAAACCTATCGAGTCGACCTATCGACAAGTTACTAACATCCTCCTAGGGAAAACCTCGTAAGGGGGTCAAAGTCAAAAAATGTGATGGGGTCAACGCCTCCGGGGCCGTCGCATCTGAAGACAATTGACACAACGGTCTAGAATTCAATAAGACTTCAACCTGCGTCAACAAAGTACTTAACTCCTCAAACGTGAGTAATTGATCCCTAATAACACGATAAATGTGAGTTTTCACCGATTTCACATTACTTTCCCACAATCCACCTTGATGAGGTGCCCTAGGAGTATTGAACCGCCATTCTATCCCATTTGTTCCGAGTTCCACTTCCATCGCCTTCACATAATCCGACGAATTTAAAAACTCGTTGATTTCTTTGAGAACTGTCTTAGCTCCCACAAAGGTGGTGCCTTGATCCGAATGCAGAGTTTTGATAGGTCCCCTCCTTGAGATAAATCTCTTGAACGCTTGTAGAAAATGTGCCGTGGACAAAGAACTCACAAGTTCCAAATGAATGGCTTTGACAGCCATACAAATAAATAAGCTCACATACGCCTTATGCACTGGAGCGTTTTTCCGCTTTCCCAAGGTGATTTTAAGAGGTCCAAAATAATCTACCCCGGTATTCTCGAATGCCCGTGCTGCTTGAACTCTCACCGCCGGTAGGTCTGCCATCAAGGGCTGTAAAGTTCTGGGTTTTAATCGAAACAACGGTTACATTTGTGGACTCTGCTTCTAATCATCGTTCGCCCACCCAAAATCCAATATTTCTGCCGCAATAATGCCTCCAATAAGTGAGGACCGGTATGTAAATTAATCTTATGATGATAATCAATCAGCCGCTCCGTAAGATTATCCTTAGCCGGTAATATTATGGGATGCCTACTCGAGAATCCCAAATTCGCATTGCCTATTCTTCCCCCGACCCTAAGCAACCCCTCCTTCATAAAGGGATGCAACTTTCGTAATTTCGCGTGACAATTTTTGTGCGCTTCTAACAACAACATTTCGGTCCTGAAATGTTTAAGTTGAACCTATTTGATTAAAATCCTCTCCGCCTGTTGGAGATCCTTTGCGGAGATAATTCTACCCCTCGGAATTACCTTTCTCCAACGCAAAATATATACCGTTATGCGTAGTATCCTATATCATGACGAAGTCCGTTCAATCAACTCTAACAAAGGATGTGAAAAAATATCACATTCCGCCTTCGCCACAAAAACTTGTTTAATGTCAAGTTTTAAACTATGTTCATCATCGCCCGAGTCTGCATGAACTACTGGCCACTCACTTTCCTCCAATTTAATCCACGGAGGACCGCCAAGTCATATGGGATGATTCAGCAATTGTTTAGGGGTAAGTCCGCGGGATAAACAGTCCGCTGGATTTCCTTTGCCATCTATATGATGCCAAAATGCGTCAGGCAAGTTATCCTTGATTGTCGCGATGCGATTGGCCACAAATATTTCTTTTATATAAGGTGCCCCCAACCAGCTGATCACCGTTGATGAATCCGAAAATGCTAGAACTTTCGAAATTAATAAAGCACTGCTGCTAAGAGTTCCAAACGTGGAACTGTCAAGGATTTAATTGAACTATCCTTGGACTTCGCGCAAACTAGTTGCACTTTAATTCCTCTATTTTCCTGCGAACTTAACGTTCTCAAATAGACGACCGCTTCGTATCCCGTGATACTGGCGTCCGCAAATGCCAATATCATAACTGGCTGTTGTCCCTCGCTCCGATATGTCGAGGAACCTTAAAGTTTACCAGATCTCCCCATTCCGATCGTAACGTCTGCCAAGTGTTTAGAACCTTTTCCGAAGGTTCTTCATCCCAATCTAATCATAACAACCAAAGCTCTTTGATTAAGCCTTTCAAGAGCAAGATAAAAGGAGCTAATAACCCCAGGGGATCATAGCACTGCGCCACCGCAGATAAAATTGTTCTTTTAGTGCATTTCGCTTCGGGAATCTTTACCCTGAAACTTAGAAAATCGTTTCCTGAATCCCACTGAATACCTAAAATTTTCGTATGATCTGATTCAAAAACTACCGTTTCTGACAATCGATTCTCCGTCGGAATATTCTTGAGCACTCGATCCGAATTAGAGGCCCATTTTACAAGATCAAAACAACCCGCTTTAAATAAATTCACCGATTCATCATATAGCCGAATACTCTCATTTTCTGTATTCAAGCTACAACAGTAATCATCCATGTAGAGATCCCGAGAGGCAAACTTCGCCGCCATTGGGTAGTTATTCTTTTCCTCCGCAATTAATTGTTTAACCGTGCGTAGAGCTAAATATGGGGATGATTTTAGCCCGAACGCAACCACCCGTATCTCGTAAGTCTGAATTTCTTCCCGTGGATCAAACCGCCATAGCAACCTCTGAAACCGCCAATATTCGGTTGCAACCTTAATTTGTCTATACATTTGTTTAATATCCGCCGTCATTGCTACCCTAAATAACCTAAAGTTCAACAGTAGTGTAATCATATCCGTTTGCAATTTTGGACCGCCGTGCAATATATCGTTTAAGGCTACGTCATTATCAGAAGGTCCGCTTGCATCCAGAACAACCCGTACCGGCGTAGTCTGGCTGCTTAATTTAACAACCGGATGATGGGCAAGGTAATATGACATATCGTTCTTGCAAAAATCTTTCACTAGTCCCATATGCCCCTGATCTAGAAAATCTTTCATAACTTTATTATATTCTTTCCGTAAATTCAGATCTTTGGCCAATCTCCTTTCTAGCGAAAGCAACCGGCACTGAGCGCTGCCCCTATATAGAGTCACCCAAACTCTTTGGCGGGCTTCTAAATGGCAAAGCCACCGTAAATCGACCTTCTTTGTCTCTTGTATGTCGAGATAAATTTTCTCGCACTCTACCTCTGCCGGATTTACCAGCGATTTATTTGGCACCTGTTCTACTTCCCAAAATTGCTTTATAAGCTGTTCGATGGACAGCTCTTCCCGTGAAAATAATACCGATGGTGAGAACAAAAGGCCCGTAGCCTTTCCCATCACCACATATCCAAAGGCAGCCTCCACCGCTACCGGAGAATACAACCCTCCACCCATGCGATTTTTCCCGAGAATCATCGCAAAAATTTCGACAGCATGAACCAAGACCATATACCATGAACTTCTCCCGGTTTATCGAAATTATCATCCGCCAAAGTGACCCCCGATAGGCCCGAAATTGCGCGCACGTCTATCTACGCCCTTGGTAACTTATCTGTTATTCTATCTACCAAAAATGCGTCAATCTGGAAAACTTTGCTTATATCATGCCGTGAGGCGATCGAGAATGTGGTCATCCCACGCACCGCTTGCTGAATACCACCTAACCCTTTTATCGACGAAAAATTCCTCCTAATTTTTAATCCCAATTTCCTACAACATTCCACCGTCAACAAATTTGCCTGACTGCCGGAATCCAAGATAAACCGCGCTGTACTACCCGGAACCTGACTATTGACAACAGTTACCACCTCCGTAGAAAGTAAGGAAATTCCAACTGACATCTGCCTGTCTACATTTGTGCGAGTGGAACATAAATAGGTCTCCAGAGTGCTTTGCCTCTGTGTATCACCTTCCTCGTTCGTCGAATTTTTGTTAACCTCATTTTTGGTCTCACCTTCGAAATCCGAACCCTGTCTCTTCCCCGCATGCAAGAGAACGTGATGTTTTTTAGCACAAACCGAACATCCCTTATCTGAAGGACAAAATCTAACCCCATGATTGGCGGACAAACAGTTATAACATCAGTTCGAATTTTTGACAGCCTCATATCGTTTAAAAGGGGACAAGTTTTTGAATCTGTCACATCTACCCACATAGTGTCCTTCTCTCTGATAAAACACACATTTATTATATTTGTAACTGCTTCCTTCCCTAACAATGAGACTCCGTAGCCCTTTGCTAGCCGAAGAGTTAGGAGGTTTATTAACATGCAAAATTCTGGACTGACTTTTTAGAAATGTTATTAAATCCGAATAAGCAGGGATCTCCGTGGCCCTATGATCAGCTTCAAATGCCCTCATTGTATCGTTATCCAACTTTGTTAACCCTATGTATAAGAAAATAAAATCTGATAAATCTGGAATAGCCATATTTTTCAGAGCCGACACCGCGACATCGAATCTTTCCAAAAACTGGTTTAAATTTTTCTCTGATTCATTATTGAACGGCCTAAAATCCATAATTTGTTGCAAATAACTATTTGCTAGATATCGTTTGTTCTCATATTTATCTAGAAGAGCCTTATAAACAATTTCATAATTTTCGCCCGTCAACGAAATGCCTGCACAAACTCCCAAAGCCGCTCCTTTAAGGCACCCTATTAAATAATGAACCTTATCCAGATCCGTCAAAGACCTATTATGAATGAGACTTTTGTATAGCGAATGAAAGGTTTCCCATTGCCGTATTTCTCCCGAAAATTCCGGCAGATCAATTTTTGGCAAAGGTGGTAACCTACCAAGGTCACCGCCTCTTGTGCTTGTATCCGTTTTTACCTCCTCCTTTGGAGTTACTTCCAACTCCCGTGCCGCCCGTTCAATATAACAACTCATCTCACTAATAGTCCTCAGTAATTTATAATCCGGCTTATATCGTGTGAGCAAATGAAAACATAATTTAGGTAGGCCCTGGAAAAAAATTTCATGTCTTAGATTGAATCCTACGATAAAATCACTGTCATTAATTTTAAAAATCTTATTTTTCTTATTTTGTGATTTTGAGTGGTCTGGGGTGCGTTCATGAATTACAGTTTGCATCATACATGAAAAACTCTGGATGCGTTCATAAAATAACCAGTTCGCTTGATTGGATAAAAATATAGCATCGTTCATAAATTGCCGATGACGACGCTTGAAGTGCACTCGCAGAGTTTTGAAGAAACACATGGGTGAATCAATTCTGTGCATAATATTAGTAAATTACAAAAATTAGTATTAAATTAAAAAAAAGTGTGAATCTGACAGTTACACATAATCTAATACTTTGGAATTATTATTTCCTTTGCTTCTCGTTCGAATTACGTTCATAAAATGGAACAATCTGACGATATTCCGGAAAATGTAAGGCATCACTCTGGTTGTTACACATAAACGTCAGTTTCTGTTTATGAACGCATTCCACCTTCAGGGCCGTATTTGTGTTTTTTAAATCGTACCACCTATCTAGACTTTTTTAGGTAAGGGTGTGACAAGGCAAGATTCCGTTGGCGCAGCTATTTAGGAGAAGCACAGACATACCAACTTTATGAGAATAGTTTTTCGAAAAAAAAATTGGGCGAGCGACTGTCCGGCAAAAATTTATAAACATTATTTCCAGAAGAGTTTGCCCTCTTAAAAAATGGCCACCACTAGAGCCACAGATCACAGACCTTACTTTTATTATGAGCATGAGTGCATAGTAGAAAGAAAGTTCCTAATATTATGGTGTAAACATCTTTGGACTTATTCCCATTTTCATTGGTTATGTTACTTTATTCTTGTTTGCTTTTATTTTTATATCTTGTGGAGGATTATTTATGGTTTGTGTTTATGTTAAACCCTCAGTTGCAAATACTTAATAAATGACTTTACTATAATTAATAAGTAGATAGATAATTCGATAAGTAATAGGGCCTTAAACATGAATACCTACCATTTTACAAAGGACAAATTGCAGACTAAGGAAAACTATTATTAGATATTAATCCTTTATTGCTTTGGCGTGAACATGACATTTTTACGGGGTTTGCAGTGTCAATAATCCAATAAACTTCACGGTAACTGGAACAATCTCCGAATAATTTATGTCCGCGTTATTCAAGAAATCACAAAACTAATTTTAACAACCTGATGCACCTTATTTCAGCAAACGTCAAAATAATTATTATTTGACAATAAAATTGGAAAACAAGAAGAAGGCAATATCAGAATGAGTTTACGATTTTACAAACCAAAATTTTCATTTTACAGTTTTACAGATCCAATCTAAGACATGAAATTTTTTTCCAAGGCCTACCTAAATTATGTTTTCATTTGCTCACACGATAGTTTTCTTTCAAATCGAACCCTAGTCTATTAATTGCGTCTAAGACTGTATGAAGCGACTCTTTAGTAGACTCTAAACTCAAATATAACGTCCGAAACTGCGTTCGAGCCTGTTCTTTCTGCAAATCCTTTGACATTTCATAAAGATCCTGTAAGATCCCAAACAACGATTCTTTCTTTGCCGTGAGCATTTTAAACTCCCTCTCCGCCGATGTCATTTTTAAGCTGCATAAACCTGCTCTAATCTACCTATTATACACAACCAATTCTATACCGAGAATAAAAAATGCTCTATCAAAGATTAACTATCGATGTATCCCAACTTATTAATTAAATCCCCTAAAAACAATCAATATTGCATATACAAACAGTTTTCCAAAATCCTTTTGGAGGCATGTAACTAATTAATAATTAATAAATCCGCTTGCAACAAGTACCATCTCCGCTTTATGATAAATCAACCGTAATTTACCAATACCGCCGCGATGACGAATTGATTACCGCTCATTAATCCGAATAAATGAAATATCCCCTAGTTGTGACAAATTGAAAAAAATTATACACTCAAAAAATAACTACAAATCCCGATGATTTGTAGCGGCATCCGACAACACCGCTGATACCGCTATACTCCGAAAATTAAATTTAAACCGAATTCAGGTGATGCGTTTTTTCCCCTCGCACTATCGCAATTATTATCGGGGGCAATACCACGAGAGCTTAAATTTAGCCGGATATTTTTATGCAGTTGGTCTCGAATACTTACTTGCATTGGAAATTTAACGACAGCTGTTGAAAAAATCACGAGAGCGCGCAGCGCTCGAGTGATTTTTTCTGCAGATGGAGTTAAATTGCCTACATGCAAGTAAGTATGAGAAAACAACTGCATATAAAAATATCCCGGCAAAATTAAAGGTCGAGTTGTGTTTGTTGAGACAATTCCATGAAAATAAGTCATTAGTTATGGGCCTACCTACCTATATAATGATCAAATGTATTGCAACATGATTAATCTTTTAATTTTTAATTAATTGTTAAGCAGGGTTAACATTGAAAACAACAAACATTCATATTCCCGAATAGCGTAATATGTTTGTATGTTAGAGTGGTCAAGTGGTTAAAGCAACGAATTTTGAAAGCGAGTTGCCCATCGGTCCCGGGTTCAATTCCCGGTGACGGAGGAAACTTTTTTTCTTTCATATAAATTTCAAATAATAAAATTAATAATAATCGTGACTTTAGTAACAGACTGCAAATAAACCGTTCCAAGATTGCCATAGCAACATACCTATGCACAAGCAGTTTTATCGATAAATTTATCCACTTGCATTCTCTCCTCCTGCCTCGATACAGTTACAAAATATCCGATAGCAAATAGCGATATTTGGGAAATCAAATGGGTGTAATAACGTATGAGTGGAATTGTCGCCGTTAAACGCCCGATGTAGCAAATATTAATTTCCAAATCCGAAAATACCGCATCAATAAACAACAAATGTAATCACTCAAATCTATTTACAATACCTACATAATAGAGACTAGGTCGCTAGAAATCCGACTCGAATGGAACCAAATGTTTCCTCCGATTATAATTTGAGGAGATTACCATCTGTTATTTAAGAAGGAAATTCAATTGCATGCATTAGGTACTCACGTTTTCCTTTAGAAGTCCCGGTTCTCCCGTCGTTGCTCTTGTTCCTGCACTCTGGTAATGAGGGGGAAGGGGAGAAGAAGGAAGAACTAGGATAAGTGCAAGTGCTACAACCACCAAAAAACGACCACCGCCTCGAAGGACCAACCCGCCGGTCACAACTAGGATTATTCTATATAATATAATAATTTAAACCGCCTTTATGCTCGTCACGAATTGATTGCACCTTTTCCCGACGTATTCGAAAAGTTTTCAAAATGCAATTCCGCTTATCAATCTCGCTTTCTTCCGCCGGGCGCCTACCACGGAGATGCCTTGTTGCCGCGTTCATTCTCAATAATAATTAAATCAAAACCGCCCAAACAATGTGGTACCTATCTAGCAAAAATAACAAATTTGCATTAAAGTCAGTCGCGTGCAAATTATTTTAAAAAAAGGTAAGAACAAGCCCAGATCTCCGCCACTGAATTGTGAAGAGTTTTTCATCGGCAGTATCAAATCATGTAGTTCAAATTATTTCAATCAGCCAGTTTTTTTATATTTAAAAAATACGAGGGATTCCGGTGCGAGAGGTCGAACGTATCGGACGTATCGAACAGCGCATTAAGTGAATTTATTAATTTTCAATACTTGTACGACAAACTTAGTGTCTCAATAGTTAAAAGTGCAGTAAATAAGGTGAAAAATATAATATAATCGCCAAGCAGACCGACGGGCCGCTGCTCGTTGGTCACCTTACTGGACAATAGGTATGAGCAATAAAGATCAACTTAATTTAAATCTTAATCTAATTGACGTCGATTCCGCTGATGAATCGGCAACTGCCAGCTCACAATCAAATAAAAGAAAAGGCTATCACTTATCTCCTGATATCAGTATCAGTAACCATCAGAAAAAATATGTCCTGGATCCATCGCAGTTAATTTCACAAAATAAATACTACCTACCAGAAAAATTACAATCAAAACTAGATGATAGTTACGCTGAAACAAACAATACTTCTGTTAAGAATAAAATACCCCCCATATTTCTTCACAATGCAAATGACTACAAAGCTGTTAGAGATGATATTAAACAGGTCATAGGAAATGAAGAGTTCACATTGCAATGCAAAACTAACTCAATAAAAGTGAACCTAAATAACTCTGCAGACTATCGGAAATTAACCGCATTCTACGACCAACAGAATACACAATACCACACGTTCCGTAATCCAGAAGACACATATTTATCAGTTGTTATAAGAAATTTATCTGTATCACTAACAACCGAAGAAATTCACGCGGAGCTGTCCAAAACTTACTCTGTTAAAAAAGTTACTCGCTACCTCAACAGAGATAAATTCCCGATGCCTATGTGTGTAGTTGATCTTGCAAGAGAAGACAAATCAAATGAAATTTTAAACTTAACAAAACTTGATCACTCCATAGTGTCCGTGGAGCCACGAAGAAAATCTAAGGACATCCCACAGTGCATTAGATGCCAACGCTTTGGGCACACCAAAAACTATTGCAAACTTCAGCCTCGATGCGTCAAATGCTCCGAAAACCATCATTATACTCAATGCCCTCGAAAATCGGGAGAAACACCCACCTGCGTCAACTGCGGTGAAAATCACACAGCCAATTATAGAGGTTGCCCCTATTTCTCAGACTTGAAATCTAAAATAGAAAAACAACAAAACCAACGTAATCCTAATACTTCTCAGCTGACGAACCGTCTCAATCTACCAACAGCCTCACAGATAAACTCCAATCAGCAAATTAGTTATCCCAATCAGAATCAATCACGCCACACTTATTTCCGAAATCAACGCTCAAATCGAACCTACTCAGAAGCCACCAAAAATAACCTCAACCAATCAAATCCAAATTCAAACCTAATGAATAGCCTTGTAGAGCAAGTAATTGAAATGATTACTCCATATATGAACAAAATCAAAGAATTTATAAGCACAATGATTAAATCACTGTTTACTGATATAATTCAGATCAAATAATACTTTAAATCAGATAACAATTGCAAACTGGAATGCAAACGGACTAAAGCAAAAACGCTCGGCGTTTATCCACTTTCTTATCAATCATAACGTTGACATTGCCTGTATCACTGAAACTCATTTAAAATCAGCGCAAACGCTGAAAATTCCTGGATACAAAATCTATAGAAACGATCGCGAAGCTGAAGAAGCCTCAGGAGGTGCTGCTATCATAATCAAAAACTCTTTAAAACATTGCCAACAACCCCTACCAGAACTTACCACAATGGAAGCTGTTATGATACAAGTCGAATTTGCAGATGACAATAACATAAATATTGCCTCCGCCTATAGGTCTCCAAATAGAAATCAGTTCCAACAAGATCTACAAAATATATTTAATAACATAAATTGCCTACTTCTTTTTGGTGACCTAAATGCCAAAAACACTATTTGGGGATGCCGGGCGAACAACAGGGCAGGGGGTGTGTTATATAACCTGTCAGTCCTACATAACATTATTGTGTCTGCACCAAATGAATACACATACTTTCCATTTAGAAGCGATCACCAACCTGACATTTTAGACATAGCCCTAATCAAAAACTTCAACGCTCCCTTACATCACCAAGTATATACCGAACTCGACTCCGATCATCTGCCAGTTATTACAACATTTATAGAAAAACCAAAACTAAAAACGTCCCCACCTCGACTAATAAATGGCATAGTCAACTGGGAGCTCTTCCAAACTGGAATTGACGATAATTTAAAATTTCCACAAGAGAGATATGATAAAGAGAGCATTAATACGTATTTATTGCACTTTACCAAAGTAGTCGTTACGTCGATTCATAATTCAACATCACTAAAAAAACGACGGCCAAACCCAGGTCACCAAAGTACTCCAGGATACATTATAAATCTTATTAAACAAAAACATGCAACACGCAGATTATGGCAAACAAATCGCTCCCCCCAACTAAAATACAACTTGAACAGGCTAACCCGTCAAGTCAAATGGGAACTTGATAACTACCGAATTAAATGCTATCAAGAGTACGTCGCAGAACTTAACCCAAGTGATCACTCCCTGTGGAAGGCAACAAAACGCATCCTACGTCAACCAACCATAATGCCACCAATTATAGCGTCCGGAAACACTTACGCCACCTACCAAGAAAAATGTCAGGCTTTTGCTAACCACCTATTAACATCTCAGATAACGACGACCAGACACAATTTACCAGACATGTAAATGAAACAATCTCGACCTTAGCTCGCATAGATCTAGCAAATGTCAAAACAACCTCAGCAGATGAAATCCAAGAAATAATTAGTAATCTACAATTGAAGAAAACCCCCGGATACGATCTGATTCCTAATATCGTATTCAAACACCTAAGTGGAAAAGCACTGGAGTATCTGTCCATTATCTTCAATCGATGTCTATCAGTTGGGTATTTTCCAAAACTCGGGAAACACGCCGAAATCATTCTCTTTCACAAACCAGGAAAGCCACAATCCAGCGCAAGCAGCTATAGACCAATAAGCCTATTAACCACTCTGTCCAAAGTATTTGAAAGAATTACTTACGCTCGCTTATCTGAGTTTGCCACGGACCAATCAATAATCCCTCCCTACCAGTTTGGTTTTAAATCCAATCACTCCACAACTCACCAACTTTTGCGTTTAACGGAAATAATCCAGAGAGGCTTTGAAGCGAAGAAACATACAATTATTGTCTTCTTAGACATACAACAGGCATTTGATAAAGTATGGATAAATGGATTAATCTATAAACTAATTATGCTAAAAATACCTACTTACCTACTCCATGTCCTTACCTCATTTTTAAGCGAACGAACATTCAATGTCAGAATAAATGGCGAGCACTCAGAAGTTAAAAATATTAGGGCTGGAGTACCACAAGGATCAATTTTAGGACCCATACTTTTCAATTTGTATCTATCGGACATGCCACAACCAGGTAACACCATCATTTCAATGTATGCTGATGACACGGCTCTCATATCACAAGATTCAAATATTGATATTGCTGCTACCACCCTACAGAGAGCCATCAACAGGCTTAGCTCATATTATGATAAGTGGAAAATAAAACTCAATGCAAGCAAATGCGAAGCCAAAATCTTCACGCTAAGAAGACCAGCCGATCCTCCCCTAATAATATTAAACGACCATCCAATACCATGGAATCCATCAGATACCACAGTCAGATACCTTGGACTCCATTTGGACAGGAAACTAAGTTTTAGAGCTCATGTAAATAAGAAACTCAATGAAGCATATGCACGTCTTGTGATGCTGTACCCGATCCTAAACAAGAAATCCGAACTGAAACTTGAATGTGCAGTTCTAATATACAAATCAATCCTAAGACCTATGATTATGTATGCCTGCCCCGTTTGGAGCATGTAATGTATGTCACCTTTAGGTAAATATAAACCCTTATTTACAACTTATTATTTTATTCTTATACTAATTAATAACATTTTCCTACATAAACGAATTGATACTGTCCTTGCCGGTCGCTCGTTGCTCGGCTTGCCGGCGGCCGCCGGTGCCTCCGCTCCACACACCGATAACAACGCAGGACGGCCGGCCTCGCGATAATAATACAAATAAATATGCCATTAAAATTAACTCGTCGTTCTATAGGTACCTACACCACTAAATATACACTACACTACCCTCCCCCTAAAATAATTCTATTTTCTACCCTAAATACTACTACTCTAATAATTACAAATACATCTGAATAAATCTAACAATCAAATCAATAAAAATAATAATTATAAAAATCAATTTAAACCAATCAAATAAATCTAACAATTATTATTTCTTTCAATATACAATTTTTTTGTTTTTGGTTCGCTGTGAGCGCCGCAAATTTTCGTTGGGCCCCCCAGCCATCCTAGTAGGGGTAAACAACTCTAAAGGAGCTTGTCCCTTATTATCTTCCACAGGCGAATTTACTACATCGGGGCAAGCTTTAACAGTGTTACTACCCACATTTTCAGGGACTTGAAGCAAGGATTTTTCTGTGCCTGAATTTAAGACTTGGTTACCCCCGTTCTTTGGAGACCCCCGAGGAGACCCCCTTGTTGTCGGCTCAATTGGAAGATGTGGAATTTTGACGTCTACCGACTCTATCTTTTTAATTTGATTTGCGTGCCTTTTCCACATTTTCTGTAATTGAACCACCTCGACTAGATATGTGCGCTTTCCCATAACCTTCGCTATTCTGCCTTTTATGTAGCTAGGATGTTGTACATCTCTTTAATCTTTTACCATTACAACTTCATTTTCTTCAAACCTGACATCTTTGCCGCCGTTATTTTTTTTTTGCTGTTTTTGAATTCTTTCTATCCTACTGCGCAATTTCTGTGTACTAACGCTTGCTTTACTACTCTCACTGCTATTATGGGCAGGCAAAAGAACTGAAAACCTAGTCCTGAGCTGTCTTCCGAACATGAGTGTAGCTGGGCTAACACCAGTAGTAGCATGTGGCGTGTTGCGGTAATCGAACAAGAACCTGTTCAATAGCAGGTTAGTATCCTTGGTAACCCCGGAGTCCAAAGATCGTTTCATCGCGTTTTTCACTGTTCTAACGGAATTCTCTGCTGCTCCGTTAGAGGAGGGAGAGTATGGTGGACTTGTTATATGGTTGACATTATTTCTTGTCAAAAAATTTTCGAACTCCTCCGATACTAGCGATCTGCCATTGTCAGAGACCATAACCAGTGGGAGTCCGAACCTAGCGAACAAACTTCTGAGTACTTTAATTGTGGAAGTTGAGCTTATATTTGGCATTTCAAAAACTTCCAACCATTTTGAAAACGCATCGGTTACCACAAAAAACGTCTTTTGTTTCAATTCAAAATAATCGACGTGTATTCTTTCCCAGGGTAACTTCGGGTAAGGCCAGGGAACTATTTCGCTTTCAGCGGGATTGTCAGAATGCAGTAAACATGTATTGCATTTTTTTGCTATATTTTCTATACCCTTGTCCAAATTAGGAAACCAAACATATCCTCTCGCAAAGTTTTTCATTCTGACAATGCCCATATGCGTTTTATGGATTTGATCTAGGATTTGGTCCTGTAAGCTAAAAGGGACCACAATTCTATGATTCCAAAATATGCAGTCCTCTCTAATCCAAAACTCGAACCGTTTACCAAAAAATGGTTTCAGCGAAGGATCGTCGACCTTTCTGGGCCAACCTTCTGTTATGAATTTTTTTACTTTATTCAGTATGATATCGCTATTGGTAGCAAGTTTTATGCTTTCAAAATTTAAACCTGACTCCGAGTCCGCGCAGAAGAAATTACAGTACTCTAAATTGATCTTTTCATCCATTGCCAATGCCTCACTCGTATCCTGAATCGGTAAACGCGATAACCAGTCCGCTGTATTTTTGTTACTAGCAACATATTCAATATTATACTGATACCCCGATAGAATAATAGCCCACCGCCTTAAACGATTAGCCGAAAATTGCGGAATAGCTTTATTGGGACTGAATATTGTTAACAGCGGTCTCATATCGGTAACAAGGGTGAACCTTTTGTTGTATAAATATTGACTAAATTTCAGCACGCCGAAAATGATCGCTAAACCTTCCTTTTCAATTTGAGAATACCCTCGTTCGGATTTTGAGAGACTTCTTGAGGCATACGCTATTGGTTTTTCTTCTGAATTTGGGAACTTATGACTCAGAACAGCACCTACTCCTTCGTCAGATGCATCAACGGTTAACCGAAGCTCCAACCTAGGGTCGAAGTGTACCAGAACTTGTGACGATTTCAATATTTCCTTAACCTTTTTAAAAGCAGACTCGCACTCATCACTCCAAGTCCAGGCAACATTTTTTTGTAACAACTTATACAAAGGACTTAGCATGCTTGACATATTTTTCACAAACCTGCCATAAAAATTTACACTACCTAAGAAAGCTTGTAGCTCTTTAATAGTCTTAGGTCTTGGAGCTTGGTCAATGGCTACGGTTTTATTTTTTGATGGATGCAAGCCTTCGGCGTCAATAATAAACCCTAAATATTCCACCCTCTCAGCGAAAAATATACATTTCTTGAAATTTAATTTAAACCCTGCTATACTTAAAATAGACAAGACCTTTTCCAAATTTTGTAAGTGCTCTTTCTTATCCTTTCCTGTAACTAAAATATCATCCTGAAAAACCGCACAACCTTCAACGCCGTTAAATAAAGCGTCCATAATTTTTTTGAATTTAGCCGGAGCACATGCTATTCCGAAAGTCAGTCGATTAAATCTGAAAAGGCCTAGGTGGGTGGAAATTGTTAACAATTCTCGATTATTCTCCTCTAATCCTATCTGTTGAAATGCTTGAGATAAGTCTAGCTTTGTGAACTAATGACCTCCCTGAAGTTTCGCAAACAATTCCTCGATGCGAGGCATATAGTGCTGATCGATCTCGATCTCCGGGTTTACCGTAATTTTGAAGTCCCCGCAGATTCTAACTTGACCATTTTTTTTTAAAGACTGGTACTATCGGTGTAGCCCAGGCACTGTAATCAACAGCTGCAATAACGCCTAAGGATAGAAGTCGTTTTAGATCCTGCTCAACTTGATCTTTAATAGCGAAGGATATGGGCCTAGCTTTTACAAATTTTGGTGTCACACCTGGGTTCTTTAAATTTATTTTAACTAAACCCTTCTTAAAATATCCTAAACCTGCTGAAAAAACTTCCTGATATTTATTAATTAAATGTTCAATTTCTTTATCGTGTTTGTTTATATTATTTATCTGATTATCATTATTTGCGACAGTTAAACTTAAACCATATCTGTTAATAAAATCTCTACCTAATAACGGGGGCCCACCATTCTCCATTATATAAAAATCTACATTATTGCTTTTCCCCTTAAATACTGTTCTGAGGTTAATTACCCCCAATGGTTTTACTTGTACGCCATTATAGAAAACAAAATGTTTATCTGTGTCTCGCAAGGCAAACTTAGAAAAATATTTTAGATAGCAATCTTTAGATAGACAAGACACACTGCTACCCGTGTCCACTTGAAAACTAAGTATAATATTTTGCACTTCAATTTTTAAAGTAAACAGATCATTTACTGGGTTAATACTAGTACTTCTGATTATATGTTGTAGATCCAAAATACTTTTATCCATAATACTATATAAATGTATGTCATCATCTGAAGGATTGATTTGATCTCGACTTTCAAGATCTGTTTCTCTTAAAAAATTATGTCTTTGCGGATTGATGTTTCTATGTACTTTCGATCTACAAACATTGGCCAGGTGTCCCACTTTATTACAAAAATGGCATGTGTAACTTTTAAAAATGCACTTATCTTTAGAATGATTTTTTCTGCCGCACACACCGCAAGGTATCTTAAGTCCCATCAGCTGCCTCGATGTTGGTGCTCCATACGCGTCTGCCCGTCGGTGTATTTGCCCTATCTCTGAGGTTGATGGCTCTGACTGATAGGCTCTATTAGTTCTGCGTCGGCTCCTTATGTCGTCCTGCAAGTGGTTGATTGGTTCTGACTTGATCATGACTTCATGCACCTCCTTGGCCGCCATTTTAGAAGCTGCTATGCTGACCATTTTTTCCAGATCTGTCTTGATGTCTTCTTCCATTAACCGGTCTAGCACCGGTCCCCTGTCGAACCCAAAAACGAACCTGTCCCTCAGGCAGACTTTCAGCTCACTACCAAACTCACAACCTACAGCCAGCCCTCGTAACCGCGCTGCCCATTCACTTGCTGATTCTGTGGGCTCCTTTTGAGCAGCGTAAAACTTAAAACGTGCTGCAAAAGGACTCTGTTGTGGTTTAAAATACCCATTCAGAACTTCTATTAGCTGCGAGTACGTTTTATCCTCGGGTTTCTCGGGACTCACCATATCGAAAATTAGTTGGTACGCCTCCTCGTCCATTACGTTCAATAGGATAGCTTTCATCTTCACTGCACTGGATTCAATTTTCAAATTGTTTGCTACAAAGTAATTTTCCAGTCGAGCTCGAAATATAGTCCAATCCGAATTTCTAAGAGAAAATTCTCGAAGATGGCCCACTACCGGCTGTGTTGCCTCCGCCATATTTCTTTGCTTGAAGATTTCTTCTAAAAAATATCAATATTTCAAAAATTGAGTATCTAATTAGCGCTAATGTAGGCCGTTGGGTTCCATTGACATTTCCTCGTCGCCAGTGTAATGTATGTCACCTTTAGGTAAATATAAACCCTTATTTACAACTTATTATTTTATTCTTATACTAATTAATAACATTTTCCTACATAAACGAATAATTATTGATACTGTCCTTGCCGGTCGCTCGTTGCTCGGCTTGCCGGCGGCCGCCGGTGCCTCCGCTCCACACACCGATAACAACGCAGGACGGCCGGCCTCGCGATAATAATACAAATAAATATGCCATTAAAATTAACTCGTCGTTCTATAGGTACCTACACCACTAAATATACACTACAGAGCACAACCTGTAAAACGAATGTAAAGAAGATCCAAACATTCCAAAACAAAGTACAGTGGAGTCTCGCTAATCCGAGTCCCGGTGTTCCGAGCTTCCGTGTGATCCGAGCTAAAAATAGAATTTACACGATCCGTATTAACCGAGCAACATTATGCTAGGTTCCGCTTTATTCGAGCTATCGCATTCCCTGTTAAAGTACATATGTAATTACATATGTCGTGGGCTCGATTTAAGCGGAACAAAGTTCAGCGACGGTCGGATTAGACGGATTATTTTTTCATCCGTGAGATCCGAGTTTCCCGCAAATCCGAGCACCGTCCGGTCCCGTTTAGCTCGAATGAACGGGACTCTACTGTACTGAGAATAGCAACGCATGCACCTTGGTTTATACGCAGTACCCAGATCCACAGAGAGACGTCAACCCCATATATCTCAGATTACATATCCAAAATTACCAAGAAATTCCTTAAAGATCTACACAAGTGCCCAGCAACCGAACTCTATAGACTAGGGAGCAAAACCCAACAAAGAAGACTTAAGAAACGCCTACCACAAGATCTTTATTTATCCAGCGATTCTGATGACAAAGAATATGACGCCAGTCAACACGTAAGATAACATGAAAACTGCTGATATCAACATTGTTACCAATCACTGTTATATTGCATTCATCCATATATTTATCTGCTTATTTACTATTATTTCTCCGGCTATGCTGGACACACAATTATGTAACCCTGTTACCCCATTTTCCTTCTTTTCACCATATCAAACTGTGATAATTTAATTTAAGTTCCTTTAATACTTATGATCTCAACCTTGTATAATATGTAATATATTGAGCGGGTTAATAAAGATATTATTAAAAAAAAAAAAAAAAAATATACGAATTTTTTTTAAAAGCTTCAAGTATTTTCTTAACGAATCATTTCCCGAATATAGTTTATAAAGCAAACTCAAATTATTTTTCGATTCTCTATCGTTCCCTGCAGTTAACAAGACTCTGAGACTCTGTTACCCTCTGAGAACATCATTTGGTTCACATTTTGTTGGAGGTGCAAAGTCTGATTATCTCCAAAGTCCCGTTTTTATTCCAAATATTTTTCGTCCAATTCATCAAAGTGAAAAAAATTCTGACAAAATTTTTCAAAATTTAATAGATAGACAAGAAACTACAAAATAAATTTATTAAAAATTTTCGTATTTACTGAGCATTTTCAGAGATTTTTTTTTACAATTTTTGGAGACTTGAACAATTTTTCAAACAGTGAACAATTGTTTGAAATTTGGACATTCTTTTGAGAAGCTTCAGAATTTATGTATATTCTATGGAGATTTTCTGAAAATTTTGATACTTGAAGGATACCTACCTCGCGATTATTTTTGATAAATAATAAAAATAGCTACAGCAACAACGGACGAACTCTTTAGCCTCAAATACTATTTCCGTAACGACACGCACAATTAAAATTTTTATTTTGTACGACTACAAGTTGGTATTGACATACTCAGCTCACCGCTGTTTAGATGCTGAAAAAACATTTCAGCAAGGCCCAATAGAAGAAGTAGACTAAATATTGCTTTTCGTGTTCTTAAATAAATATTTTTTGTGGATATTTATTTATAAAACCGTTTTTATTGATTTTAATTTTAATTTTATTTGCTGTTTAGCGAATTCTACCTATAATTTATAGCCAGGTGATTGACCTGGAATTTATTATGATATGCTTAATAAATAATTGCATCCTAAACATCTTTTATTGGCATCTACATTTTTTTTTTTATATTACAGTCTTTTTCCTTTGGTTTTCCTCTTTTGCTAATTGGTTTTCCTAGTATGTGAAATGATTTTCTTATTTTTCTATCTATTAATTTAAATACAATAGTCATTGATTTATCAATCAATTTCCTTTTATGTCAAATCAGTTTCCCATTATGTCAATTGATTTCTCTATTCACGTGCAGTCAGTGTATCATAATACTGGAAAAGCATTTGATATAAATGGAATTTTATTTGACAGAAGAGGAATTTCAATTGAAAAATCAAACTGACGTTTAATAAATGACAAAAATATTTGACAAATTAGGAAAAGCAATTGACAAAAGACGAAAACCAAAAAGAAAAAGATTGTATTTATCTGAAACTATTTTATTCAAACAAGTAGTATTAAACAAATATTTTAGCCAAAACTTTTAACTAAATGAATTTTTTTTCCAAGTTAGGCTACTAATGAGTAGTATTACATTAGTATTACATCTAATGAGCTCATCAAAAAGGACGAAACATTAATTTCTATATTTCACATGATCACATAAGTAAAAGACTTACCTGTTATTCTTTAATTTATTTTCGTTTTTTATTCTGGACGATTTCCACAACTTAGCTTGGAGATCATCTAGTCCAGTCAATGACCTTTTTCCCGTATCTATAGTGTCGTCAAACAGCACCGATTTGCACAAAAATTTGGACTTAGTATCAACTTATCCTCTAATTCAAAGTTGATCCGAGGGTTGTGCCGAGGGTTGCTTTTACCCTTTGAACTTTAAAACCCTTCATTTTACATGTGATCGTGATCGTTATCGTCTAGTTATGAACCTGTGAACCTTCTGCGTTGTGTTGTAACATTATTTTGTTCGTTCGTAGCAAAACGCTACGAAAATACTTGAGTTGGCCAGTTTTTGGTTATAAACAAGCGTTTCCTTGGGCTTTGAAGACTAAGAACTGAATCTCTTGAATGAATTTTTAATGATTAGTAGACAGCTATAAATTATACTAGAGTCGATTATGGTGCACAGCTGTCCTCTGTTTGCCTACTAATCATTAAAAATTACAAGTCATTACAACTATTGAGCACCAGTTAAGGCTATACAGGCTGGCCCAGCGAAAACGTACCAGGCCTAATAACTTGAAAACTGAAGATGTACGCGAAAAACGCCGAAACAGGTCGATTTTGTTATCGAGGATGACATATTTTCGTGACAAATTTAACTACGCTACCCCCTTGGCAGGGGTAGCTACCCCTTTGCTTATCATCATAGGAAATAGATATCGAGTGATACATCATTTGAAAGCTACTTGAATTCTCATTACAACGATATTAAACATTTTGGTATTCGCTCACACACAGGGTGGCCCAACGAAAACGTAATTCGTCTTTGTAACTTGGAAACTGAAGATGTACGCGAAAAACGTCGAAACAGGTCGATTTTGTTATCGAAGTAGGCATATTTTTGTGACAAATTTAACTAACCAAGCTCACCCCCTTGGCAAGGGCAGTTCACCCCCTTTGCTTATTATCATAGGGAACAGATATCGAGTGATACATCATTTGAAAGCTACTTGAATTCTCTTTCGTTTTTCGCGTACATCTTCAGTTTCCAAGTTATTAAGGAGAGTAATGTATTCGTTGGGCCAGCCTGTATGTAAGCAAAACCCAAAATGTTGGATATCATTGTAAAGAGAATTCAAGTAGCTTACAAATGATGTATCACTCGATATTTGTTCCCTATGATGATAAGCATAGGGATAGCTACCCCTGCCAAGAGGGTGACCTTGGGTAGTTAAATTTGTCACGAAGATATGTCCCCCTCGATAACAAAATCTACCTGTCTCGGCGTTTTTCGCGTACATCTTCAGTTTTCAAGGCCTGGTACGTTTTTGCTGGGCCACCCTGTATATTAACTCCAAACTTCGCATAGTACGTGTAGGTGTATTCCTGGCTGATGTGACATGACGAAACGGTACCGTCCATGTCTGCAACTCATTCTGTAAAAGGAACCTATAGCGGCAATTGACTAAATTCCAAAAAAATTTCTCAAATTAATATGTTTAGAATAAATAAATACCAATAAATATCAACTTCGATTAAAACGGAGTTGATATACTTAAATCTACCGAATTAACCTCCGAATGATTAAATAAATAAGCTCGATTCCAAAGGACATCCAACGTCAAAATGAGACGTAACCTCTATAACAGATTGCAGCGTCGATTTAACGCTTCGATTCGTGAGCTTCTAAACGTACAAAATCATAGCGTCGTTTCATATTGGGTTTGACCTTGAACATTGACTTTTAACCTTCCCTAGCTGGCCAGCCTTACCCTTACGATGTTTCAGAACCGGATCAATCTAACCTTCTTATTCTACCCTGTCAACTACGGTGTTATTATTATTATTATTATTATTATTATTATTATTATTACTTCTAGGGTAGGTTCAAAGCCCTTGTACTGAAGCTTGTGCTTATTGTACCCCTTTGGATAATTATCTCATCAGTCCCATCTCCCGGAAGTATTTCAGTATGAGTCAAATGGGTGCTTGTTCTATTTCTTGTGGTTCTGCTATTTTGGGCCCAAATACTAGAAGTCTAGTTCCCTCTAGTGCGGGACATTCACACATTAGGTGGTATGGGGTTTCCTCCCCCTCCCCACATCTCCTGCAATCTGGGTTATCTTTCACTCCTATTATTGAGAGGTGTTTCATTATTGGGCAGTGTCCTGTTAGTAGTCCAATTACCCATCTCAGCTGGTGTTTACTCAGCTTTTTCAGTTACATCTTCTCTGCTCCCTCTTTCCTTCACCCACCTAGTCGCTTGAACAGCACCCCAGTTAGATTTATGTAAGGTCTGCATTGAAGTTGTTCTATTTTCTCCTATAAGTTTTCTCCCATGAGGAAAATTAGTTGTTGGCCTTTTGTGTCAGGTTTTCTGTGCACTAGGATCCACGTTTCTGATCCCTGGTTTTGAATTTCCAGTCTTTTTTGGATTTTTTTCTGGTTCCTCTTGGGTTCCTGGTATCCACACTAGTGCTCTTATAGGTTTCGGAACGTCCTTGATGCCGAGTTTCGCTCCTGACCAGGGTTTCATTTCCCTGACCACCAGCACCAGCCAGTCCTCTGTGGACTGATCAGCGCAGGAAGCCATGAGAAAGCCCTTCTGAGAAAGCCCATGAGAAAGCCCTCTAAGCTTCACTCCTGAGAACCTTGGTGCAGGTTCTCCTTCTTTTACGTTGTTCCGGTTCTTTACTGGTCCCGGTTTTTGTTACACTGGGGTTCACCTTCACCCCTAGCTTTCTAGGTTCTCCAGTTTCCCCCTGGTTTTGTAGTTTCTACATTTTTCTCAGTTTCCTGCGAGCAGCTCCTGAGATTTTTTTGGGTGGATCTTTATTTTCAGAATCCTCTTCCCTTTTTGAATTAGGTGTGTCTTGGTTTCATATGGTTCCCACGAGTAATGAGCTATTAAAGAAATACCATATGCAGAGCTCCATACGTATGGTAGGCATTTATTTTCTAAGGTGCGCCACTTCTTCGACGTTGAATCGAGACAGAACTGATCTACTATTCAGCCATGTATCCTTTTAGTCTGGGTTTCCACCGTAGGATTTAGGTTTTTAAAGGTTGTCTCCTTTTGGTCCAGGCGGTAAAGCCTAGACCCCCGTATTCCTCTGTTCGCGAAATGTGACCTCGACAACAAAGTTTTACGGTCTATCGGAGGTCCACTTTCGGACGTTCTCCGACATCGTTATAACCCCTGTGCAGACCTTTAGTCACAACACTACAACTAGGTTGGTGGGCAACTCCGTTGTGAAACTCATAGCAGTGACAAAATTGACATTTTGACTTGGAAGTTGATAAATGACGTTCGAGTCAATAGAATATAACTGTTATATAGTGCACAGTTCGGTACCTATAATGACCTACATTTAACATTTATTTCCTGACTGACATAATAGAAATGAAAACAGTAACTAAGCAGGGTCTAGCAAGAGGTATATGTAGATGTTTTCATTAATTTTACAACCTACAAAATTTTGTAACGATTTAAATTGTTATTTTACGATGATTGGTAGTTACCTATTATTTTATTTGTTTTTCTTTAATAATTTCAATTTTCAATGTTGACGTTGATGACAGTGTCTACTTGAAGGCGTCTCCTTCCTATAAAAACAGCCCATACCCACCTATTTATCTATCCAATCCTCTTTGCAAATCAGCTTTTTCTCATTTAAAAATTATGTTCTTGCTTAAATTGGCTCACATTTGAATAAAAAACAGCATATTTTATTTGGGGAAAACTTACTTTTCATGGCTTGCTCTCTATTATCAGCCTCACTTCGTTCGGCCGATAAACACGAGTGCGCCCTGAAAAGTATGACTTTCCCTCCGTATAAAATCATATACTATCCCCTCATTACCTATTTTTTCGGCGTCAAAAAAATGTTAAAATTGTGAAAATCACCCTCTAATAACCACCATAAATGAAAATAATCGTTACCACTTTACAATTCACTTTATGTATATTGTATCTACTTGTAACATGCTCTAGAAGTTTCACCGGTTTAAAGACCTTATTTACGAAAAGCTGAAAGGGCTTGAACAAATTGGTACTCACGAATATATGAAAACTTTATACGACCATATCTATCAAGTTGCATCCTACAGAAAAAAAAAAGATTATTTTAAGAAAAGCAAAACTTATATACAGGGTGATTCTTTTATTGCGCACATTAGGAAAAGTTAGACTTTTAGCTGATCTAGGAATCTGAAGTTTGGAATTTAGGCAAAATACATAATATGTAATCAAAATGGAATATTACCAAGATGGCAACACATTTAAAAATGGCGAAAGGAAGTGCCGTCTTTGTTTTTTAAATGGGACACCTCGTATATTATTGCATTTTAAGATTTTCTGAGGAAGTGTAATAACAATGGTGCTTATAGTTGTAGTTTAAATTGAGTAGGCTATGAGTTATAAACAAGTAAAAAGCGCGATTTTCTAACTTTAAAGCCATTTACCACGAAAACGGCTCAATATATCAGAAAACGGCTTACCGTGTCCCTTATCTTCTACTTTCCGTCTGGTATCTTATTGAATAGTTGAAGTTATTATTGAATGAATAATTGAACTTATTGAATACAGGGTGATGAAAATTCAGATAATTTTCACCACCCTGTACAAACATTTCAACTGCGTAATATGATACATACATATGATAAAAGAATAGGAACATGCAAGAAGTTTTCTGATATATTGAGCCATTTTCGTGGTAAATGGCTTTTTAAAGTTTGAAATCGCGATTTCCACTTGTTTATAACTTACAGCCTACTAAATTTAAACTGCAACTATAAGCACCATTGTTATTACATTTTCTCTAATATGTCATTTTGACTCTTTATTATGTATATTGTCTGAGTTACAAATTTCAGATTCCTAAATCAACTGGAAGTTGAACTTTTTCTTATGGGCGCGATAAAAGAATCACCCGGTAAACAAGCACTTTTTGTGAAATTACAAAAATATGATCTTTTCACTTCAAGCTAAATTTTTTCTTAAACTATAAGCACTTTAAACTGGTCAAATTTCTAGAGCATGTTAAAGTACACGATAAAGTAAATTGTAGAGTGATTACGATTATTTTCAATAGGGGTTAAAGGGGTTATAAGTATAGGGATTAGTATAAGGGGTTATTATAAGTATAGGGGGTGATTTTTACATTTTCTTGACCCCGAAATAAATAGCGACCACCATTATTTTCGTCACAACTCGCTTAGTTTTGATGCTAGGGACCTTCATAAAAATAAAAAATAAAGGTTTCTTCAACGTTAAAAGAGGTTTCATGAGTTTTCCCCGAGCATGCATTGTTTTCTGGTAAATTTTGACAAATAGGAACCAACCTTCAAGAAGCTATTTTGTATTGGGTCTACAGACACCGTAAACTCACAATTATTACCTTTGGTTTCTTGATAAGCTATAATTTTACTTGGAATGATTTTTTGACAAAAATACTTACTTTTTGAGTTGTTCGTGAAAAATTGTCTGAAAACGTGGGTTTATTGGCTGAAAAATTGATACTCACGAATATCTCGAAAAGTATTTACTTTAATAAAAAACTTTATAGAACAAAAAATTTACAGTCAATCTATCCATTCCCGGAATTATTTTCAATGAAACATTTACTACCCCCCGAGAAGGGGTGTCATCTACCCCCAGGGTAAAATATACACCCTGCACAGGGTTAACTTTGAAGTAGAGGGTAAGTAGAATAAAAATTCAAATTTTTGGGCAAATACCTAAGTGCTGTTTGACAAAATTACACAGTATCGCCGTATTATATCTCCAAATGACGACTAATCTTAGAGAAGATCGAATCAAATAACTTATGGGTAGCCAATTGGACATCAAGGCATGACTTGATCCACAAATTCCATTCACAAATTTAATTTTATTCCATAGATCTCTTATGTCTTCTTAGACACGCCACTGTACACTGTGTACAGTGAATGAAAGGTTGTAGGAGTGTTGTCTACGGTCCAGGAACCATCACCACCTAAAAAAATTGATTATCTTTCATGGCAACCTCAACAATTGAAAGTATTTTGCTATAAGATAATATGCCCAAAATGAATTTGACAATATCAAAGAACGTCTGTCTGGCTTAGATGCACCATTAACTTCGTGTTACTAAAATTGACAAGGCTAACAGTTTAAGATGTTGCTTCGGTGACTTTCAAAGTGGATATACAGGATGTTTCTTTATTATTGCAAAAAAAATTTAAAACGAATTCTTTGATCAAAAATAAACAAAAAAAAAACCTATCAATGTGTGTCTGGAAATGCACTGTTTTTTAAATGGAAGGTGTCTAATAAAGATATTTTTTTCTTTTTTTTTAAGAAATACCTAGTCTTTTTCTTTTGGTTTTTCTCTTTTGTCAATTGGTTTTCTTAGTATGTCAAATTATTTTCTTATTATTTTCTTATTAATGATGGAAGTCATTAATTTATAAATCAACTTCCTTTTATGTCAAATCAGTTTCACTTTATGTCAATTGCTTTTCTTATTTACGTGGAGTGACAATATCATAAATATTGGAAAAGCAATTGACAAAAGACGAAAACCAAAAAAAATTACTATCTAGATAGATTTGTTTGAAATACAGAACTCAGCTTTTCAACATATCTTTATCATTTGTATTAGCTACTATTCTATTGCTACCTAAATTCTTACCAGTGATGGATATTTTAGGATTGGCCGAGATTTTTCTGCTCCACGGCGCAAATTGACATTTCAAAAAGCATTTTGAACCACCAATATTTTCTACATAAAAAAGATACTCTTGATAATATTTGCTAACGTGAACCGTTTTAGAGAAAAACTATGAAAAAGTACGATGAAAAACTCGCTTTGGATATTTCCAAACATGTGTCGGAAAATGAAAGGCAAAAAACTTCCCTTAATTTGAAAATGTCCGCCAATGACACATGAAAAATAAAATAATTTATATTAATACTGGTTCAGTTAAGTGTAGCTGTGATATTTTCTATCAGAATGTTCGTGGGCTGAATACGCGCCTCTTAGATTTCTCTAATTATGTAGCATCGCAAAATTTTACAATTTACGCGATAACAGAGACTTGGCTGAACGGTTCAGTCAGTAGTAGCGAACTGTTTCCACCTAGCACAGGTGGTTGCAGGTGGTTGCATCAGCTCTCGACAGGAGCTGATAACATTCCTGGATTATTTTTGAAAGACTGCTTCCCTTTGTTAATCGTTCCCATTTTACATATATTCAACCTTATATTCACTACATCATGCTTTCCAGGTCAGTGAAAAATTGCTAGAATTACTCCTGTCTTCAAAAAGGGAGATAGAGGGGATGTTGCGAATTATCGCCCGATTGCCTTGCTGAGTACGATATCCAAACTCTTCGAATTTACAATTCACGATCTGATAATAAAACATATTTCTCATAGACTTTCCCATAATCAGCACGGTTTCTTTAAAGGTAGATCCGCGACAACGAATCTAGCAGTCATCACGCAATTCCTATCAAAATCTATTGACGATGGTATCCAAGTGGATGTAATCTATACAGATTTCAGCAAGGTTTTCGATCGATTGAATCACCAACTTCTTGTAAAGAAATTAGGGCGTTATGGCCTACCTCCCCATCTGATTTCATTAATACGATGTTATCTGCAAGATCCTTCCCAGTACGTTGAACTCGCTGGTCATAGGTCTAGGTCGTTGAACTCTCCCTCCGGTGTCCCACAAGGCTCTGTACTCGGCCATCTACTATTCTCGGTCTTCATTGATGATGTCGCTGATGTGTTCAGGGTTAAGCACCTACTATACGCTGACGACACGAAAATATATTCGCAGATTCGTTCTATGGCAGATGCTCTCCTGTTGCAGGAGGATTTGGAGAGATTCTCCGAATGGTGCACACGTGATGGAATGGGTCTGAATGTTTCCAAATGTACCGTGGTCACCTACACTCATAACAAAACACCTTTTTTGTATCTTTACGAAATAAATACATCCCGTATTCCTCGTACAAATCAAGTAACTGATCTCGAGGTTACATTTACCTCCTCACTGTCGTTTAAACCGCATATTGAGCATGTGACTTCGAGAGCTTTTAAATCCCTCGGATTTATTATCCATAACTCCAGAGAGTTTTCCGACTACAATACTGTGGTCACTCTATTTAACTCATTGGTACGACCAATGCTTGAATACTGTTCTATTGTATGGTCTCCTGCTACCCTTGGTTCAATCGGAACCATTGAACGTATACTTAGGAAGTTTTTAAAATACCTCTCCTTTCGTATAGATGGTAGCTATTCAGAGATCTGATATCAGGAAAGTTTTTTGCTTCAGAGATTCGGTCAAACCAGTCTTGAAGAGCGACGTAACACTCTTGCCCTCATATTTCTTTTCAAGCTTATTAATGGCAGTGTCGATTGCCCTAATTTACTCTCTTGGATGAACCTTAAAATACTAAGACTTAGAGCACGGCACCCCAACACATTTTGGCTGCCAATTCCACGAACTTGTGTTCTAATTACTTCTCCCCTACATCAACCCTGCAACAACTACGCCCGCGTTCAGGGTTCTCTGGATATATTTCATACCAGCGTTAGTGAAATCAAACATTTTTGTAAAGCTTTAGATTCATCCGAATCTTATTAGCTTTGTACCTCCTGTACATACATACTGTATTTATCTGTTGTAATTTAGTTATTGTATTTGCTTTTACCTATGTAAACTTTTCCCATCTTAATTTGACCTTTTGGCTGTATGATGGTGTACCTAAATAAATAAATAAATTAATTAATTAATTAATTAATTAATTAAAAAGGTAGCTAATCCCAATGATGAGACATGTAAAATAGCTGACTTCTGAATGTCACCGGTTATCCGGAGATCTTCAAAAAAATGTAAAAATCTATTTTTAATTTTTTTCGCAATATCAAAGAAACGTCCAGTACAAAAAAATGAGTGAGTAATCGTAAAAACTCTTGATGAATTTAAAGAATTTTTGACACACATAATGTCCATAGTCCCAAACGAGTTCAACAACTCTATTTTTTACTGTATTTGCTTAAAAGGCAATCTTTTTAGTAATAAAAATGTAAGACAGGTTGGAATATTTTTTTAAATACCTAGGCAAGTTTGTATAAAATGCGATAAGAGATACGATACGCTGTTACATTTTAAAAAAAAAAGGGTTCACAACAATCTATTCCAGATATTGCGTCGCAAGTATTTTATGTCGAGTTGTTGGGGCACATGCTTCTTCGAAAAAACGAATAAAACCGTTTGTGATTCAACTTTTAAATAAACGAGTACCTAATCTATCAGAATTATCAAAATTATATCCTAGTCTGTGGCGAAGAAATTATAAGGTATAAAAAAAGTGTAACTCACAGATCTATAATAAGGCCTAAATCTATGCCACAGGATTAAATTAACAATAATTTGGAATATTAAATTATAGAGCTCATTATTTATCATTGATACTGTGAGAAATTTCGAATGAGTACCTAGTCCATTTTGAAAGTTCTAGCTCATTTGAGTCGACCTGTGGGCCAAACAATGATTTTTTATTTAAATTGCGAGTTCATCATACCTATATCAATACCCATTATTTATAATAATTATTTTTGATTATATATTATGTCCCATACATGTCAAAGTTATGTTTTTTTTTATTTAACGTTCTTATGTTATTGAATTTTTGGATTGTCTGATAAAATCCAGTAAGAATGATTTTTACAGTTGGTGTTTAAATTGAGAAGTTTTTGAGTTATAAACAAATGAAAATCTCAATTTTCGATATTAGCACTGTGGTACAACGAAAACGGCTCAAGATGGAGGAAAACGGCTTTTTTCATGTACTATCATATGATGTAAATGAAATGTTTATACAGGGTGATAAGAAATCTGAAAAAATCTGATATTTCTTAGCGCGCGTCACTAGATTAAAAAAAAAACAGAGATAGTAAATGCTTCTTTACCATGAAATGGAACATTGATAGTAAAAATAGGGACATGTAAGCCGTTTTTATCTATCTTGATCCGTTTTCGTTGTAAAGATCTTGAACTTCGAAAATTGGAATTTTCACTTGTTCATAATAACTCACAGACTTCTCAATTTAAATCCCAACTGTAAAAACAAGTCTTATTTTTTTCATCTCAGACATTCTAAAAATACAATCGCATAAGAGGATCCCATTAAAAAAAAACTATCTTTGATATGCCACTTTCATAGAGAACACATAGTCGAAAATAATTTTATATTTTGACTAATAATGTCCTATACTTGAATTTGCAAATGATTTTTTTAATACATCGTTTAGCCCCCAGAGACCGACTAGAATGAGCTGGGACACCCTGTATTCCAAAAATTCTTGTATTTTTCTAAACTTAATGACCTTTATCTTGAAAACATAAGGCTGCTAGAACATACAGTATGCTTAACAAAAGTTAAAATAAACGGACTATTTAATATTTAGGCAATAATAAGAACAGGGTGATGATGATATGTCGCCGACAAACATGTAACACTTGCAAGAATTTTTTTTTACCTAGAGGACTTATACAGAAATATCATTTTAATTTGGAAAACAAGATCATGTATCACGTATTACACTTGCTAAAAAACGAAAATATATTTTTAGAATATTAAATCATGCAATTTAACTTTTTGTAATACCTGATTCCATTTTTCATTATATTTTCTGAAACATTATTATATACCCACATATAAACTCTATATATCATCTACATACATAATTAATATAGAAAAATACATCATTTTTCGTTTCTTTGAATTTTAGAAGCTGACACTGTTTTTACCATAACAGAAGATTTATCTACAGTCTATCAAGTAGAAGATAAAGAAACTAGCATAACCCTATGAAAGTACACATTTCAGTTATTTAGTCAAGGTGGTTGGAATTGTAAGTTTTTTGTATGCATGTTAAAATGTCACGATGAATCCTAACAACTAACTCATTTGAATAACATAATTTATCAATATTGTCACTAATTTTCTGCATAATAGTACTAAATATCATAATTTAATCTTTTAATCTTTATACAGCTGGGTTCAAATAAAACTGAGACAGATTTGTGTTGTGTTGTATTTGTGGCTTTCAGCATGTTAGTTGTAACTTGATTTCATTAAATCTTTTGGCGAAACGTGACAAAAAGAAATGTATCATAATTTATTGCAGTAACAAGAGGTAATTTAATGTCATCATAAAGAATCAACTTAAAAATGAGAAATGTAATTTTTTTTTAGTTTTAATTTTTTGACAAATAAAATAGACTGACATCTTTGTTAGCAGCATGGAAACCAGATTCCAACCATGAAAACAATGTTCAATTTATAAGCCACATTTACACTAGAAAACTAAAACTGGCGCAGTTTTATTTGAACAGAAGTGTTCATTAAAAAATATTGGAGACAAGCAAATCTTAAAGCTTATTAAGTACCTATTTCTATTAGCTAATGTGTTAATTTTGTTGACTGTGTTTTGGCAAGCTATCAACAGAGCCATTTAATACTGCTGAATCAATATTTTCATGACACTTCGGCGTTTCGGTTGGAACTAATGATTGAACAGCAACTGTTTGTCAATTTCAGAAAAAGAAAATGTAAAATGCAATATTGATTACCAACTTATGAAAAATTATGAAAAAAAAAATTACGAAATAAAATAATAGGTATGTTCAAAGTTAAGTAGACTTGAAAAGAAAAAAGCTCCGTGGTACGGTATTGAAGACCGCTGGAGACGGAGCCCAAGATCTGTGGTTCGATTCTGGCTCAGCCAGCACTATTTTTCAAGTTAGTCGCTTGGAATTCATCCCTTTTTCACTAGAAAGAATATGGAAATTATAACCATAACCGATGTCATTACAGAAATTATTAGGTATTTCTAATATTGTCTATTCAATAAGAACTCCAGAAAACTTTCTCAGACTAAGTTAACTTTGCTATGTACTTATTAGTGCTATTTCTATTAGCATGAAGTTAAAGCCGTCTCAGATTTACATTTCGCGTGTAAATTTGTACCAAGTTAGAATAAACAGTGGTTAGTGAAGAGTGGGTCACTTACTTAGCAGAGGAATCTTATTTATGCTTTTTTACCAATGACTAAAAACTAAATCTGTTACAGTGAATTCTATTATTTTTGTAATCTCATTACTGTAATCCATAGGTAACTGAACTAGTCACATAGTTCGTATCAATATTTTCTAGGATTATCCTCTACAACAAACTGTCAATACCTATACGTAGCTGCATGATTGTATTTGCTTAAAAGCTTGAAAGGTACGTCGCTCTTTTATGCAGTTATCTTGATCACTGTAGGTACTCCCAGAGTACCTACAGTGTTTACCTACTAATTTAATACTATAGCAATAATTACCTCTGTGTAATTTGAACCAGTGACGTACGGTAGTAGCAGTAGTAGTAGTAGACAGTAGTCCAACTTATTTACCCCCCAAATCTTTATGACAATGGATAAATTTTTGTTTTGAGATTATATTTTCAAAAGCTAGACATTTCTGGTACAAAAAAGAACGTTTGGTGCATAAATTTTAAACAGTTTTTGAGAGATGTACGATTTAGGTATTCGAGAAGGACGAAATTAATTATAGGTTTTCGTCAATATTTTCAACATTTAGGAAAAATTTACAGACTTGATGTGGGTTATTCGTATCCAGCTCCTCTGACCACGAAAAAATCTTCCTCACGTTCCCTAGCGCTATGAGTTCAACTTTTTCTTTGTTTTTTTTTTAATTTTTAAATATTTTTGAACTTTCACCTATCCAATTGTACATAGGTATCTCAAAAACTGTTGAGAGTTTACCAATCAAACCTTGTGCCTTTTTTGTACCAGAAATGTCTAGCTTTTGGAAAAATATGTCAAACCATAATAATTTATCCAGTGGTTAAAAATTGGGGGGTAAGGAAAGTTGAACCACTCTCTACCGTACGTCCCTGATTCAAATTACATAGAGGTAATTATTTCTGTCAAATAAGACTAATTAATAGAGTAACACAAAAAATTTCATAAAAAAATATTCAGTCAATTCGGAGTTATTCAAAAAAATGTAATTTTTTGGTACATTGAACACCCTATAACTTCGTTTACTCAATTTAGAGGGTAGGTTCATTGAGACTTTTTGTCTTGAAATTAAGTAAGTATTCTACATCAGAAGCTTGCCCCTCTATTCTGGGATAGCCAGTATATACAGGGTGAGGCGTGACAACCTTTGGACATTTTCATATGGAGAAATATTGAGATTAGAAGCTGAAAAATCTGTACATGTATGATTTCAATTCTGACGAGCTGTATTAAAATATTTACAACCCTACACCACTTCCGGTTATACCTATACCTAACAAAGCTATGCCATCAACTTTCTTAATTTAAATGGGACATTATACCTATTACATTTTCAGATTGCATGAAAAATGTAATAAAAATGGTGTTTAGGTATAGTTCAAATTTGTAACGAGTGATTTATGAGTAATAAACAAAAGAAAATCGCCATTTTACATTTTCAACGCAGATTAGATTGAAAACGGGTCAAGATATCGGAAAACGGTTTACGATCTAAGCTGCTTTGAAAATGGAAAATTACAATATAAATTTGTTTATAACTTATAAATTACTCGTTTATAAATACAAATTTGAATTATAAACACTAGTTTTAAGTGACTTGCGTGGCCTAGTGGTACTCCGCTGGCTCACGAAGCCATAGATCGCGGGTTCGAAACTCACCTCGGCCCGCTTTACTTTTCAGATTCATTTTCGAATGTCTGTGAAAAGTAAAACAAGCGATCTAAGGTTTTAAAGGCAAATATAATTTAAAAGTGTGTGTGGCTAAAGAGTTCGTGCTCAAAGCCAATTTACTAGAGTGGAGCGACTATGTCTTACCTACACAGTAAAGACCGATGCTCCCTCTTTTAAAAAAAAAAAAAAAAAACACTAGTTTTATTACATTTTTCCCAACACTTCTCCATATAAAAATGCCCTAAGGTTCTCACGCCTCACCGTGTATGCCTTTACAGCGTTTATAGTCCCTCCCTGACCTTAAATTTTAAACCGAATTAAATAGAGCTTTGGTGCCAAAACCAAAACAAATGTCAAGAATTTTACTACTTTTTGACTTAAAACTGATTTGTCAAATGTAAAAAATTACGTTTCAGTCGCTGTTAACAACATTTTTAAATGGCATGTGGGTCGTGTGAAATCTCCTTTAAAAGGTATTTCAATTATCCGCAGAAAAATTACGTTAGTTGTTAATTTTGACAGTTTTTTTCTCATCGAGGACGTTTATGATCCCCATCCCTCTTTAAATTCTTTAAAAACTTAATTCAATGGCTTAAATTGTACTGCTTTTTGACGTCAAATTTAGTCGTCAAATGTCAAAGATAACGTTGCAGTCGCTGTCAACTTCAAAATTTTAAGAAGCATGGGAGTCCTGTGAAGCCCTACTTTAAAGACATTTCAGTTATCTACACAAAAATTATGCTAGTTTTCAATATTGATAATCTTTTATACAGGTTGTCCTAAGATTTCTTTATCAAGGGATATCCGCGTTATTTCAAAAAATAAACAAATGAAATTCGGGAAATTTCAACCATACCCCTAAAGCTTTCCAGCTGCACCCTCAATGCCCCTTTACGCCTTTCCACCCCTAAGTAATCATCCCCTACTTTTTTTCAAATGATACCCCCATATTTTTTTTTGGTCGGCAGGATTGTTGACTTCTTTGTGAATACAATGTCTTACGATTTTTTAAATCGAGACATATCTAGCACGCGGCACGCCGAACACAATATATTATAACATAACAAACGAGGGTTTTCGAGGTGTTGCAATTGCTTGATTTTTGTGTTAATGTTTCCTCCAACCGCCTTTACTAGTAATACCGGTGTTACTGGATATAGGCGGTAATAATAATAATTATTGCTTCTGTGATTTTAATGTCATATTAAATGCTAATTGTTATTCCTTGACAACCCTCGTTTGTTATGATATTATATTGTTTGCGACGTGCTAGAGATATGTCTCGATTTAGAAAATCGTATGACATTGTATTCAGAAAGAAGTCAACAATTCTACCGAGTCATTTGAAAAAAAAGTAGGTGGTGATTACTTAGGGGTAGAAAGGCGTAAATGGACATTGCGGGTGCAACTGCAAAGCCTTAGGGGTATGGTTGAAATTTCCCGAATTTAATTTGTTTATTTTTTGAAATAACGCGGATATCCCTTGATAAAGAAATCTTGGGACACCCTGTATATGAACGACGTTTATGGTCCCCCTCTTTAAATTCTATGCTGACTAATCAAAATTTAAAATTACCATAATTTTTGTGCAATGTTTAAAACGCCTACCTTTAAAATGACGTTTCATACGATCCTCTGTCAAAAAATAGTAAGATTCATGACAATTGATTTGGTTTTTGTTTCAAAGTCCTACCTCATCCTATCTAAATTCAAGGTAGGTGGGGCCTATATTGCTATAGTTATTGCATTTTTTTTATTTTATTCTTGCTATATTGCTATCTATCTCCTAACGCTAACAGATATGTACAGGGTCGGTTAAACAAGTCCAAAGAAGCGCAGTTTTGTGGCCATCTCGAATCAGTCAAGACATACAAAATATCTGTGATCGTTCCTGAAATATCCTGAAAAAACTGAAAAATCGAGATTTCTTATTTTTTCCATATCTTTTTTATTATTGCAGATTAATAAATAATTTTTGTGGGCTTACTTAAGTTGGCAAGAGCTATCCATCTGACATTTCAAAAATTTTCAAAGCCGACTAGATCCCAGAATTTTCATAGTCAACTTTGGTTTTTCTTATGGCCACCATATTGTTTTTTTTTTATGTTATTCGGTATAAAAAAAACATAACAACTAAAAAATGTTAAACTTCAAAAAATAAATTAAAAAAATTTTTATTCTTTTTTCTTAAAAAAGACAACTTTTTAGACCGAATTTCATAGATAAATAATTAAAAAACCATAAGGCAAGCACTATTTTGGCGCATTTCACAAATGTTGACGTTTTTCGACGATTTTTTTAGGTTTTTCTTTGAAAAAAGAAGAAAAAAAAAGAAGTTTATTAATTTTTGGTTTGCATTATTTTTTTCATATCGAACGACATAAAAAAATAATATAGCGGCTATAAGAAAAACAAAAGTTGACTGTGAAAACTCTTGGATCTAGTCGGCCTTGTAAATTTTGGTAATGACAAATGGGTAGCTCTTGACGATTTATGTAAGCCTACAAAAAATTATTTATTAACTTTTAATAATAAGAAAGATATGGCAAAAATAAGAAATCTTGATTTTTCAGTTTTTTCGGGATATTTCAGGAGCAGTCACAAGATATCTTGCATGTCTTGACGGATTCGAGATGGACACAAAACTACGCATCTTTTCTCTAATAATTTAACCAACCATGTATCTCTTAGCGTTCAGGTCATAGCAATATAGAGAAAGGATATAATGGTGCACCTGTATGTTAAAAGTATGAGATTTCAGTAAATTTCTGAAGACATGCTAACAGAGATACAGGATGTTTCAATTTGTTGTAGCAGAACTTTGTCAGCTTATACATATACAAGAAATTTTTTACAGAATAAAATTTGCAATATTATTTATACCCGTAAACAATTATTAGAAATAAGGATGCAGGGTGTTTAAATTTTTTTTGTTAATTTTCGTTAAAATGATTTTGTATAGCAAATTAAGTGGGTTGAGTTGAAAAATTTGCAATTTTCACTAGTTTATAACGTATAAACTTTTTATATCAAACCCCAACAAACTCTAAAAAATATTTCCTCTTATTCCTCTTATTCCTTATTCCTCTTATTTTTTTTTAATAAATCGAAAATGCAGTTACATAGGGGGTTTCTGATTTAAAAAGACAAAGATTTCGTATTCTTTCGTCATTTTAAAATGTAATCTTGTCAATATTTAGTTCTCCTAGCACTCCGTTTGTAAATTCACCACAATGTTCCACTGAAATCTACCGGGTAGTTTTTTATTTCGGCGCTGGAAACAATCTACCTCCAGCAAATTTATCGGTCTTGAAGGTCGATGAATCCGCTGGATTCTGGATGAATATCAATTATGTTAGGTTACATTTAGGAAATTGTTGACATTTCCAGTTTTTTTAATCACAAGAAATGAAAAATGGAGTATTTATTAGTTCAAAAGTTGATTGGACATAGCTCATCATCCTCTGAAGCGACAGATAGCAGACAGCGAAGATGACCTATTATTTTTCATAAATTTGAAGAAATGTAGATATAAACATATCAAAAATTAAAATTACCTATGTAGAAAAAATAGTTTGCCGCTATTCTGCTGATGGTGATTTCAAGTCACGTTTTAGACTTATGTTTCGTTGTTTATTACAATTATTCGAAAACTTCATCGAACAGTTCATAAATTCATCGAGAATTCGCATTCAGCGGAAGCATCGATGACGTCACATGGAAATTCGTTGAGTTGTACGAACTGAATCAAGTGCATTTCAATAGTTTGTCAGCTCATCATTGTTCAAATTGATTTACAATTTGACAACTATATCAAGATATTAGAACAGACTCACAATTTTTATATTCCAGCTGGACTGTCTTGTCTATCACCTCAAAATCTTCTCGATCAATAATTAAAAAATGAAGTAAATCAACATGATGTACCATATGACAGACTGATGAGCCTAAAAATGGCGAACTGGTGTCATCTCTGTCTTCAAACCAATAAAATTATTTGCGTCGATGGGAGGAATTATTCATATTTCCATCATTAAAAAAAAGGGCGAGTCTTTAATGGCGCACATCCACAAAGGAACAATGTAAAGGGCAAGTCGTTCAGCACAAAAAAAATACTAAAAAAAGATATTTCTTGTAAATTAACCGGGTTATGAAGAGTTAAAGTTAAGAACTCAACTTCTCTAATGTTGACAGTTCGAAAGAATTTTTGTTTACTTAAAATAGGGTCTACGGTCTCTTCTTTCAAACAGCATAGAAATATATTTTCAAAAGCACGGTTTGAATTTATTTGCAACGAAATTAGTATTGGAACATCTGGAATTCTCTGGAATTCCACCAATGAAAAAAAAAACGAAATTTATTTTTTTATTCATATTTTGAGCCTTGCTTTTGAAAAAAAAAACTATGATATTTGTAAGAAGAGGCCGTAGACTCTATTTTAAGCAAAACATTTTAAACTGGCAATATTAAAGAAGTTGAGTTCTCAGCTTTACCTCTTCATGTCTTGGTCAATCTAAAAGCATTTTGTTTTTACTATTTTTCCTGTGCTACACGAATTGCCCTCTACACTACAATGTACCGTTGAGGAAATGCATCATTAAAGACTCACCCTGTATATTCAGAGTTATACAGGGTGTTTATGAATAGCTGGTAAAAACTTAAAGGGCATGTGAAAAATGCAAAGCTATGCGAAAAATTTCCGGTAGCTTTGGTTTTAGAGATATTTAGAGAAAAGTTTTTCAAAAAATTTAATATTTTTTGAATATCTAAAAACTGGATGCAAACTTTAATGCAAATTTGTTATTTTTGCTAGATACCTCGTTTTGTTTAAAGGAGAAAAAAGTCTTCATACGTTTTTGTCGTAGGGCACCTCTTCAAGATACTTCACAATGTATGAACCCCTACAAGGTAAACATCATAAAATCAATGCTAAATGACGTTTTTCAGAAATTATTAATTTTTGTGATCGTTATTAAAGTTATTCAAGCGTGTTGCATTACAAATAGCTTGCATGGGTTCCCCCATAAGATGACTTTCCTCCTATAAACAAAACGAGGTATCTACAGAAAGTAACAAATTTGCATTACAGTCAGTGGCGTAGAAATTATTTAATAAAAATGTAATGACACCCAGATCTTGATTGAAGAATTTTTCATAATTTGTATTAAAAAGTGTACTACAATAATTAGTATAACAACTATAATAAAAAATAATAATTAAAAAATAATTAAAAAAAAATAAAAATAAATGAAAAAAAAATGAAAAAAAAAATTGATATAAAAAAAAATAAGTGAGTAAATAAATGAATACATCACAATATATATATATATATATATATATATATATATATATAAATGAATAAAATAAAAAAAGGGCTGAAAGAAAAAGTTAACAACTACATGTAATCACACACTCGTTGCCAGGTATACGTATTTGTAATATTGGGATGAACTGTGCGAATGGCGGAAGCCGTAGCCACTAATCTGAGTAACTAACTAACTAACTGTCAAAAAAAAAATTTTTTTTTATTGAAAGTCTTTTTTTACAAAAAGTTATTCTGCGATCAGCCAATTTTTAGATATTCAAAAAATATTAAAACTTTAAAACTTTAACACACGACAAAGCTCCAACCACTCATGTATACAGGAAATGTTTCGCCTATTTTTGCATTTCCACATGCCCTTCAAGTTTGTAACACCTATTCATTACCACTCGGTATTTATTTTTACTAGGTATCTTATGAAAAAAAAAATATATATATTAAGTAATATTGATAGATAAGTTTTAAACATTACTGAAGCAAAACCCAGTATTATTGCGAAATCTGTACATAAAATGTATGTCTTCTACTGCATAGCTATAAGTACCTACCTAGGAATGTTTCAGTCAACTAAAGAGCAATTTTTTCATAATATATTATGTACATTCAGCTTTCAGCTTTTCAAACCTGTCTCTGTGTAAATAAACATGAATGCTTTTTCTAGTGAGTATTAATATACAGCGGTATGAAGGTTGGAACAAATATCTAAATCCCGCTATACAGGGTAAGTCATTGATATGGGAAAGCTCGATTGCACCTACACCATTAAAGATATCGAAATGAACCAAAAAGTGCTGTAAATGGGAGGGTAAAGTACAGTTTGTAAAATTATTTTCAGATACACAGGATGGCCCAATATCGCTGTACGCCATACAACTTTGTTATTTTAAATAGGACACCCTCTATATTATTACATTTTCATATTGTTTGAGAAAAGTCAAAAAGAATGGTTTGTAAAGTTGAAGTTTGTAATGAGCGATTTATGAGTAATAAACAAATGAAAATAGCGATTTTTCATTTTCAAAGCAGCTTATATTGAAAACGGCTCGAGATATGGAAAAACGGTTTACATGTCCCTATCTTAATTTTTAATTTGGTATCCTATCATGTAGCTGAAATTTTTATACCGGGTGATGAAAATAATCAAATTTTTTACCACTCTGTATAAAAATTTCATCCATCCAATAGGATACCGCTTGAAAAGTTAAGATAGGAACATGTAAACCGTTTTTCCATATCTCGAGCCGTTTTCAATATAAGCTGCTTTGAAAATGAAAAATAGCGATTTTCATTTGTTTATAACTCATAAAATACTCATTACAAACTTCAACTTTACAAACCATTCTTTTCGACTTTTTTCAAACAATATGAAAATGTAATAATATAGAGGGTGTCCTATTTAAAATAACAAAGTTGTATGGCGTACAGCGATATTGGGCCATCCTGTGTATCTGAAAATAATTTTACAAACTGCACTTTACCCTCCCATTTACAGCACTTTTTGGTTCATTTCGATATCTTTAATGGTGTAGGTGCAATCGAGCTTTCCCATATCAATGACTTACCCTGTATAATGTATATGAAATTTCTATAGAAATCGATGTGACAGGTCGAATTTGTTTTGTTTTTCGATTGTAACGATATTTTTAGTAAAATTTCATCGAGTTTTCTAGCATTTGTTGTTTCATTCAACCTACGGACATTACTTGATATTTTCGTTTATTTTCTGTTATTTTGGTTTTCAGTTTGGTTAGTTGAACTTATCACAGGGCTGGACTTTGATTTTTTTCCTCTTCCGAAGGCTGTATGTCGTTTATTTTTACCTTTTTAGGAAGATTTATTTGAAAAAGTAGTTTGCCTTGATGAATTCTATACAGTAAAAAAAAATATCACCTTAAAAAACATCCTGTATAATAAGAAACTTTCCTCTAAGGAGATATGTTCTCTCCATCTAAGGAGATCTTCGAATGGTCTACCTTAGTTTTCAAAATTAAAATTTCCTTCTTTTTCGCGCAAAAAGAATTCAATTTTAGCGGAAAATATAAATAAAGTCCTCTGCAACGATTCAATATAATAATGGATTGGCATTTAAATAATATGTGATACGTCAGAAGATGACATTTTAGACAACAAAATCGACCTGTCAAAAATATTTCCATAGAAACGTCACATACCTAACGGTATTATGGATTGCTTTCAAACTTTATAAATACACTAGCTAACTTAGTTTTTTTGCATGAAGATATTAATCCAGTTTAATATATCTATTTCTATTTCAAGGCAACAACTCCAGCAACTCCTCCGCTGACATCCAATCAACCACTTTGCGACCGTTTTCCCGCTGGTCTCTCTGCAACAGTTCCAAAGGATCAAAATGTGCCAGTAGAACTGCTCATCGCCCTCTGGTCGCCAAGTACAACAACCGCCGTTGGATTATGACAACGGCTACCTGAAACAAGCGGGGTCGCGGCGGGGGCCAACGTTGTGACCTTAACCGCTCACCAAGTATCTCCAACTCGTCCTTGGTAGACTTCTCAGAACTCAACACCGAGTTCACCGAGGTTGAGTTCTCCGAGACTGTGATATAAGTACATAATACGTTGAAATAAGTGTAAAAAAATGGGTGATTACATGTGTGTTGATCACTTTTTTTGTTGATAGTATGAACTTTTTAGTTTTTTAAGAAAGAAACCGTGCTAAACTGTCATGGTTTACGATAATAATTATAAGCTAACTTATATCAAATTGCTCAAGATCCAATAATTAATTATTGACTTATTTATAACAAATATTTGATTAGGTTTGCCATCACTTTATGCCAAAGAGCAATGCTTGCAAGAAAAATCAAAATCGAAAGCTTGAAAGCATTGCTTTCAAAAGCATAAAGTACTTTCCAAAGCAGACAAACGTAATATATTAACAAGTTTATTCATCCTGTCACATAAGTGACTAAACACTAGAAATTTAACGTTTATATCGGAGTTGTAACATCTATGGAAGAAATGTAACAGTCAAAATACGTATTTAGAACCAGTTCTGTGTAAAAAATGAATATAAGGATAAATTCAGGGAAGACTCAGGTAAACTAAATACACAGGTAAACTCAAGAATAAAAGCAACCAGAAATCCAGAATTATTATGAAAGAGCTAGAAAATTTACGACACCTTAATATTTATCGGTTACTTAAATATTTTTTGGGGAAAAACCACGTTAAAAAACACCAAAAACAGGCTTGATCATTATCCTGGAAATTTCAATTTTTCTGGGAATGTTAAACACAGCTGCCTATTGTGTTATTTTGTAGCTTTTTTTTTTCGAAAACACAAATCAGATGTTATCTTATGCGGGCTGACAAACACAAATCAGATGTGTTTACGCAGGCTGACAATACTCTATACCATATGGTTTGTATTACTTACAGCAAATATTATAAAGGCTCATTAGGCTAACGGGCAGATGTCTGTGCTCGTTTTTGAAGCTAAAATATTGACGTCAAATTACTTTTATTAACATTTTTTCTAATACTTTCATGACAAAAATAGATAAATTTAAAAATTTTCCACTTGGACGCAATACCTTCTTCAGAAATGGCCACAGAAATCTGCCCGTTAACTTAATGAGCCTTTATAATACCCGCTGTTAGTAACTTTGGTAATTATATTATTAGTTACACTTTGGGTTGAACAAGCCAAGTACAGCAGAATTTCTCTTCTTATACAAGTGTTCAGTTATAATGACTAGTAAATTATACTAAATAAATAAAGTAATATTGCCAAACGTAAGCTTGAAAATCAGGAAACTGCTTTAAATCTCTGAATAATCATATTATATTTTTTCTGTAGGTAAGTCTTCCTTGAAATTTTACGCCCTTCCTTTCACATCTGTTTCTAGCACGTCCTCTCTCACTATCGTATTTCGTTTAAAGGTCTTCTAAATATAAATTACCTACCAGTAGATTGTAATAAATAGCTATATACACCTGAACTTTTCGTTAATAGGATTCAGTTATTATTTATTTCTGTGAACATTACGTACGGCACCTACTTATTTAAAGTTTTTTTATATGTATATTCAGGTCATCAAGCTTTTTTTTCTGTAACTGTCAGGTGATACGAAAAAGAAAACTGATCAAATTGTATCAAAAATATAGAGTAGCTAACAGAGACAGGTTTGACTTGAGTCGTCAAAAATGTATATAGCAAGTCGTCAGGAATGTGATAAGTTTTCACAACTGTCTCTTGTTACATGATAAAATTCATAGTGAGATCACAATACAATCATGGCTTTAGAAGTTTTTACTTAATATTTTTCTTTCTCCCCGGTCTTCTCCAATTCTGTTATTTATCTTTCATACATTCAAAGATGAAATTTTTGTGTCGATTTGTTCATTGAAGTTCCAGCAGTTCCTCATAAGCGCGTTTTCCAAATGTCTATTCATCTTAGGTCTGTCGCCTTAAGCACGATCAAAGTCTTCATAGCTCTATAAATTCAATGGGTAACCTGTCGATTTTGTCCACTCCATAATACTTCAATCTGCTTTCCCTCGTTTTGTATTGGTCTTTCAATTTTACCCGTGACATGTCAGTTGAATTGTTACACTTTATTTTTGATATACAGGGTGTTTACTGTAAGGTTGGCCAAACTTCACAGGCTGATTCTTCAGACTAAAATAATGAAAAAAATTTATATACAGGAGTGTCCGGAAACACTTCTGTATATAAAATCGTTCCAAACAAAAATTTGTCGATTCCGAACTCATTCCTGTACCGTTATTTCGATTCACTAATTTTTCGAGAACTTCAGGTCTGGACTTGCGCAGAACAAATACGTGTGAACACTCACTGAGCGTAGGTGAAACACACACTTGGCGTTTAGAATAGTCCGTGCTCGGTATTGGTTTTAATTCCATTATTCGCTTTTGTAATCGACTCACAAATGATGCAGGCTCCAATTTCAGACTGGATTTCTCGGAAAAATCCCCTGGGTAATCGTATACTAGATCCATAGAGCATCTCAGCTGGAGAGTTCTGCATCATCTCTGATGGTACACCGGAACTCAAGCAAGATTGTTGGCCAACTCAACCAATCTCTCAGTTTTATGTGATTCAATAGCACTTTTTATGCCACCGCTCAATTTTACCATTTGATTGAGGATGGTATGGCGATGTTCTAGACTGTCTTACACCTAATAATTCTGTGAGAGAATGATACTCTTAATCATTCTCTCAGCTTACCAAACCGCCTCTCTTGGTCGGTGATTATTGTATGGGGGGTGCCATAGAGAGCCATCCAATTTTAATAAAATGCCTCAGTTACGGTTTTCGCAGTTATGTTGGGCATGGGAATAGCTTCGGTCCAACATATGAATCTATCAATTATTGTAAGGCAATAAAATAATTATCTAGAAGACAGGGGGCCCACGATGTCGAAATGTATTGTATTGAGCCGTTCATTGGGTATTGATAAATCCTGGAATTAAGATTTGGTGTGTTGTTGGATTTTCGTTCTTTGACAGGGGATACAAGCTTTCGGCAAATAATTTCATAAAGACTATTATTCCAGGGTGAGATAATTTATGAAAACAGCTGAAAACTATAATATAATATACTGCGGGGTATAAAGGATCCCGCCTTTCCGATTCTCATATCACAGAATATTTGTGACTGAGAATTTGGTGCGACTATTTGCTGGAGGTTAAGGGAAGCAATGAGGTTGCGAAGTGGATTTTACAACTCAGGGTCGTTTCCTTGTTCCGCTGACAACTCGTCAATATTAATTGGTGCTGAAAAATAATTGCTTTCAATGCGAGAAAGACTATGAGCAATTATACATATTTTCCTACCCACTGATGTTCAAAATACTTGTTGAAAAATATCTAGTCTGACGAGATGATGTCTTGTCGTGTTTTTGACGAAATGCGAAGGTAAGCGGTTTGCGGTCTGTAAAGATTGGAAACTCTCTTCATTCAAGGAAACATCGGAAAAACTTCAGAAATTCGCGATCGTACGTGCTGTTAGGTTTTTGTGACTTTTTTAGAGAAAAATTCTACCTATGTGCCGAAGTCATTCTGCTCACATGTTGCACCAAAAGCAAAATCTACAGCATCGACAGTCAAAGATATAGGACTATGCGAACTAGGGGGGACGAGTGATGCTGCTCAGGCCAAACCGGCCTTGCATTCTTCGAAAGTTGACTCGGACTGATATGTCCAATTTATGAGGGTTTTATAATTTATTTTACTGTTTTATAGACATCCCTTCCAAGATGCATGGCTGCAGGCTGCATTCGGTATGAATCGTCTGTAAAAATCGATCATCTCGATGAAACTACGCCGATCTCAAACAGTACCTGGCTTGGGATAATTTAGAATGGCAGATACTTTTTCGGGAAAAGGTATAGTTCCACTCGCTGAAACTTCGTAACCCAAAAAATTATTTTTTCCTGTCCTAAAAAATATTAACTACAAAACAATGCTTGCTAAGTCTACTGAAAACTTTCCGAAGGTGAGGTTTGTTCTCCATAAGGTTTTTGGATGCGACTAGATACTTGGAAAGTCTGCGCAGCATTTCTAAGGAATTCAAATAAACCGAAAGAGGTTGTGATTGCAGTCTTCCGAACGGAATTTGGTTCAACAGAGATTTGGTGATATGCTCTTAACAAGTCGTAACAAAATGCTTAACTGCGATAGTCTCCCACTGGACGTCATTAACCTGATTTCTTGGGAACCATGTGTAATTAGCTTGCCCAGGGACTGTTCGATGGCTTGCGAATTCCATAATCGAGCAGGTGTTGATCTACAGGTGTTGATTTTCAAAGCGGACCATTATATAGGGGACTAGCATTGCAAAAGGGGTTTTTGAGGATTCCTGCTCGCCGTTTAAACTGACAGAAATGGTTTTGGTATCAAAATGAAGCTAAAATTATTGCGCATAATGCTTGACATCAGAAATTAATTTAATTTCACGTTGTTTTCTAAAATTCTTCAGTAAAAATTCAAGTAATTGTTAATGTTTAATCACAAAATAGCATGCCTTGCCTAAACAATAATGACGTTTCTACGTTTTGACAATTATTTTTGTCCATGTTATATATTATTAGAATGTAACGTTAAAGTAAGCAACATAATATACATTTTACAATGCTATACTCTTGTAACGTAACGGACCCGGGCCTCATCGTCTTTCGCGAAAAGCCACTGTGATCGTCTATTTACCTCTGGGTTTCCCCTAATAGGACCGTTGTGTTTTCCTCGTTGTGTTTACTGTTGTCTTTACCGTAGTCACCCCTGCTCTTTGATTGAGGTATGCCAGGATTAGTATGGCCGAAACGGATGCGCAAAAGAACCTACTGAGATTTTTTTCTATTTCGGCGGATTCGAATTTCATTCGGAAAAGCGGGGAAATTAACGGAGACTTGTCTAAAAGCGAATGATGAGCGAGAGAATTCGTTTGCAAGAGCGTAAAATGGTAAAGGGCGAGAGGTGCTGATGTTTTTGCATAGAGAGTATAAAAAAGTGGAAAGCGAAGATAGATATATTTCATATATCTTTCAAACTTCTATCTATTTCAGAAACCACTCTTTGGCACTCCTGTGCTTTCTTATTATTTCGTTTTGTTTTTGTTTTCTTTTCTCTGATTCATTTCAAGCATCAGCTCGAATTAATTGAAGAATATAACCACTTTGGTTACAGACTATCCGGTATATGGCGGAAATGTCTGTCCGTTTACCTACTCAACGATTTTCCTTGCCTAATTTCCTTTTTCTGGTTTCTTTGATTTCATTTCAAGCAACTGCTTGAATTAATTAAAGAATACAACCACTGGGTTTACAGACTATCCGGTATATGGCGGAAATGTCTGTCTATTTACCTACTCAATTTCTCGTACGAAACTATCGTGTATTTTCAACCGGGAGAATCACCCTGTGTCTAGCGCCTCTAGCGGAGTCGCCCTGTGGATCTGACTCGGGTTAAATATCGCGCCTAGACGGCTGGCGGTAGTTCTGTTACCGAGCTACGGCGATTCGTGTTCGGATGCGGAGATTCGGGCCGTTTAAGATGGTCTTGCCTCTCGAGTAGTTATTCAAGTACAGGGTTGCCACTTCTCCTGAATTTTGATTTCGTATCTCTTATAAAATCGTTCCTTCCGATTCTCTTTTATTTAATGATTTTATTTTCACAGTTGATTTACCTGGGAGAGTGAATTTCACTCCGTTTATTTTTACTCATGACCTGCTTGATAACTCATATTATTGTTATTTGGTATACCTTGTTTGTTTACTTTGGTCTGACCTTTTGATTAACCTTTTGCCCCTGTGGGCTACCTGGCGAAGAATTGAAGTGTTGGAATTTTTATGAATACCTATATTGGAGCCGGTGGGTTTTATAATCGAGACCAACTATCGATTTCACCGTGGTCCAAGGTTTTTACCCCTAACTAGTCAGTACTGATAGAAATGCTGGAATTTGTCATTGGTACCTACTGGTGCCGGCTTGTTTACGGGACTACAATCGTAACGAGACTAGCAATCGACCCCGCCGTGCCCAGTCTTGCCCTATATACCTGTTGACAGTACTGATTGTTACTCTATTGGTTGCAACCTGTTTGTTTTACCTTGCCTCACGAGGCAATGAGTTATTTGATTGGTCAATCGAGTTGTGAGATTGTCTATATAATCTAATATATCTATATATATCTAATACCTGGATTGATTGCACAGAGCATTTTTGTCTCTGTTCTTTCTTTCGAAACCTTGTTCTCTTGAATGCGATTACTAGCTGACCATACTACAGACCACTGCTCTTGAACCATTAATCGAGTTAATGATTGAGAATGCTGGACTTTTATTTATCATTTGTGTTTAGGCTTGTTTACGGACAAATTATACTTATTGTTTGTATCGGTACCAGCTACCGGTCCGCCATTAACAAGTACGACGACCTATTACCTAAAGAGAGTAGATAGCACAGTCAGAACCGTAATAATAACATCCATTGTATGAGATTCAGGTGTGTGTAAATTTTGAATAGAAAAGCTTCGGAAAAACGATCTTATAATGATACTTTGGTTTCTTGACTTTCTTTATTGGCTTTCCCATACTCGAGATTAATTTATTTTTGAGTTGTTCTGGATCTTTATTTGTGAATTGCAATTCATGATCCTAGCTTTATTTTGGTTATTGGGTTCCTGATATGCGAGGGCGGTTATTACACCCGACAACTCTGCTTTGGTTTGCTTTACTCTGTCCTACTCTAAGGGTGCTTTTGCCCCGTTGCGCTCCACGATTTCCACTTTAAAGAGTCATGCTCTTTTACTGGTTTACCGGAGGTCTTCATCTGGACATCGAGATAAATCCCTCCCCCAACGTGTGATAATCAAGTACCTAGTATAACTCTTAATCGGTTGTTGTAATGGAATTAGTATATCCTAATAATGTATGTAAGTAGCGGGTGCTACATCTGACAACGCCGCCTTGTTCTATCTGGACCTGTTCTAACCGAGGGCGCTCCGCTACACGGTCTTCATTTATGGTGCAATACAATGAGAGGAATTGCTAGCTTTCACTTTCTTAAAGTCGTATAATTTAAAGGGAATGCTTCCTGCCTAAGATTTGCGTGATTCTACATCTGCACTCCTCTGGGTCTATTTTCGCTCCTAGCTCTATCTCGATTTCCTATACGTGAATTTGTAATTATTTGTTGAAGTATTTCTCTTTCCTAATATTCGCTGACGTGATCGAGTAGGTAGCTCTTATTTGCCTACTTCCTTGCTGTTTGATTTGAAATGGGATCTGCGCACGTCGAAGTTGCGAATCGGTTTGGTTATTTCGGTTGTTGAAAATGTGTTTGAAATGAGATCTGCCCTAACTATTTTCTCATTTGATTTTCCCTAATTTATGAAGGAAATTCCCTCAGAATTTGTGCTTTGCCATCTGCTAGTGAATTAGTTCGAAGAGAATTTTCCAACTGCGAGTATTGAGTTCGAGATGCAAATTAATTGGATTTCCACGGGAGTTTTGCTTTGGATAGATGAGGGAAATTCACTCAGAATCCACTTTAAGACGTCATCTCCGAGCAAACTAGGTTAAGGAAATTTTGAATGGTGTGCTGAAGTTCGCCTGAATGCGATTTACCCTCGCAGGGTTTCAATTAGAATTTTAATTAGGTAGATGAGGGAAGTCTACCCAGAGTTCACTTTAAGACGTCATCTCCGAGCAAACTAGGTTAAGATTAGGATTGGGGGATCTAGAGTCCACTTATCGTCATCTCCAGACACGTCCAAAGGGTTAGGAAGTCAAAATTTATCTGAGAGCGCTACCATCGAGATTTGTGCTTTTATAGTATTCGACGACATGCGCTGACCCACTTTCTAAACCGAATATTTGATAAAGGACGGTCCTAAGCTGATTTTATGTCGTGATTTCTGCGGGCTTATTTTAATTATATCTTCCATATCGCGAGACTTAGCAAGTTGACCTCGCGGCTACCTTACTGAATAATTCTGAACTTCAATTACCTAAAATTTCTATCAAACCGCTCAACGCTTTCTGGTACTTTTCATTATGTCGACTTACTAATTATTCTCCGGCTTATATTTCATAGCGTGTTTTTACCTGCTTGTTGTCTATGGAGCGTAATGAACTTTCGGCGACTGTCATATTTTAATTCGCTTTATCAATTGGTTAAATTCTTGTTATCGTGGGTGAAATACCCGGCGACTTACTATTGTCTTTGCGAGGAGTTATTGTTTAATTTACAAATCTTTCCACCCGGTCGGTGGTCGGTATCTCGTTCACGCGGTTCGGGAATGTCCTTTCAATACCCTGCGGCAACATCCGGTGCTGGTGAGTTTCTACCCTAGCTCGGTCGTTTTTAGAGGCTGGATTTTTACTAGAGCGAGAACTTTTATGTTATGAATATTTGATGTGCTGGCAGGGATCGTTTACTTGATGTAACGGCGCGTAGCTGTATTTAATTTCCTAACAATTTTACCTTCAGGTATTTACGTACCTATTCATGCACTGTTTGCTATTTCGGTTTGGGCTGATTTAACGAGGGCGATGGAAATAATTTCCTTATCATCCTACCTAGGTGCGATCCATTTCACTCTATTCTCTATGGCCCGTTTTGAAAATCAACACCCGTTTTGCAACCTGCAGTTTGTCAGGAGCCAACCGACGGGGTTTAGCGGAAACTGGTGGGCCTTTAGTTTCAATAAAATGTGATGTGTTGTGTGAAATATATTATTTGCCAAGGAAAATGGAATATAATTCACATGATTTCCAAGGATTTTCGTTTGGATAGTTTGGATGGACATAACACCTTAATGTCTAGTATTTTTACTTTATAAATACATACGCTGGTAAATTCTTCAATAATTCTTCTAAATTAAAAAACTGTGGGTTCTTGAAGATCTAGGTGACTCTGTCTGTGACAGGACGAAACGGTACCTACCGTCCATACTTTCAGTTCTCATTTCACATGTCCTAAAGTTTTCTAATTTGTTCTGCAAAAGAACGGTAAGTTAAATTAGAACCTAAATCCTAATAGATTTCAAAATCCAAAACGACATGCTACTATAGTAAAAATGTTTTCAAAAGGCATAGACGTAGCTATTAACTAAAATATACTTTGTTTTAGTATCCTGTTTTGGAACGCTGCAAAGTTTAGTGCTAATCGACTTACAGTAGTAGTGACAGTCGGTTACAAGCTATAATACCCAACTAAACACATTACATTTGCTTAGTGTTTACTTAATTTTACATAGTTGTAACGCTAACTTAATCATACAATTAAAATTTTATGGATTTCATAAAAGCTTATCAGGCTACGCTTTTATCAGGAGAGCAAGGGACACAATAGTATTGCACAAAAATTAATTAGAGGTCATGAGTTGAGTTAAAGGGCAGGAGCATAAAATTCTAGACGTACAAAAAATACAATTTAATGAACAATAAGTAGTCAAGTTTTCACCATGGGTAAATTTAAATCAAATAATGAAAGTGAAGCTAGATTATATGAAAATTTTACAATGGTTATGATCCAGTTAATTACAAAAAAATTATGTAGAACAATTATTATTTAAGCTCATAAACTTTTAAATTTAATGACTAAGAAAAAATTAGGCTGACAGTTAAGGTACCCGGTGTTGGTAATTTCTCGACGATTATTGACGTTTCATGATGGAATTCGGTATTAAAAAAGGTGAATAATTTTGAATTCTGATGTAAAAAATGCTAGCTGCATATAAAGCGACGCTAAGCCGCCATTTTGGATATCAAGAATTCCTTCCAAAGCTCCAAAATTTCTAGTTCGTGGCTGAGTTCTCAGTAATTAAATACCTAAGCAACAGTAGTGGAGCTAGACTTACAGAGAAATCGACTGAAAAAATGCACATGAACAAAAGTCGGATCACCAAAAAAAAAAAAAAAACGGTTCTTACGAAATCACAAAAAATTACAACGTGATGCGGGGAGAGAACAACAAAGTCCAAAAGCTGAAAATTGCACATGTATATATGTAATCTAGCCTAATAATTACTAATTATTACAAGGTAGTATGGAGTAACATGTTGGCAAGGATCTGGACAAATAGCTGGTAAAAGCTAAAGGTCATAAACCCTAATGAAGAAGTTTACAAGGACGCCATTTTTTTTTTTTTTTTTATTGAAAATGCACATGCACTGCAGGGAAATCCCTATGACGCTCTGGGAGCGGTGCATGAGCGGAGATATCGATTCACGTTGGCCTTGAATCTCTGTAGGTTGTATACTTCGGGAAACACGCCCTTTGGAATGCTATTCCAAAGTGATGCGGTTCTATACATAAAAGAAGTCTGAAATAGGGTGGTACGAGGTGTAACGAGCTGAACCTGATACGGATGAGCGTCTGCGGCTCGGCGTGTATTTCTGCCCGGTCTTGATCTTGGCGGGATCAAGCGGGCCACGTCTTTTGAACACTTTCCATTAAAATATCTGTAAAACAGACTCAGGTCAGCTACTCTTCTTCGATGTTCGAGAGTGTCTAAATTTTTTGTCAAATCTGGGTCCCCAATCAAGCGGATCTCCAAACTTGTGAGCAGTACTCCAAGGATGGTCGGATTTGAGCCTTGTATAAGAGGAGAAGCTGTTGTGGTGTATAAAACTTCTTCGTGCGGAAGAGTGTTCCAAGTTTTTGAGAAGCACTCTTCGCCAGACCTGCAACATGATCATGCCAAGACATGTTCGCTCCGAGGCTCGCTCCCAGTAAACGAAGAGATGACGCTGGGGTAAGAGAGTGTCCCGCCATCATCATATCTGGCTCCAAAACGTTGGTCTTTTTGGAGAAGATGACTGCTTGGGTTTTTCCAGCATTGAATTGGACTTGGTTTCTATCGCCCCAAGCTAGAATGTCCTGCAAGTCATTGTTAAGTATGGCAACTTCTTGCTCCCTGCGAGTCTGTGCGTCGATGGCAGATGTTCGCGCATCTAACGTATAAGAAGATATGAGGGTACTGTCGTCGGCAAAACTGTATATTGGATTTTTTGTTGTCTCAAGCAAGTCGTTTATAAATATTAGAAAGAGAGTCGGAGATAAAATGGATCCCTGAGGCACACCGGCATTGATGGAAAAGGTCTCAGAGAGAACTCCATCAACTGCCACCTGTAATGAACGATCTGCCATGTGTAAATTAAACGCTCTTCAGTTTATAATAATACATTTCGGTAGTACAAACGACAATAAATAGCAAAAACATTACCTAAAATAATTATTACAAAAGCATATAAGTTATTTATCAGTCACTTACAGGGCCATATACTAAATTAGATTCTAATATTAACTAAATTCGATAATAACGAGGGAACAAAGGCCTGTTGTTTGATCAAGGAGTCTCTAAGGGAAAAAGAAGGTCTTGGCCCGTGATCTGAACAAAAAGAGAGAGAGACAAGGAGAACCAAAGCTATATGCATGGTAAGTGTCCATTGGTTGACTAGAACTGTTTGTCTCACAGTAAAGATGGTCAACACGTTCCACTATGGTACCTACGTATAGAGGCTGGCATACGAATGAAAATCGGGAAATGAATTAAAATAAGGACATGAAAATATGAAAAAGTAAATTATTACAATAATTATTAATAAAAATAAAATTTACCTGTAATGAAACAGTTGCATAGTCATTTAATTCTGATTTTGTGTTTTTGGTCTTTCTAAGTTATTTTACGAAGTTTTGGTCAATTTTTAATTTTATTACTAAGTAGTCACTAGGTATTTTTTATATTCCTGCAATTAAAGCTTCCTTGCTCAAATAAGTATAGTCGTAGATAAAATATTGCCTTTCCCTCGTGCCCAATGGGTATTAGTCAGTTAGATGTTACAGCAATCGTCAGAGGTTCGTGTTCTAATCGCCATGGATTGTCATCATTATGCGCTTGTTGGTTAATATACTATCCTACAGTGTGTCCCGGATATGTGAAACGACTGTTATAAAAGGAGCCGAAGCTGCTTTGCTATCTTGTATATTATTTTGTAGAAATTTGAACGCCTTAATTACCTTAATCAGATTGGGGTTCTCCTCCCTCCGGTTCAGTGGGTTTCTCTTCAGTCTTCACTTCTTCCGTTTCTATCTTCTTTGCTCCCTCTTCCCTTTTCCTACCTAGTTGCTTGAATACCACCCTAGTTGGGTTTAGGTAAGGTCTGCATTGAAGCTGCTCTATTTTCTCCCATAGGTTTTCTCTCATGAGGAAAATAAGTTGTTAGCCTTTAGTGTCAGGTTTCCTGTCCACTAAAGTCTACATTTTACATTTCTGGTTTTAATCCTGCGGTTTGAATTCCTATTAGTCTTTTTTGGATTTTTTCTGGGTCCTCTTGGATCCCTGGTATCCACAGTAGTGCTCTTATTTGTTTCGGAACGTCCTTGACATTAGTCATGCTAAGTTTCGTTCTTGACCAGGGTTCCATTTCCCAGACCACCCGCACCAGCCAGTTCTTTGTGGCCTGGTCAGCGCAGGAAGCCATGATAAATCCCCCTCTAAGCTTCACTCCTGGGAACCTCGGTGCAGGTTCTCCTTCTTTGACTTTGTCCAGCGCTTGGATCAGTTCTGCCCTTATAAGGTCCGACTGATCCTTGCTCAGATAATTTTCTGGATATCCTTGTGGTATTATTGCCATTCGGATATCCGTTACAGCCTTCGCATAAGAGGTGGAGGGTTCCACCTTCCTGTGTTTTTTAGGCTGTGCCGATTTTGAAGTATTCTCTTCCGAGCGAGTCCTTTTCTTGTCCTCGACGGTCAAGAGTTCTTCCTGGTTACCTTCCGGTTCCTGGCTGGTCCCGGGTTTTGTTCTGCTACACTGGGGTTCACCTTCAACTTGCTAGCTAGCTTTCCACCTGGTTTTTAATTTCCACTCTTTTCTCAGTTTCCTGCGAGCGGCTCCAGGCAGTTTTTTGGATGGGTCTTTTTTTCAGAAACCCCTTCCTTTTTTGAGTTTGGTTTGTATTGGTTCACATGGTTATCACGAGTAATGAAACTATGAAAGAAATACCACACGCAGAGCTCCATCATACATATGATAGGCATTTCGAAGGTGCGCCATTTTTTCGAGGTTGAATCTAGTAGGAACTGATCTACTATTTAGCCACGCATACTTTTAGCCTGGGTTCCCGCCGTAGGATTTGGGTTTTTAAAGGTTAAAAAGTCTGAAAATTCTTTTAAAGTTATTAAAGTCTCCTTTTGGTCGAGGCGGTGAAGCCAAGACCCCCGTAATCCTCTGTTCGTGAGACATGACCACGACAACAGAGTATTAAGATCTATCATGAGTCCACTTTCGGACGTTCTCCGGCATCGGTCTAACGATTGTCTCTAAAAAAGTTGTTATTAAGGGTCAACATTTAGGCCTCTTTACCAAATTTCAAAATCATCGACCAATTATTATAATTTTTAATAATAATTTAATAATTTTTAAATAATATATTCTAAAATTTGTTAAACACTCATTTTAAGAAATGAAAAGTCGTAGTTCGCCACCGATTTTTAAATTTAATATTGTAACGGGTATTTCGGCTTAATTAACTCAGTCTAGGTCCGGTCCCCAATTAATTCGTTACTAAGATGTTTTAAAGTAATTTTTATTTACATAAAATATTAATTATACAATAATAATGAGATAAATAAAATAACTATCCAATCTCCATGTCCTGTCATCAATTCCGGCTGGGCCCCGCCCTTTAGACGGGCGTACATTGAAAACACTGACTTCTGCTTGCTATCATTCAGCGCTTTTATTCCAATTGGCTACAGCGCTCGGCGATAATAATAGCGTGCCATTCCGACGGGTACTGGTGCCTTCAGTGACCCTCGAGCTTCCGGTTGTGCGTGCTACTTCCTCTTCCGTTCAGGAACACGCGAGCTATCCTTGCGTGCCCCGGTTATCCACTTGGCTGGGGAACGGAAGTGTAGCAGACCCTGTTGGCTCTCACTACAAGCCAACAGAAGAGAAATCTGCTGGTTAGCCCACGTCTCAATACGACGCAGGTCCAGAAACTAAAAGAAAAGAAAATTAAACGATACTCCGCACAGAGCTCAGTACACTCTGGGCGTCGAATTACGGGACAAGGATAGGCTGACTCAATACATCAGCTTTTCCCCCTCGGTGCACTCAGTATATGCACTTCGTCTGTCCTGTTCCTCTGGAGGCTCAATACACCCACCAAAGAAATGAAATGCTACTGGTCAGTACCCAGCTCGCATCTTACTGCCTGTTCGCCCAATAGGTGGACTCAATACATCCACCGCGGGGCGTCTATTTCTGCAAGGATCAGTACACACAGTACACACACAAACACTGCCAGTTCCTCGGATGTGCTCTACTTATATAGCAGGTGGCAGGGTGATAAGGCCGCTATCACCGTCGCAATAACTCTGCTTTCCTACTCTGAATTGATTAATTTAAATTAAATTGTCTCTAATAAGCAAATAATATTAATAATGATAACGGAAGCCTATTTCGTTACAATATACAGGCCTGAATGTTGATTCAAAACAACTTTTTTTATAAGCTTGTCGCCAAATTTGCTATGTAGAGGGCACTGTACAGTACTCCACAAAAAAAAAGGTTTTTTGAACGTTTTCGAGGCATACTTGATTTTTTCAAAACTAAAATTATTAAACCTAACAGGGCTGAAACGAAAAAAAAATTAATTCAAATGCATAATTTTTTATCTTTTATAAAAGTCTTTTCACTTATCCGGGGAGACACTGCATATTAGTTCAATTTTTTGTTTATCCTACTGCATTTATAATAATAATAATGACATATGTTTTGCACCCAAAGAATCCTAATGATCTCTTTTACTCCACTTCGCAAAAAAAATTCAACATTATTGCAAGATTATTGGCAAAAGTCGATTAAAACGTTGCTAACAAAAAATAGGTAGGCTAAATTTCAATACATAGTATTTATGCAAGTTCTGTATGTCTTCTGTAGTAAGGTTCAAAAATTGTGCACTTTTTGTTGTGTATATAAGTAGTACACCGACGATGTATATAAAATGAAGTATCAATAAAAATGAAATTCGGATATTAAGTTTTTATTGATTAATGTACTCAACTCAATGCAAAGTAATAAGAACCGTCGTGAAGCTTTTGCAGCTGAAACATTCCAGGGCTATTATACGTTATTTCGGCGCTGTGGCTGTTATTGTCAATTATTGTCCCGTTATTAGAAATACGATTGGTTGAGCAGAAAATTGTATTATTAGAAGTATGGATTTATCGCTAGATAACTATATAGGGTGCCCGAGATGGGACAGATATAATTTATGAAGAACGAAAATGATAAAGGTTTTAAATTTTAGTCATAGCAGCAATCGCATTATGATTTCTGTAAAAAAAAACCTTTTTCGAAAATATCTTAAATATCCTTGATGCACTTCTGTTGAAATTTGGCAGTTATTTGCAGTATTAAGGGCCTAATTTAGCCCTAAATTTATAAAAATTACTAAGTTCAGTGGCATCCCTGGGAGAACCTTAACGAATTATATATTTGTCAGATTAAACAACTAAAAATACAACTTTAAAATGGATCCCCGAGGTATGCCAGCATTGACATAAAAAGTCTCAGAAAGAAGTCCATCGATGACCACCTGTAATGAGCGATCTCCGAGATAACTAGCAAGCCACAAGCAGAACTTATCGGTTTACTTTACTTAACTTTCCAATAAGCCTGCAGTTTCGCCAACAATCTTTGATGTCAGACACGGTTAAAAGCTCTAGAAATATCAAGCATAACCCCTCGAGGCTACCCATGGTTCTATACTGCGCTGTTCAACAGCTCGGTAACGTGGGTGCGAATATCAGCTGTTGACCTCTGTTTACGGAATCCGTATTGGCGGTCGCTAATTACTATATTAGCCTAGCCCCTTCCAAGTACTTTAAAAGATGTTGGTTAATAGCTTTCTTCGTAATCTTGGATATTAGTGAGAACAGTGCCACTGACCAGTTATTTGGTAGGATCTTTTTGCCTTTTTTGGGAATAGGCTGAACCCGTGTTGGTTTCCAGAGGAAGGAAATATTCTCTTTTTGTAAGAGATGCTGAAAGTCGACAGAAAACAGATCACAGCTCTGTGGCGCATTTTTAAAAATTCGATGACAGATCGGGATCAGACGTTTTAATTATTCCCGACCACACTTTTGTTTTTTTCTTGTCTCTGCGTGTGAGACTCTTTGGTCCAGCGAGTATTTTTCTGTGACCAGTTTCTGAAGTTATGGCGGTTTATCGTCCAAGAAAATTATTCAAACGTCATTCCCATCTTAACTAGAATTCTTCACAGAACTGCAGTCCACCGTCGGGATCGACCTTATCTAATTCACGCATCAAGTAAGCTTGTATGGATGAAATTTTCATTTTCTCACGTGTTTAACGACAGTTGAATGGTCAAAATTATGATTTAGAGCCATTTAACTTGTAGAAGCATGGGGATTACCTTGAACTTCAAGATGTACATTCAATTTTGTATTTTTCAGATATCTGAGGCCGACCTTGCCGAGGTAAATGTTTTACGTTTCCAGTTTCAGTAAATTTTGAAACCATCCTGCTTACTGAAGACCGAGCCATTAATGTTCTTCTAGTTAGAATGTTCTTGAATAAGTAAATCAGATGCTTCGGCGTGAGATGTAAATCGATTTCCGAATCCAAACATCATCAAAACTTTGTCTCATCCATTCTCTCTTTTTCCGTTAAACGATCCATTTTTAAAACTATCAAGTAATTTAAAAAAATTCTTTTTCGCAAACTTTGGACTTTTAAGCAGAAGTGGTATTTCTGTTATAACGTATTTTCCGCTTCGAATCTGTTGGATTGATAATTTTTGACATAATCATTCTGAATCCCATATAAATTTTTGTGTTAAACGTGGGTTTTTAAGATTCGAAAAATAAAAATATCAACAACCCTGATTTTTTAGTTTTGTTCTGATCATTCATCTTGACTATTTTTTTTTTACGAAACACACTTGTCGGTAGTTAGGAATAAACCACTACTGTGTGGTGTAGTTGTATTCATAAAGAAGAGGAAAATAGATTTCTGACAAAAAGGGACGGTTACTATTAAGAAAATATGATGACGTTGCAGTTCGAAAACCTGTTTTATAAATAAAATTGACCTGCTTCGGACTTTAAAAAATAAACATTAGATAGAAAAATAATGAATATTGTGCGGAACATTTGCAACACCCTACAGATAATCGACTATCCTAAATGGATACTTATAAATTTTAAAGTTTCCATGAATAAATCTATGAACTATTCACAGGACAAAAAAATCTTTAACTTGAAGAAACTGCCTTGAAAATAGTTAACTTTAAATAAAATTTCTTAAGCACGCCAAGTGCCGATTTATCTATGATCTACATTGACAAATAATGTAATATAAGAACAAAGCTTCTAGGAAGGCTCAATTTGATGGGTGTATAGATATGCATGATATCGAGTTCAAGTTTCGGAAACCCTAAAAAACTTGCAATAAAAATGTTTTATTTAGTTTATTTAGCATAAAAAATAAACTTTCCATTTTATTTTTGTATAACAATATGTATAGGTAGTCTTTTCTATGGTGATTCATTTTCAGTAGTAAATTAATCAATTTCAATTGTCACCTAAAACGACAACTAGGGGAAAGGTCTAAAAATCAATCTCAGTTTTCGAAAGTTGAAATGTCGCCCCTATCAAGGAAGGGTGTTGTATAAATATTTGAGGAAGTTCTGAAAACTAGATGAAAAGTTCCCATTCACACTTTGAAAACTGCTGGCCAAATTTCAATACACATTCTTCTCCGAAAGGACGTTGGAGCTAAAGGAAATATAAAAAATTGGCTATGCCTGCTTTGTTCAGGGATGTTTACTTGAACTTCATGTTTGTCGTATATAAGAGAATTTCCTTTCTTGGAAAATGTAATATACCTATACGGAGATTGCATTTATTCGTACGAATAATTATTAGATAAATGTTTTTTTTTAATTTCTGCTTTGAACGATATTTGTTTGCGAAAAGGGCAATCAAGTAATTGGGAAAACATGCAAAAACATAAGGTTGTTATGTTATAGGGATACTAAAACTCTATACAGGGTGAGTTTTTTTCAATGTTAAGTACAGGGATCTCGTAAACTACTGCAGTTAGAGGAACAGTTAAATGGGGAAAGAAGTGCAGTTTTATTAGCTTAATTAGAAACAGCTTTTGTTTTTTTGAAAATCTCCATGGCTTCCTAGATATTTAACAAAAAGTAAATTCCGCGGATTTCTTTACACCGAGATAGCAGTCTTATTATTGGGATTAGAGAAAAATCGTAAAGGAAAACCTTTTAGACGATTTTATAGACAATAAAACGGCGTTACAATTTTTTTTATTTGTTGAGTCATTTTCGAGCTATGACGTAAACTTGTGTTTTTTTAAATGTAAGTCATAGTTGGCTATGACATCATTCGATATGTCTTTTTTTTCTAAATACAACGATATAAAACTCGATATCGTTTTTTCGGGAAATAAAAAAGTTAGGACGGTTTTTAATTTTATTTCCTCAAATACGTGGTATAGGCGCTGAATTTAATAGTTAATTTTGAATTGAAAATCTTATAATGAATTAATAGTTCAACGGGATAGCTAGTTTTCGAGAACTTTAAAAAAATATATTAATTTTAATTCTAATCTTTCAAAAATCTTGTAACAATAACAATACCTACCTACGCTGTAGAACTTTAGACTAAATATTCATATCAAAATGTGGCGGTCGCTTAGCAACAGCAACAGAAACAGTGAAACTATAAAATTTGAGTTACTTATGTCCGTATTCATCAAACTTCAAAATATAACCCTGGGGTTAAATTTTGAATTTTCTGACAGCTGATTGGTCTAATGCTCAATCCCTACGAACGCTACGAATTTTGAACCAATGACATGTTCCAAAATTTAACCCCTGGGGTTATATTTTGGAACATGTCATTGGTTCAAAATTCGTAGCGTTCGTAGGGTTTGACTGTTAGACCAATCAGCTGTCAGAAAATTCAAAATATAACCCCAGAGTTATATTTTGAAGTTTGATGAATACGGACATTAGAGGCTTATAATTTCCATTGAACTTTAAGTATGAAGTCCGGTTTTGCAGAAGTTCTTAAATCGTATAACCTGCAAGGTGAATTACTAGTATGAAGTTTTCCAACCAAGAGAAGCGTGATATGATAGAATGTTATATTCAGTGTCAAAAGAATGCTGTCAGGGCTGCGGAACAATATTTTCGCAGATATTTTAATCGTCGTTAATCTTTTATATTCAAATGTTTCATAATATTTTCTAGAGTTACTAGATGGCTATTAGAAAATTTGTAGTTAATTAAGTATAATTGTTTGCATCGAGGATTACAAATTATTCTGCAAAATTATCTATGTACCTATAATTTCAAATTCAACTGAGGTCTATCAGTTATGCTTACATGGCCGCCTAGTTAAGTTGAGGAAATAAAATTAAAAACCGTCCTAACTTTTTTATTTCCCGAAAAAACAATATCGAGTTTTATATCGTTGTATTTAGAAAAAAAAGACATATCGAATGATGTCATAGCCAACTATGACTTACATTTAAAAAAAACACAAGTTTACGTCATAGCTCGAAAATGACACAACAAATAAAAAAAATTGTAACGCCGTTTTATTGTCTATAAAATCGTCTAAAAGGTTTTCCTTTACGATTTTTCTCTAATCCCAATAATAAGACTGCTATCTCGGTGTAAAGAAATCCGCGGAATTTACTTTTTGTTAAATATCTAGGAAGCCATGGAGATTTTCAAAAAAACAAAAGCTGTTTCGAATTAAGCTCATAAAACTGCACTTCTTTCCCCATTTAACCGTTCCTCTAACTGCAGTAGTTTACGAGATCCCTGTACTAAACATTGAAAAAAACTCACCCTGTATAAACTATATAACGTATAGTTTGTCAAAGGTAATTAAATAGCTATAAATAGATTCCTGATACCCTCATAGCTGAATAGGGCACACTTTCATCATAAAGCATATACCTGCTGATATTGAAATATATTTACAGCCTCTTTGATTTACAAGTTTTCTTACACATTTATCTTAAAAAATACCCTACCTAGGTATACATGGTCGATTCCATATAGACTTAAAAAATGACAGATATTTATTTTGAAGACTCGGCATGGAAAACGTAAAACATCTATGTTCTCAATCCTAACTTAATAGAATCTCTGCATTTTTTTACATTGGTGATAAAACACTATGTTATATTTATTCATATAAAAAACTCTTCTCGATGATCTTACTCTCGCTTTTGGTGCTGTAAGGGCCTAACCTAAAAATACATTCCATCTGACAGACGCCGAATCGCTGACATCAACTAGAAACATGGGAGATAAAATAAATATGAGTTATTATAACAACTATTATTATACTGATATTGACACGGTCAGATCTAGAGCCAAGAACGATAGCGGGATCGGCGAGAGCAGCGCATTGGTGCTAGATGCTTGTTGCAAATCCAGAGTTCTTAATCTTTATTATTTCTGTCATAATTGTCACATTTTGACAACGTCAAATGCTATCATTACAAGTACTGGTACACAATGAAAAAAAAAAAGTTCTTAGTTACATAATGAGGTCTTTGTACAAGTTAGTGTGTAGTACACGCGTAATCAAAATTGCGGTATTTTAGAACGCTTGCGGAAATCGCTATTAATGGCAACTTGCAAAATAGGAGTCTTTTAAAAATGCGACAAAAATTTTCGAACAAGGTCGAAGGTTTAGTTTGATAATTATTATTGTCAAGTGCTTGAAACTATAATTTCCCAAAGCGTGTTACACAAGATTTTTTGTTAAATCGCCAAGAAACAAGAATTTATGAATTCTAGAAATTGTGTTACCGCGTTTCATGAAAACTTGTTTTAAATTGGCACTTTGTTCAGTTTTAAGCATCAGTGCGTAACAGAAGTAACTTTTAAGCACTATTAGTGTGTAAAAGACCATAATTTTGAAACTGAAATGGCAATCAAAATATGTAATTTACGAGATACTTTATGAAGCGATGCAACAAAATAGCCATTTTTGATACAAGTTGCAAAATAGAAGTATGTTTTTGGCACGCGACGAAAAATGTCAAAAAAATCCGAAGGCCGAGTTTGACAATCGTCAAGTGCTTGAAACACTTAATCACTTGTGCATAAGTGCTTGAGTGGAAGTGAAACTGAAATGTAAGACACCTCAAATAATAGTACAAACTAAAATGGCAATGGAAAATAATTTACCCCAGAAGTCAAAAGAAAGATTATTAGTAAATCTTATTCAGATATTCAGATTAGTTGAAAAATGAGAAGAAAATTTAGGTATTATAAAGTTCAGTGGCAAGCAGGAAAGTCTGGCATCAAAAAATCATTTGTTCTTATATACTATTATTGGGAGTAGATAAAGAACAGTACAATATCTCGAGCTTAAACACAAGTTCGTACTTGCGGGAAAAGTTCCACTTTTCCACAAGTAGCTTTTTCTGCTCGTGCGAAAAATTTCACTTTCAACTATTATTATTATATGAACTATTAAGCTGACATTTATGTCACTTTTTAGTGCAAGTGCGTAAAAGAATTTCATATCGAAACTGAAATAACAATCAAAATATAAATTTAATGACGTAAACAAAAAAAAAACATTTCTTGAGCTCAGTAGTGAGATTGCGCATTCAACTCAATGAAATAAGTACCTAAACAATATTTATCATTATTTATCAAATTCAATAGGTAATCTCAGTAATAATATCTATGAATACAGAAATTTGAACTTGTAACAAATTTTTGTTTATTTACTTTAACACACATGAAGTGATTTCGAAATGCCGGATATGGGATGTTGCTTGTATACCGTACGAGTACTGAGACTCTCTCCGTGGACGAATTGTAGTTGATTATTTCTATGGTAAATTGTTTCGATTGGATGTTAAACTGTTTCAATGGGATTATTGGTAACAATGCCAACAGTGAAGAAAAGTTTTGTATTCAAAGTAATCGTTCAGGGCGATTTTTTGTCTATGTACACCCAGTACTCGCATGGTATATGGCGTGTTGTGATGATCAGAAAGACTCAATTTAAAACAAAAATGATTTCCTCGGCTTCCTTACCGAAAAATAATGTTTCCTTTTCTAAAAATGAAACCAACAGGGAAGTCAAGTTTAAACAACTTTCACTGGCAAAACACATGATTTCCCATCACTATTATATTTGTGTTTGCTTTAGTTTTTTTTTTTTTTATCGGTAACGCATTCAAACTATACCTATTTCTCAAGTTGAATAAAATTTATAAATTTGACATCTTCGGTCAAAGTTGCTGGACTTAAAAAGTAATTAAACGTTTCCATAATACTGGTGTCTCAAAATTGACGCCTGTGCTCTTGAGGTTCGATTAATGCTCAAAGAATTGAAAATGGAGAACAAAAAATTTTCCGTTTGCGCTTCGTTACAAAGTTATAGTTGAAAAGAGCCAAAATTTAACATATAACAAAAAAAAAATTACCACTACTATTGCTCGATAAAATTCTATTGGTATTCCGATTAAACTGTTATGGTTTCAGCATGATGGTGCACCGACACTTTATGGGTTACAAGTGAGAAATTTCTCGAATGACAATTTCCCAGAGAGGTGGATTGGAAGAGGTGGACCCATAAAATGGCCTCCCAGATCGCCAGATCTGAATCCCCTGGATTAATTTTTCTGGGGCTTCTTGAAAGAAAAAGTTTACCGTGATCCAGTTCCGAACGAAGAAGATATAAGTAGTAGCTCGTGTTCACGCACGCTGCTGAGGCATTAATAGACGATGATCTTCTACAAACAGTTCGTGCTTCCGTGATTGCTCGTGCGAATCTTTGCCTTGAATTAGGAGGAGACCTATTTGAACACATTCTGTGAAAACAAATGAATTAACATCTTCTTTTTTAATATCATTAGTTACTTCTAATGAAGTTTTGTTGAAACGGTAAATTTTTGCTGTTTTCGACAATAACTTTTTAACGAAGCGCAAACGGAAATTTTTTCACTCTCTATTTTCAATTTTTTTCAGCACCATTAATCGAATCTCAAGATCACGGGCGTCAGAATTTTGAGACATCTGTATAATCTGAATGGGTGTAAGCGAGGGTGTAAGCCTAAACGCTATTTTTCCTTCTATCGAGTGCAAGGTTGTCACTTTTTTTACAAAATTGGTCATATCTTCTTAGTAAGTCGTGAGCCATGCAGCGGAAAAAAGTATATAAACTTAGAATACCTAGTCCGCAATGAATATGGTGTGGTACTATCCCTGTCCACTGTCCACCACTTAGAATTGATCCTGTTTATAAAGATTTATTTGAAGGATTTTCAACGACACTCTTTTATTCCAAAGTAATTTTTAGGTGCCTAGTGCAATCGGCGCGATGGTGTTTTTGATGTAGATGTAGCCAAAATGTAATATAGTGTTGTTAAATAGCCGGCTATCTATTTTTGAGGATATATATCCGGATACTTAGCAGGATATAATATCCGACAATTTTTGCTAAAAAATAATTGAATCAAAATGATGTTTTTTGAATAAGTCTTCACATCCACTTTAATTTGACACCAAATAGCTTATACTTCAGTATAAGAAGAAGAAAGTTATTAACGATTTTCATAAAATACGAAAATCAAAGTCTACCCTAACCTGTACAACAAGAAGACTTGACAACTAGGTGACCTATTTTCTACCTTTAGTTTTTGTTAAATAATTATACCTATTTTAGTATAATATAGGATAGGGATAGATCATTATTAGCACTGACACTGCTACTGTTCCCTTGGATTTCAATATTCTGTTCCTTGAATTTTTTTACAACATCTGGGGCTTTGGTACAAATTGCAATGTGCTTTTCCATTCTTTTTGGATTTGACGTATAGGTTTTTTTGCAAAAATTGCATTCTCCATTTATGTATTTAGATTTACCTTTTGATGTCTTTTTAAAGTATTTCCACACGTAACTTGAATTTCTAGGCATCTTACACGCGGGTATACAAGGCAAAGTTTTAGCGTTTTAATGTTTTAATGGCAAAGTTTTTTTTTAATTTAGACAGTCTCATAAATGCAAAAATGATGATTGATAGATTATAGATTGATTTTATAAATAAATACTACTAATAATATGGTTAGTAGGGTTATTTATCATAATTCTTCTTCTTTATTTGGTCTTGTGGTCTCTGTTCTCTGATTTACACGAGCTACTTAGCCGAGGTAAATTAAATGATAGGTTAAACTGACACTGTTGACAAGTAAGTCATATTTCAAAAAGTTAATTTTTTAAAGATGTTGTTTCAGATAGGCGCGAAATTCAAAAATGGATATATATCCGCCATTAACGTTTAATTCATGGCGGATATATATCCAAAATGGATATATAGCATTTGGATATAAATCCTGACTCACAACACTATGTAATAACATATTATTTTTGTTTATTTTAGAATATTACTTCAGTTTCTTGGAAAGAATTTCCGATATACATTTAGATACTAATAACAACTACCTATACATACATATATGATTCCTTGGTTTGCTTGCTACGTTGGAGCTGGAGATATTGTCTCCAAATAAATAAACAATTCTCCTTATAGGATGTGTTTGGAATTTTTTATTTTTGTATTTTCCCTTTTCGTTTTAATAGAAGAAATATAATTACCCAAAAAATATGTAAATATTACAATGAGGACCAGAAACAATCAGTAGTCAAAAAATATTTTGTACCGTCAAGGGCAGACTTCATTAAATATTCAAATTCTGTTTGTGTATTATACACCGTGTTGCATAGAAAAGGTAACATAGGGAATACGTGTAAAAAATATTTCAACAATACTTTGAAAATAAAAGACATCCTTTCAAATTTACAGTTCCCTTGGAAACTCTATCAAGTTTCTTATAGGATACCTACTATACAGTTTCCTAGGAAATTATACACCTTTTAAACCAGAGTGCATCTGATTATTTTTACTAATTACTGTAGTGTTTTCCCTACGTTACATTTCATATGCAACACAGTGTATTATGTAGGTATAGTCGACCAGAGATATAACGAAATGATCTAATTGTTATTTAACTGCCATATTTTATGACTTCAACAATTTTCAATGATCCAAAAATTGATAAAATGACAGAAGTCGTTTCGTTATATTTCTGGTCCAATTATATGATCACTGTTTTATAAGCATGGCAAGTTTGTTAACTTTTAAAATTTCAAGAAGTTGTAATTTTTTAAGTTTATGTAGTGCAAATAGATACAAGAATATATATTTTCATATAATTATGAGTAAGTTATTTAACAAACATCATTCTTAGAATAGTTATTAAGTATCTCTTTAGAAAAAGGTAGTTAATATTAAACATACTATTAGTACGTTAAAAATAACGAATTTTAAAGAAGGAGTATTCTGTGATCTGTTGATCTAGCAATTGTAACATGTATTATAAATGTTGATTATCTAGATAATAGTTCTTATTACAAAGAAGTTTCAATGGAAACAGGGTACCTATATAGACTTAGTTTAGGGGTTTTTATTGTGTTTCTCAAATAGAATTATATAACACTTCTATCTCGCTGACTAATCGATGACAAGACGTTTCATAAAAGTTTTCAAAATTCTTTTAAAGACATTAGTTACTTGTGTGATAACTTGCCTCAGGAGATAAAAAACTACGCTAGGAAAAGCCGATGTCGCTAGGCCGTGAAGTTTTTATACCAATACTTTCGCTGTAGAAAATTTCGGTAAGACTTGGGAACTAGATGCGGATAGAATATCTCTGCATGCTGCCATATTATGCAGGGATCTTAAAAACTATATTCAATGAAGATTTCCTAGCAAAAATTTTTAATGTTAAACATTTTCTTCCATGGTTATTGTAGAGCTAAATCATAAAAGACTTTTCAAAAGAGCATCACATTAGAAGTCTGTGAAACTAGTTTTTGTTTTTAACATCTGCATTTTAAATGTATGCAGGGGTGATTCACTATGAGGTCAGTAGAAATATATCTAAATGCAGGCGTAATTGAAATTTGAAACATTTCAAATACCCACTTTTTATGATAATCTATAATAATTAGTATAATAATTTTATAGTATAAATACATATAGCATTTATTTCGGGCTTTTCGCCCGACAATTTTACCAACTGCTTGTCTCACTAATAATTAAAGCGACCCATCAATTATGATTTGTTACTCGGGTTAACAGTTTGTAAAAACAATTTATTCACAATTATTTTATTTGCAACTGATACAACTCCGAGGAAGTTATTGTACCTTACTTACTAACGTAACGAGCAGCAAGACGGCTACAAACTAACTTAGTTAAATCTTCAAAAGTTATAATATACAGGCTTAGAACTATTTAAAGGGCCACTATACAGGGATATCTTAAACCATTGAAGGTACGAGTTTGGTTAAATTAGAGAAAAGATGCGCAAATTTGCGGCCATCTCGAATCCGTCAAAACATGCAAGATATCTCTGACCGTTCCTGAAATATCCTGAAAAAAACTGAAAAATCGAAATTTCTTATTTTCGTCATATCTTTTCTGTTAGGTTATTGGAAATTACTAAATAATTTTTTGTAGACTTATGTAAGTCAGCAAGAGCTACCCATCTGACATTTTGAAAATTTTCAAAGCCGACTAGATCTTAGAGTTTTCACAGTCAACTTTCGTTTTTCTTATGGTCGTCTCATATTGTTTTTTTATTTTGTTCGGTATGAAAAAATAATGGAAATCAAAAACGAATAGACTTCATTTCATAAACAACATTCAAAATACTGTTACGGATCTCACAATAAATAAATCACCAGCAAAGTCTGTAAATTCCTTTATTGTTTAACACCACAAGTACTTATAACCTCTAATAATTATTCTAAATAATCAAAACACACACAGCTGACTACACTACTACTTGTACTTATCCATTCTTTATATCCGCTATACTGTCACTACTGGCTTCCTTACTTCACACTTCACTTCACTACTGCTCTGTCTATACTTCAGTCTTCACTGCTTCACGCCCAGGATACTACTACTGCACACAGCCATACGGCGGTCCTTATATAGTCCCCCGAAGCATCAGTAGTCACATTCTAGTAGGTGCAGAACTCATACCGGCGCACCGGCCGTGGATTCTGTAAATGTCAGATTGTTCGGCGAGACCACTCCAGTAATCCATAGAACTAACGTCTGTCTGTCAATTTGTCACATGACATTTGACTGGAATTGTCGCGAACATGTCATTGCCTTATAACCATCATAAAAAAAGAATGTAAACAAATGAAATGGTGGCCTAGGAGTTCTTCACGAAACGAATAGAATTTTTCCAGAGCGGTCTCGTTATAATACATTTAAAAAAAATTCGTTCTTCTTTTTTTTCCAAAAAAGACAACTTTTTAGTCCGAATATCATAGAGAAATTTAAAAAAATTAAGTAAGAAGTATGACTGTAAGAAGAATTGACCTATTTCAGCGAAAAATTTTCTGTTTTTCTTTGGAAATTTTTTTTCTTAAGTTTATTAGTTTTTGGTTTCCAATATTTTTTTCTTATCGAACGTAAAAAAAAATAATATGGCGGCCATAAGAAAAACGAAAGTTGACTATGAAAACTCTGGGATCTAGTCGGCTTTAAAAATTGTGGAAACGTCAGGTAAATAGCTCATAACGGCTTATGTATAACACCTGCGAAAAATTATGTATTAATTTCTAATTAAGTATAAGAAAGATATGGCAAAAATAAGATTTTTCGATTTTTCAGTTTTCTCAGGATATATCCGGAAATACTGGGGATATTTCAAATTTCAAATTTTTTTCGCAAAATAATCTTCTAAAAATAGCGCAACTTTTCTCTAATTTAACCGACTTAACCGAATTAAACCGATCTTCAATGGTTTAGGATATCCCTGTAGTGGTCTTTAAATAGTTCTAACCCTGTATATACTAATATTAATCGTTTCTGGAAATGTAAGAATTGAATATTTGATAGCCTCAGGAATATAAACAATACAACATAATATGATATCTTAAGAATATTAATGAACAACCGGTGATTCCTGGGGTTGAAACAGAGAGTCCTTTGTTTGTAAAATAGGTCATTATAGTCTTACGCCTATAAATGGCTTCTTACATACATCATGACACATCACTAGCTTTCTCTGCTTCCACCAGTTGAGGTATTGTAAGCCTCAATTTAACTTTCAGGATTCAACAGAACTCTGTATTTATTTGAATATATTATGATAGACGATTCAGTAAGGAGGATGACTGTATCTTTTGTAACTAAACATCATATACAGGATGTCCCAGCTCATTCGAAGCGGTCTCTGTAGGCCAAACGATTGACTTTTTCAAAAAACTTTTTTAAAATTCAAGTACGACAGGATCATAATTGCCATAATTTAAAATTATTTTGGAGTATATAGAGTGTCCCATATGACAGTGGCATATCAAAGTTATGTTTTTTTTTATTGGAATGCTCCTATGTTATTGCATTTGTAGATTGTCTGAGAAGAAAAAATAAGATTGGCTTATACAGCTGGTGTTTAAATTCAGAAGTTTGTGAGTTATAAACAAGTGAAAATCGTAATTTTTAAAATTCAGGGCCCTGCATGTACAACTAAAATGGCTCAAGATAGAGAAAAACGGCTTACATATGTCCCTATTTTAACTTTTTATGTACTATCCTATGGTATAGAAATATTTGTACTTTCTTTGTTTTGTTTTTTGGCGATGTGTGGAAAAATCTCAGATTTTTTTTTAATTTTTATCACCCTGTATAAACATTTTATCTGCATCATAGAATAGTACATGAAAAAGTAAAATAGGGACATGTAAGCCGTTTTTCTCTATCTTAAGCCGTTTTCGTTTTACAGGTCCGTGAATTTCAAAAATGACGATTTTCACTTGTTTATAACTCACAAACTTCTGAATTTAAACACCAACTGTAAAAACTAATTTTATTTTTTCTTCTCAAACAATCTAAAAATACAATAACATAGGAGCATTCCATTTAAAAAAACATAACTTTGATATGTCAGTCTCATATGGGACACTCTGTATAGTCAAAATAATTTAAAATAATACCCATTGTGATCCTGTACTTGAGTTTACAAATTTTTTTTTGAAAAAAGCCATCGTTTGGCCTACAGAGACCGCTTCTAATGAGCTGGGATACCCTGTATACCTAATAAAGTTTTAGGTAACCACATTCTTAGGAGGACAAATTACCCTTTTCTCAGAATAGAAGTGATTTCGAGATGTTTTGCCGTGGTCAGAGAGATTTGCTCAGCTAGGATAGTAAAAACTGTGTTGTACTACCTACCAAGTTTTTTTTCAATTAGAAATTAATTGTTATTACGTATGTTTTTGTACCTAATATTGTGATATCTATTTGAGAAACACTTTCAGTTTTTTAATTTTGTTTAAGCTTGAGTCAAAATGTGAACTTAAAAATACGTACAGTAAACTTAAAGGCTAAAGAAGATATTTTTAAATTATATATTTGTAAAATATGATGGGAATGTTAAAAAAAAATATCGAATACCAATTTGTAAGTAAAGTAGATTTAGCTCTAGCATTTAAAATGTAAGTATAATTCTCAAACTTATTATGAATAGTAAAAGTAATAAGTCAAGTATACCTATAATAGGTACTTATCTATAATATATTTTTTTATTTATTAAGCATCCTTAAACCTATGTAACATAATACCACGATCATTGATCATATAATGATCATAATTATGATCATGGAAGATAATGTCTGCTTTCCTATTGCTTAATATTTATTATTGAAATAATATAATGTTTTAAGTTAAATACTTAATTATTATACAAAAGTGCCTTATATTATGTCTCTTATGTCCGTATTCATCAAACTTCAAAATATAACTCTGGGGTTATATTTTGAATTTTCTGACAGCTGATTGGTCTAATGCTTAAAGCGAGGCTTAAAGCCTACGAACGCTACGAATTCTAAACCAATGAAATGTTCCAAAATATAACCCCAGGGGTTATATTTATTGATGAATACGGGCCTTAGAATTTAAAATAATAATTATTATAATTATTAATGTAGGTAAATGTATCTCTTTAACAGATATACTTGTAAACTTGTTGAAATAATTGCTGTTATGGTCTCTATTCTTTTAAATTTCTTGATTATTCATAATGAATGTATTATTATTCGTCTTTGTTAATAGACGTTTTAAATCTAGAATGTATATTTTTAATCATTCCTTATGCGTAGGTATTAATACAAAATTGATTACAGTAAATGTTAAGTAAGGAAGAGTTGTTATACAGGGTGATAAAATATTTGAAAAATTCTGAGTTTTCTCCTCGTGTGTCGGCAAATAAAAAATCAAAGAAAGTACAAATGTTTCTATACCATAGGATAGTACATAAAAAGTTAAAATAGGGACATGTAAGCCGTTTTTTTCTATCTTGAACCGTTTTCGTTGTACAGGGCCTTGAACTTGAAAAATGACGATTTTCACTTGTTTATAACTTCTGAATTTAAACACCAACTGTAAAAAGCAATCGTATTTTCTCTTCTGAGACAATCTAAAAATGCAATAACATACGAGCTTTCTATTAGGAACATTATTTATTCAGTTCAATAATCATTATACAATAACAATAATGACGACTAAGAATATTAACATTTATATATTGACTCCACCATGGTTATACATCAACTAACTCGTAGGTCTTTACTATGTCCAAGTTCCTCTACACACCCGTATTTCACCAGCTTGCGCAACATTCCCATTATACATTCCTTCTGTCTGCATTCCGATGTGAGTGGATCCTAACAACTCGTCCATCCTGACCAGGATTCGTCCTCGAATCCTACAATGGAAAGACCCAGGGTCCTCTAGAGTCTGGCAGGTGAACCCGCAGACTGGTTTGCAGAATGGCTGAAGCAAATACTCAATTAATTATACCAACCTCATCTGTTTCACTCAGTCATCTACTTCCCTTTCCATTCATCGTACTTCCATCAGAGCTCAAACTCGACGTTTCCCAGCTACCCTTGCAGCAAAATCGAACGACACCCGCTCGAAATCACAGCCTCCTAGTTATCATAAAAGCAAACCCAATCATTCCAGCTCTGGTAGCAAACTCGGTCCAGCTCAGCTCGAAGTCGTCGGCTTATCAGCCAACCAAGCAGCAAACTCGGTCCATCTCAGCTCGAAGTCGTCGGCTTATCAGCCAACCAAGCAGCAAACTCGGTCCAACTCAGCTCGAAGTCGTCGGCTTATCAGCCAACCAAGCAGCAACCTCGGTCCAGCTCAGCTCGAAGTCGTCGGCTTATCAGCCAACCAAGCAGCAAACTCGGTCCATCTCAGCTCGAAGTCGTCGGCTTATCAGCCAACCAAGCAGCAAATTCGGTCCAGCTCAGCTCGAAGTCGTCGGCTTATCAGCCAACCAAGCAGCAACCTCGGTCCAGCTCAACTCGAAGTCGTCGGCTTATCAGCCAACCTAGCAGCAACTCGGTCCATCTCAGCTCGAAGTTGTCAACTTCTCATTCCTCTCAGGCATTACATCTCCACCGAGAACACCCTTCCTCTTTCCTCTCAGGCATTACATCTCCTCACCGAGAACACCCTTCTTCTTTCCTCTCAGGCATTACATCTCCAACGAGAACACCCTTCCTCTTTCCTCTCAGGCATTACATCTCATCACCGAGAACACCCTTCCTCTTTCCTCTCAGGTATAACATCTCCTCACCGAGAACACCTTTCCTCTTTCCTCTCAGGTATTACATCTCCTCACCGAGAACACCCTTCCACTTTCCTCTCAGGCATTACATCTCCTCGCGAGAATACCCTTCCTCTTTTATATCACAATATTACATTTCATTGTTTGATAATTTATCTACTTATACTTTTCCTGCATTACAAAAACTGATACCTAAGTACCTACATTCAAAGTGATACCACTAGGTACTTCCCCAAATTTAAGTCGGTTCAATTTATTTTCAATAATAGCGCAAATAGGGCACAATTGTTACACATGACAACAGCGGAAAATGTCCAAGGTAATCAATCACATAACCAGGCAGTCCAGGTTCAAACACGCAATACCTGACCTCTGTAATTTTTTTGATCAACAAAAGGGGAGGATTACCACTACCAATTATCATTGTCAAATAAAATATTGTCGTTCTAAAGCTTTTAATCAACTCATTATATAAATAAATAAATAAAATACACTAACAGATATCTCATCAGCTGAACTAGGCCTTCCGCTTTCGTATTGTCTAGGTATTTTCCTTTTTTAGAATATATGATCGTTTTTACTTAATAAGGTTTTACTTTCAAGAAAAGAAAGTAATTCGTTTCTCTTACCTTGCGTCGTCTCTGTTCACTTTTCCTAAAGAGAACACTTAAATGTCTTAACTGTCTTATCCTCCTAAAACTTGCCTAAGCTAACTAACGCTAAGCATTCTTGGCCTTCTTGCTAGTCTCTAGAGCTTTGACAGCACCCTGCTGAAGACACGTAAATCACTACTCTACTCAAGACATCTTGATCATAAGCCGTTGATTCTAGCCTTGCCAAGGTTTCCGCGCCAAGGCACGCTGTGGTTAACAGTACCTACCATGGTCCTCCCGATCTCAAGTTCGCTCGTGGGCGGTCGGCAGAATCCCCTCGATCCTTCACGCCCGGAACACAAAGTCAGGCCCTCTCTTTCCTTGTCTAAGGTCAGGCCACACTTGCCTCCACTCTGACCTACACATGCAAACTACACAGGCATCAATTATTGTCTCCTAGCCGCTCTCAGGCCACAGACCTTCTCTCGAACCTATGCACAGGCCACACAGGCCTACTCGTCACACAGACTGTAACCCTTCCTTCGCTCGATCTTAAAAAAATTTTTAAACTAACCAGGCCAAAGAAAAAGAAAACTAAAAAAAAATGAGCGAAAGGAAGGTACCATTCCCTCTGATCCCGTTTGGGTACTTTCAAATTTGTTTGTACCCAAAGCAGGACAGAGGGTGTAAAAAAAAAAGAAAATGATGATGATGATGAAACTACAAATTCGTTAACATGATCGTCTAAATATATAAAAAAAAAATATAAGATTCAAAATTTAAATAACTGACCTGCCCTACGTTGTGTCTTTTTAAATTCAGGCCACACAGATACTAAATAAAACTCACATAAAAAAGAATAACAATTTATTGGACTTCTCCAACTAACACTTTAAATTTCCCAGCAAATGAGATATCGTATTGTGAGACAAATAATTAAAAACTAGGATTCTTCCTTTATCAACTACATATTAGAACAACTCTCATAAAGAATAATAGATATTTAAAATAAAATAAAATCTTGATCTCATTAAGATCAACACATTATCTTCATTAGGTACCTGACAAAATTTACATTTTAATCCTAATTAAATTGGCCAATTATTTCTCTTTTATAAAGAAAATTTAACTTTAGCTTAAGATTAAACACTAAATTGAACAATATTCCACCCACTAGTTACAATTAAAAATATCAGGTAATTATCTCCCAATCATTAAAATAACAAAGCTCCCATCTTGATGAAATCAGTAACGCAATCTGGTGAATCTTCCTCCCCCTTTATTTGGAGACGAAATTCCATATAAAAAAAGTAATTAACAATGTACCTTAAAACTCCAAATCATCTCCTGATGGAAATTAAATACAACGGAGTCCAAAAATGAGATAAACGGTGACGCCTGCTCCTTCTCTAACTGGCTACGTCAGACCATCGGTCCGGCTTTGTCTGGAGAACCGCCATTACTTCCAAAAAGAAATATGCTCTTCTACCAAGTGCTCGAATATGGGATATTTCTCAACAGAGACCACCACCAGAACATTTTGGAAATAAAATGAACGACTAACATTTGGTCTTATTAGAGATCCACCCCGAAAGAGGGATCCGAAAGATATCGAATTCTAGAAATAGAACTAGAACTCGAAACGTAGAAACATAGAACTAGAAGTAGAGAATAAAAAAGAAAAAAGAAAGCCCTGAAATAAAATAATTATAATTACTAATCTGAATCAACAAATCGCTAATTTATTATTACCGAGATGGACGCCATTATGCCCAGTCGAGCTTTCTTACTCATCCATGCATGATTGACAGGCTCATCTTTCCTGTTTAGAAAACGACATAGAAAATTAGCTTTGCTAAATAGGACTAACACAACAACTTCATACCTGTGTTTTTTTAACCACACAACACGAGATAACCAACGAAATAACACATCTCACTGAAACACCATCACTCAATGATATTCCCTAACAACAAGAAACCAACAAACTCGTTCAGTTCCCCTTCACCAAATAAAATCGATATCGTCCTCGTCCACCTTACTCCACTGCTCTGACGTTCAGTTCTTCTGACTGGCAGTTGACGGCTCGAGTTGACGGTCCCGTCACTCGATCTCGCTACAATGCCTCAAACTATAGAACCTGCGGAGGGTATCATTCCAAAGGAACGCCATCTTGGTACACCTTTCTACACGTAAATCCGTTCTGGATAAATACGGAAAAGCGCACGCTACACCACCCCTCCAACCAAAATAAAAAAATGGGATGACATACCATTTTTTTGCTCATCAAGAACACAAGAAAATATCCTCTAGACTCTCCATTGACTTCTATGTACATATATACAACGCTCTTCCTAAAGAACAAAATGGTCTCACTGACCGAACCAACAGACTAATCATAATTGTTCTTCCTAAAGAAACAAAATGGTCTCACTGACCGTACCAACAGACTAATCATAAATGTTCTTCTTAAAGAAACAAAATGGTCTCACTGACCGTACCAATAGACTAATTATAAATGTTCTTCCTAAAGAAACAAAATGGTCTCACTGACCGTACCAATAGACTAATTATAAATGTTCTTCCTAAAGAAACAAAATGGTCTCACTGACCGTACCAACAGACTAATTATGAATGTTCTTCCTAAAGAAACAAAATGGTCTTACTGACCGTACTAATAGACTAATAACAAACATTCCGACCCCTTCACCTGCGAATATTGAAATGAAAATACGGGAAGACACTTATATTCCAATACCCGAAGGCACCGGAATCCGAAACCAAAACAAAACAATACTTGGGGCCTTTGCCCAAGACTAAACTTCAAAAGATATAAAAGATAACAATGACCTTGGCCCATCTTGGGGCGAACACAAGATATAGACTCATCGATGAACAGACTCACACTCAAAATGTCATAATCAATGATCACAATCATTAATTTTGAAAATACCAACACCAAATAACTAATTGTATCGATAATTAGTCCTAACTAAAAAACTCAAACTAAAATTTCGAAAAACTAATCGTTAGTCAAAATTACCCTAAAACGTAAATAGATCCTTTTAGAAATCTTAACTTGAACTACCTGAATTACTAAAAGACAAAACTTTCCTAGAACTTACAAATAGTTACTCAAAACTACGTGACGATACTCAAAACTGTCTGGTAAATATTAGTGAAGACTTCTGTGATAGACTCAATAGACACAACATAACTAAGACTTATAGAGAAAGAAAAGACATCAGCTCAAGACTAAAATTGGTTTAGTTGATTTCCTAAACTGACACTAATCTTCCAAAAATTTTCTCCTTACTCAAAAAGATAGAAAACTGCTCTTGGTAATCCAACAAATTTATACTCAATATCAGAATTACCAGAATTCAGAATTCCTGAAATTCTTTAAACAACTTTGACATGTAATTTAGGTTAATTACTCCTAAACACAGTCTACCTCACATAGATCTGAAAATTTTTCCTACTAACGTACCAACAAGGTAGGATTTTCATCTCTAAGAACCTCACACAGACCTCCAGGACTTACACCAATGGGCTGCCTATTGGCTCCGGGACACAAAAGATACCTAACACAGACCTGGAGAACTTCCACACGGCATTGAACTCCAAAGTTCTGTGACCTAAAAATCTCTATCACATCTAAACCAAATTTACTCAGGACATTGACAAAAGATAAGATTTACTAATTAACAACAACGATTTCTAAAATGATCCTCACCAAAACAAAATTACTAATCATCGATACTTACAAAAGGCTTAAGATCTTGAATGTGGAATTCACCCAAATTCTTCCCTGACTCATTACTCAACTCAACAACTAAACCACTCCCTTTAACTTTCGTTACGAGAGCAGGAACATATTTAGGGGCTAGTTTCTTAGCGAAACCAGTCACCTTATCAGAAAGCACAAAATTTTTCTTCCAGACCTTGTCACCTACTTGATAACGAATGTCTCTTCGTCTCAGATTGTACCTGGAAGAATTTTTGTCATACGCTTTCTGAACTCGAGCCTGAATTTGTGGGTATAATTTCGGAACCTTCGAAATTTCCGATTGCCACTTTAACTTATCCGAAATTTGAACTGGATCATACGAATTCAAACCTACATCACCATAATACTGTCCATCCACTGGGACATTTCTACCAAAGATAAGAAAAGCAGGAGTAAAACCAGTGGCTTCATGCTCTGCTGTCCGAATAGCTTGTGCAATCTCATGCAAATGTTCATCCCAAGTTCTGTGGTCTTCCTTAACATAGGAGCTAATTGCAGAACCTAACACTTTATTTACCCTCTCAGTAGGGTTAACTCGGGGATGATAACATGCATTATACCAAACTCGCTGTACATGATACTTTTTCATAAGTGCCTTAAATTCCTTAGATGTAAACTGTACACCGTTATCACAAACTACAATCTGAGGTACCCCGTATATCAAGAATACCTGGTTCTCTAAAAACTTGGCAACTTTCGAAGCTGTAGCTTTCGAAAGGGGCTGAACTAAAACGAATCTTTAAACGAAAAAGCATCTGTAACAACCAACAATTGCGTATTTCCTGACTTGGACCGTGGAAATGGTCCCATCAAATCTAAAGAAATCATCTGAAATGGAAAATTGACAGATCTCTTCTTACCATAAGCTCCGGCAGGAAGTTTATTGGTGGACTTATGTGCTCCACACGTACTACAAGATGACACATACCTCCTAACCGTCTCTCTAATACCAGGCCAATAGTACCTCTCTAAAATTCGTGCCAAGGTCTTATGCACTCCCAAATGAGCTGCTGTTGGACTATCATGACATTGCTCAAGAATTTCCTTTCGATTTTCAGTAGGAACTACCAACTTCCAGTTTGACTGGTTCGTTTCAATGTCATGATTATTCTTAATGTGTTTATAAATAGCACTACCTTGCACGAGAAAATTTGGATACTAATAATAATAATAATAATAATAAATCTCTTTATTGTACTATTAAATTCAACAATCATTGATTAGTACAATAGCGTTGTAAGCGATGATAATAATTCACAAACAAAGAACAAACCGCAATAGTACACATAAATTCGCCTGCGTAATCAAAAGGTCATACGCAAGCGATTGGCATTATAACACATTGATCACAATCACAAATGCATCAGAGAAAATTGAGAAGAACAAATAAAGGAAAATTTCCAGAATCTAATGCTAGTCATTGTATACACTACATTGTCGTTTACAATTATACATATCCTAGTGACAAGGTGCTAGGTTAATGAATCAATAAGGGTGTGGAGGGGGGGGGGGGGGGGAAGACAGAATATCCATGGTAGAATAGGGTTCCAGGTCTGTGAGATAACTTCGGAGATGTACCTTGAACTGAGAGAATCCAAAGGTTGCGGGGTCTATCCTGAAGTGATTAAGGAATTTTATGGCCGTGTACGTGAATGTCCTTTCGGTGGAAGTGAGATGGTGAGTTGGTAGTTTGAAAAGATTAAGCCTGGTCTGATAATGGTGTGTGAATCGGAAACGATCAAGTTTGGCTTGATGTTTGTAAATCAGTTTGAGAAGAGAGAAGACATAAACAGCAGGCAACGTGAGGAGACCGAGACGCCTGAAGTGACCCCTACAGGACTGATCTATGGACAAGCCTGCCAGTATCCTGATAGCTCTCTTCTGCAGAAGAAAAACTCTGCGTAAAGAACTCTGTGATCCGCCCCATACGGCCAGGCCATAGGAGATGTGACTGTAAAAATGTCCGTAGTATGCGGAGAGAAGAACGTCATGAGACACAGTGTGTTGGAGTTGTTTCAGAAGGAAGCAGGAGCTAGCAAGGCGTCGGCACAAGTGGTCAGTGTGAGTCAGCCAGTTCAAGTTTTGATCGATGTAAAAGCCCAAGAATTTCACAACCCGCGTAGGAGAGATCTCAGTACTAACGGTTGGGATGGGCGGTAAAGGAGGAAGGCGAGAACGGCAAGAATGGAAGTCAATCAACTCGGTTTTTGTTAAATTCAGTCTTAGTTTATTTTCTCTAAGCCATAAAGATGCTGCTTCCAATGGAAGTTTAGTTGATTTTATTATTTCAGTGAGGTCGTTTGTTTTCAACCTGATGAGGATGGTTGTATCGTCTGCATAATTAACACATAGAGAGGTGGGGGAAGAAATTGAGGAGCCCAAATCGTTAATGAAAATAAGGAAAAGAAGCGGGCCGAGTACGCTACCCTGGGGTACTCCTGAGAAGATTGGAGCAAAGTGGGATCTCACAAATCGACCATCAGACGCAGGGAGCTGTACCGCCTGGGTTCTTTCCCGTAAGTAGCTGGTAAACCACTTTAGGGGCAATCCGCGAACACCAATGCTCTCCAGCTTCCGAAGCAGGCATTCGTGGCACACACTATCGAAAGCCTTGGAAAGGTCCAGAAGCCATCCAGCCGTTCGCATGCCCTCCTCCATGCCTTCAGAGATGTACTCAGTAAGTTGTATTAGAGCCGTCTCAGTTGATCTGTTCCTTAGGAAACCATGTTGGGAGCGGGAAAGAGTCTCAGTCTTATTTAAGAAGTCAAGAAGACGCGAGGAGACGAGGGATTCGAGAATTTTATCAAACACGGATAGTAAGCTGATTGGTCTGTAGTTGTCTGGGTCTTTGACGTCGCCCCTCTTGTAAATGGGTTTAACCAGGGCTGTCTTGAGTTTATCGGGGAATACGCCGGTCTCAAAGGAGTTGTTATAAATTTCCGATAAGGGTTGGGCAAGTTCAGATATACAATACTTCGCAATGAAGGAAGGAATCTCGTCTAGACCTGACGACTTTTTGTTTTTAAATCTGGATGCTAGCCTTATAATTTCGCCAGGTGATGTAGGGTACAACATGAAAGATGACGAAGAGACGACAACAGGCACAGTGGATCCGTGAGTGTGGCTGACGGTGGGAGAGTTGTTTGAAAGAAATACGCTGTTGAGTATCTCAGCAATTTCTCCAGGATCCGTCTTGACTGAGTTTTGACAATTAAGTTCCTCGATCTTCCGAGACTTGCTTGCCGACTGACAATGTTTGTTTATGAGAGACCATCCAGATTTAATTGGATTTTCGGATTCGCTGATATATATGTCATTGCGACGTCTGGTCTCGCGTCTCACCAAATACCCGAACTTTCGCTTAAGGCTGGCTAACTGGCACTTGAACTGCTCGTACTTCTGTGGATCACATTGTATCTTATTGATCATATCAGCATACCATTGGTCAGGAATTAAATTCTGAACTTCTACTAAAGCAATCTGTCTCGAAAGCAAATCCGGTACTACCATATCCTTTCCTGGACGATGAACTATCTTGAACTTAAAACAACTAAGCCTAACTGTCCAACGGGCGATACGACCCATGGGATCTTTAATTCTGTACAGCCACTGTAAACTGGCATGATCAGTTATTACAGTGAATTCTGCGCCCTCAACATAACCTCTAAATTTCTCAATACCAAAGATAACTGCCAAACATTCTTTCTCCGTCGCCATGTACTTGGTTTCGGCCTTAGAAAGTTTTCTGGACGCATAAGCGATAGGATGTTCAAAGCCATCTCGAAGCAGGAATAATACTGCTCCAATGCCGACGTCACTTGCGTCCGTCTGGATAAAGAATGGCTTATCGAAATCAGGGCTAACAAGAATAGGATTAGAGATCCATCTCTCCTTCAAATTACATAAGGCTGACTCGGCTGCTTCAGTCCAAACAATGGGGGCATTCTTTATTCGACCTTTAATGATCGAGGTGATTGGTTCAGAAATGGTCGAAAAGTCTTTAATAAACTTTCTATACCATTGCAACACTCCCATTATCCTTCGAACCTCTGTAGTATTTCGCGGAGATGGCATTTCCGCTATAGCCTTGACCTTATCTCGGTCAGTTCTTAGCCCACTCCTATCTACTATGTAACCCAAAAATGTTAGAGAATCTCTACAAAATTGACATTTCGGAATATTCACCTTCAGACCAGCAGAAAACAAAATCTCAAAAACTTCATTCAACAACCTGACATGTTCATCAAAATCCTCAGAAACACAAACGATATCATCAAGATACACAAAAACTTTATCTTCAAATTTTGGATCCATAAATAATCTGTCCATCAATCGCTGTTGTGTCTGCGCGGCATTGCACAGACCGAACGGCATAACTACAAATTGAAAAAGACCTCTCCCTTGAACTTGGAAAGCTGTCTTCTGCTTCGATGTTTCATCTAAAGGAATATTCCAGAAAGCCTTAGTAATATCAATGGACGAAAGATATTTCTTACCACCTACCTTATTCAAAATATTATCAATCAATGGCAAGGGATAAGAATCCTTAACCGTTACCTGATTCAAACGTCTGCCATCAAAACATAACCTATATGTACCTGGTTCTGATTTTGGAACCATTAAAATCGGGGATACCCATGCAGACATACTTTTCTCAATTACTCCAGACTCTAACATAGCATCGATCTCCTTATGCAAAATTTTATTAAGCATCGGCGATAATGGATATTGCCTTTGCTTAACTGGTCTAGCCTCACCAGTGTCAATAAAATGAGAGATGATATTTGTTCTCCCAGGTGCTGTTGACGACAAAGTCTCAAATTTAGTAATAACTTCAGACAACACCTTGCTCTGATCAAATGAAAGTTCGGCTAGAAAAGTGTTAGAATCTGCCTTGGAAGAAGTTGATGCCTCAATTTGTCCTACCTGATAAGACCTATTCTTAAAATTTAAATTGATGTTTGACAATCTACAAAAATCTGCACCCAAAATAATGGAATGCGAAATAGAAGGTACTACAGCAAATCTCAAATCGATAACCTTATTCTCGAACTTTACTGGAAACGTAACAAAACCTAACAACTCCTGTGAACTACCGTCCGCGATAGTCACATTCGTCCCATCCAAATCTTTGACAAAAGTGTCATTACCTTCCCATAAAATTTCCACATTGGAACCCAAAATCGATAAATTTGCACCAGTATCCAATAAACCGAAATATTGTCTATCTTCAATAACTATAGGTATATAAGGCCTATTATCATGTAACTTTTTCTTAAACATCGGACAAACATCAGTATCACCCCTATCCAAATCTACACTCATCAACTTATTATTACAGTGGTCAGGTTCATTACCTACCACTGCCTTATCAATAACTTCAACTACTTCGGAATTTTTGGGACTGCGCCTGTCTCCATAGTAGGCTGCTTTCGGGAGTTTGGAACGGTTGTCCCTCGCCGCTCGCCCCCTAAATCGTTTTTTGAAACTGTGGTAGAACTTGCATTCTCACCACACCTAGGACAGGATCGTTTAGAAACGTCCTTTAGACCACAACCAAAACAGAAAAACTTTCTGGGCTGAGTACATTCCATAAACGAATGACCAGCACCATCACAATTCCAACACACCCATCGAGATTTAGATGACAGAAAATCTTCTTTAGGAGTTTTCGACTCCTTTTTCTTGGGTGGCTCTGTTACTTCAATCACCTGTTCAGGTTTACGGTAAGCCTTTTTGTTTATTGCCCAACTATTTGTAGTCGAATTGACAGCTATCTGTCTACAAAAATACTCTAACTGTTCAAACGACTCTATCTGCAAAAGACATAATTTACTATTCAAATCTGGAGATATATTTCTCCTTACGATCTTGATTTGCTCTGCAGTGGACAACGGTACCAAAAGATGAGAAAATTTCATCCTAATCCTAGCCAAAAATGTAACCACACTTTCCCCACTAGTCTGCCTAAATGATCTAATTTCGGCTAATAAATCTTCATCATAGTTCGGAGGGATAAACGTTGACCTTAGACGCCATTCTAATTCGTCCCACGTCCTAACCTGATACTTAATATTCCTAAACCAGGAAAGTGCTGGTTCTTTAAAAAGATCCACTGAGCAACTAAACACCTCATCTAAGGGAACTCCTCGAGCCTCGCTCAATTCCTTGACCCGTTCTAAAAATTTTACGACCTCGCAACCCTGTTCTTTCCCAGAAAATGTCAAATTCCACTTATGGACGGGAGTAGATACCTTATTCCTAACGCTAACCTGATTTACCCTTAAATTCTGCGGAATATTTGAATAATCTGGTACTGAAAAAGGATTCGGACTATATAAGTTATCCCTAGGCAGCTTATCATTATAACTACCTGGCTCGGAAACTGTCAAAAAACTAAAATCTCCAATAAAATCGTCCCTAAAAGGGTTCGTTGCTGAAAGCAATTGTGAACTAGTACTTGTATTGGTTGAAATTGTTTCTAGGATGGGACTGCTGTCTACAGTCCACCAAGAATCGACTGGACTAGAATTTCCATGTGGCAACAATGGCAACGATGTGTTGACCTCAGAAAATTTCTTACTTAAAATCTCAAAATCGTGACGTATTTGATCTTTTGAAACGACCTCACTAGCACTACAGTCATTTAATCGCCCTATTCTCAGTTTCAAATGAACTATCCTAGACAATAATCTACTATATAATGGAAAATTTTCCTCAATTGATTTAATTTTCCCCAACGACACTTCAATGTTATTAAGAGTTTGCCTACATGCCTCTAAATCTTCATCAAAATCTAACGGTGAAACTGTTGGTACTACTACACCTGATCTTATTAACCTACTTAATTGGGTCCTACGCATGTTATTGTCCCATAAGGGCTCCTCGTTTCTCAACAAGATCTCATACTTAATCTCCTCAACTCTCAAATGAGCTACTTCAAAGCTAGTCCCTAACTCTGAACTCATCTTGACTAATATAAAGATACACAAATACCAAAATTACAAAAATACTCAAATAGAGAAACTTCAATTTGGAACGCACAATGTATAGGTACCTTATCAATTAGTATTGCTCAAAATTGCAAAAATATTAGTAGTATTATTTACCGTTGTTAATTAACCTTACTTAATATCACCAAACGTCGTTACTATAGTTACACACTATCTTAAAAATCCAAAACGTCAATTAGCATAACCACATAAGTACACATAATCATAAAAAATTTCTCTCACAATACAACATCACTTAAAAACAAACTCCGTGCTGGTCACCGGAACCATTTGTAACCCTTCCTTCGCTCGATCTTAAAAAAAATTTTAAACTAACCAGGCCAAAGAAAAAGAAAACTAAAAAAAAATGAGCGAAAGGAAGGTACCATTTCCTCTGATCCCGTTTGGGTACTTTCAAATTTGTTTGTACCCAAAGCAGGACAGAGGGTGTAAAAAAAAAAAGAAAATGATGATGATGATGAAACTACAAATTCGTTAACATGATCGTCTAAATATACAATAAAAAAAAATATAAGATTCAAAATTTAAATAACTGACCTGCCCTACGTTGTGTCTTTTTAAATTCAGGCCACACAGATACTAAAAATTAAACTCACATAAAAAAGAATAACAATTTATTGGACTTCTCCAACTAACACTTTAAATTTCCCAGCAAATGAGATATCGTATTGTGAGACAAATAATTAAAAACTAGGATTCTTCCTTTATCAACTACATATTAGAACAACTCTCATAAAGAATAATAGATATTTAAAATAAAATAAAATCTTGATCTCATTAAGATCAACACATTATCTTCATTAGGTACCTGACAAAATTTACATTTTAATCCTAATTAAATTGGCCAATTATTTCTCTTTTACAAAGAAAATTTAACTTTAGCTTAAGATTAAACACTAAATTGAACAATATTCCACCCACTAGTTACAATTAAAAATATCAGGTAATTATCTCCCAATCATTAAAATAACAAAGCTCCCATCTTGATGAAATCAGTAACGCAATCTGGTGAATCTTCCTCCCCCTTTATTTGGAGACGAAATTCCATATAAAAAAAGTAATTAACAATGTACCTTAAAACTCCAAATCATCTCCTGATGGAAATTAAATACAACGGAGTCCAAAAATGAGATAAACGGTGACGCCTGCTCCTTCTCTAACTGGCTACGTCAGACCATCTTTGTCTGGAGAACCGCCATTACTTCCAAAAAGAAATATGCTCTTCTACCAAGTGCTCGAATATGGGATATTTCTCAACAGAGACCACCACCAGAACATTTTGGAAATAAAATGAACGACTAACATTTGGTCTTATTAGAGATCCACCCCGAAAGAGGGATCCGAAAGATATCGAATTCTAGAAATAGAACTAGAACTCGAAACGTAGAAACATAGAACTAGAAGTAGAGAATAAAAAAGAAAAAAGAAAGCCCTGAAATGAAATAATTATAATTACTAATCTGAATCAACAAATCGCTAATTTATTATTACCGAGATGGACGCCATTATGCCCAGTCGAGCTTTCTTACTCATCCACGCATGATTGACAGGCTCATCTTTCCTGTTTAGAAAACGACATAGAAAATTAGCTTTGCTAAATAGGACTAACACAACAACTTCATACCTGTGTTTTTTTAACCACACAACACGAGATAACCAACGAAATAACACATCTCACTGAAACACCATCACTCAATGATATTCCCTAACAACAAGAAACCAACAAATTCGTTCAGTTCCCCTTCACCAAATAAAATCGATATCGTCCTCGTCCACCTTACTCCACTGCTCTGACGTTCAGTTCTTCTGACTGGCAGTTGACGGCTCGAGTTGACGGTCCCGTCACTCGATCTCGCTACAATGCCTCAAACTATAGAACCTGCGGAGGGTATCATTCCAAAGGAACGCCATCTTGGTACACCTTTCTACACGTAAATCCGTTCTGGATAAATACGGAAAAGCGCACGCTACACCACCCCTCCAACCAAAATAAAAAAATGGGATGACATACCATTTTTTTGCTCATCAAGAACACAAGAAAATATCCTCTAGACTCTCCATTGACTTCTATGTACATACAGGGTGTCCCAAGATTTCTTTATCAAGGGATATCCGCGTTATTTCAAAAAATAAACAAGTGAAATTCGGGAAATTTCAAGCATACCCCTAAGGCTTTGCACCTGCACCCTCAATGCCGCATTACGCCTTTCCACCCCTAAGTAATCATCCCCTACTTTTTTTTTTCAAATGACACCCCCATATTTTTTTGCTCGACAGGATTGTTGACTTCTTTCTGAATACAATGTCATACGATTTTTTTAAATCGAGACATATCTAGCACGCCGAACACAATATAATATCATAACAAACGAGGGTTGTCAAGGAGTTGTAATTGCTTGTTTTTTGTGTTAATGTTTCCTCCAACCACCTTAACTAGTAATACCGGTGTTACTGGTATAGGCGTTAATAATAATAATTGCTTCTGTGATTTTAATGTCATATTAAATGTTAATTGCAACTCCTTGACAACCCTCGTTTGTTTTGATATTATATTATTTTCGGCGTGCTAGATATGTCTCGATTTAAAAAAATCGTATGACATTGTATTCAGAAAGAAGTAAAAAATCCTGTCGAGCAAAAAAAATATGGGGGTGTCATTTGAAAAAAATGAGTAGGGGATGATTACTTAGGGGAGGAAAAGCGTAAAGGAGCATTTAGGGTGCAGCTGCAAAGCCTTAGGGGTATGATTGAAATTTCCCGAATGTCATTTGTTTATTTTTTTAAATAACGCGGATATCCCTTGATAAAGAAATCTTGGGACACCCTGTATATACAACGCTCTTCCTAAAGAACAAAATATGGTCTCACTGACCGAACCAACAGACTAATCATAATTGTTCTTCCTAAAGAAACAAAATGGTCTCACTGACCGTACCAACAGACTAATCATAAATGTTCTTCTTAAAGAAACAAAATGGTCTCACTGACCGTACCAATAGACTAATTATAAATGTTCTTCCTAAAGAAACAAAATGGTCTCACTGACCGTACCAATAGACTAATTATAAATGTTCTTCCTAAAGAAACAAAATGGTCTCACTGACCGTACCAACAGACTAATTATGAATGTTCTTCCTAAAGAAACAAAATGGTCTTACTGACCGTACTAATAGACTAATAACAAACATTCCGACCCCTTCACCTGCGAATATTGAAATGAAAATACGGGAAGACACTTATTCCAATACCCGAAGGCACCGGAATCCGAAACCAAAACAAAACAATACTTGGGGCCTTTGCCCAAGACTAAACTTCAAAAGATATAAAAGATAACAATGACCTTGGCCCATCTTGGGGCGAACACAAGATCTAGACTCATCGATGAACAGACTCACACTCAAAATGTCATAATCAATGATCACAATCATTAATTTTGAAAATACCAACACCAAATAACTAATTGTATCGATAATTAGAAAACCACCTGTATTCGATTTTGCCAGGCAATTTAAAAATACAATAATATAAAGGGTGTCCCCTTTAAAATAACGAAATAGTTCCGGTATTTCCGGAAGTGCGACCATCTTGAAAATATTTTCATTGCATTTCGCATAGTCACTTATGTCTGGAAAATTTTCATTTTGAAACTGTAGGATCAATATTTCCCAAGATATGGCCGCTGTTCATTCTTAGATGCCCACCCGGTACAATAACAATAATGACGACTAAGAATATTAACATTTATATATTGACTCCACCATGGTTATACATCAACTAACTCGTAGGTCTTTACTATCCCAAGTTCCTCTACTAGTAGAGTGCAGAATAGGGTGAAACGTGTCACCCTGTGGGCCTTTCAAGATTAAAAGCTGCGACCTGTGGCAAATGGAAGCTTATGTCATTAATATAGCCCAAAAAAATTCGTCCAGTAATCGTCCTGTGCAAAAGGGCACTATCCAAAATTTTCGAGTTTTTTCTATAAATCGATAGTATAGAACTGATACAAATTTTTGGTATTTTTTTCCACGCAATATTTTGTAGCCGTTTGCCTGTAAAAAAATGAAAACCGATCTTGAAAAGCGTTGGCTCTTATGGAGCCAGGCGGTCTTCAAGAAGCGATATCTCCGTTCGAAGTGGCTGAAAAATTAATTCAATTTTAATACTTCGGCTGTTTATCAACGATTATCTCAAAAGCGGTAACTCTGATCGAAAAAAAGTCTTATAAATAATTGTTGCTCCATTATGATTGTGATTAATATGGTCTTACTTTCATAATTTTACACCAAATAATTAATGAGAAAAGTTATTAAATGTAAAGCGATGCATAATCAAGACGCTCGAGTTCTCGCTCGAACTGTTGGCCAGCGCTCCGACTGCCGATCACCCTCTCTCACCCTGCACTTCCCCTTATCATCGTAATACGCCAGGATAGGTGCATAATAAGCGCGGCAAGTAACCTTATTTTAAAATATTATGGATCTGTTTAATATCCATGAAACGTTATTTCTTGTAAATAATAGGTAAATATACAGGATCAATTAAATTTGTTCCAGGTATTTTCTCACAATGAAGATAATTTTATATTATACATATCCATAAATACTATTTTCAGTAAAACAATGGAACAATCACTTCGAAATGCATGCAAAATTGGGGAGGAAGCGCTGCGCTTCCCCTCGCCCATAATCAACACAATAACAATGGTGCTCGATATTTGAAAGTTCTAAATGTTAATAAAATATCCTACATCAAACATAATGTTAAGTGCAAAATTTTAATTGAGATCAGCTTCCTTAATAATACAGAATACATCCTCATCCTACACGAATACAGAATATATTTTTTTGTATTATCTACAGCGAATGTTAATTGCATTATACCTAATTATTAGAAACTTTAGTAGGTATAGGTAGGTTAGGTATGATAAAAAATAAAAAAGTAAAAAATTATTCACTATCCGACTCAAAAATAGCCTCTACTTAGGAGACGGAGGTATAGCAGCTGACATAACCGTAGCAATATTTCGACAGGATTTTTGGCCCATGCAGCGACAAGATCCTATGCATCAAGTCAATTTTTTTTTACAACCACACCACCTTGCTGTACAATCTGAAATACAAGCACAGTCATTAAGAAAAAAGCATTATGATATTATTATTATTATGTTTGCATACCTTTTTTACATTGACACGTTAAAAATTATGTCATTTTGGAAAAACTTGGTAATGTTTGAAGAATACAATGATTCGATTTTCGGCTAACTTCCATCCGAATTCTGTGTAGTCTGGTAAGTCCTGGACAGGTCGTAGAGTATTTAACCAAATGTAGGTTTGATAATAAATGTACGAAGGCAATGTTGATAAAGGCTGTCTTCTGTTGGGGGGAGTTTATCTAAAGTTTTAGAAGCAGCTAATAAACCTCGTAGATGATTTATAGATGTTATATATTTTCGTTTTCCGTATAAAGTTTCAGGACAAAATTGTGAACATTTGAGAAAATTATTTTGTTCCATGTCCCTCCAAAATTTTCCAGAAGATAATCTCATAAGTTAAGTACGTTTTCCAGCAAGTTTTTTTCCCCAAAACCTGCAAATTGACTGGTTGTATCGCACCCTGTCAGTGCATGAAAATCTGGGAGGTTTTTAATCAGGCGTTGGTCTAAATTGATTTTGTGTATGGGACTGAGCCGAACACCGCATTTTTTCCCAACCTTCATGCACATTTCAGGAATTGAATGTTCTCTGAAATGTACCAGTAGTATACCAATACATCAGTATCGTTACCCAGCTTTTTTTGCTGACAGAATGTGCAGTAAAATTCTTGTATCTGCTTTCTCCTGATTTGAGATCAAAGGTCATCATCCAAGAAAAAATTATTACTTTTATATTGGTAAACATCAGAGAATCCACCACTTGTTACAAACTCTACATTCTCTTTCGCTGAATGTTTTAATGCCTCATTTGACAGAAAATTGGTCAACTGTTTTTTATTAAATGTTGAATTGATAAACAGATTCCATTTGATGAGGCAATGGAACGCTTATTCCAGTATCGCTTATTTATTGAATCTGTGTGCCACCTCTCTTCATTCGAGTTGCATTTTTGACTGAATTTTTTTCATAATGATCGAATACTAGAGGTCTATACGTTGTGATTTTATGTCACGCTTGAATATAATTTTTGCGAATATTTTGGAATAATCGCCAAATGTTCTTGAATTTATGGCAGCAGAAACTGGGTATTCTGAACTACACAGACATGCCATATCAAATATGTGACAAATTTTTTCAAAGCTACTGCTGTTAAAAGTACTACTTCTCTCTTCTGTACTGTAGCTTTCGATTATTTCTCCTAAAGCACTTTTATTTGAGAGTGTAGCTAACATACCATTTGCAACAAGCGACATGGGATAAGTTAGCTGCTAGCTCATGTTTGAAAATTTCCTGATAATGTATACTTCTTCTCATTTCTTTTTCCGCAAGTAAAATTTATCAATGCTTCCTCCCCAATTGTGCATGCATTTAGAAGTGATTGTTCCATTGTTTTACTGAAAATAGTATTTATGGATATATAATAAATTATCTTCATTGTGAGAAAACACCTGGAATAAATTTAATTGATCCTGTATATTTACCTATTATATACAAGAAATAACGTTTCATGGATATTAAACAGAGCCATAATATTTTCAAATAAGGTTACTTGCCGCGCTTATTATGAACCTATCCTGGCGTATTACGATGATAAGGGGAAGTGCAGGGTGAGAGAGGGTGATCAAGAGTCGAAGCGCTGGCCAACAGTTCGAGCGAGAACTCGAGCGTCTTGATTATGCATCGCTTTACATTTATTAACTTTTCTCATTAATTATTAGGTGTAAAATTATGAAAGTAAGACCATATTAATCACAAATAATGGAGCAACAATTATTTATAAGACTATTTTTCGATCAGAGTTACCGCTTTTGAGATAATCGTTGATAAACAGCCGAAGTATTAAAATTGAATTTCAAGATCGGTTTTCATTTTTTTACAGGCAAACGGCTACAAAATATTGCGTAGAAAAAAAACCAAAAATTTGTATCAGTTCTATACTATCGATTTATAGAAAAAACTCGAAAATTTTGGATAGTGCCCTTTTGCACAGGACGATTACTGGACGAATTTTTTTGGGCTATATTAATGACATAAGCTTCCATTTTCCACAAGTCGCAGCTTTTAATCTTGAAAGGCCCACACATTTCATTTTTAAGCGGGTTTCGAAGCTCCGAGCACTCTACTATACACACCCGTATTTCACCAGCTTGCGCAACATTCCCATTATACATTCCTTCTGTCTGCATTCCGATGTGAGTGGATCCTAACATTTCCATTTAAAAAAACAAAACTTTGATATGTCACTGTCATATGGGACACTCTTTATACTCCAAAATAATTTTAAATTATGGCCATTGTGATTCTGTACTTGCATTTTTAAAAAGTTTCTTGAAAAAGTCCATCGTCTGGCCTACAGAGACCGCTTCGAATAAGCTGGGATACTCTGTATATCATAATTATATCTCACACCCAGCAACGACTTCACTTCAACTTACCTTATGTGCCTTTAATCTAGAAACTGCAGTATTAGAAAGTTATTTCTCACATATTCGCATGTTACATAACACATAAAGCAACATACAATTTTTATTGTTATTTATTTTAATTTCGGTTAACTGGAGCTCAGAATATTCCTGAGTTTTCACTCCTGCCAACCATCGTAATCAATTGTATGTGGTAGTGGGATTCCATGAACATTAATAATAATAAAATAACAGAAACAATAATAATTTGTTATCAAAACAAACATACAGGGTGATTCATGAGTGACCTTACATAGACCAATGGTGATAGCGGACTTCAAGGTGGGTCGAAAACCACAAAAGAAATTTTTTTTCGTGATTGGTTACGAAGTTACAGGGTGTTTTATGTCTCATGCAGGTACAAAACTTTGATAGGCGATATTTCTGAAACGGCTGGAGATATTTTGTCGAAATTTACTCCTGGGAATGGGTGCATTCCGGAAACTCACCAAAACCGCATTCTAGATAAAAATCCAGGACCGGACTTGAAATTTTTTGCCCCCAGCATGGTCTTTGTTAAAAAAGTTAATTTTATGACGATATTTCTGAAAAACTGTCCTGGATTTTTAATTAACTCAGAATGCGGTTTTGATGAGTTTCCGGAATGCACCATTCCTAGTAAATTTCGACAAAATATCTTCAGCCGTTTCAGAAATATCGCCTATCAAAGTTTTGTACCTGAGACACAAAACACCCTGTAACTTCGTAATCAATCACAAAAAAAATTCTTCTGTGGTTTTCGACCCGCCTTGAAGTCCGCTTATCACCATTGGTCTATGTAAGGGGTCACTCGTGAATCACCCTGTATAGCCTAACCTTGCTTTTCAATTATTGTCTTCGTTCTTTACCTATTTTTAGTCCCGGCTGCTTCACAGCAGTCGTTAGGTTACGTCAGAGGCCCTTGAGGCTACTTGAAAACTTCTGACACTCGGGCTTTACCACAGCCATACGATATTTATTTATTTATTTACCTATCTTTTACCGTATTCTTCACATTCTTTACGTTTTGTTTACATATTGTTTACATTGCTTACGTCAAACGTAGAGGACGAATTCTTTACGCGTAAAGGGACCTCACTGGACTGGTTTTAGACGAAGCGGTCGCTAACCGCTAACGATGCTGCAGATAATTGGTAGCGGTTATTATTGCGGCGAAGTTTTGTTTACTTTTCTTGCTAGATACGAGTACCTAACCTAATAACCTATTATCGGGATTTGCGTGTGACTGAACTGAATTGGGTACCTACATGGTTTAGAGGAAAAGAAATACTGGAATAGGTATCGCATAAACATTAAAGTGCAGTGCCTAAATCAAATAAATCAATAAATACTCGGGATTTCAATGTGATAATAATTTAAGCGAGATCATTCCTCTGGAAATTATTGTGTGCAATCCTCTGCCCTCTGACCCTTATTAGTGAAGAAATTCATATTTCATCAATAACAAAACAACTATTATTATTATTAGTATTGATTTTATCAATATTGATTATTCTTGTTGCTGCCCAACTCCCAACTAGATATACCTAACCAAAGCTGTGTCTTAGAAAATTTGGTAGTTGGTAACTAAAACTTCAAAATGACAAATATAAAGGTAATTAGATGGATACAATCCAAAATTGAAAATTTTCCTTACCTTTTTAGTTACCTACTTACACATTTTGGTTTTTCAGATTGGCATTATTGGTGGCAGTGGCCTGGACAACCCCAATTTATTTATTAGACGGGAGGAGAAAGTAGTCAATACTCCATTTGGTAAACCCTCGGATGCCTTAATTATTGGAGAAATTAACAATGTGCCTTGCGTTCTTTTATCTCGACATGGTCGCGCTCATGACATAATGCCTGGCAATGTCAACTACAGAGCTAACGTATGGGCTTTGAAAGAAGAGGGATGCACTCACATTATAGCCAGTACAGCTACCGGTTCATTGAGAGAGCACATTTCTAGAGGAGATATTGTTATTGTTGACAGTTTTATTGACAGGTATCAAATGAGATTTCATTCCAAATTCTGTAAATAATTAATGTTGTAATTTTATTTTAGAACTCAGGGTCGTAAACAAACTTTCCACGATGGCGAAGAAGGACACCCTCCCGGTGTGTGTCATGTCCCAATGGAGCCTGCTTTTTGCCCACGTTTGAGAGGCGAAGTAATTAAAGCTGCTTCTGAACTAGGGATAAAAGTTCACGAAAAAGGAACTGTAGTTGCTATTGAAGGACCAAGATTTTCAAGTAGAGCTGAGAGTCATATGTTTCGACTATGGGGTGGTGACATCATAAACATGACTTCATGTCCAGAGGTAGCGTTATTGTTTATTATTCATCTAGAAAATTCTGATACAGAAAACTTTTTTTTTTAATTTATTTAATGCTTCGACCACTTGGGTCATTAGCATACATACAGTATAAAGGTAGGTACATTTATATTTTATATATCAGACCTGTGTCTTCTTGGAATAATAAGACGTCTTCGATTTTATCCTTGCTCCCACCTAGGATTTCTCTTGCAGTGCCGTTGATGTTGTATTTTGTTTCTTTGTGCTCAGTAATAGCGGCAGTTTGTTAAAATATGTTCGACTCTTGATAGTATTCACAATTCGGTGGTTCTGCTCTTGTTAGTATGAAGCTGTGTGTGAGACAAGTATGTCCAAGCCGGAGTCGGGATACTATCACCTGCTTGTTGTGTTGTTCAGGTGACGGCAGTTCTGTCCTGGTATTTGGTTTTATGTGTTTTAGCTGAGAGGTGTCATTATTCCATATGTTTTGCCATTCCCTGCGTATTTTTTCTTTAAGATAATTTGTGGTGTAATAATGTGTATATACATGGTGTGTTATTTGTTCTGTATTATCAGGAGCCAAATGATGCTTCCCGGGCTCATCTGCTTCTTCGTTGCCGTGGATTCCTGTGTGTGACGGTGTTTAGATAAAAATGCGATCTTCTAATTTTGGTGGTTTAGTTGGCCTAGGAGCTGCTTGATGTGCACTACTATTGGGTGTGTTGGGTATAACTGTGTGAGTGACGTTAGAAAGCTTAATGAGTCGGAGCATACGACGTACTCTGCGCTGTTGTGATTGAGCATATAGACTAAGGCCTCGTGTATTGCGTATAGTTCCGCTGTGATCTTTCTGGCAGTTGGAATTTGAAAGGTCCGGATGGGGTGATGATTGCTGAGCCGACGCCGTTTCCTGACAGAGAAGCGTCGGTATAGATAAATGTTGCATGCTGATATTTTTCTTTGATATATCGGAAAGCGTTTACTATTATCGCTGGGGGAGTTTTGTGTTGTATGTTGCTAGTATGTCGCTGATAGAATGAGGCAGATCGTTAAAATAACTACTTATTCTGTGGTAGAAGGGTGGAGAGGAATTTGGATTATTATCATAGAGTGATCTATCAGAGAAGGTGTTTGAATAATTAAAATTGTCTGGGCATGAGGCCATTTTAGCTGCATAGGATAAGGATAGGAGTTTTCTTCTCATAGACTGGGGAGGTTCGTTTGTCAGACATTGTAAACTTTTGATTGGGGTTGTGGGAAAGGCTCCAAGAGCTATTCTTAGACATTTGTGTTGAATTTGATCTATAGCTCTGATATATGACTTCTTGGCAGTTGTGAAGGCGATCGACCCGTAATCTAGTCTGGATCTGACTACGCTACGGTATATGTTCAGAAGACTTTTGGTGTCGGCACCACATTGGTGATTTGACAGAGTTTTCATTAGGTTTATACCCGCAACACATTTTTGCTTTATGTGGTTAAAGTGTGCTTTCCAGTTTAGCTTTCTGTCAAAAATGACTCCAAGAAATTTTATCGTTTCAACGTAATCCAGTGCAGTGTCTTGGAATATGAGAGAGAGTTTGTTTGTCTTATGTTTGTTTGAGAAAAGTACACATTTTGTTTTTTCTGTTGAGAATTTGATGCCTGTTGATCGTGTCCATTTCTCCAGGTTGATGAGAGTCAGTTGCATTTGTTGCTGCATCGACTGTATATTTTTCTCTTTTATGTATACGACGATGTCGTCTGCATACAAGTTAATTTTGACTGGGAAGGTGACATTGTGGATAACATCATTAATCGCAACCAGGAATAAGGTAGGACTCAAGATAGATCCTTGAGGTAAACCATTTGCTAGTATCTTTCTGTTGGATAGGGAGCCATTTACTCTTACTCTAAAACATCTATTGCTTAAAAAGTTTCTGATGACTGCTAACATGCCCCCATTTATTCCCCATCTGTTGAGGATTTCTATTATTCTGGATCTCCATGTGATGTCGTAAGCTTTTTTTAAATCGAAGAAGATGGCTAGCAGTTCTTGTTTATTAGCAAAGCTTTCGTGTATTTCCGATTCTAGGTTAATGATATTATCGTTTGTGACAGAAAACTTTGTAAGCTTATAAATTAGCAAAAAGTTATCCGACACTTTATTGAATTAATTAAGGGTCAATTTTCGGCAAGGTTTGGTTTTCACGTCATCAATTCCCCTACGGTATGCCTCACTACTCAGGAATTGCAGGTGACGTCATAGCCTGCACCATAGTCGGGGACTATTGCCGTAACTCTAGTCACACAGTGAATTTTTTGTCAAGGCCAAGGAAACAGGCAACCATCTGAGAATGTCAAAATTACTGTTTAAAGATTGCACGTGCTACCAACTAGACAAGTCCATCTAAATAAAAAGTAGACTTTATATAAATATGAAAATATAAAACAAAAACACAGAGTTTTTTAAAACTATGTCACCTTTTATTTGTCACAATTTTTAAGCTGAACTAACAAATCACCCTGCTCTAATAACCTTTAACCATTAAAATTTATAAGTACCATTGGTATCCGTAAAGAAAAGTTAATTAACATATTTAAAGTTTTTATGTTCTCGTGCAGACACTTTGACTATTTCGTTTTACTCCAATTGGATCATCTAATGCTAGAAAAATCGAATTTTTGTTCAAAGTACTAAATTAAGTGATTTATGGATAAATCATGCGCAGCGGAATGATTTTTTGAGCTTAATTAATTTTTTTCAAATGGTACCATATTGGTACCGAGGTACCATCTACTAGTACTCTTTATAAGGGACATTTTGGTGTACCCATTTTGCATCTGTGACGAACACATCTGAAGTCATGGCACACTTTAATTGAGAAATAAAAAATTAAATAAAAACAAATTTGACACTTAAAATGATACTTATGTGGTATTGTAAGATTCGTACAAATGTATAGAATCCAAAAATATAATAATATATAGGGTGTCCCATTTAAAAATAAAAAGTTGGTAACATTTCCGGAAAAACCGGATGTGAGAAAAAATTCAATTTTCTGCTAAAAAGTGCGCTCTATCGAGAATATGCGACGTACCAAATTTCAAAAAATTGTCTCCAAAAATAAAGGAAAAAAGGCGGTGTACCATGCCTGTGACATACACTGTATAGTGCAAAATTCTGAAGTAATTGCTCATGCTTACAAAAAAAAAAGATGAATTTATGAAAGTACCATTGGTATCCGTAAAGAAAAGTTAATTAACATATTTAAAGTTTTTATGTTCTCGTGCAGACACTTTGACATCTTTTTTAAACTGGTAAGTTAGAATAGGTACCTATATTGACATAGAGAAAAAAATGTTATTGTAGTAGAAGAGCAGTTTGACTCCAGGAAACATTTATTTGTAAAACATGATAATTTACTATTGTAAAAATTTCGAGCTACATAAACAACAATTTTGAATTCTAGAAATTGGTATTTTATATTGTCAAAGTGACAAGCTTCATGAAAACTTTCAACGGGAATTTTTTTCACTTTTAAGCACTAGTGCTTTAAAGAATATAATTTCAAAACTGGAATTCAATCAAAATATGAAGTTTGTGATGTGATGAGCCCATACGACGAAAATTGTCAAACAAGGCCGAAGACCAAGTTTGACAATCGTCAAGTGCTTGAAGCACTCCTTTTGCAATGTGTGATACCCATGATTTTTGTTACGTCGTCAAGAAACTACAATTTATGAATTCTAAGTTGCCAGAAACCACAAAATGTGAATTCTAGAAATTGGTTTTTTATATTGTCAGAGTGACAGGCTTCATGAAAAACTTGCTTTTAATTGGTATTTTTTCACTTTTAAGAACAAGTTCTTAAAAGATCGTGCTTTTAAGCACTAATGGATAAAAGAATGTCATTTCAAAACTGAAATGGCAATCAAAATATGAACTTTATGATGCGATTTAACAAAAATATTTTAAAATGTTTCAAGTGAAGATTTAGCACAAAAGTACCTGAAAGAGTTGCAAAAGTAAATTTCAGGGATTTTATGAGTTACTTTTGAATGTAAGTTAGATAAAAAATAATATTTCTCCAGTTTGATTGCTGCATCACCTCTGGTATGTTTCTAATATTACGTTGCTTCATTTCTATTTCAGATATGTCTTGCTAAGGAAGCTGGTATCTGTTATGTACAAATAGCAGTAGCTACTGATTATGACTGCTGGAGGGAAGATCTTAACGAGAATGTTTGCGTAGCTGAAGTCTTGAAAACATTCAAGGAGAATGTTTCAAAGGTTACTGATATCATCAAATATGTCATCCCTAAAATTGCAGCTGGTGATTGGGAACAAACTTTGAATTCATTGAAGGTGAGGTTTTATTTAATTTAAGAAAATATTCTAAAATTATTGGTTTCAGAGCACTATTGAGAATAGTATTCAAGGGCCTGCTTGACCAAGAAAAAAAAACTAATTGAACAGGGAACACTTAGAATGTAGAACTGATTTATCTAAAATTGTGTGATTTTCTTAGTCACACTAAGAGGCCATATTTTTGGAATCTCTATTTTTATAATCTATATTTTTTTGCACTGCTTTTATACTTGTATCCTTTATAGGTTTAGTCAAGCCTAGAGTTTATTATTTTTTTTTATCAATAAAAATAAAGCCTAGGTAATTGTGAGATTAAAAGTGCTAGAAAAGCACATTCCATATAAGTAAATTAAACACTAAGTACAAGTTTGTTTCTCTTTATTTATTCATATTCAAGAATTACAACAATAATCTTAAATACAAGAATTTGGTAAATATATAACCATTTGTTTTATGCTACATTCTGTTGATTACAATTAGTTATCTTACAAAAAAACAAAACTGTGTCAAGTGAAGATACCCAATATACTTTGGGTGATCCCGAAATGGCGGACGTTGAAATCAACATGGCTGTCAAATTTAAACAACTTACATTACTGGCAAAACACATCACCTCACACAATTTATACTAGTGTTTGTTTTTTTTTCCTTAAGGGTTTCAAAATTACAGGCATTCAAATTCTACCTATTCATTGAGTTCAAAAAAATTTGTCAAAAATCGGGAGATAACAATCGAACTAAAACAGATTTTGAATAGTATTTGATATGTATCCTCGCAACAATAATTGTTTGAGGCTTTGTTGGACTTGTTTCCATGGTAACAGTTTTCTGGGTATTCTACACATTATTTTTCTGCCTGAAGAAGTGTATCGAGTGCGGTGTGGTGACTTTTTTTCCACAAAATGGAATCACATCTTTTTAAGCAAGCCATGCTGGAGAAAGAAGTAAATGAACTTAGAATCCCTCATCCACAAGGCAATGAATGCCGTGGTACTATTCGTGTCCGCCATTTCAGGATCACCCTTATTATTAATGCAGGGGCGGATCCAACATATTTTTCTGAGAGGGGCACAAGTGTCAGAGAGACCTCGATGGGCAAAAAGTGTTCTAATATTTGGGATTAACAAACAACATATAACGACAAGAAATACAATACAGCGCGCGCCTACCCTTTGCTCTTATTTATCTGCTTCCAAGTGCTAGAGAGGAGTGCAACAAATAAGATTCACAAAGTCATACGACATTAAAAATTATTAAAAGCGTCTTAAAGTTTTTTAAAAGCGTTTTAAAATCCCCCTGAATCTGCCCTTCATTTAATGTAAGTAAAAGAGTTTATACAGATTTGTATGAACCTATTACCTAAATTAAGTTATAATTTTTTATACTACCTGTTAAAGATCGCGCACACTATACCTGCATGGACCGGCATAGCGCGAACATTCGGTTTTCACGAAGCAAAAAATTCGATTTTCTAGTAATAGTTGAGTGTGCAACAGGGAAATATGCAGTTCGGAGGAAGGAATGTTTATTGCCGTGTTGTTGTGTCGAGCGAAACAATCTGCTCTGATGGTTGCTGGTGATGGTATGTGCTGCGGCTGGTCTACTGTGCGCTGCTCGGTTAAATAATATGGCCGCCTTCATGAGCAGATTTTGCTGATCTGGTCCATGCATGTAATAGTATATGCGATCTTTAATGAACTTTATTTGTGCTGGTATTATACAGGGTGGTCACTTTCAAATGGCTCACCATTGGGATCTTCTAAACCGTAGGAGATACAGAGTCAGTTAAATTAGAGATAAGTTGCACAATTCTATGCTTAATAAGAATCTGAATAAAAACTTCGGTTATCTGCAGTGGTTGCTGAAATATCCTGAAAAAACTGAAAAATCAAATTCTATTATTTTAGTCATATCTTTTTTATTGTTGGAAGTTAAATATTTTTGTAGGCTGACATAAGTCGTTAAGGGCTATCAATCTGATATTTAAAAAATTTTCAAAGCCGACAAGAAAATTTTTGAAAATTCCTTTTCACGATTGTTTATTTTAATGAAATTTTTGGTTAAGTTGATTTTTTTAATACCGATTTTCACAAAAAAAAAAACAACATGACGACCATATGAAAAACAAAAGTTGACTATGAAGACTGTAATCAAGTCAGCTTTGAAAATTTTTGTAATATCAAATGGATAGCATTTGATGACTTATACCTACCAAAAATAATTTATTAATTTCTAACAATAAAAAAGATATGACCAGAATGAGAAATCTCGATTTTTCAGTTTTTTCAGGATATTTCAGCAATGACTAAAAATACTAAAAATGACTAAAGGTAACCTAAATTTTTATTTAGCTTATTAAGCATAAAATTAAATTATACAGCCTTGTTGTAATTTAACCGACTCTGTATCTCCTATGGTTTAGGAGATCCCAATGCTGAGCCAGGTGAAAGTGACCACCCTGTAGAACATTTCTTGATTAATAAAATTTACTTGGCAACTAAAATATATTTTTCCATAAATTTCCTTATGGAGTCATTATTTTAGTTTGAAGTGCTTCACCATTAAATAATCACTTGACACTTTTTTCATATTAATTTCTGGGGGAAAGTAGAGATTTATAATACTGGCTACTACACTAATAACAGCCAGAATTATAAAGGCCCATTAAGCTAAAGGGCAGATTTCTGATACCATTTTTAAAGCTAATATCGAAGTCAAATAACTTCTAATGACATTTTTTAATGATCCTTTATAATACTGGCTGCAATAATATTTTTATTTAGTAAACAAAATTGATATCTACAAAATGTTTGTGTTCAACCTTGCAGTGGGGCGTTATTTGTGGAATAAGAATTTCCAGTAACCTTTTTTCTTGAGTTCTATGTGGAAATCTTTTCATTTTCAGTTCTTGCTGCTCTTGGTTTTGAATTTTTTTTAATGACATTGAATATTGTTATATGTATTATGTGAGACAGCAAACTTTCTAAATGTACTTTGTCCATAAAACTTTAAACTGAAACACGAATGACCATCCAGAAAGTCATTTGTTTTATGCTATAAGATTTATGTAATATAATATAATAATATAATATACCCTCTGATACCAAATTTCTTTACATTCAGGTATTTGTAGGAATTTACCTAACAGTATCTTCAAATACAGCATGTTTACTAATTGGAGGTCAATATTTTAGGGGGTGATTCTTGAGGTAATTTTAAGAAAAAGTATTTCCATGAGCGTAATGTCCTAAACGGCTCAACTTTTCAACTACATCAGGGTGCTCGAGTTTTAAGAAAAAAAAATTTAATAAAAACTTTCATACCAACCTAGATATTTTTTTGAAATTTGGTAAACATCCTCTAGGCATCAAGAGACATTTTAAGTGAAGACAATTTTCTGAAATTCTACCAGTGGCGTTTGTGCAAGATTTTCACAAATTATTTTTAAAGAAAAACATGATTCGCTACTAGGACATACTTTCATGAAAATATATATTTTTTTAATTAAGCACAGCAAATAGTTTAGTTGGCTGCTGTGAGGTTCGAACCAAGGTGTATTGGCACAGCGGACCAACGCGCTATCCTGTGCGCCAGGGGATTCACATATTGTATATACAATGTCCATAAATTATGTCTTCTGTTTTTTAATGTCCAAAAGTGACCGCTCTGTTCACCAAAAACATCTGTTCCTAATCTTATTCATTTTATTGTTACCTACTTGATTTCTGGATTTAAGTTTATCATCATTATTCTACTTGTTAATACAATCAATAATAACAGATAACCTTTGCTTTACTTCCAGGTTATAAGAAATAATAATGAATCAGATTAGCAAAATTAGACTATGCTGGAATGAGGGAAAATTAAACTACCCACTGCAAAGGTTATACAGCTTCTTTTCTACAACCACTAAGCACCACAATTTTTCCCTTAACATAGAAACTTATATTTTCTATAAATCATGTCCGATTTCTAAATACACTTTTTGCACGATCAGACATTTTGGATTGTTTGCCATGTTTGCTTCCGTGACGATAAGTTACATTTACTGATGTAAATGGTTAATGATTACTTATTGATCAGACAGTGATCTACAAAATAATTACTTACCTACAGTTTCGTGAACCGTAGTTCGCTGTAAAATAAGTGAAAGATAATGATTGTTCCGATCGTGCAAAAAACGTTATAAGCACGCCGAAAGGTAAGGGTTACAGATCTCAGGCAATATTTCAGTAGGTCGTTTCATAAAAGACAATAAGTAGTCGCTGCACTTCTTCTCCAAACAATTGCCTTCGATCTGTAGAAAGCCTTTACCATTCCCCGTACTTATACTATTAACCTTTACAACAAGTACATAATACACTTAAAACATTTATAGCTGCAGTCTCCATAATTACTATAAATTATTAACAAATAAATTACATCAAAACACAATGGAAGGAAAGCCACACGACACAATGCAAAGCCACAGGATAGAGCCAAACAATAATTGAAATTATGTCCAATCGATGGCCGATGTTGTGAACTATAAAAATTTAGGACTTTATCTTCTTACCTTTACTCATGAAACAGTGTATCAGAGTGGCGATTTCTTAGACCTGAAGCTTAGGTATATGTTACCTAAATTAAAGGTCTGGACTGACTGTTTTCCTTCTGACATACTTGTTGAAGTAATCTGGTCTCCAGCATTTACATGATCCGGGGATAAGGAACCAGTCATAGTAAAGACGAACCTGGAAACAGCCCAAGGAGTCTACACCATCACAATGGGTTGGTCTGGACGTTGTCACGGTGTCGGCTGGAGCTGCTTGAAGACCAGCACGCTTGTGGAGGTACTGCTGGTAATTCTGAATAATAAATTTAAGAAATTATTATTTAATGTAGTTAGTAACTAATTTGCATTCACCCAGCACTCAAGGCTAATAAAGTGTAGGCTACTCCTAATTTACATACAAATATACAAAATTCACATTATTCATGAAATGTTCAACTAAGTTAACCAAATTAATCAAAAGGTACTGGGCCGTATGATTTCCCTTTCGTTAAAAATTTCACTAAGGCTAAGGCGTCTTTATCTAAGCAATTGGTTAGTTTTATTCTGACATTTTTAACTGTCAATCTGCGTTATACAGTGAGCAAAAGAAAGAAATTCGATAATCTTAAATTTAGAGTTTGTGAAAAATCCAAAAAAGTGTCTTATGTTTTAAAAAATTCTACTATACAGGGTTGGAACTATTTAAATGGCCACTACAGGGATATCTTAAACCATTGAAGATACGAGGTCGGTTGAATTAGAGAAAAGTTGCGCTATTTTGTGGCCATCTTGAATCCATCAAAACATGCAAGATATCTGTGACCGTTTCTGAAATATCCTGAAAAATCGAAATTCTTTAATTTCGTCATATCTTTTTTGTTATTGGAAATTAATGAATAATTTTTCGTAGGCTTACATAAGCCGTTATGAGCTATTTATCTGACATTTAAAAAATTTTCAAAGCCGACTAGATCCTAGAGTTTTCATAGTCAACTTTCGTTTTTCTTATGGTCGCCATATTGTTTTTTTATTTCGTTCGGTATGAAAAAAATAATGGAAACTAAAAACTAATATTCTTCAAAAAATAAATTTCAAAAATGTTGTTCTTCTTTTCTTTTTCTAAAAAAAAGATAACTTTTTAGACCAAATATGATAGAGAAATTAAAAAAAAAACTATAAGGCAAGTAGTATGGCTTCATATTACTGACCTATTTCAGCGAAAAATTTTCTGTTTTTCTTTGAAAAAAGAATAAATTTTGGAATTTTTTTTTCTGAAGTATATTAATTTTTGGTTTCCATTATTTTTTTCTTATCGAACGACATAAAAAAATAATATGGCGGCCATAAGAAAAACGAAAGTTGACTATGAAAACTCTGGGATCTAGTCGGCTTTGAAAATTTTTGAAACGTCCGATGAATAGCTCATAACGGCTTATGTAAGCCTACCAAAAATTATTTATTAATTTCCAATTGTAAAAAAGATATGGCCAAAATAAGATTTCTCGATTTTTCAGTTTTTTCAGGATATTTCAGGAATGGTCACAGATATCTTGCATGTTTTAAAGGATTCGAGATGGCCACAAAATTGCGCATCTTTTCTCTAATTAACCGACCTCGTATCTTCAATGGTTTAGGATATCCCTGTAATGGCCCTTTAAATAGTTCTAACTCTGTATGTAGATGGATAATATAAATGTTACATGTGTTTCGCTACTTTTAAAATAGCATCTTCAGACTATGTAAATAAAATTATTGATATATACATAGTAACATAGCAACAGTATGGTAACCTGTTCATAAAACAAGTACCTAACTATATTTAAATAAATTTTTAACAGAACTAACTAGATGATAATATAATTTCTTCAGAATCTTAGTTGTTGATATCAAAAATAAAATCAAGCAGTGGAGAATGATAGGTGTATAGCTGTTCATTTATTACTGGGTATTGTTGATTATGTAAACGTCTGTGGATCTAGAGATTCGAGAAAATTTAATTTAAAATAATGATCACAATGATGTAGTAATTCAATTTTGTTGTTTGCTGTTAGAGTGTGATTGTTTTCTATTAAGTGTTTTGCAAAATTTGATCTTTCTGGGTGTTTGAGTCTGTAAGAGTTTAGGTGTTCGTTGTATCTAATTTCTAGGTTTCTACCTACAAGTTTGTCCTATACAGGGTTATTCACGGTATACGCCACGGAAGTTTATGGCCGTGTCTCTGGATTTTAGGATCTTTTTATTTTTGGAGTGGATAGAGACCCGGCAGAGGTACGTTTTAAAATTATATTCATAATGTACAGGCTGTCCCAAAAGCATGAAACATATCAAAGTTATGTTTTTTTTAAACGGAATGCTCCTATGTTATTGCATTTTTAGATTGTCTGAGAAGAGAAAATAAGATTGGCTTTTATAGTTGGTGTTTAAATTCAGAAGTTTTTGAGTTATAAACAACTGAAAATCGTCATTTTTCAAGTTCAATGCCCTGTATAACGAAAACGGTTCAAGATAGGGAAAAACGGCTCACATGTTCCTATTTTAACTTTTTATGTACTATCCTATGGTATAGAAACATTTGTACTTTCTTTGATTTTTTTATTTGGCGACGCATGGAGAAATATCAGAATTTTTCAAATTTTTTATCACCCTGTATAAACATTTCATCTACATCATAGGATAGTACATAAAAAGTTGAAATAGGGACATGTAAGCCGTTTTTCTCTATCTTCAGCCGTTTTCGTTGTACAGGGCCTTGAACTTGAAAAAAGACAATTTTCATTTGTTTATAACTCAAAAACTTTTGAATTTAAACACCAACTGTAAAAGTCAATCTTATTTTCTCTTCTCAGACAATCTAAAAATGCAATAACATAGAAGCATTCCATTTAAAAAAACATAACTTTGATATGTTTCATGCTTTTGGGACACCCTATACATTATGAATATAATTTTAAAACGTACCTCTGCCGGGTCCCTATCCACTCCAAAAATAAAAAGATCCTAAAATCCAGAGACACGGCCATAAACTTCCGTGGCGTATACCGTGAATAACCCTGTATAAACTGAATTATAATGAGAACAGTTTAATCGATAAATTCCAGGTTTCGGTAATTTAGATAACTTTTCTTTTGCATTCAGCAATATAGAACCATTGCTCATAAAAGATTTGAATGAAATATTAAATGTGGTGGTGTTAGAAATTATGCTTGATATTTGTGTTGAAATGTTTCCAAAGTACGTTAGTGATGAATATTTGCTGATTTCATTGTTTTGTTGAGGATAAATGAGGTTTATGGCTAATCTGTGTTGTTTTTTTGTGTCATAAGTCGACTATTAATGTTTTTAGATAACCATTCTCTTTTGCAATTTGTTTCATAATAGAAATTTCTCTGTTAAAGTTGTTTACTGACATTGGTATCGTAACAGCCCTATGTATCATTGAACTATATGCTGAAAGTTTGTGTGAAATTGGATGATTTGAATCGAATGGTATTGTCATATTTTTTGTATGTGTTGGTTTTCTATTTATAGACAGAAAAGTCAAAGTGATTATTTAATCTTGTGATAGATAAGTCTAAAAAGTTTATAGAGTTATTTTCTTCACATTCTACAGTAAACTTAATATTTGGATTCAAGTTATTTTTGATGAAATTAAAAAAGTTATCTAACTGTCTGGAGGAACCTACAAAACAAGAAAGAACATCGTCTACACATACCTAAACCAAAGCTTTATGTTATCTGCTTTATCTGAATTGAATATTTTCTTTTCAAGACTATTCATGAAAATATCTGCTAAAATAGGAGAAATCGGACTACCCATTGGAAGACCTTCATTTTGAAGGTAGAACTTTATTATCAAAGGAAAAGTAATTTTAGGATATACAAACGTTGAATAAATCCATTATTTCAGAGATGTAGAAGATCTAAAATAAAATATTGTTGGTAAAGTTGGGTTCCTCAAGCTGGAACTTATAACAATGCATAGAATTAAAATAGATCTTGAATCAGAATAATGCTATCGGATATGTATCCCCGCAAACATATAATTGTTTGAAGCTTTGTTGAACTTGTCATGTCATCTATTTTTTTTTTTTTTTAAGAAAAGTACGTTCAGTAAGAATTAAATAATGTAGAATGCTTTCGGATGTCAGTGGCTCTCAAAAACTGGGTCGCGTTTCTTAAGTCCACTATTTTGACATCTAGTGGAGTCAAATTAGCTTAAAATGCATTATTTCGGAACAACTAGCGGGAGGATGGATTTTTGAAAAAAAAACTTTTGAAACCACTTTGAAATATTTTATGGAAAAAAGTTATAAACTCGTAATTGGCGGCTAATTGTTTTTTTTTTATTTTTTAAACAAGATAAGGAAGATTTCTTCGAAATATTTTAAATAAATCAAACAATGTCAACACAACCTTACTAAAATTGATAGATACGTTAGAGGTTTTGGAGATCGCTGAACAAGAATACCTACAATGTTAGAAAAATTATAGTTTCAAAATTACTGATCCAAAATGACATGTTTTTTATATTTTTTTTTAAATAACAAATTTAATACGGCTATAATACCTAATAATAATAATACAAAAAAACTAAATTTCACAATATCTGAACATAAAATTCTCCATGCCCTCTTACTTTTGGTTACGTATCCCAGGCAGAGCCCAGGTGAACGTCGATCAGGTATCCTCATTATGCTCGATCTCTTTCTAATATTAAAACGATTTTTTTCTATCTATGAACACAAACTACACCAATAAGTAAACTGACATTCATAATTTCAGCATGAAAATACATTTTAGAAATGCATATTCCGTAGATTTACTAAAAAAGACGTAGGTAATTTTTTCGTAGGTACTTTATGCAAATTTTATGCAAACAATAACAACAAATGAGCAGAGATGGCAGCAAGTGATTATCAACAGACTTCGAATCGGACACACGAGATTGACACACGGATACCTGATATCCAAAGAAAATGCACCTCGATGTGAGAATTGCCAGTGCCACCTAAGTGTAGAACATATGCTAATAAATTGCCAGAAATCTACCACCGCAAGAAACAGTAATTTTATTATGGGAAACCTGGCAGAGATATACTAGGCGAAAACCATCAAATGTTAGAGAACACTTTGAAATACCTACAAGAAGTCGGCATTACTGATCTGTTCCCTATGATGATAAGTAAAGGGGTAGCTACCCATACCAAGGTGGTGAACTTGGGTAGTTAAATTTGTCATGCGAATATATGTCCCCCTCGATAACAAAGCCGACCTATTTCGGCGTTTTTTGCATAGATCTTCAATTTCCAAATTATTAGGCTTGTTACCTTTTTGATGGCCCACGCTGTATGTATAAATTTTCAGACTTCTAGTCGAATCACATTTCCATTTATGAATACCCTATAGGGTTTTCGCGCCTTACCCTGTGCATATTGTCTGTACCCTATACAGACGATCTTTACAAATTAGCCAAAAAGATAGACAACTATTTGCAGTTGTATTGCTTTAGACATTCATACTCTGAGAATATAGAAAATAGTCACAAACAACAGGCGAATTTAACATTTTCCTGCTGCTCGAGCATATAAAACTATCGGTCAAAGAAGCAGCAAAAACCTGGCCCCTAAAATATACAAAGTGGTGCCCAAAAAAATAAAAACGCTAATAACAGACCAAAGCTCAGAATATCAAGTAAAACCATGCGAATACTGAGTCTCTACACAATAAATACTAATGGTGATTCACAGCCACCTGGTCTTTTTAGTCCAAGGTTATGACAGTCATGTCGTGGGACACCTGTATCTACAAAGACAAATTGCCCTGATGTACGATTATATACCTACTTAACGTTTATACACAAGGAAATTGTTCAGTTCAGTTTCAGTGAGTTACCACAGATACCCACTTCATTGTGATATTGTTACCAAAAATCTCATTGAAACAGTTTATCACAGAAGCTATTATTAACCCGGCATTGGTCGCTAGGTGAATTGTAACACCAGTGGTCGCTAGCGAGCGTTTCGCTCCCATGTAAAATCAACAAGCAAATGTGCAATAAAAAGCACTTTGAATTACTTACAATACAGGGTGTTTGGTGATCGGACATCTAAAATTAAATTTACAAGACCGCATTAGAAGCATAAAAAAGAATTTCTAGATCAGGCGTTTTTTGCCTGAGTATTTCCTAAACAAAGCCTACCTGGAAAATGTTATTATTTTTTCATAAAACAAATAAAAATTTAAATTTAATTAAATTTTTGATGAAATTTTAATTTGGCTGCCTAAGTACTGAATAAAATAAAATATTTATAGATGATTTAGTTTTACATTTTTGGAAATATTTCCTGAATGAAGCCCGATCAGGACAAAGTTATTCTTTTTTATGCTCATGATGTGGTTTTGTATAATATGAAATTTTATTTTGGCTTTCCGATCACCGAGTATTAGCTATATTTGTTGTAGGTATTTTAAAATAAGGGGGAATAATGTTAACTTGCCAATATAAAATTTTTTATCTATAGGATTTTTTTATATTAAATAACACAAACTGATTCGATTCTTAACTAAGCTAATACCATATACCATAAAAACAACAAATAACTTCAGATAAAGAAATTACAGCAACCCTTGCATATGGCTAGCAGACCTAAACATAAGAGCAGTTGAGTGACATGGGTGGTCGCTAATGAGCGTTTAGCTCGCGCGGCGGCAACCACGGTGAATGAAGTGTCCATAAAAAATAAATTTACCCGATTTTCATTACAAAATCCTTTCTATATTTCTTCTTAAGGCTATAAACTAAGCTAGAAAAATCGACAAGATTGTACGAGTTCAAGTAACAGAATAATTACAGTTTAAAGACAATGGTGAGCTAAATGCTCACCTAGCGACCACTCCCGGGTTAATTGCAATTCGCCTAGATAACTCAGTACTCGTAGGCACAGGGTATATGCTACCAAGCCAGGCGACCAAATGACCTAAGCCAGACGACAAAATGACCTTATTAACATTGAAATATATCACGTTTTACTTCTAGGCAGAACAATATTTCGTGATAATATGTCCTCAGGCTAATTTATAAAATGGATAGCCAAAAATTGTATGCTTTTATAAAATATTGATGAACAAATAATGGAGAAACAATGTGAACGATTATAGTTAGGTATGATTATCTAGATGCATATAATAGGCTTGGTTCTGATTATAGCTTATTCTTATAGCGCTAGTTTCCAGACTTAATAATCAGTAAAAATGCAACACCTCCTTGAATTTGAATAAATTTATAAGTATGAAATTAGTAGCACAAACTTTAACTTTTATCACGACAGTTAATTTCAGCCAAATTTATTAATTCGTTTTAAGTTTGCGAGGATGAACTTTGTATCTTTGATCAAATATATGTGAATAACTGATGATTTGAATATGATATATTATTAAAATCGACAGTTATAAATTACTTGCGTTACGTCAAAACGGTGCTTGATACGGTAAATTTTCGCTATTCTGTCTATAGAGAAAATTATTGTTTGCAGTAAATTTTACTAACAGTTGTTTATATCCAAATGATACATTGCGGGCGTGTTATTATAATAGGCTGATCAGATCACTAGGTATAGGCACCTATATTTACCGTTTAGCCAGTTGTTAATAATATTTTTCACTGAAAATTAAATAAATTGTAGTGTTAAATTCTTATTGGTAGAGACGTAAGTTTAACACTTCCTAATTTTAGTCTATTTTTAAATTCTGGAGTCACAATATTCTTCTTGGGGGTTGACTGGGAAGGTAGGTACTGAATATTTTTTTGATGATAACTGTATCTATTGATTTATTATAATTTCAGATCTGCCAGGTTGGAGATTGTCTAATGACAATGACAAGCCATCTCTTTCATACTCCCGATGGTAAAGGACATAGAACCCACACAGCCTCGCCCGGTGCGATACCATCTTTCTGGCTTAGGTGGCGTAAGGTTGCTTTAAAGAGCTGACGTTTCGTTGCTGTGTCAGAGATTCCGGTCCATGGGGTAAGAAACAACAATATGCATGGATGGCGTCCCCGGGGTTAAAATTTTCCGGAGTTGAAAAAACTCGCCATTCCGATCTCCGGGCGGGGGCTAATCCAGGGGCACATTCATGCAGGAGAAAGAATAATAACACCGGCCTGAATGGGAAAATTTATATTCGACTTTTGCAATATTAGACGTTTAAACACGAATATAAATTCAGTACATCAACATCTTCAGGCAAATAAACCTCACATTCTAGCACTGTGCGAAACAAAAGTCCAAGCGTCGTCAAGCACAGTTAATTTTCTTTACCAGGATATGACTTTCATTCCCGATTTAGACGTAACTTCGGAATCGACATTTTTGTCAGAAGTAACCTCTCCTGCCAACGTGAGGAAGTCTTTGAGCCCCATGACTTTGATGACTTGTGGCTTAGGATAACATGTGGCTTAAATACTCAAACTTCACTGATCAAGAAGGCTTTGAAGCGGAATCGTTTACGATCAGCTGTGGTTTTACCCAGTTCGTTGATGAACCAACCCGCATTTTCGAATGCAAGGGAGAATTCGCTAGCCTTTTGGATCTGTTTTTGACCACGAACCCTCAAATATATACTATCACGGTGAAAGCCACTGGGTTCCTCAGACCACAAACTCGTCTCAATAACATCTTGTGTCCTACCAATTACCAGTATTAAAGAAGCAAGTAAACCGCGTGTAGTCTGGCACTATAGATCTGCTAAATGGGAAGAACTCAGGGAATATTATCGAGATTTTCCATGGAGGGGTGTTTGTTTCGGTTCTAAATGTCCAACTGTTTGTGCTAGGAAAGTTGCTCAAATCATCCTAACAGGCATGGAAGGCTACATTCCCTTGTCAAAAAAAAAACACTCCTCAAACAGCAAACCTTGGGTCAACAAAAGATGCAAGGAAGCTGTCGCCTGCAAACAACTGGCTTTTCGTCAATGGCGGGAGAGCCTCGACGGCATAAACCACCACAATTTCATCCTTGCTCGAAACAGATGCAAAGAAATAACAGATCAAACCGAGGAAACTCACAACCAAAGAATTAGGAACAAACTTATCTCCTGCCCTAACGGTTTGAAATCTTTTTGGTCGGTCACTAAGGCAGTCAGTCAGAACTTCACCAGATCCACGATTCCACCACTTACACGGACAGACGGGACTATCGGCGGGTATATTTTCTTCATAATCTTTCGTCGACTTTCAGGGAAGAATTCCGCCAATGATCCTTTCCGTGGAGCCCAAATTGTCAGACATTGTTTTCCCACAGCGTGTCATAAAGCGCATTATAGCCTCAGACCCAAACAAAGCTTTTGGACCCGATGACGTGCCTGTTATCGTACTTAAGAAATGCCCCTCTGAGCTGTCATCTGTTTTCTGTCGACTTTTCAATCTGTCATATAAAAAGGATATATATCCTTCCTGCTGTAAATGTGCACGGATCCAGCCTATTCCCAAGAAAGGCAAAAATACTATACCAAACGACTATCGATCAGTGGCACTGCGTTTAGTAATATCCAAGATTATGGAGAAAGCTATTAACGAACATCTTTTAAAGTACCTACTTGAAAGGAGCTAATATAATCAGCGACCGCCGATACGGATTCCGCAAACAGAGGTCAACTGGCGACCCCACCTACGTCACCGAGTTATGGAACAGCGCAATCGTCCACCATGGGGAGGCTCGAGGGGTTGCGCTTGATATTTCTAGAGCTTTCGACCGTGTCTGGCATGATGGACTGTTGGCAAAACTGCAGGCTTATGGCATGCCTGAGAAATTCTGCTTGGGACTTGCGAGTTATCTCGGAGATCGCTCATTACTCATCGATCAGTCGATGGAGTTCTTTCTGAGACCTTTTCCATCAATGCCGGTGTGCCTCAGAGGGATCCATTTTATCTTCGACTCTCTTTTTAATATTTATCAACGACTTACTTGAAACAACAAATAATCCAACATACAGTTTTTCCGATGACAGTACACTCATATCTTTTTATACTTTCGATGCGCGAAGATCTGCCATAGACGCACAGACTCGCAGGGAACAAGAAGTTGCCATACTTAACAATTACATACAATACATTCTAGATTGGGGCGATAGAAACCAAGTTCAATTCAATACTGGAAAAACCCAAGCAGTCATCTTCTCTAAAAAGGTCAACGTTTTGGATCCAAATATGGTGAGGGCGGGACACTCTCTTACTCCATCGTCATCTGTTCGTTTACTTGGAGTGAGCCTCGGGAGCGAACATGTCTTGGCATAATCATCTTGCAGGTCTAGCGAAAAGTGATTCTCAAAAACTTGGAACACTCTTCCGCGCGAATAAGAAATTTTATACACCACAACAGCTTCTCCTCTTATACGAGGCTCAAATCCGACCATCCTTGGAGTACTGCTCACATGTTTGGAGCTCAGTTCTCAAACATACGCTGAGATTACTGGACACTATTCAGAAAAGAGCCATCCACTTGATTGGAAACCCAAATTTGACAAAAAAATTTCACTCTCTCGAACATCAAATAAGAGTAGCTGACCTGAATTTTGTTTTACAGATATTTTTATGGAAAGTGTTGAAAAGACGTGGCCTGCTTGATTCCACCAAGAACAAGACCGGGCAGAAATACACGTCGAGCCGCAGACGCTCATCCGTATCAGGTTCAGCTCGTTACACCTCGTACCACCCTATTTCAGACTTCTTTTATGTATAGAACCGCATCACTTTGGAATAGCATTCCAAAGGGCGTGTTTCCCGAAGTATACAACCTGTAGCGATTCAAGGCCAACGTGAATCGACATCTCCGTTCATGCACCGCTCCCAGAGTGTCATAAGGATTTCCCTGCGGTGCATGTACATTTTCAATAATAAAAAAACTCGTCCCTGTCGTGTTTTTCGATAGGGACTTGAATATTTTATGAGCTTGAGGATGAATTCCTGTATGTTAAAATCCCCTAATTCTATTGCAATAAGTTTAAAAGCACAAAAGCACTTAGAAAAGATTTTCCAACTATTTCTCCAAAATTGTATAATGTAATTGAAACACCCGCATGATTTAGCATCCACTCGTCCATAGCTTTATTATAGTAACACTTAAATGGTCCAAAGCAAGTCATATCAAGTGGTTGGAGTTTGTGACTGCAAATGTGGAGTGGAGGTAATGTCATCAACATAATTCCATTTAGCTTACAATACTGCAACACTTTCACTAGTGTGGCTTTCATGGTTATCCAAAATCATTAATACTGGTACATATTAATACCGGTACAATTTATTGTATCGGTAACGTAACCTGCTTTAAATACTCTAAAAAGTATTTTCCAGTTATCCAACCGGCAGAGTGTGCTTCCCTTTTGAGCCGAGTGGTGCGCCATCTAGCATGTGCTGCTTGAAGTTTTTTTAGGTTAAATAGAAAACGTCAACACAAATGTACCGTTTGTACAGATAGTTGCACACATTGTCACTAAAATACCTCTTTTCCCGCTTGTTACTTTACCGACTTGTTTTTGGCCACATATGGATCTAATATTTTAGGGGGTGTCTGTGTACAGTTGTGACTGCAGGTTCATCACAATTAAATATTCGGTTTGCATTAAGACCTGTGTTTTCCCAAAATGTTTTCCCAATAATTATTGTTGTAATAGTTGTCAAAAAATATTCCAACATTGTGTTTTGTTGAAACTGGTTGCGCGGCATAAGCTAGTTGCTTCTGGAGTACGTGGACTTATTTTGTTTATAGCTCTAAACAATGTTAACCATTCTTCTCCTGCACATTTTTTTTGCTGCAATGACTATGGGATCACCGTTTCATTCGCGATTGCAAATATCTAGGTGAATAATCGTGTTTCTTTTGAAGATAAACAATAACCATAACCATTCAGTTAGCAACTGTTCTTCGTCATCTGAAAATATTTGAGAAAATCCATATGTCGTCTTTCAAGGCTGAAGTTTTTTCTGCGTTTCTCTTCGGTATTTCTATATTTCATAACCTATTTATGCAAAGCTGATTTGCTAACCTCATATTGACGAGAGCCTTCTATTACTTTAATTATGTCATTGATGACAGCTAATGCTGCACGATGAAATTTTTCTGCATTTTGCTTGTGATCTTGTTTACTAGCTTTGGAAGTTTTTGCATTTTTGCGAGGTCCTTTTTCGCCTCCATGTTCTGTATCCAAAAAGGCACACTGTAACTTTGACCTAATGCATTTTCTAATTTTTATGGCCATTCTTACATTATAGTGTTGCATAGTGGGACAGAGTCGTATGTTGTATACTGAGACAACTGTAACTGTCCCAGTACGCAACATCTTATCTCGTCCCACTATAAAACGCTATACGCATTTTAGGTTATATTATCAAATATTTGCAACATAACTCTTATAAATAAAATTGACAGATCACGGTGCTTGCCTTCTAAACACGCAATTCCACTTACTCATAAACAGTACGAAATGTAATTTCAATTTTTTTCAATAATATCGGAAACAATACAGGGTGTTCTACAAGCTCTATGACAAACTTTGACAGATGGTAGGTTGCTTGATTTTAAACATATTTTTTTAATAAACATGGGTCCGATTTGTTTTTGTTTAGAAGTTACAAGCATTTAAAGAATGATCGTTTAAATGCAGATCTTTATAGACATTTCTTAGAACACGACCTTTTAGAGTTTATTGATGACGTGCAACTCAATATTATTCAAAATATGTGGTATCAGCATGACGGTGCACCACCACATAGAGGAAGACAAGTTGCTGCTTGGCTAAATGAACATTTCCCGAATAAATGGATAGGTCAAGGAGGTCCAATATCATGGCCACCTCGTTCTCCCGATCTGAATCCTCTGGATTTTTATTTATGGGGACACATGAAGCAGCTGGTCTACCATGTTGAAATCGCTACCCATCAGCAGTTACTTGAAAGAATTCAAGATGCAGCTAACCAAATAAGAAATGATCCAAATCTCATTCTTCGAGTGACCGAATCTTTAGTTCGTCGATGTGAGGCTTGCATTCAAGCTGAGGGTGGACATTTCGAACAATTTTTATAGTCTTAAGTTTTGTGATTATCATTTAATTTAAATTTTTATTGTTGATTGTTAATAAAGGTTAAATGCTTGTAACTTCTAAACAAAAACGAATCGGACCCATGTTTCTTAAAAAAAAATATGTTTAAAATCAAGCAACCTACCATCTGTCAAAGTTTGTCATAGCGCTTGTAGAACACCCTGTATAGGAAGGCACTTAAAAACTTCGATGCCACATGTACACAGCTTTAGATCGTTATCATATCAATCGACTGAACTGTTTGATGCGAACAATTCATAGCCCGGCATTACCAATGGTAAGGATATTACCAATGGCTCTAATGGGTTCAGAATTTAAACGCTATTTTTACCGCTAAAATTCGATTTGTCTCACAATGCAACATGTCCCACCTATGGGCTACTCAACTTCATTTCTGTAATTTTTTCTGTATTTATAAGGATAAAATTCAAAAGTACTTTTTTGGTTCCTCTTTCACGAGGTTATATTTCAAGGAGATGGGCGAAAGATGTATTTACGCCCTGTATAAATTATTAGGTTTGTATAATTTAGATTCTGCTCACCTGGAAATCACCAACTGATGGTGGTTGTGACGCAGCTACTGGACTTCGCTGAGGATTAACCGCATCACTGCTACTCAAAACTGTTTCTGGGTAGTAAATTTCTGCAACTAAAAGACTTGACCATCTCGGAGAAGACAAGCAACCACCATCCAAGTAATGACACCTCGATTGAAGACATCTGAAATAAGAATCAATTTTAATCTTTCCAGCTTAAATCTAAGCATATAAATTTCTTGGACTGTTTCAAATTTTTTTACCCCACAGAATGAAAATATCCACTGCATTTATACTAATAATAACTAATATTATTAAAAAAGCCCCAGATGGTTTTGCATTAAGGAGTATTTGTTCAAACAAGATACTATTCTATTTCACCTTTAAGAAGACATGTTTTGTTTGAGAATTGCGGAAGTAACAAATTCCGAAATTTACCAAAATTGAATAAATTAAAAAACAAAGGGCGTGTTCTTTTATTAAGTTGTTTTAAATTAAACGATTAACAGCGGGTATTATAAAGGCTCATTAAGTTAACGGGAAGATTTCCGTGGCCGTTTCTGAAGAAGGTATCGACTCAGTATGGAAAATGTTGCAATTTTGTCATTCTTGGCATGAAAGGGTTTACAAAAATGTCAACAAAAGTAATTTGACGTCAATATTAGCTTCAAAAACGAGCACAGAAATCTGCCCGTTAACTTAATGAGCCTCCATAATACCCGCTGTAAGTGTTTTGTCCTTGGAATAATCTCTGAAGGTGATTGACAATAATTCCTTCAAATACCTTTCTGAACGTAGAATTTGACGCTCTTTTCGAATCCGGGATCAAACATAGAGGTTCTTAGTTGTTACAAAAAATTATTTCACATTGAAATAACTTTGGTCACGTTTAAGGTCAAATTCAAGATGTCCAAGAAGACCATTCCACGTCCCCCTCTAAACCCTACAACTTTTATCTAGGATATGTTTTGATCGATGGCTCCCCTAACGAGATATTCAGGTGAGTATTTTAAAATGGGACACCTGTATAATTCTCCTTAAAAAATTATGTTTTTTTATTCGGCTGAAAAATCAGAAGGTCGCATTTGCGGTTTTCATATTATATTTTAATTTTACTACCTCTATTGATTCCTCTCAGAGCGTGCACCTTTTCAATATTTAAGTAAATTACTAATTTTATTCGCTCATGTCAATTAGGGTTTCAATCCAGTTTCCTATTAAACAAAATGATTTCCTTTCCTTTAAATTTTCTTTTCGTTGTCATGAAATAAAATTCTGTTTTTGTTGAATCGCGTCAAAAAGTTCGTATTTTGATTGTCATTTCAGTTTAAAATTATAGTTTTTTACGCACTAGTGCTTAAAATTGACTTAAAAATTCCAATTTAATGCAAGTTTTCATCAAGCCAGAGTTACTTCGACAATATATAAAATACGAATTGCTAGGGTATATAAATTGTAGTTTCTTGGCAACTTAACGAGCGGTACAACACGCGGTGCAAAAAAGTCAAACTCAGCCTTCGACCTTGTTTGACAACTCTCGTACTTTAAACACTTCTATTTTGCAACCTGTATCACAAATAGCTATTACCTATGTAATTAAAACTCACCTGGTAACCTCTACAGTCTGAGTGAAATACCCTTCATAAGGAATCTGCACGACATATCGCCAAACACCTTGATAGTTTTTAGCGAAAACTGGAGTGGCGTACTCCACTTTGGCTGGACAAGGTGTCGGTGGTCCTTCATATTTGGGAGGCGGTGAATCGTCTCTTCTCTCCACTGGATAGTACGCGGAAGGACGTACAGTGGGTGCGTATGATTCTCCGTTAATAGCGTTGTAAAGCATACACAGAACACCTCCCTGGTCACAGAACTTTCTAGCTTGGCGAGAAGACTGGTTAGCTGACTGCTTTTTGTTGATATAATTTTCGTCTTTTGAGGTAGTGTTGGAAGATGCAGAATTTGTAGAACGTTTGACGCGTTCGTTGTCTTGATATGAAGTTATTCTAAAACAAAATAAGATTTGATATAACTTTTCTGTATTTAAATTATATAAAAGTTGCACTACTTTATTAGTTTCAAGAATCTAAAACAAAATCTAGAATAGCTGTAGTTGGTGCTTTAATTGTTGCTTTAGTTATTTATGATGTGATAGATTTTGGGTTTCATTATGTTTTTCTTTTAAATCGAAAAAAATTAAAAACAATATGCCACCATAAGAAAAACGAAACTTTATCCTTATATAAAATCGAGATGTCACGTACAAGGTTGAAGCCTCGAAATGCGCGCGTCGCGCACCGCTGCCAATGTTAGAGTGTAGAGATCCACCACGCGAGAAATCTTTCGGTAGATGGCGCGAAAACTGTGTAGATCCCAGAGATGTGAAGGGCGAGGCCTCGAAATACGTGCGTCGTGCACCGCTGCCAATGTTAGATTTATGTTAGAGTGTACAGTGACTCTAAACAATACAATGGTGACACCTACGCGAGAAATCTTTCGGTAGATGGCGCGTAAACTGTGTAGATCCCAGAGATGTGAAGGTTGTGGCCTCTAAATACGTCGCAACGCGAGAAATCTTTCGGTAGATGGCGCGTAAACTGTGTAGATCCCAGAGAACAGAGATGTGAAGGTTGAAGCTTCTAAACAATACAATGGTGACATCTACGCGGGATATCTTTCGGTAGATGGCGCGTAAACTGTGTAGATCCCAGAGAAGTGAAGGTTGAGGACGCAACAATACAATGGTGACACCTGCGCGAGAAATATTTCGGTAGATGGCGTGTAAACTGTGTAAATCCCAAAGATGTGAAGGTTGAGGCCTCTAAACAATACAATGGTGATACAATAATCTACGCTTTCGGTAGATGGCGCGTAAACTGTGTAGATCCCAGAGAAGTAAAGGTTGAGACCTCGAAATACGAGTGTCGCGCACCGCTGCCAATGTTATTGGATGTAGTGTCGAAAATTTCAATGCAACATGTTCCATCAAGATTAGTATTTACATAAACAAGAAGTAGATTATGTTGTGTGGTTGAAGATCAGTCTAAGATTCAAGTAAAGATAATTAATATGATTCGTCGTTGAAAGACACAGATCAGTTTAAGAGTCAGATAAAGAATATGAATAAGATTCAGATAAGAGACAACACCGTACAATTGTAAGTTAGGCATATGAAGAATTGCAGATGTAATAGGAGACGAGTAGACAATATCGCAGACCACTTAGATGTATTAGAGATATTAGAGTTCAAAATGTGCTTAATAGACAAAGTTGAAGTTTGACTATCAATTTAATATTCTGAAATAAACGAGTCCTTTAACATTCATTATTAGTTAGACTCGGGGGAATCCCATACGGTGAGTGTACGGTAGGTGCCTGTTCGATAGAGCCGAGGCCCGAGGCCTGAGTAAACAGGAAACAGTGATTGTGGTTCCCTTTTACAATAATAATGTTCAATAATATAAAATATGAATAATAATATTATACACACCTACCAGAATTATCATAAAATGCCTGTACGATAAGGGAGCATAATATGTTAGTTGTGAAGATTCTCTTCAACTCGGGGATTACTTCAGATAAGGGCGCGCGTATGCGCGCCTTCATGTCTTAGTGCTATAAAAAACCAATGAACTACTCAGCCTTAAAAGTTTTTAAATGTCAAGTGGATAGCTCTTAACGACTTATGTATATGTATGTAAGTATGTATATGTGTGTATATGTAATTATGTATACAAAATAAATAAATCTCGATCGATTTTTCAGTTTCTTTAGGATATTTCAATAATGACTTAAGCTAGCCCTAATTTTGTTTGAGATAGGTATAATAATCTAAAATAAGTATAAAATAGAGCAATCTTCTCTAATTTTACCGACTTCGTATCTCTTACCGTTTTCGACATCATTTAAACCTAACCGATTGAAATGTTTTAGTCAACAAATATTCCCAATGAAAGAAATTAAAAACTGCAATCATTTTTATTGTAAAATGTAGAGGGCGTCACCTGCGGTACCGTGAACACATTCAAAACGAACTATCTTTCTTGGGCTACTCTATATTTAACTTTTAAATAAAATTTCTTATTCTCCAACGTCTTTCACAAAAAAAGGCATACGTGGTAAGTGATGATTTGAGCAGCCGTTTCTGAGATATCTGGATTTAAGTAAATCACTACATGCATGGCCAGGTCTAAATAAGTAATTATTAATAATAATTGTAATAATTGAACACAATTTGAAGCGAAGGCGTTGAATTAAAATTATTTTACTGAAAGTGCTATACCAGGTTTCAGGTGTGAGCCACTTCTCACATTATGTCTGTGGTCTGTGGTGCGCGTGCTGTTGAAGTTCACTCAGACATATGGGTCCACCCTTTTTATCGCAGGAGTCCGAACGGCACTATTTGAGAAGTGTTACTAAGCAGAGTACTAATACTATACTAATACTATGCGGTGCTTTTCCATTGCCTTCCTCAATGTGGATCCCGATTTTGGCTCGAGAAGCACAACAAATATTTTTCGGCTGCTGATGAGTTTCGAAGCAAGGTCTACTGGCTGGTGGACGAACGCGCTATCCACTACACTACGGGATGGACCCACTTAATGAATTTACATCAACGAAATCACTGTCACTAAAAACCAAATAAGTAACGGGTGTCAAATCGAATCTAAAAAACAATTCAAGCATACATTTGAACAATTATTATTATCAAACAATTTTCAAATTCACTTTAGTCATGGCCGTACAGTATACTAATGAAGAAATGACCGATATGTTATTGGTTTTTGGATGTTGCCAAGGGATTGGTTTAGAATCTTGCAGAGTATACAGTGAACAATTTCCGAATTGTCGCTTACCAAACAATAAAATCTTTGCGGCAATTATTGAAAGACGTCTTCGTGAAACTATAGTAGGTTTACGCCTGTTTCAATTAATTATGGTCGTTCACGTTCGATAAGAATTCCAGAGGTTGAGGAAGATATTTTAAATAGGATTGAAGAAAATCCTAAGCTCAGCAGAATGAGCGTAGAGCTAGGGGTATGCAAAGATACTACCTATTAAAAGGGTGACCAGAGAACAATTATTACTGCACCTATTTCATGTTGAACGGGTACAAGACCTTTTACCCCATGATTATCAATAACCACGTCTAGCTTTCTGCCGGTTCATCCAAGAACGCAGAAGTCAGGATAGGAACTTTACACAAGAAATTTTATTCACAGCTGAAGCCGGTTTCACGCGTAGTGACATAACTAATTTACACAATGAACATGTCTATGCTGGAGAAAATCCTCATGCGATTAAGTAAGCCATTATCAGCATGAGTTTAAGATCAATGTGTGGGCAGGAATCATAAACACTTTCATAATTGGTCCTATCATTTTACCACCTCGACTTAATGGCGAAAATTATTTGGAACATCTGCAAAACGAACTACCAAACTTGTTTGATCCCCTGCCCTTGGAACTTCGAAGACGAATGTGGTTTATGCATGACGGTTGACGGTGCTTCTCCACATTTTTCGCCTAATGTACTGATTATTTGAGCAAACAGTATCCAAATAGATGAATAGGTAGATGCAATGATACACCCACAAATTGGCCAGCTCCATCCCTGATATGACACAGTTGGATAACTTATTATGGGGAACTTTGAAAACCCTTGTGTATTCTAGGTCAGTAGATAGAGTGAAGGTTACAAGGTGAATTAAGGAGACGTATTGAAACTGGAATGGACGTTTGGAGAAATGATCACGAAATGCTCCAAAGAGTTCAATTTAATTTTTTAACACGTATTAATCTTTGTATACACGAAAATGGAGGTCATTTTGAACATTTGTAAATATCTTTTTTTTTATTACATTAAATTAATTTGTTGTTGATAAATCTCTTATCGACTGTTTTAACTAGAGTACTTATAAAGTTAAATAGACATTTATGTACCTACCCCTGTAGCAATTGCTTATTCAACATATATAGTCGTTTTTTGTAGCTTTCAGTGACAATTGTTTTAATTCAACGCCTTCGCTTCAAATTGTGTTCAATTGTTATAATTATTTATACCTAATTACTTATTTAGACCTGGTCATGCATGTAGTGATTTACTTATAGCGAATTCGAGTTAAGGCCGGTTCCCACTTGTACGACGTCCTACGACGCGGCGCGTAACCGCAAACGTCGTCTCCAATACTTCGCATGTAAACTTATGTAGGTGTTCCCACTAGCACTGCAACGGCACGACGTTGCCGCAGCTTCCCCCCTCTGACTGTCGTTGAGCGTTAGAACGGACCTGTCGCAGGCTATCGAACGGGTTTCGAATTATTGTATCCAATAACTCCCGATCATATTTGCAAAAAGTTTCTCAGTTAGTGTAGGTATGTAATTTAATGAAACGTTGTTTAATAATAATAATAATAATAATCATAATAATAATAATAATATAATATAATATATTATATAATCATAATATATATATATATATAATAAGTAATATAATCAATTACATTATACCTATAGTGAAAATAAAATTATACATCCAAAAAATGAGTTAGTTATTTATTATTGTTTTTAAGGAAATATTCGTTTATATTCAAGGTGCATAATAGTATTTCTGCAATAATAAAAAATTTGTTTCCGAAGAAATTTTTTTAAAGTTGTGTTTTTCATAATGAGATTGATTAAGAGATATATATATTTTTTTTTCGAAAAAAATAAGAATGAAATGTTGAAAATCTTGAATTTATGGAATTTTTGTTTTGTGAAAGTTGAAAGTAGGTTTTTCCAATACCGAATTTGTGAGTTTTATTTCTATAAAATTGCCTGTTTCTAAACTGCAAAATCACAAAAAAACATACCACTTAATATTTCGAAAAGTGAACGTGTTTTGCCGGGAATTCCGACAAAATTTGTTCGAGATTCACCAAAATATGTCAGTATAGTGAAAAAATTAAATGTTTTGTACAGGTGGCCAGAAAGTGCTAATTATTGAAATTTTAAAGTTTTGCTCATTTATCTCAGTGTAATTTTAAATTTTCAATATTCTGACAAGTTGAAGACAAGTATGAAGACAAGTTTTTTTTTAATGTAACACGCTTCAATAGCGATCACAAAAATTATTAATTACTGAAAATTCTCATTAGCATTCATTTTTATATTTTGTTTTGCATGGGTTCCGATATTGTCGATTATATTTGTGGAATATACAAGGTGTCCCATCGTATAGAATTCTCGCGAAAAGTATACACTTTATAATTAAATTAGAGTATTTTATTCGCGACACATTCATGAATAATTTAATTCTCTATAATCTGGACTAATCAGCATGTTTGTAGTGAGCTTAATTAAGCGTGCAGTCGCGAAAAACTAATTAAGCGACGAAAAAAAATCTGATTTTTCTTATATCAATAAATTTAGGCAATTCTAAATATCATTAGAAATCCGCCTGTGAAATTAGAAATTGAAAATTTATAAAGCAAATGCCATTAATTGCAGATAATGTCAAATCAGGCAAAATCAGACATAATTTATGACGATTTTTGTTTGTAAAGCTATTAAATGTGGTGAAAGGTACAAAAGATGGTAAAGTGTGCTAGTTATTTACGACTTAGTTGAAAGTAAACATTTTGCATTCTCCTCTAAAAAGGCGGATTATACAACAAAACTGCTTGTTCACAGCATGTGTTTAGAGTTGTAAATTCTAGCTGTAGTGAGGGGTTTATAATAATAATCATAAACTTTATTCCGATTTTATGTTCAACTTTGATGGCAAATTACTCAATTATGGTTAAAGATATCGATTAACAAATTACTGTTTCTTATAGAAGAAACTTTTTTCTACAAGTGTATGAAAAATCATTGAGATGCGATTAGTATTTCGATATAAAATCGAGGTCGAAAATCGAAAGTCACATTTACATAATTTACCCAAAATGATTACATCATATCATAGTAGGTTTAATGTAATCCACGTATGTAAATTTTCATATAAAAATTTTAATTAGAAATACCTTTTTTCGCGAGAATTCTATACGATGGGACACCCATAACAGTGAAAATACGTCTTTTCTTTTTTTGAAATTAGTTAATTTATCTAAAAAAGTAATGTAATAGGGTAGTAACAAAGTAAAGTGAAAATAATGTTACATTAACAAAAATACACATGTCTCACTAGTATTTTTCCACCGGATACGCGTCGGGGACGAAATCACATCTCGAGCTAAAATCTATCACTTTTTTCTCTTATATAATAAATAACTATGATTTTTTTTTTCAATTTTATTATTTTTATTTAATGTAGAAAATCGGAATTTCTGTAAAATCTGGCAACGTAGCCACATTAAAGCATGCAAACAACTCAACGGTATTTAAAAATTCCTTCGCCCAATTGAGCTGTAGGATTATAGGCCCCCCCGTCGTGCCGAAGGGTCACTCAGGTAGTTTCGCCCAATTGAGAAACGCCGGTTATCATCACGTGCATACCGTAAAGAATTTTGATTTTTATTGTAGCATATAACATTCTTGCGCATCAAACGCATAAATAGTGTATTTTTATTCGATCCAATTATGAACACTTTCCCCGCTTTTTTGATTCACTTTCCGAAATTTTCCATAGTATTAGCTGAGTGGTTTACTGTGATTTCATTTCACTTCGTTTGAACACGTTCCTTAGAATGGCTTTTTAAATGTAACGAACAAAAAAATCTGCCAAAATTCAACAGTTTTGTCCCGTTTCCTATGCCTATACTGGCTAACTTTAAGCCATTTCCAAAGGGATGCCATTTCAATTTGTAATTATTTATTGATCTAAATTGTTGCTACGAGTTAAAGTTAGTATGATATGTATAATATGACAATGTTTGTTTAATAAAATGTTTAAAAAACACTAATTTTTTCTTCATCCGAAATCAATATATCCGCAATCCAAAATATAAAAAAGCGGCAGTTTTAAAGGTAAATTTTAATTCATGAATCGTTTATATGAATAATTATTATTGCTTGCACCACACCTAGACAATTATTATCTTATAAAAGCAATTAAAAAAAATTGTTAACACAGTGTTAGTACATAGGTATAAAGGGTTGTCAGTTAAGCGCGCGTCGGTCTATAGCTCCTAATACCGGCGTTTCTCAATTGGGCGAAACTACCTGAGTGACCCTTCGGCACCACGGGGGGGCCTATAATCCTACAGCTCAATTGGGCGAAGGAATTTTTAAATACCGTTGAGTTATTTGCATGCTTTAATGTGGCTACGTTGCCAGATTTTACAGAAATTCCGATTTTCTACATTAAATAAAACTGAAAAAAATAAATAAATAATATTAATATTTGATGTATTATTTTTTTAAGTTCTATCAAATACATCAAGCCCTTAGTGCATTTACAATTATTTTATACTATACTTACCTATACAGCAGAAACATGAAACATTAATAGAAAAGTAAACGTCGTTGCTATACCTACTCAAATAATCCATAAAAAGCAATCAATTACTTGATTGCTTGAATAATTGATTTATCATAAATTTATCATAATTTTCAATTGACTAGGTTATTGCCTTTGAGAAAATCATGATAAATTTTCACGATGTTGTCAATTCCATGTTGCAATAATTATACTTTAGAAAAGTATTTATTTGCAGAAGTCATTCAGTCTGTTTCAAATTTCTTATTTTTTGTTTACACATCTGAAAGTGCTGTGAAAAAATACCATTGCAATGACATACCTACCTAGTACCTATAAGGTACTCCACCGGAAGGATAGAAATAATAGAAAGTTGTGTTAGAACTCCCTAATATTATTTTAGTCGAAAATGTTTCCTAATTTTCACGAAAACGATCGATTGAACGATTCGATTGCATACTTAATAATAATTAATACTTAAAAGCAGAAAAGACTTTTGTTTTAATTATTGAAAAATTATTCATTTAATATTTCTCTGTCAAATAATTAGGGGATTCAATATAAAATTAATCATTTCAACATATGAAAATTCCTTATCCTATAGGTATGTGATAATAGAATTAACATTTTTTGTATGGGAGAGGATGATTTTCTACTACCTATTTTTTGCATTTCCTATACGTGCCCTTCAAGTGTGTCACGCATGTTCATTAACACCCTACGTATTGAAAATTGTAAATATGATTATTATTGTTGCGATTTAGTTTTGAAAATAAATGTGAATTATTAAAGAGAAGTTTAATTTTTAAATTTTATTGATTAGAAGTAGTAAATTCCAGAGATATTTTGGCATTGGAATTGCTTAGATTTAAAAACATGGTGAGTTTTCAGTGGAAAATATGGAAAACACGAAAGGTCATCATTTTGTTACTAAACATAAATCATAGTTCGTTAATACTATTCAACAATCCCTTGAATATAGTAAATGATAAAAAACTTCTCTCATTGGCCACCCTTTAGTGTCGAACAAGTAGCAGTTATTGAAAATAAATCTGGCAACACTGCTATATATATGGGCAAGGCCACACATGTATTTCTTTGTCTGTCCAGTTATCTCTTATAATCCCCTAGTTTCTCGTTTCTCGCCCAATTGAGCCCTGGGATTAGTGAATAACATAATCCTTCGCCCAATTCGGTATCGCCCCCTAATACAATGGGGTTGCGAATTTCGTTCATAAATCAATCTATAGATACTTAATATTTGTAAGTCTATTTTATAGGAAAATATTTTCTACAAGGTTGCCTAAATACGTGTGGCTTTATGAAAGTCATGTTTTTTGAATTGGACACCCTGTATATATTATTACATTTTCGGATTTTCTGAGAAAATCCAATAAGAGTGGTTTTCAGTTTAGTTTAGAGTAGGCCATGAGTTAAAACAGATGAAAATTTCCATTTTCCATTTTCAAAGCAGCTTACATTGAAAACGGCACAAGACATCGGAACACGACTTACCTATATGTCGCTATTTTAACTTTTCAAGTGTCACTTACAGTGTACTTGAAATTTTCATACAGCGGGTGATGAAAATTTATTGCATCTACATCATAGGATAAGACGTAAAAAGTTAAAATATATGCAAGCCGTTTTACTATATCTTAAGCCGTTTGCAATGTAAGCTGCTTTGAAAATGGAAAATGGCTATTTTAATTTGTTTATAACTCATAACCTAGGTACCTACTAAATTTAAACTGATATTTTGAAAACCATTCTTAATGGATTTTGATTTTCTCAGGAAATTCGAAAATTTAATAATATACCGGGTGTCTTATTTAAAAAACATGACTTTCACAGAGCCACACTTATTTAGGCCATTTCAATAGTAATTTCAAATTTTAAAGAAGTATATTTCTAATTGAGATTTTTAATTTTTATATGAAATTTTATACAAATTACAAAGTAATTTTGACTGTCCAGTTATAAATGGTGTTCCAGTTTGTAGATTCATTATTATTCCAGTTAACGGTAGAACAAGTAAAAATAATTATACTTTTTCTGCGACGGGCTAAAAGTTAGACATTTTTTCCCCTTCATGAGGTATAAAAATGCCACTTACGAACTGGTCCTTAACGGGGAAAAACGTATATTAGCAGGGAAAAAATGAGTAGGTACTCTTTTTCCCGACATGGCGACTTAGGTATACCTACTATTGACAATCAGATATCATCAAATTTATACCAAATATAATATACATACACGATAGTTACACATTATACACAATATTATCCTTAATGTTCATATTGACATTGTTAAAAAAAATTTCATAGCAATTACTATACAAATACATATTATTAAATTCATTCATTAAATATAATTTTCAAAGTAAAAAATAATAGCAAATTCAAAACTTTCTTTCATCGGTTAGTCACAAAAAGTAATTGAAAATTTTAAATAACATTTATTACAATGTGCAACATTTTATTGCATTTCATTTCAAATGAACGAATACAATATTTTCACGAAAGTGGATAGAGGAGCGAAAAAATGAGCTCCGGAAAAAATATACCTACCTTAAAATTATATTTATTACTGAAAATATAGACGAGTAGTAACGAATGAGACAGACTTGTTATTGTATAGGCGTTTGACTTGTTTATTTAGGACTTGCTTTAATGGTAGGGCCATAAATCTTTCAAGTTTATGAATGACGACGATCGACGACATTTACCTGGGAATGGCTCCTCGACTATTGCGAGCGGCAAGCTGGTTTAGCCTGGGGCAGTTTAGCGAAGTGTCGTGCCGTTGCAGTGCTAGTGGGAATACCTACATAAGTTTACATGCGGACTATTGGAGACGAGGTTTGCGGTTACGCGCCGCGTCGTAGGACGTCGTACAAGTGGGAACCAGACTCAGGGTGAAATCCCCCCGCAATTCTGTCGTATTGCCGCGTTGCCGCTGCCGTGCGGTGTCGTACTAGTGAGAACCGGCCTTTGTGCGCACCGAGACGGAATCTCGTGTTCGATTTGTAGGACTCCGTTCCAGTGCTTTTCGTAATCGTATTCGAGTTAAAGTGAACTCTAACGGTGCATATCGTAATTGTGTTCGAGTTACACTTGCTCTCTGGCAGTGCATAGGAAAATATGTTCGAGTCGTATGGCGGAACTGTCCCGGAGCAAAATAAACTGCACTGTCAAATTTGACGGTGCAACGGTGCACTCCCGAAAATTTAGAGGTTAGAAATAGCGGGAAAATTAAATACTGATTCCTTACTGAGTCCTAGTAATTCCTTAAACCAAAAATTTGTGGATAAGTACATTTTACGTATTGTATGAATTACAACTTATTACAATAATTAAAATGGATCACGCCTTGTAGTTCCACGACTCTGTTATACTCGTAATAAGAATAACATCATAACAACAAACAACCTTGATAGGTATAGGATAGGGATAGATAGAAGGCTATAATGAAAAGAAAATGCAGACTGGAGGGAAACTGGATTGCACACTGCACTGCACCGGTGCATGGCGCTCTGGCTCTGGCTCTGGTTCTGGCCTGCCCTGACACAGTTCGGTTCCATACAGAGTCGAAATGCGAAAGTTCTGCTCCGGAGTGGAGCAGAATTCTGGGCAGAACTGATTCAGAGACAGATCGATCTCGCTCCGAGCAAGTGCAACCAACTCGAATTCGCTATTAAATCCAGATATCTCAGAAACGGCTGCTAAATCAACTCTTAACGCGTATGTTTTTTTCGATGAACGACGTCGGAAAATAAGAATTTTTATTTAAAAGTTAAATACAGAGTGGTCCAAAAAATATAGTTCGTTTTGAATGTGTTCACGGTACCGCAGGTGGCGCCCTCTAAATTTTAAAATAAAATGATTGTAGTTTTTAATTTTTCACCCCACAAAAGCCCCTCCAGTCGAATATTGTGAAAATACACATATTATACCAATTATTAAAAAAGTTATTTAAGAAAAACGGAAACCAAATTGAACTTTTGACACCCTGTAACTCCAAAATCATCCACTTTTGGAGAGAGATAAGTTATTGGGTTAGATCGGCTTATTTAGGCCTCAGCAATTTGTGGTAGCATTTTTTCCGCACCTTTCAGACTTTTTTTTCCTTCACCGAGAAGGAAACATTTTCCCCAAATGATGCGTACTTTATGTGTGACACTGTACATACAGAGTGGTCCATCACTTATGTCCAACCCCGAAACAGACGTTAATTTTAAAGATAAAAAATTGAAACTTTGAGGATTCGTGATAATTAATTTTTTATTCATCCGGTCATCAGCGATAAAAAAAACTGTAGTTTGGTAGTAAAGTGGCCAAAAAGTCGATTTTTCTTCAATACATCGGTAAAAATAAAAATCGATGAATAAAATGAAAATCGCTGAAAATAAATATCAAAAAACTGATTACAAGCCTTCAATTAAATAAAATACATAAAATATGGAAATGACAGGTAGAATGATTGATATATGGCAGTAAGAAAACTGACTGAGATTCTGAAGAGGCTAGGTGTATAGCTCAAATCTTATGTAAACATCTTAAGTAAACAGTCATAAAAGAAACCCGATTGGAGTTCAATGGCACGCTGCATTGGGTATTCTTATAACTGCTTGAATATTATTTATGGTAGGTACCTACCCTCTTTAGATCGGCGTTTCTCAATTGGGCGAAACTACCTGAGTGACCCTTCGGCACGACGGGGGGGGGGCTATAATCCTACAGCTCAATTGGGCGAAGGAATTTTTAAATACCGTTGAGTTGTTTGCATGCTTTAATGTGGCTACGTTGCCAGATTTTACAGAAATTCCGATTTTCTACATTAAATAAAATTGAAAAAAAAAATCATAGTTATTTATTATACAAGAGAAAAAGTGATAGATTTTAGCTTGAGATGTGATTTCGTCCCCGACGCGTATCCGGTGGAAAAATACTAGTGAGACATATGTATTTTTGCTAATGTAACATTATTTTCACTTTACTTTGTTACTACCCTACATTACTTTTTTAGATAAATTAACTAATTTCAAAAAAAGAAAAGACGTATTTTCACTGTTATATATTCCACAAATATAATCGACAATGTCGGAACCCATGCAAAACAAAATATAAAAATGAATGCTAATGAGAATTTTCAGTAATTAATAATTTTTGTGATCGCTATTGAAGCGTGTTACATTAAAAAAAAACTTGCATGGGTCCTAAATTGTGCAATATCTTGGAAACAGTGCGTCCTACAACAAAAATATAAGATGACTTTTCTCTTCTAAACAAAACGGGGTATGTACCAAACATATCAAATTTTCATTAAAGTCCGTGGCATAGAAATTTTTAAATAAAAAAAGTAACAACGCACCCAGATCTCCGCCACTGAATTGAAGAATTTTTTATTGGGAGCATCAAATCGTGTACTTCAATTAGTACAACTGAAAAAAATTCCGAACTATTCTGATACGCCAATTATTAGATTTAAAAAAATATTAATTTTTAGAACTTTATCACCCTGTATTTCGAAAACTAAAGCTCCGACGACCCATGTCCCATATCTGTAGGAAATTTTATACTACCTATTTTTTGCATTTCCTACGTGCCCTTCAAGTGTGTCACACGTGTTCATTAACACCCTATACGTATTGAAAATTATAAATATGATTATTATTGTTGCGATTTAGTTTTGAAAATAAATGTGTATTATTAAAGAGAAGTTTAATTTTTAAATTTTATTGATTAGAAGTAGTAAATTCCAGAGATATTTGGCATTGGAATTGCTTAGATTTAAAAACATGGTGAGTTTTCAGTAGAAAATATGGAAAACACGAAAGGTCATGATTTTGTTACTAAACAATAAAAAATCATAATTCGTTAATACTATTCAACAATTCCTTGAATATAGTAAATGATAAAAAACTTCTCTCATTGGCCACCCTTTAGTGTCGAACAAGTAGCAGTTATTGAAAATAAATCTGGCAACACTGCTATATATATGAGCAAGGCCACACATGTATTTCTTGTCTGTCCGCTTATCTCTTTTAATTCCCTAGTTTCTCGTTTCTCGCCCAATTGACCCCTGGGATTAGTAGATAACAAAATCCTTCGCCCAATTCGGTATCGCCCCTTTAGATAGGTCAGTTTTATTACTCTACTATACCTATACCAAGCATTCTACCTGGCATTTCCATATTTTATGTATTTCATTTAATTAAAGGCTTGTAATTAGTTTTTGCATATTTCTTTTAAGCGAAATTTGATTTTATTAATCGAGTTCTACCGATCTATTGAAGAAAAATCGAATTTATTTTGGTCATTTTAACACCAAATTACAGTTTTTTATTGCTGATGACCCAACGGAACAAAAACTAATTAAACTGACTATGCCATTCTGTGGCCCTATATTAATTACACAAATCCTCAAAGTTCAAGTTTTTCATCCTTAAAATTAGTCTCTATTTTGGAGGTGGACATAAATAATAAGTGATGGACCACCCATATGCGTTCAATGTTCAAAGGTGAGTTGCAACTGATAATTTTTCGTAAAACATTCTGTTCCGAAAATTTTTCCCACAATAAAATATTTGTACCTGTTTGACTTCCCCCCTGCTTCCCCGAAATAGAAAATATACAGGGTGGGCCACGGTATACGAAACGGAAGATTATGGCCGTGTCTCTGGATTTTAGGATCTTTTTATTTTTGGAGTGGATAGAAACCCGGCAGAGGTACGTTTTAAAATTATATTCATAATGTACAGGGTGTCCCAAAAGCATGAAACATATCAAAGTTATGTTTTTTTAAATGGAATGCTCCTATGTTATTGCATTTTTAGATTGTTTGAAAAAAGAAAATAAGATTGGCTTTTACAGTTGGTGTTTAAATTCAGAAGTTTTCGAGTTACAAACAAGTGAAAATCGTCATTTTTCAAGTTCAAGGCCCTGTACAACGAAAACGGCTGAAGATAGAGAAAAACGGCTTACATGTCCCTATTTTAACTTTTTATGTACTATCCTATGGTATAGAAACATTTGTGCTTTCTTTGATTTTTTTATTTGGTGACGCGTGGAGAAATCTCAGAATTTTTCAAATTTTTTATCACCCTGTATAAACATTTCATCTACATCGTAGGATAGTACATGAAAAGTTAAAATAGGGACATGTAAGCCGTTTTTCTGTTGTAGCCATGAACTTGAAAAATGACGATTTTCACTTGTTTGTAACTCGAAAACTTCTGAATTTAAACACCAACTGTAAAAGCCAATCTTATTTTCTCTTTTCAGACAATCTAAAAATGCAATAACATAGGAGCATTCCATTTAAAAAAAAACATAACTTTGATATGTTTTATGCTTTTGGGACACCTGTACATTATGAATATAATTTTAAAACGTACCTCTGCCGGGTCTCTATCAACTCCAAAAATAAAAAGATCCTAAAATCCAGAGACACGGCCATAATCTTCCGTTTCGTATACCGTGGCCCAGCCTGTATACTTATATTAAAAAAAAACATTATTACAGGGTTAGCTAAGCGCACGTCTGTATTCATTACGAGGTACAATTTGTCTACATTTGTCTGCTACAGGTACAAAGAGTCTACTTTAGGAAAATATTTTCGAATTTACAGGGTGGCATAAATAAGTGTGACGATATGAAAGTCATGTTTTTAAGCAAGTATTTTTAAATTTCCTGACAAAATCGAATACAGGTGGTTTTCCCAACTGGAACTTCGATGGCTTACATGTCTCTATCCTAACTTTTCATATGTGACATCCTAAATCATAAAATCCTTAACAAGTCGAAAATATAGTAAAATATACGTATTTCCGACTAAAATACGTCAGAATTTGTAGTTTAAATTTCTATGCAGTGTGATGAAAATTATCAGATTTTTCATCACCCTGCAGACAAATATAAACTACATAATAATTATGATACCACATGAAAAGTTGAGATAGGGACACGTAAGCCGTTTTCCGATATCTTGAGGCATTTACAATGTGAGCTGCGTTGAAGTTGGAAAATACAATTTTCACTTGTTTATAACTCATAAACTACCAAATCGAAGTGCCAAATGGGAAAACCACTTGTAGTTATGGTTTGTCCAGTGAGTGTTGTCACTGGTGTGTTGCCACACTAATAATCCTGACTAAACAATTTCTTTTAATTTGATTTGATTCATCCACTTATTTCTAAGTCGAACCAGTTGTGGTGTCACAATTTGCATCAGTGGCGTGTGTTGAGGAATAATGAATATCATATAAATATATATAACCTATTTTGACAAGTTATTGACGAAGTAGAGTCTTGAAACTTTTTGATAACAAAAATATATAATGCAAGTAAGTAAGAATGATAATTATTGTTATAATCATGATAAGAAATATCATGCATTTGCATATCTGCTGGGTAGCGTTTAAAGAAAGCATACGACTTCCGTTTTCTTTTTCTGAAGTAAAATATTCCAGCAATTTAACCACAAGACCACGTCCTAGGGATTTCGTGTAATGTTTTGTAGTTCTTTGCGAAAATATACCCTGTCCGTTTTTTTTCAAGCCTTAGAAAAACAAGGCAATAGATTTTTAGGCATTCACGCAATTAATAAGTTACTCGTAGCTTATCACATCGTAAAATATCACAGGTAATTCTGCTGAATTCGTATTAAAACTGTCACTATCCGATCAGCTAGACGATAATCTTATCGTATCAATTTAAGCGTATCAAGACGCGAGTTATACTTCCGTCTCACTCTCGCTCATCTTTTTAGAATTGTTGATGACTTAAAACGTTTTTCTGACAATACGTCCCAATTTAACTCGATTGACTATGCAATGCAATAGAACGAGTAAGAAATATAACAAGATGATGTATCCTAGTTATCACAACGGACAACTCTCACTGGACAAACCATATTCCATTTTGTCAGGCAATTTAAAAACTATAATAATATATGGGTGTCTTATTTAAAAAAAAATCCTTGCAAATAGTTTATAGGTGAATGAAATTTTGTACCTAATATTTTTTCAAACTAACGATATCAAATAATAAAACTTGGAAGAAACATGATTACTATAGAATTTTTTATACAACTGAAAAACTTTTTTAAAACGACCAAAGCTCATCAGTAATCTGTGCAGTTTTACTGGCTGTTTTATTTAATAATTTAATATTACTTACGTGTTCTGCGAAATAAGGTCATCTTGCAGTTGTGCAACTTTTGGCAATGTCTCATCCGCTTTTAGAATTGGTAATGTTCTACTCAGGTATTTCAACGTCATATTTCTGATTAATTCACTGAAAAAAAATCCTATATTAATTCAGTATTTTATTGCTAAGTTGACTAAAGATAGAATTATTAAGATGTGTGCAAAAAGTATTAGGGTCACAATGAACAATATAATGTTCGTGATTGAATTATTCTCGAATTTCAAGAATCAACTTAACCTCTACATATAGTTATACAAGGTTGTCTAGTGGTTAGTACCATAACTTGAAGGGCTTGTAGATAGAGGTAAAATATGAAGAAAATTCAAATAAATTTTTTTCCGAAAATATTTCTTAACCGAGTGTCAATTTTCGAAACTGTTTTTTTATTGCAATTTTCTATAGAGTGGACCAATAATTCTGATTTTTTTTACAGGATTCGCATTTAATAACCCCGAACCCGCATTTGGAAAAAATTTCGCTATTACCGAAGCAACCAGTGTCGTAGAATCCGGGGTCACAGGACACCTTTTGTCTCGTAAAACAAATCTGAAATGTTTTTTAAATTTTTTTTATCGTTTTTTCGGAATGATAGATTAAATTGATATAAAAAAGGCATACTTATAACATTTCGATGGAACGCACGTTTTCGAGAAAAATTCAAATGTAATGATTTTAAGATTTTTTTATTTTTATATTCTTTTTGTTCAATAGTCTAAAATAAGTACCATAAATTGAAGGACTTGTAGATATGTTTACATTTACATTTACAGGGAGATACATTTACAAAACAGGTTTTTCAACACCCTGTATCTCGGTTACTAAAACATTTTCGAAAAAAAATTATCTTGTCACATGGTCTGGTTTTCTACGGAACCTGAAGTGTGATTGAGATTATCCACGTCAATCCAGACTCTCAAGAGTAGGTCTAAGCAGAATTTACCTAACTTCCCTGCTCACACTACTTCAGCTTCCGTATTGCATTGGATTGCCTCGGGGGGGAATTACCGCTTCCGCGAACCGCATCGAAAACCAGACTGTATGAAAACACTCTCAGGTCTTGTGATCTGGTGAGACACATTTCGTCAAGTGTTGGATGTTTAATGATAAAAAAAAACATTTCATAATGATTTGTATAAAATCAATATGTTAATAAATTATTATACTGCACAAAATTACGGGAACACTTTTCGGGGTTCCCCCGCTGACAAACAAATAACTAGATTTTCTCAAAATTTTACATAAAGCAAGCAGCAACGATATTCTTGAAGTTCTTCAACTCCCAGGTCTGTACAGGTTGAAGCGCGAGAACCTTTTAAGGCATTCATAAATGGAAAAGTCACTGGACAACAAGTCTGAAAATTTGTACATATTATGATTTCAGTTTTGACGAGCTGCACTAAAATACATAAAACCCTAAATCACTTTCGGTTATACCGGAAGCTGCCATCAACTCTTTTGTTTTAAATAGAACAGCCTGTAGGGGAGAGGAGGGTGAGTCGCCGAAGTGGATATGTTGATGAATTGGTGTAAATTAAGTAAATCTAGAGGTCAACACCAAAATTCAATCCGAAGCTTGAACCTTATTTCAAATGAAAGGTAACCAAACATGTGCAAAGTGTTGTAATATCGAGTGCTCAGAAAATAGTGTTTATCACATTTTGGGTAAGAATCGAACTGAATTTATTGATCGCACAAATTAAACTCTTGGTTTTGCATACCTTTATGTAATTTAATTTCTATTAATATCATTATTTAAACCGAAAGTCTTCATAAATCTTCATATTTGAAATTTTATTTGTAGCTAACTTGACGAATAAGGTGGGATGATAAGATGAATTCGTCATCTTACACTCCACAATTTTTTTGGTGCAATTTAGATTGCACATTATTCCATATTATTATGTTAGTTTATGTGAAAAGATGGGTAGAACATATACAGGGTAAGTCATTGATATGGGAAAGCTCGATTGCACCTACACCATTAAAGATATCGAAATGAACCAAAAAGTGCAGTTTGTAAAATTATTTTCAGATACACAGGATGGCCCAATATCGCTGTACGCCATACAACTTTGTTATTTTAAATAGGACACCCTCTATATTATTACATTTTCATATTGTTTGAGAAAAGTCAAAAAGAATGGTTTGTAATGAGCAGTTATGAGTTATAAACAAATGAAATTCGCGATTTTCCATTTTCAAAGCAGCTTTTCTTAAAAACAGCTCAAGATAGAGGACAACGGCTTACATGTTCCTATCTTAATTTTTAATTTGGTATCCTATCATGTAGCTGAAATTTTTATACCGGGTGATGAAAATAATCAAATTTTTTACCACTCTGTATAAAAATTTCATCCATCCAATAGGATACCGCTTGAAAAGTTAAGATAGGAACATGTAAACCGTTTTTCCATATCTCGAGCCGTTTTAAATATAAGCTGCTTTAAAAATGGAAAATCGCGATTTTCATTTGTTTATAACTCATAAATTGCTCATTACAAACTTCAACTTTACAAACCATTCTTTTTGACTTTTCTCAAACAATATGAAAATGTAATAATATAGAGGGTGTCCTATTTAAAATAACAAAGTTGTATGGCGTACAGAGATATTGGGCCATCATGTGTATCTGAAAATAATTTTACAAACTGCACTTTACCCTCCCATTTACAACACTTTTTGGTTCATTTCGATATCTTTAATGGTGTAGGTGCAATCGAGCTTTCCCATATCAATGACTTACCCTGTATACGAAAAAACTGAGAGACAATCGTGGAGAGCATGAAAACAGCTATGAGAGATGTTCAAGTGAACGGAAAAAGTGTTAATCCGGCCACTAAGTCGCATAAAATTCCAGAGCCAACATTTATCCCGCAGATGAGGTAAAAGTTTTCTGATGACCCAGTCTGTCCGGACTGTGTCTTAGACATTGACCGAGTCACATAGTGTTGAAGTGTAGAAAATATATACAAGCCACTCGAAAGCTACTCCAAGCGATACACTCAAAAGTTGATATCACGCCCAAGTCCCTCACTGATATTCTTGCCGTTTCAGATCTTGATATTTATAAAGCCTTGGTTAACTTTCTTATTTCAATTCATGTAACTCTTTAATTCTCTATTAATACACTTAAAACTTATTTTTCCATGAATTAGCCTCCTATTCCGTCTGATGAAACGCTCTGGAAATGTTCTGTGTCTAATGAACAATGTCCGAGGTCAACCCAATCTTTCACACAGATGAGGTAAAAGTAATCTCAATTCTTTGTCTTTTTAACATAAAGCTAAAGTTTGATTTTTATGCTTTTCCCTCTAACGCTGGACGTTTCAAAACAACGTTCTCTGAAGAACAACTGCAAAGTTTATATCATAGATAAACGGGCATTTGATTTAACCAAAGTAATTTTTGATTATACCGAAAACCGTAAAATTCCACACAGGTTTAACACCGAAAAGAAAAAGGTTGGTAGACATTTCTTTGAATGGTTTATCAAAAATTTCAATTTGTCTATAAGAAGTCCTGTAGCCACCTCTCTTGCCAGGCTTATGGCATTCAACAGAGAGAATGTCAACAAATTTTTTGATGCATTTCGAGAACTAAAACAAAAGTATGCCTTTGAACCACATCAAATTTATAACTTAGACGAAACAGGTGTTTCAACTGTGGCTACAAAGACTCCTAAAGTAATAACTCCTAGGGGAAAGCGTAGAGTAATAAAAATTTCTGCTGCAGAAAGAGGCACAAATGTTACAACAGTTTGTTGTATGAATGCAATCGGGTCATTTGTTCCGCCTTTTTTAATTTTTTCCAGGGTTAGGATGCAGCCAGCTTACATGAATATTACGCCTTCAGGGTTCAATGGCGTGTGGCACATGAAACTGGCTGGATGACTGTTGATACGTTTGTAAAATACTTGGAACATTTCATTCAGCATGTAAGGTCTAGCAAAGGTAACCGTATATTACTTTTAATGGATAATCATGCTAGTCATGTTACCCTGCAAAGTTAGATGTCCTAGAAAGAAGTTACCTTCATTTATTATTTCTAGAACTCCAGTTAAAGATGTCTTGGAACAAAAGCAACTTAAGAAGCAAGAAATAGAAAACAAATAGCTTCTAAGGGAGCATACAAAAAATAAGAAAATTATGCAAAAAATATTATAAGAATTAGGAAGAAAAAAATCTGAACTGAAGAAAACAAATAAAAATACAAAGCGTCAAATTAAATTTGACGACTCCTCTGATTCCACTTGCTCCACATAAATACCCTATGTCGATAACGATGATGACATGGATTTAGAAATTGAAGACAATGACAAAACCAGTACTATATGTGATGATATAGGCAAGGACAATGAACTTTGTTTTCAATGTTTTTCTTGTAAACTTTGAGTAAACATTCTGAGTGCACAGAATTTTCTTCAAAAGAAGCTAAAGTCAAAAAATGGCAATGTTATCGCTGAGATAATTGATTAATAAATATAAGAATATTCGTTCATTTGCTTATGCGTATTTTGGATTGTATCATATTTTCTTAATAAGTTACCTTATTATTTGATAGTTCGTTTTTACTGTCTTATATACGTCAATTCACCCACCTAACTTCGCCAACTTAGCGACTATTATGTGTAAAATGACGAACGCTACAATTTTTTTTAATTCACCAATTTTCAAAAAAGTACAAATCTTCACAGGAAAAAAATATATAAATCAGTTAAAGTATGTACCAATTACAGTAAGTCTGCAAATATAGGTATAATTCATCGTAATGTATCCCAAAATCACATCAATTAGGAATATAACCTTAACTTCGTCAACTTACCCACCTATCCCCTATATATTATTATTTTTTTTATTATTTGGAGTAATATTTGTGCAGAATCTAATATTGAAGCTGCGTGCTCTAAATTTTATGATATCTTATTCAACATCTTTGAGATCACTGTGCCTAGAATGAGGATTTATTCTTGTAGACGTACATTTCCCCCATGGTTTAACGGACATGTCATTTCATTATTGCGTAGAAAACATTGTGCTTTTGTTAAGTACAAGAAGTTCAGAACTTCCTATCACTTTGAATTGTATAGGCTCTCTCGCACCGCCTGTAAAAGAGCAATCAGTGTCGCGCATAAGAATTATATTGGAGAGGTTGAATCGCTTGTTTCTAGGGAGCCTAGGAAGTTTTGGAAGTTTGTTCAAGATAAAAGTAGGAACACTGGAATACCTGGTTTGATGTCATTTAATAATATTGAGCTGAACACTCCTGAGCTCATTGTTAATGGGTTTGCTGAATATTTTGGCAGTGTTTATGTTGATCCTATAGATGTGCCTGCTGCCTCTTACTCCCAGCATATAGATCGATCGGTTTGTTCTGTCAGCGTGCTGGGTATTCCTGAGAATGAGATTCTTGCAGCTCTGGGCGAATGTAGGAACTCGCTTACCATGGGTATTGATGGGGTGCCTAGCTTTTTGTTACGTGACTGTGCTGGTATCCTTGTTAAACCTCTTTTTCATTTATTTAACTTAAGCATTTAGAGTAGCGTTTTTCCGAACATCTGGAAGAGAGCTTTGATATGCCCTATTTTTAAGAAGGGCGACGTAAGCAGTGTCACTAATTATAGGCCTATATCTATACTGTGCAACTTCGCAAAGGTTTATGAATCTATCTTGTTCAAGAGAATCTATTCCTTGACAAAATCTCGATTCACACAATTCCAACACGGATTCATGGACAGGCGTTCCACAGTGACAAACTTGGCTTGCTTCTCACAATATGTCGCTGAGTCCATTGACTCGCGAAAACAGGTTGATGCTATTTACCTGGACTTTATGAAGGCATTTGACCAGATTGATCACTCTATATTGCTGCTTAAGCTATCCTCTTTTGGTTTTGACAGGTCACTGTTGAGGCTCTTTCAGTCATACTTGGCTGGTAGAGAGCAGTATGTTAGGTACCGGGGTGTTAGCCCTGGGATGATCAGTCCCACATCCGGAGTCCCTCAGGGCTCCAACCTGGGGCCTCTGCTGTTCTTGTTTTTTATTAATGATATTGTTGAGGTTATTAGTTGCGAAAAGTTATTGTTTGCTGATGATCTAAAGCTATTTAGGATTGTGGAATCGTTTGCGGACTGTCGGGAGCTGCAGCGTGATATATGTTCTGTTAGCGAGTGGTGTTCTAAGAACCGTCTATTTCTTAATGTGCCGAAGTGCTCGGTGGTGAGCTACACCAGATCTCTAAATATCATTACTTTTGATTACATGGTGGGCGACTCATATATTGAGCGGCTAGAGAAGGTTAGAGACTTGGGCGTCCTATTTGATAGCAGGCTATCTTTTTTAGCACACATTGATGCTGTGGTTGCGAGAGCTTTTAAGGCATATGGTTTTATTTGCAGAAGTTGCAGCGGTTTCTCAAATGTACAATCATTATGCATTCTGTTTTATTCTCTAGTGAGATCTATTGTTGAGTATGCTAGCATAATCTGGTATCCTATTTACCAAGTACATATTACTCGTATAGAGTCCGTTCAGCGATCATTTTTGAAATACCTATGTTATCGGTTGGATGGTCGGTATCCTCCGAGAGGTTATGATAATAATCTGTTGCTGGCTAGATTTGGTTTTACTTCTCTGTATGTGAGGCGGGTTACTGGGGGAATTAAGTTTCTGTTTAACTTGCTTAATAACTCCATAGATTGTAGCTTTTTACTTAGCAGGGTTAATTTCCTGGTGCCTCGTCCATGTGCCCGATTTAGCTGTGCTTTTTATTGTTCATCCAGTAGAACAAATGCATTGGTGAGGTCACCGATCAATGTTATATGTGAGCTTTTCAATGCAATATCTGCTATGTGTGATATTAATGCTGATACTTTTGGCGTAATATTGGCCTGCATTGTTGCAAAGTATAATAATAATAATAATAATAATAATCCTTTATTATCCACTTTTTAACAATCCTTTAAGCTCATAAAGTATCAACAAATAAATAAATACTCAGTGGAAAGTAGGTAGGTTCAGATTCAGACTATCATAATAAAAATTATGACATCTGATCTACCATCTGCACCTTTAATAATAATGTAACAAAACATTATAACACATAAGGCTTACGGCCTATTATTATTAATTTATACAATCTCATAACAAGAGAAAAAAAAAAAAATTGTATACAATTCCTACTAGTTGTTAAATGTTAATATTAAATGATTATTCCTACTAATCTATAGCCTACAGCCAGCATAATAAATTACCTTAAACTTTAATACATTTTTCCCTTTGCTTCTGGACCAGACACTTCAGTCTCTCTCACATGTTAGATATAATTTTGAAATCTGGAAAGGGGATTGCTTCAACCACACACTTCCGCACGGCACTGACCCACAAACAACTGTTTATGGATTTTTTTTTTGAATGACACACATGACAGTCCGAATGTTGTTACCTTTAACCTGTTCATAGTCGACGCAACATTATAGGAAAATGATCTTTTATACAATTCTTTACTATGAATTGGTATAGTTAGGATGTTACGTCGTCGTATGTTCAGGTTATGCACATCTGTCCTGAATGTCAATCTTTCTAGCAGGTAAGGAGGCATCTTGTATTTTATTACTTTATAAAAATAAAAATAATGTAATACCTAACTAGATCTTACTGTACTCTTCTCTGCTGTAAATGTAAAATGTATATCATGCTTTTGTTCCTGTAAATGGGTGTAAACCTGCTGGAATATATTATTAAATAAATAAATAAATAAATAAATAAATAAATTTTTTCAGATTTCCTCAAAAAATTAAAAAGTAGCTAATATCAATGATAAGATATTATATGTAGGTACAAAAATTCAGTTTTATATCTGAAAGGCAATACTAAAGATATTTCAAGAAGGGGAAGATAGGTATGAAAGAAATTATTTTTTTTTAAGAGGGAGCATCGGTCTTAACTGTGTAGGTAAGACATAGTCGCTCCACTCTGGTAATTTGTCTTTGAGCACGAACTTTTCAGCCACACACACTTTAAATTATATTATTTGCCTTTTATTAAACGTTCGATCGCTTGTTTTACTTTTCACAGACATTAGAAAGTGAATCTGAAAAGCAAAGCGGGCCGAGGTGAGATTCGAACCCGCGATATATGGCTCCGTAGCTTAGCGGAGTTAGCCACTAGGCCACGCAAGTCACTGAAGTAAATGACTCCTTCAAGTTTCCAGAATTTCTTAATAATTTCCAGCTACCGAATAATTACCTATGTACTTGTGAGCTTGGATGTGGTGCCTCTTTTTAACAATATACCTATAGAATTAGTATTACAAATTATGTCAGAGAGTTGGGAAAAAATTGCTGTCAATTACTCGGCTATCCCTCAAGTGAGATTCATGAACTCGACGACCAGTCTTAAATCGGCATCTGCGTATTGCTGGCAATAAATGCTGTATAATCTTAGACAATATAATAATACCTACTTACTTATTATGACTCAAGACTATACTTACAAGGGATAGGGACTACCCATCACATTTTGTCCCATAGGATTCCTAGGAATAAGACCTTTATTGAGATCTCCACACAGGTTGTGAGGAGAGACTTGAGGAGTCCTGTCTTGATCCTCCCTGCAGCTTACTGGGGCGTAAGAATATGGCGGCGGTCGTACGCGTGGCGGCTCGGCGTTTGGAGACTCCACGAAAGCATAGTAACCTTCAGGAGGTTCTTCTTCAGTTGTGACGGTTTGATTAGGAGGTTCTGTTATCGAAAAGGTTTCTGTGCAGAAACAGAAGAGCTGCAAAAGAGTGGAAGAACACAAAATTAATTCAGACTATTGAGATTCTGCTTTCGTCATACAATAGAGTGTTATTTTTCACGCAAATATGCTTTGTAAAAATATTTGTTGAGGGATCAATAAGTTAATATCAATTAGTTTTGCAGAAATTTCTAGCTCTATTTTAATAATAATAATTCTTGAAGTGTCCAAAGTAATTTTCTCACCACTTCGTTGTTATTGTTGTTAACTTCGTTGTTAACTTTTGCTGCTTATTACAATGTTGAAAACAGCAAAACAATTTGAAAGCAGTTCATAAGACTATCAAATTCAAAGCTCTTTAAATGGGTTATTATATTATTATAATAATTATATTGTCTGGAGAAAATCGAATTAAAATTCCTCACATGATTTGCGTTTATTGGTGGCTTATGAGTTATAATAATTAAACAAGTTACAAATCGATTTTTTTTCGATCTTTAAGGCAATATTCATCGGGACTGCCTCAAGATATCGGGAAATGTGGTTCCCATAGCTATCTTAACTTTTTGACTTGGTGGCTTATTGTGTACTTGAGATGTTACTTGAAAAATTAAGATGCGGGGATATTTACACCTTTTTCCGATATTTTTAGTCGTTATTGATGTAAATTGCTTTAAAAAGAAAAAATCGATTCTCACTACTTGTTTACAATTTTATAAGCTACCTACTCATTTCAAACGCAAACCGTAAGCCATTTTAATTCGATTTTCGTCAAACAATACGAAAATGTAATCATATACAGGGTTTCCCATTAAAAAAATCACTTATTTGAGAATATCTCATGAAGTTGCATTTGTATTGTTTTTTTGTTTTCACTATTGTAATAAGCATCAAAAATTCCTCTCGTTTGCTAATTTAACTTCGTAGCTTCAATAATAACGTAGTTATAGTGAAAAGATAACTTTGGATAACCTATATACCTAACGTATACATCAGTTATCTCCTGAAAAGAAAGGTTTGATGATGATAAAAGCAGGGAATTTACTTAGCTAAACGAAAATATTCTTCAATCAAGTTCAGTTAAAATTAGCTTCATCAGATTCATCGCGTTAAAAATATCTATAAATTATCATACAGCTACAAATACCTACAAGGAATATAATTACTGGCAAAGAAAAAATGTGTACTATACATTAGAAAACAATTTCGTTCAACTTTCTCAGTACAGGAAAGTCTACGAGATTGTAAAAACGTTAAATAGTTCTTTGACTTCGATATAAATAGTTTAGTTTTGCATGGTCAACAAGCGTGAGCTTTGTCACGTTAATAAAAGTTTACTGACAACGAAGAGCCTTCTCAAAAAATTGTTAGGCAACAATAAAAGTTAAATATGTGAGCATTATAGCTTTATCCGTGTAATAACGTAATGGTCACGCGGTTTTTATGATAAATATTTTTATAGTATCAAGTGTTTCTGCGGCACCTGATATTCATCTGGAGAAGTGATTCAAATTGCAATAAGCACTCAAAGAATAGAACACACAAAGATGTTTCATAATCATAATATTCATATTTCTTCATGAATGTCATTGCATGTAACATGTTTGGTATCTCTAAGTAGGTTCAATAAGAAAATGAAAATAATTATATTAAAGTTGACATAAAAAGATACCTACATATTATAGTTAACTACTAGAAGTAAAATAACGTAACTTGAAGAAACAGTTCAATAATGTTTTTTAGGTTTTAGATTTGGTCAAGACAGTGAAATTAAATTTACAGTAAGTTAGGTAAAAAAAGTAGTAAGCCTTCATTATGTCACCAGGTGATATAATATAATAAGCGTAGGCATGCATCTGTTACCTACTTTTGCAGTCACACTGGCTAGAAGAAGTAACTACAAAGGAAGGATATCGCGTGATCGAACTGTTCTCTTTGTGGCCATCTACATTAGACATGCTTGGTACGGGTTCAAAGAGTGATGTGAACAGATATATGGTTTCCATTTTAAATAGGATTATGTTACGATATTATCATTAATGAATTCTAGAAGGCAAACGAAAAATAAGAGCAACATTTATTTAACACATCAGAATTCCCGTTATATTTTTGGTTGGTCTTTCCTAATTTGAAATGTGGAATGGGTATTTGCCCCTCAGGTAGGTAAATATAAATTGGGTATTGACCCGGTATTTACCCTTAGGATATTTACCCACCCGAATAAATACCCATAGTAATTCTGGCTAAATGCGCAACAAAAAGTACCTAAACTGCCACTGGTAAATAGCCTAAAGAAAAAAGAAGAACAAAACAGCCTATGTAACTGAAAAAGCTGAGTAAGCACCAGCTGAGATGGGCAATTGGACTTCTAACAGGACACTGCCCACTAATGAAGCACCTCTCAATAATAGGAGTGAAAAATATCCCAGATTTCAGGAGATGCGGTGAGGGGGAGGAAACCCCATACCACCTAATGTGTGAATTCCCAGCACTAGAGGGAACTAGACTTCTAGTATTTGGGACCAAAATAATAGCAGAACCACAAGAAATAGAACAAGCACCCATTTGACTCATACTGAAATACTTCTGGGAAATGGGACCGATGAGATAATTATCCAAAGGGGTACAATAAGCGCAAGCTTTAGCACAAGGGCTTTGAATATTAACCTACCCTAGAAGTAATAATAATAAAAATAGGCTGTTGTATACAGTCAGTTCTTTTTATATCTCAGATAGTTCTTTTCAGAACATTCATTATTTCCTTCATTCTTCAAACGATTTCAAGTGCTATTATGGATAATCCAATACCAACTACAATTAAGACGATGTTTCCTCCAAAGAAACGTTCCCGCTCAAATTTTGGCCACCTGTCTCTGAAAGAAAAACAGTGCATTTTGAATCTATATAAACAGCAGTTGAGCGACGAGCCACATAAAAAGATCAGTGCAACTGTAATTCAAATTTGTCTGGCATCCATTGAAGGGTTAACCCTTCAATGATTGACTGAATTGACAAAATTGACAATGAGGACTGAAAAGTCTTTCAGGAAAAGGGAGAAGACTAATAATATTACATGTAGGATGTCAATAAGGTATTTTGGAAGATTCACTGCTATGTTTTGAAGAGGAAAAAAAGTGGAGGGGAATTTTATGGGAATTTTTCATTCCCATTTACAGAAAGCTCATCAGAGTACCTGTGTGTTGCAATAAAAACTTTACCTATGATGTTATGTCTGTATGTTATTTCCTTTGTTTATAAAATGTATGTATACAGGGTGAGGCGCGAGAACCTTAAGGCATATTTATATGGAGAAGTGTTAGGAGTAGAAATCTAAAAGTTTGTACATTTATGATTTCAATTTTGACGAGCTAAACTAAAATATTTACAACCCCTCACCATTTCCGGTTATACCGGAAGTTGCAATCAACTTTCTTATTTTAAATGGGACATCCTGTATATTATTGCATTTTCAAATTGCCTGGAAAAAAGTAATAAAAATGATGTTAACAGTTCAAATTTGTAACGACCAATTAATGAGTTATAAACAAATGAAAATTGCAATTTTCCATTTTCAAAGCAGCTTAGCTTGAAAATGGGTGAAGATATCGGAAAACGGCTTACATGTCCCTTCCCTAACTTTTTATATACTAAGCTAGAGTACCTACAAAAAAAATCTTTTTTATAGGTAATTTTTTTTTTGAAAATAGCTGATTTTTCATCACTTTGTATACAAATTTCATCAACACCATAAGATACTACGTGAAAAGTTAAGATAGGGACATGTAAGCCCTTTTCATCTATCTTGACCCGTTTTCGACCTAAGCTGCTTTGAAAATGGAAAATTGCGATTTTCATTTATTTATAACTCATAAACCACTCGTTCCAATTTTGAACTACAAACACCATTTTTATTAGATTTTTTCAGGCAATCTGAAAATGCAATAATATACAGGGTGTCCCATTAAAAATAAGAAAGTTGATGACAACTTCCGGTATAACCGGAAATGGTGAGGGGTTGTAAATATTTTAGTCCAGCTCGTCAAAATCGAAATTATACACATACAAATTTTTAGACTTCTACTCCCAGGACTTCTCCATATAAAAATGCCCTAAGGTTCTCGCGCCTCACCCTGTATGTTACCTTTTCCAAATATTGCGTAAAATAAAGTATTTTCAATCATTGAATATGAGTGCTACTAATTATTACCCTTAATATTTTAGGAGATTTCTAGAAATGATCAAATTCATTCTATTCAAGAAAATTATGAAGCACTATTATTGATATATGCAAAATCACAATGATTTGTGATGATGCTGTAAAATCTTTCCTGAAAACTAGACTTTCCTACACCGAATAGTTTACTCCTCTTAGTTTAAAATAAAAGTATAGTCTTTTCGGTTCTTTCGTTGAGTGTCTTTGCCCACGTCAGTTTGTCATCCAGTAAAATTTCCAGATATCTTACTTCGGATGAGAGTTTTAAGGTACTGCCAAAGAGGTATGGCAGATTAAATCACCTTAATTTGCCTTAATATCACCAGACGGAGCAACTTGAATTCGATACCTAATAATAATTTATATTAGGCGTGTATTAGGAATTTTATTTTCTCGTATCTATTTAAAATTCTTTTATTAGACTACAAAATCGTAAACAAGTTCATTAACCACTTTAGCTGCATAATAATTCCATGGATAAAACATAACAGGTCTCCGTACCACGGTTTGTCATTTTCAACAAATTAAATGGCGTTCAACAGTTACCCAAGAATTAACGGTATGTCAAATACTTAAGTTTTGCGGAATTTACATACATGGCACAAGCAGTGTAAGGCGTTACAATATCATGGTAAATCCCATCTTGACTTGTAAGATGTTCCACTTTAAAGAAATGAATTTCATTAACAACTAAATATGTTATTAAAATAGCAATTCATCATGTGTACTCTTGCAGAAGACACTCCCATGTCTAACGTTATTATACTGAAAATATAATTCATATTTCTGTTTCTTGTGATTCCATTTGCGATTTGCACCAATTTACTTGGTGCATTGACCTAGGTGAGAGACCATTTAAGCGCAATTCAATTCATCGTATACAGGGTGTTGTGAAAAAGTAGGTCAAGCTGTTAGCCAGAGATTGTTTGGTCAAAAATCAATGGAACACTCCTTATTCTATTTACACATAGACGTCGCATTTTCCAGATACAAAATGTTTGAGGTAAAATTTGAAAAAAAAAGTTTTTTATTCGTAACTCCGTTGTTTCTTGAGATATTCGGTTGAAATTTTGCATGGTACTTACTTTTTTATTATGCCGGACCACTTAATGCGAAATTTTGTAAAAAAAAATAGAAGCGTGTGAACAGTGAAAAGGGGTTACAGAACACAATTAATCCCTCCCCCTCCCCGCTATCACAACTTTTTCCTGAACACGCCTCCGATTAAAATGTTTTGTGATTGTTATTTTTTTTTTAGATTAAGCGTTCATTTCTTTTATTGTCTCACTTTTTCAAGATTTTGATTTAGCGCTTAGTTAACGACGTATTGCAGTTAAATAATAATTGACTATAATATGTTACAGACATCTAATTTTGATTTTTGAAAATAATACTAAACGTCGGCCGACACTTCTATTGTCTACATTAGCTGATTAGCTGCAGCAATACCTATTTTGACGGTAAACAAAATTTCCAGTTCTTTGGTCATTCTATTCAAAACTTGCTCGTTTGTAGCTCTATCCATCCAGAAGATCTTCAGTAAACGTCTATATGGCCACATCTCAGAAGCTTCCAATTTCCTTGAGGTTTCCTTAATCAGAGTCCAGCCTTCCAACCCATACAGAAAAACTGGAAACCCACAGCAGCGAACCATTCTTAATCTTAAGTCCAGCGATAAATCCTTTGCCGTTAGTAGTTTCTTCATTTTAATAATAACTGCTCTAGCTTGCTCGATTCTTGCTAGGATTTCGCTTCTGAGTGCTGCTTTCATTAATTATTATAGCTTCAAGATATTTAAAGTGTGTGACTTGCTGAACAGATTTTATGTCCACTGCTAGTTGACGAATGTTGTTCGTTAATTTGGATACTATCAACATCTTCGTGTTGTTTGTATTTATGCTAAGGTTCTAATCTTTGCTAGTTGGCGTCACTTTGCACACTAGCCTCTGTCAGGTCTTCAAAGATACTTGCAATCAGAACGGTGTCATCGGCATACCTGATGGCTGTGCATCTGATTGGTATTTCAGCCGAATCATCCTCCAATGCTTCCCGAAAAATATATTTCCAATAAATGTTGAATAGCATCGGTGACAGTATACGTTTTTATCTGACACACCTCCGAATGCTTGCCTCTTCAGAGAGGAAATTCTCGATTTTTACTCTTGTCGCTTCTCACCAATATAGAGATTCGATATTACTTCTATGTCACGGTAATCGATGTAAAGCTTCTACAATATCTTTCAGAGTCTTTCGTATTTAACTTAACGTTGTCAAACGCCTGGCTGTAATATATTAAACATGCGTAGACTTTCTGGTTTACGTCGAGGCATCTCTATGTGCTAACACATTTAATGTAAATGACGTTAACGTAAATGACTTTTAACGTAAATGACTTCTCATGTTCTCATGTCATTGCGAAATATAAACTGACTGCTTAACGTGTTACCTATACACAAGTGAAAATTTAAGTTTTTAGATTTGATCACTAGCGTGCTTTTACTCCTCTGTTGTAACATCAGGGATGTAACTTTCTGATGCATGTCTATCGCAGCTGTGAACGAAACTTTCGGAGCAAATCTCCTTGGATTTCGGTACAACATTTCAGCCCTAAATCAATTATGATTTCAGTTGAAGAAAGCAGTCAAAGCTCACATACATCAATAATTATTATTGTTGATAATAATGACATGGCCAGGACTGCCGGAAGCTTCCCGGATAATCGATTAGCAGAAAATTGGGTTTTTTATAACATGGGTCGTACAAATATTATGGTACCATTTTCTGCCATCGCCTTCACGTTTTCTTATAATTATGTAAATGCGATTTACGCGAGACTTTACGAAATTCAGTGAAACGCATAAAGTCCCATATGTTACCAGCTTGCTTAAAAATTAATTTTCTTTTAATAGATATACAATACCCATTTACTTTCGTTTCTCTTCATTAACAATTTAATAAAGCTTCTTCTTTATTTGAGCTTTTTAAATCATTTGAACTTTTCTTATAGGCGTATATGTAGCTGTGGTTAAAAGGAATGCAAATATTCAGCAAATACTTGAAGGTAAAACTGGCGACTGAATTATGAATGAAATAAAAGTCATTAAAATTGTAAAGTTTAATAATTTTTTGAAAAGCCTGAACAGGCTGATTATTGAACTTCTGGTAACATATCTATATATCTTTAGTTGAAGCTTTTTAGGCTTTTAGGCTTTTAGGTGCTGCAGTTTAGTTGAGTTTTACAGCTTGACGACTATAAGTAGAAATTAATAGAAAAACCTGAAAGGTAAAACTAAAACCACACAATAATAGCTTCAAAGAGTTTTTAAATTCAAATATTTTATTTTATCTCTTTTAGTTGTATCACTAAATTAACTCGGGTGAAGTTAGCAACGAAAACTTAGCAACGGGAGTGGCTAAACATCCGGCTGCGGTACGATGATAATTTAATTACATAATCTGCTATTATTGCTTGAACGCGGTTGATTTTTCTCTTTCGTTTGGAAAAATAAATACCCCAGCAACGCACCAAGGGCAATTTTTTAGCCGAAAATCTAAAATTACAACACCTGAATATGCGGATTCGGAATTTCAAAAAATCACTGTGGCCGTTCTGGGCCCGGGCAAGACGAGTTTTCACGAAGGGATGATAGGGTGGATCTTTGTCCTTGGTTTGAAAAAATAAAAACCCCAGCAACGCATCAAGGGCACTTTTTATAGCCGAAAATCTAAAATTACAACACCTGAATATGCGGATATGCAGAACGGCCACAGTGATTTTTTGAAATTCCGAATCCGCATATTCAGGTGTTGTAATTTTAGATTTTCGGCTATAAAAACTGCCCTTGATGCGTTGCTGGGGTTTTTATTTCTTCAACCCAAGGACAAAGATCCACCCTATCATCCCTTCGTGAAAACTCGTCTTGCCCGGGCCCAGAACGGCCACAGTGATTTTTTGAAATTCCGAATCCGCATATTCAGGTGTTGTAATTTTAGATTTTCGGCTATAAAAAGTGCCCTTGATGCGTTGCTGGGGTTTTTATTTTTTAAAACCAAGGACAAAGATCCACCCTATCATCCCTTTGTGAAAACTCGTCTTTCCCGGGCCCAGAACGGCCACAGTGATTTTTTGAAATTCCGAATCCGCATATTCAGGTGTTGTAATTTTAGATTTTCGGCTATAAAAACTGCCCTTGATGCGTTGCTGGGGTTTTTATTTCTTCAACCCAAGGACAAAGATCCACCCTATCATCCCTTCGTGAAAACTCGTCTTGCCCGGGCCCAGAACGGCCACAGTGATTTTTTGAAATTCCGAATCCGCATATTCAGGTGTTGTAATTTTAGATTTTCGGCTATAAAAAGTGCCCTTGATGCGTTGCTGGGGTTTTTATTTTTTAAAACCAAGGACAAAGATCCACCCTATCATCCCTTCGTGAAAACTCGTCTTTCCCGGGCCCAGAACGGCCACAGTGATTTTTTGAAATTCCGAATCCGCATATTCAGGTGTTGTAATTTTAGATTTTCGGCTATAAAAACTGCCCTTGATGCGTTGCTGGGGTTTTTATTTTTTCAAACCAAGGACAAAGATCCACCCTATCATCCCTTTGTGAAAACTCGTCTTGCCCGGGCCCAGAACGGCCACAGTGATTTTTTGAAATTCCGAATCCGCATATTCAGGTGTTGTAATTTTAGATTTTCGGCTATAAAAAGTGCCCTTGATGCGTTACTTGGGTTTTTATTTTTTCAAACCAAGGACAAAGACCTACCCTATCATCCCTTCGTGAAAACTCGTCTTGCCCGGGCCCAGAACGGCCACAGTGATTTTTTGAAATTCCGAATCCGCATATTCAGGTGTTGTAATTTTAGATTTTCGGCTATAAAAAGTGCCCTTGATGCGTTGCTGGGGTTTTTATTTTTTCAAACCAAGGACAAAGATCCACCCTATCATCCCTTCGTGAAAACTCGTCTTGCCCGGGCCCAGAACGGCCACAGTGATTTTTTGAAATTCCGAATCCGCATATTCAGGTGTTGTAATTTTAGATTTTCGGCTATAAAAACTGCCCTTGATGCGTTGCTGGGGTTTTTATTTTTTCAAACCAAGGACAAAGATCCACCCTATCATCCCTTCGTGAAAACTCGTCTTTCCCGGGCCCAGAACGGCCACAGTGATTTTTTGAAATTCCGAATCCGCATATTCAGGTGTTGTAATTTTAGATTTTCGGCTATAAAAACTGCCCTTGATGCGTTGCTGGGGTTTTTATTTTTTCAAACCAAGGACAAAGATCCACCCTATCATCCCTTTGTGAAAACTCGTCTTGCCCGGGCCCAGAACGGCCACAGTGATTTTTTGAAATTCCGAATCCGCATATTCAGGTGTTGTAATTTTAGATTTTCGGCTATAAAAAGTGCTCTTGATGCGTTGCTGGGGTTTTTATTTTTTCAAACCAAGGACAAAGATCCACCCTATCATCCCTTTGTGAAAACTCGTCTTGCCCGGGCCCAGAACGGCCACAGTGATTTTTTGAAATTCCGAATCCGCATATTCAGGTGTTGTAATTTTAGATTTTCGGCTAAAAAATTGCCCTTGGTGCGTTGCTGGGGTATTTATTTTTCCAAACGAAAGAGAAAAATCAACCCCGTTCAAGCAATAATAGCAGATTATGTAATTAAATTATCATCGTACCGCAGCCGGATGTTTAGCCACTCCCGTTGCTAAGTTTTCGTTGCTAACTTCACCCGAGTACTAAATTAATAAGGATAAGAGAAATGATCTTTGTATAAATGCATAGTATGTAAGTAAACAACATCTTTTAGTGTCTTGTCGGTCGATTTGTAACAGCATGAACATATTTGGATGGTAATTTTCTAAAACTAACTAGCGACAACTAACAGTAAGAACCAAGTATTATGAAGATCACTATTAGGTCACTCACATTGTCACATTATCGGTACACAAGCAGGGATGTTAGTCAGAAGATTAATTTAAAAGAAATCCTGTTAGAACAGCGTAGGTGATAATGATATAGGAAGAACATCTTTGAAGATGTAAATAGGTTATTAAGCCGGAAAACGTATGGTGTTCAATAACCTTTTGGTACTGAAGGACGTGAGGAATTCGTTTCAAGGTCAGTTGTATCTGTGCCTCTTCGTTCGGTCAGGTGATTCAAATCTTCAAGCTAGGAATTTGGCGCTTGCATAATCAGTTACGTTGCTATAATCATATAGAATTCTTTCTCTACTATTCATTATTAACGCATCTTCAGGATAAGCATGGAAACGATTCATTTTTGAATTTCATGAAGCTTCTAATTGGGGTTATTATCTCTGTAAAATTTTAAATTAAAATTTATCAGGTTAAATTAAAATTTCTCAGGTTTCGGTGTGCTAAACATCAATAATATATCTACTAGGTAGACAGATTTCAATCTGAACCTTAATGGTATCACGGTAAATATTAAGCATTTTAAGGAGAAGAATCAGGACGAGACTGTTTCCTAATTATTGGCTTTTAAATAATTTAAATAATTATACATATATATACATTCACGGTGTACGGAACGGACGATTATGCATGTCTATGTCCCTTGATTTTTAAGAGAATTTTGTTTTTGGAAAGGATACAGACCCATTAAAGGGATATTTTAAAATTATTTTAAAATTATATTCATAATGTTATAGTGTCCCAAAAATATGAAACATTTCAAAGTTATGTTTTTTTTAAATGGCATGCTCCTATGTTATTGCATTTTTAGATTGCCTGAGAAGAAAAAAATTAGAACGGTTTTAACAGCTGATATTTAAATTGAGAAGTTTTTGTTTTTGAGTTATAAAGAAGTTAAAATAGCAATTTTCGAAATTCATGGCAGTATACAAAGGAAACGGCTTAAAATATTGGAAAACGGCTTACATGTTTACTTTTCATGTACTATCCTGTGATGTAGATGAAATGTTTATACAGGATGATAGAAAATCTGAAAAAATCTTAGATTTCTCAGCGTGTCGCTAAATAATAAAAAAAAAAAACAGAAATAGTACCTACAAATGTTTTTGTACCTATTATGGAATAGAATATGAAAAGTTGAGATAGGGACATGTAAGCCTTAATTTAATTTATTTTAGCCTTTACTTAATTTATTTTCTCATAATTGAAAAATCTAGATCACGTTTATTTATTACCTATATATTTCATACTCCAGTGTTTACGCCCCAATTGTCAAACAGCAAAACAGAATTACATTTGTTTACAGTTATCATGATGAGGTAACTCCCGAACAACTTCTTTAAATGGATCACCTTTAAACTCTTCTAATCGAGGCATCAATAATCACAGTTATGTTATGCAACGCTTTGTAATTCAAAGTAATAGGTCTAATCTATCTAACAAACTAACAACTGAAGACATTTATTTTTGATATCAACGTTGATCTTATAATTTTGTAACTGGGTATATTTACAATCGATTACAGATAAACTATATAACGGAATAGGTTTATTTTCAGTTAAATTAAGTCTTTTACACATGAGTGATCTTGAATGAGTCACATCTCACTAATTACGTACCTCCTGAATTAGAACATTTGTGTGATGTACTCACTCTTTGAAACGCAGTTGAATCGATTTTCTTTGCAGGTAAGTGTTGATATGTATGTACATCTACATAAAAGAGCATCTGCAATGCCTTCCTACTTTGGTACATTACAAAATGATGACGAGAGGTGAGCTATATTTTAAGTCATGGAGCATAAAAAAAATAAAAACGTAACTTATTAAATATGTTTAGAAATCTCGTCTATTTCTCGTCACGAGATGTTTTTTGAAAGAAAACTTTTTAGAAAACATCTCGTCGCATCAGAACCAATCAGTGGGTCTCAAATTTTGAATTTCGACCAAAAGGAATGATACCTCGGTGATTTTCATTTCGATTTATAGTATAATTTATTCTGTAAGTATACCTACCATGAATATAAATTCCTCAATTTTTCATCTAAAGAACCGGAAATATTCTTTCAAATTAATTTATTCTCATCGACGATCCTTTGAAATATTCAGTTACTTAGACCTAATTATTTCTACTGCAAAAGTTACGTAAGGCGTAACAGCTATTGAATTATTTAAATTTGATACCTGCTGCTTTGCATATTGATTATATGTATTTTGAAACGCCTTAGTAAAAATTAATTACAGCTAACTGTACGGAAACTTAGTTTACTAATTTACTATTTTTAAAACTCACCTAATTGATCATATGAAAATCTTACCAGTATAACTTATTAGATTACACAATATGAACATTTAATTTTTGTAAAGTGATAAAAATAAATGAGCGAATATGTGAACAGCAGAACGATATAAAACTACAGTTTTAAGAAATAATATCTCTAAAGCATTGGTAATGACCTGTGTGGTTGAAGTACCCATCAGGCGCGTCCCAGGTGGCGGATAGGGCACGGCCTTACAGTGATCAATAGTGAGTAAAGTTAGCAGCGGTGATAAAGCTCGTCGGATTTAAAACTCCAGACTGGCAGCTCAAAAAGCCCTGCCCCGGACCACCTCCCCTAACCTAATTATTGTCGTGTCGGCACTATAGGTCTGCACAGGGGTTATAACGATGCCGGAGAACGTCCGAAAGTGGACCCTCCGAAAGACCGTAAAACTCTGTTTTCGAGGTCACATCTCGCGAACAGAGGAATACGGTGGTCTAGGCTTTACCGCCTGGACCAAAAGGAGACAGTCTTTAAAAACCTAAATCCTACGGCGGGAACCCAGGCTAAAAGGATGCGTGGCTGAATAGTAGATCAGTCCGTTCTGGATTCAATCTCTAAGAAGTGGCGCACCTTCGAAAATAGATGCCTACCATACGTATGGAGCTCTGCGTATGGTATTTATGTAATAGCTCCATTACTCGTGGGCCATATGGACCAAGACACACCTAATTCAAAAAGGGAAGGGGATTTTGAAAAGAAAGACCCACCGAAAAAACTCTCAGGAGCCGCTCGCAGGAAACTGAGAAAAGAGTACAAACTACAAAACCAGGGGGAAACTTGAGAGAACCTAGAAAGCAAGGGTTGAAAGTGAACCCCAGTGTAACAAAACCCGGGACCAGCAAGGAACCGGAACAACGTAAAAGAAGGAGAACCTGCACCAAGGTTCTCAGGAGTGCAGCTTAGAGGGGACTTTCTCATGGCTTCCTGCGCTGACCAGGCCACAGAGGACTGGCTAGTGCGGGTGGTCAGTGAAATGGAACCCTGATCAGGAGCGAAACTTGGCGTCAAGGACGTTCCGAAACCTGTAAGAGCCCCCGTGTGGATAAGAGCACCACGTATGTCGTACAACGTTTTATTTCATGCTGTGTTATTGTTTACATTCACAATTTTTCATTTCAACAACAAATTTGCACTCTCTGTAGCAGTTGAATTTAATACGGACTCTAGTGTTCGAATGCATTTTGACACTAGTCGTATGCATGGCAACTGCTTTGTGGATGCATGACGTCTGATCTGACATTTGTTTGACCAATCAAAGAAATTATTTCATTTTGATATCCAATGTGATTGGTGTATACAGGGTGATCAGTAACTCGTGCACTCCGAATACAGGGCGATATAGAGCCCATTAAAATTAAGGATGTTCTGCAAAAAAAAATGAATCCAACTGTTGGTTTTCAAGTTACAGAGTTTCCCTCATCCGAGTTTGAATGTATTTTTTTCAATAACCGTGATAAAAATTAATGAAAAATTCAGGTAACTGTAATGTCTGGAACGGATACCATATAATTCATCATTTTTTTCCATAAAACCTCTTTACTCTTAGGAATTGAGAATGTTGTAAATTGATAGCATACCTAAATCTGAACGAAATTTTAAGTTTGGCAACTGCCTAAACGGAACTTAGAATATAAAATAATCAAATATCTTCGTTGCTATGGAAATAAAAATAATAACAATAGCATCTAACCCTAACTTATTCACATGTTCAGTGGAGTGTTGCCACTTTTGTTTACAAAAATGGTCATATCTTTGGAAGAAAAGAACTTACAACACTGCAGTAAGAAAATTTACCACTCTTAAGAAGTGAAGTTTACCGCAGCATGCTCCGAGTGCGCGAGTTACTGATAACCCTGTATATCAGTTCATTTCCAAAATTTACCGGATTGAGTACTTTAATGATCAACTTACCGGACTCAAATTAAGAATGTAAGTATAGATGATACGACACAGTACGAAATAAAAATATTAATAGCTCGGTTATTTATGAACATAAAGGCCTACAGATTGGTAGTTTAGAATGATAGCAAAGATTAGTTTCAAATAAATTCAAGAACATCTTGATTTGTTTATACACGGAGTTTGATAACTTCTGGTGCGGGTTTGATAAGCCGGTTCTGGTTTCCGCGAGTAATTAGAATCAGCCCGTGTTACGTTTATTTTTTTCCTTAGTTTCATTTCTATTAAAATGTATAAGAATCGTGAATGGAAGGAGCAATGATTTGATTTATTTGTGTTATTATTTTTTATGCTACTGGATGATAAGGACATGCAGAATATTAAATTACAAAAGTCAAATTAGTACCGATACAGACATCTGTGTTATTTTAAAAACGTTATTATTTCCAATATCAATTTCTTGAGGATTTCTACTCTAATCAGCGCAGGGATCTTTTATTGAATTATAATTATTCACGATTAAATATTTATGTCTGTTCCTATACTTCTCGGTTACTCTGTTATCGGCTATTAATTAATTCGAATCAAAAATACCTACCACCGTCACTACTTATGTCATAATATTATAACTAGGTCTGTTAATTAATTATTGTAATAATGATAAATGGTCATTATTATTTGTCTTTTGCTTCGATTCTTATATCATGTAGTTGTTACTTTATGTGGTAGTTGTAGCCATCTAGTGAGCAAGGGCACTATATTGCAGAAGGCGGCACACAGGAATCTAATTTATTGTTGAGATGGACAATTAATGATTATTTTGAATTATTTACTTGAAAATTGTGATAAGAAATAATTCGACCGGCTCTCTTGGCCATTTTTAATCGTAAAGTTGTTTAAGGCATATGGCGGCGAGTGAAAAGAGTCAATGGTATTTTTTTAACCATCGCTTTGCGGATATTCTCTATGTCACTTCGCACTTTGCAAATTCTGGTATTCATTGATTAGGTGTATTTGAAGTGATACTAGAAAGGAATTTGCTCCATTTTGGGATTTGGCCGGACCTTTTAACTACTTCACGTTTAAGTGTTCCCGTTTTTTGTATCTCAACGATTAACACTCAGGACTCCAACAGGAATCCATCGGGGAACCACGAAATCTATTTGAAGAAAACCCTTCTTGGAAGGTAGGTGCCTGTTCTATTTTAAAATATTCTGCTCTTGGCCTATTTCGTGTCTATTCCATGCACTCGCTTTCCTTATCATAATTTTTTTCTGTTTGATAAAATTGCTTCGTTCACGTTTAGTAGTAGATAAAATTTAATTCAGAATTCAGTACTTGGGTTTTATTAAAATATTATGATAAATCTCGTATAGTAGAAGGGAATCTAGATTATTCTTTTTTTTTGGAAACTTCATTTGTACATACTTTTAAGGGTTTCTTTTTTGTACAACAGGGTTTTTTTCTTGTGGGGCGGATTTATATCTGCTGGTGCTGGATCGTCGCTCCCGTCCCTGTGATCTACTTACGAAGGGGCTACTGCTGCAGTCGGACTACACAGCCTGGAAGTTTGGCACCGGGGCTCGGGTAGTCTACGGGACGCGCGCACGCAAGTTATTTTCTCATAAAATCTAGAACCACCATTTATTACCAACTTAAATAGACTGATTTTTTTTCGTGTATTAATCGTCAATAATCTGCTGCCTTAGTTATCAATTTTTTTTTTTTTGACTAAATAATTTATTAAGCAGCTTATACCTATTTTCCGACATATATTTATTATTAAAAATTTTCGTTTAGCGTATCTGTAAAAATATTTCTATAAATTTCGCCATTTTTGTACCGAACATTACAGATAGTGAAATGGATCGCACCTAGGTAGGATTATAAGGAAATTATTTCCTTCGCCTCATTAAATCAGCTCAAACCGAAAAAGCAAATAGTGCGAGATTAGGTACGTAAATACCTGAAGGTAAAATTGTTAGAAAATTCAAACACAGCCACCCGCCGTTACATCAAGTAAACGATCCCGCCAGCACATTAAATATTCATAAAACAAAATCGCTCCAGCTAGCCACAATTCAGTCCTTCGAGAAAGCGGCAACGGCGAGGGCAAACCTTTGCCAGATGTTAGGGCAGACACTGTCGGTCCGCGTGATGAAATATTAGGTGACCTACATACAAGAACGGATGGAAAGAAACAGACCGTGTGAAGGAATGTGAAATCAGAACAAACAATAAGCCTTCGCAAAGACAAAAGCAACTCAGTAGTTATTACACCTACGACAATTAAAATTTCACCCATCGATAAAACGAATAAATAAACTCCAATAGCCGAAAATTAGCTGCGGTACCTAAACGGCCAGTAAAGGAAAACGCGAAGTGAAAGTTGTGTCGGTGTAATTAAAATAACTAGACACAATGAGAAGTACCTAAACGCGTTGACCGATTTGAAGGAAAATTTAGATAGTGCAGGTTTAGGAAAATTCAGTGAGATAGCCGCGAGGTCAAATCGCTAAGTCCAGTAATCAGGAAAATACGATTAAGGACTAAATCACGGCAGCAGAGAAGAGTCAATAAGGTTCATTATTGCGCGGTGTTTAGAAATCGGGCGACTGCTTCTATAAAAGCAGACGTCCTGCCGCTGCTAAAAACAGATAGAGATCAGCTTTCGAGCAGGTCATATCTGACTTCCTAACCCTTCGGACGTAAACCCGGGAGACGGCTTTGTTATTTTGCGAACTCTCGGTTGCCCAATCCTTATCTAATCACCTTCGGACGTAAACCCGGGAGACGGCTTTGTTATTTTGCGAACTCTCGGTTGCCCAATCCTCATCTAATCACCTTCGGACGTAAACCCGGGAGACGGCTCTCTTTTTGCGAACTCTCGGTCGCCCAATCCTCATCCAAACTTTATAATTCAGCTAGCGACGATGCTATAAGCGTGCTTCGATTAGAAATTCCGTTATCCGCCTTAGAAAAACTCCCATGGAAATCCAATAAGTTGCATCTCTTCTCGAAACAACTAAATATTCGCAGTTGGCAAATTCTCCTCGAACCAATTCACTAGTAGATGGCAAGGCGCCTATCCTGAAGGAATTCCCTTCACAAATTAGGGAAAATCCATTGAGAAAATAGTTAGGGAAGATTTCTCTTCGAAACAAAATCCACATCAATAAATAATTAAACAGATCCGCCCAATCCATGAGCGCAGGTCCCATCTTAAATCAGACACAATAATCAGCTAGGAGTTAGGCGGCATCAGCAGCGGATACCTAGTAGGTACCTACTCAGTCACGTTAACCAATAAAAAGTCCGAGGCAGGAAGCAATCATTTATGATTTTACAATAATACAATATTTACAACAAATAATTTATGAATAGGAAATTGAGATAGAGCTAGGAGGAAAACGAACCCAGGTCAGGAATAAAATAACCTGTGAATAATAATTAAAACGGCACGTTATTAGGAATAAACCAAGTTAGGCCGGAAATAGACATACTACAACAAATAATTTATAAATAGGAAATCGAGATAGAGCTAGGAGCGAAAATAGACCCAGATCAGAAATTAATAATCTGTAAACAAAACGGCCCATGATTCAATCATCCTATTCTTCGAAGAGTCCGAGTTTTTATTTAGCGCAGATGGTTATGCAGGAAGCAGTCCCTTTAAAAACGATTTAGAAAGTGAAAGGAGTTTCTCGCCATTATATGACACCATAAATAAAGATCACATAGCAGAGCACCCCCGGTTAGTACAGGTCTGGATAGAACGAGGCAGCGTTGTCAGATGTAGCATCTGTTAATTCGCAAATATTATCAGGAAATACTAATTCCATTACAACACCCAATTAGGAGTTAAAATACGTACTCTATTTCCAAACGTTGGGGGAGGGATCCACCTCGATGTCCAGGTGAAGACCTCCGTTGTACCAATACAAGAGTATACCTCTTTAAAGTGGAAATCGTACAACAGGGCAAAAGTACCCTCAGAGCAGGCCAGAGTAACGCAAACTAAAGCAAGGTTGTCAGGTGTAATAACCGCCCTCACATATCAGGAAATCCAATAACCAAAATAAAGTTAGGTTTATGAATTGCAATTCACAAATAAAAAATCCAAAGCAAGTCAAAATTAATCCCGAGTATGGGAAAGCCAAACAAGAAAGATCCAGAAAACCAAAGTGTCATTATAAGGTCGTTTTTCCGAATCTCTTCTAACCAGATTTTATACATACCTGAATCTTAAGTGACAAACGTTATTATTATGTTCTCATCATACTATCTACGCTCTTTGGGTTGATAGGCCGACGTACTCGTGTTAATGGCGGACCGGTGGCTGGTACCGTTACAATCAAATAAGTAAATTGTCCGTAAACATGCCTAAACACGAATGAGGGATAAAAGTCCAGCATTTCCAATCATTAACGAGATTAATGGTTAAAGAGTCGTGGTCTGTAGTATGATCAGCTAATAATCACGTTGAGGAACAAAAGATCTTCGAGAACGGAGCCAACATGCTCTGGGAAGTAAATTAAGGTGTGTAGAAAAATCTACAATAATACAGTTGATTAAGGTTTCAATCTGATAAGTACTCGAATGACGAGTAAGGTAAATCACCAGGTATAACAGTGACAAATGCCTAAGGGCAAGGTAACATATATGACATAAAGGTCGCCTGACGAGGCAGCATCGACGGGTGCAATAAAAGGCAGAACAAGACAAATAACAACAAGGTATACAAAGTGATAACTAAATACAGTATCACCCAGGTTATGAATTAAATAAACGGAGGTGAAATAATTCACACTCCTAGGTAGATCAACTGTATAAATAAAATCATTAAATAAAAGAGAATCGGAAGGAACGATTTTATAAAAGATGCAAGTCAGCATTCAGGAGAAGTGGCAACCCCGTACTCGACTGAGCCTCGCATCAAGCTTCCCGAACCCCCGTAACGGAACACGAATCGCTGTAGCTCGGTAGCCGAACTGCCGCCAACCGTCTTGGCGCGATATTTAACCCGAGTCAAATCCACAGGCGACTCAGCTAGACATACAGGGTGATTCTCCCGGTTGAAAATACACGAGAATTTCGTACGAGAAATCGAATAGGTAATAGACAGACATTCCCGCATATCCCGGATCGTCTGAAACCCAAAGTGGTTGTCCTCTTTAATTAATTCAAGCAGTTGCTTGAAGTGAGATCAAAGAAAATAGAAAAAGGAAAATAGGCAAAGAAAATCGTCGAATAGATAATGAGTCAGACATTTCCGCAATATCCCGGATCGTCTGAAAACCAAAGTGGTTGTATTCTTTAATTAATTCAAGCAGTTGCTTGAAGTGAGATCAAAGAATCTAGAAAAAGGAAATTAGGCAAGGAAAATCGTTGAATAGGTGAACCACACAGACATTTCCGCATATACCGGATAGTCTGTAACCGAAATAAAAGCGAAACGAAATAATAAGACATTCCCGCATATACCGGGTAGTCTGTAAACGAAACAAAAATAAAAAGAAAGCACAGGTGTGTAAAAGAGTGGAATCCGAAATGGATTATAGTTTGAAAGATGGATGAAAGGGATCCCTCTTCGCTTTTCATTTTTTTGTACTCTCTATGCAAAATCACAGCCCATCTCGCCATTCACCATTTTACGCCCTTGCAAACGAATTCTCTCGCTCATCACTCGCTTTTAGACAACCGACAGTAAGCCAACAGTTAACAACGAGTCTCAGTAAATTTCCCCGCTTTTCCGACAAAAGAAAAATCCCAGTAGGTTCTTTGCGCATCCGTTTCGGCCATACTAATCCTGGCATACCTCAATCAAAGAGCAGGGGTGACAACGGTAAACGCAACGTAGGAAAACACAACGGTCCTATTAGGAGAAACTAGGAAAACTAGACGATCACAAGGTGGCTTTTAGCTAAAGATCCTGCGACCCGGGGTCTCGACGTTACATTGGTGCCAGCGACCAGGATTGAGGGCTAATACGCGGGAATAAATTGGCCAAGAAGGAAAACCCAAAACCAAAAACACGAAAACCAAGTAGGAGAGTTAGGGGGCGTCTTCCGTCTATCAGGGTACCCTCTGATAGCCTGAAGACGAGGGGGCGGTGAAATGGATCGCACCTAGGTAGGATTATAAGGAAATTATTTCCTTCGCCTCATTAAATCAGCTCAAACCGAAAAAGCAAATAGTGCGAGATTAGGTACGTAAATACCTGAAGGTAAAATTGTTAGAAAATTCAAACACAGCCACCCGCCGTTACATCAAGTAAACGATCCCGCCAGCACATTAAATATTCATAAAACAAAATCGCTCCAGCTAGCCACAATTCAGTCCTTCGAGAAAGCGGCAACGGCGAGGGCAAACCTTTGCCAGATGTTAGGGCAGACACTGTCGGTCCGCGTGATGAAATATTAGGTGACCTACATACAAGAACGGATGGAAAGAAACAGACCGTGTGAAGGAATGTGAAATCAGAACAAACAATAAGCCTTCGCAAAGACAAAAGCAACTCAGTAGTTATTACACCTACGACAATTAAAATTTCACCCATCGATAAAACGAATAAATAAACTCCAATAGCCGAAAATTAGCTGCGGTACCTAAACGGCCAGTAAAGGAAAACGCGAAGTGAAAGTTGTGTCGGTGTAATTAAAATAACTAGACACAATGAGAAGTACCTAAACGCGTTGACCGATTTGAAGGAAAATTTAGATAGTGCAGGTTTAGGAAAATTCAGTGAGATAGCCGCGAGGTCAAATCGCTAAGTCCAGTAATCAGGAAAATACGATTAAGGACTAAATCACGGCAGCAGAGAAGAGTCAATAAGGTTCATTATTGCGCGGTGTTTAGAAATCGGGCGACTGCTTCTATAAAAGCAGACGTCCTGCCGCTGCTAAAAACAGATAGAGATCAGCTTTCGAGCAGGTCATATCTGACTTCCTAACCCTTCGGACGTAAACCCGGGAGACGGCTTTGTTATTTTGCGAACTCTCGGTTGCCCAATCCTTATCTAATCACCTTCGGACGTAAACCCGGGAGACGGCTTTGTTATTTTGCGAACTCTCGGTTGCCCAATCCTCATCTAATCACCTTCGGACGTAAACCCGGGAGACGGCTCTCTTTTTGCGAACTCTCGGTCGCCCAATCCTCATCCAAACTTTATAATTCAGCTAGCGACGATGCTATAAGCGTGCTTCGATTAGAAATTCCGTTATCCGCCTTAGAAAAACTCCCATGGAAATCCAATAAGTTGCATCTCTTCTCGAAACAACTAAATATTCGCAGTTGGCAAATTCTCCTCGAACCAATTCACTAGTAGATGGCAAGGCGCCTATCCTGAAGGAATTCCCTTCACAAATTAGGGAAAATCCATTGAGAAAATAGTTAGGGAAGATTTCTCTTCGAAACAAAATCCACATCAATAAATAATTAAACAGATCCGCCCAATCCATGAGCGCAGGTCCCATCTTAAATCAGACACAATAATCAGCTAGGAGTTAGGCGGCATCAGCAGCGGATACCTAGTAGGTACCTACTCAGTCACGTTAACCAATAAAAAGTCCGAGGCAGGAAGCAATCATTTATGATTTTACAATAATACAATATTTACAACAAATAATTTATGAATAGGAAATTGAGATAGAGCTAGGAGGAAAACGAACCCAGGTCAGGAATAAAATAACCTGTGAATAATAATTAAAACGGCACGTTATTAGGAATAAACCAAGTTAGGCCGGAAATAGACATACTACAACAAATAATTTATAAATAGGAAATCGAGATAGAGCTAGGAGCGAAAATAGACCCAGATCAGAAATTAATAATCTGTAAACAAAACGGCCCATGATTCAATCATCCTATTCTTCGAAGAGTCCGAGTTTTTATTTAGCGCAGATGGTTATGCAGGAAGCAGTCCCTTTAAAAACGATTTAGAAAGTGAAAGGAGTTTCTCGCCATTATATGACACCATAAATAAAGATCACATAGCAGAGCACCCCCGGTTAGTACAGGTCTGGATAGAACGAGGCAGCGTTGTCAGATGTAGCATCTGTTAATTCGCAAATATTATCAGGAAATACTAATTCCATTACAACACCCAATTAGGAGTTAAAATACGTACTCTATTTCCAAACGTTGGGGGAGGGATCCACCTCGATGTCCAGGTGAAGACCTCCGTTGTACCAATACAAGAGTATACCTCTTTAAAGTGGAAATCGTACAACAGGGCAAAAGTACCCTCAGAGCAGGCCAGAGTAACGCAAACTAAAGCAAGGTTGTCAGGTGTAATAACCGCCCTCACATATCAGGAAATCCAATAACCAAAATAAAGTTAGGTTTATGAATTGCAATTCACAAATAAAAAATCCAAAGCAAGTCAAAATTAATCCCGAGTATGGGAAAGCCAAACAAGAAAGATCCAGAAAACCAAAGTGTCATTATAAGGTCGTTTTTCCGAATCTCTTCTAACCAGATTTTATACATACCTGAATCTTAAGTGACAAACGTTATTATTATGTTCTCATCATACTATCTACGCTCTTTGGGTTGATAGGCCGACGTACTCGTGTTAATGGCGGACCGGTGGCTGGTACCGTTACAATCAAATAAGTAAATTGTCCGTAAACATGCCTAAACACGAATGAGGGATAAAAGTCCAGCATTTCCAATCATTAACGAGATTAATGGTTAAAGAGTCGTGGTCTGTAGTATGATCAGCTAATAATCACGTTGAGGAACAAAAGATCTTCGAGAACGGAGCCAACATGCTCTGGGAAGTAAATTAAGGTGTGTAGAAAAATCTACAATAATACAGTTGATTAAGGTTTCAATCTGATAAGTACTCGAATGACGAGTAAGGTAAATCACCAGGTATAACAGTGACAAATGCCTAAGGGCAAGGTAACATATATGACATAAAGGTCGCCTGACGAGGCAGCATCGACGGGTGCAATAAAAGGTAGAACAAGACAAATAACAACAAGGTATACAAAGTGATAACTAAATACAGTATCACCCAGGTTATGAATTAAATAAACGGAGGTGAAATAATTCACACTCCTAGGTAGATCAACTGTATAAATAAAATCATTAAATAAAAGAGAATCGGAAGGAACGATTTTATAAAAGATGCAAGTCAGCATTCAGGAGAAGTGGCAACCCCGTACTCGACTGAGCCTCGCATCAAGCTTCCCGAACCCCCGTAACGGAACACGAATCGCTGTAGCTCGGTAGCCGAACTGCCGCCAACCGTCTTGGCGCGATATTTAACCCGAGTCAAATCCACAGGCGACTCAGCTAGACATACAGGGTGATTCTCCCGGTTGAAAATACACGAGAATTTCGTACGAGAAATCGAATAGGTAATAGACAGACATTCCCGCATATCCCGGATCGTCTGAAACCCAAAGTGGTTGTCCTCTTTAATTAATTCAAGCAGTTGCTTGAAGTGAGATCAAAGAAAATAGAAAAAGGAAAATAGGCAAAGAAAATCGTCGAATAGATAATGAGTCAGACATTTCCGCAATATCCCGGATCGTCTGAAAACCAAAGTGGTTGTATTCTTTAATTAATTCAAGCAGTTGCTTGAAGTGAGATCAAAGAATCTAGAAAAAGGAAATTAGGCAAGGAAAATCGTTGAATAGGTGAACCACACAGACATTTCCGCATATACCGGATAGTCTGTAACCGAAATAAAAGCGAAACGAAATAATAAGACATTCCCGCATATACCGGGTAGTCTGTAAACGAAACAAAAATAAAAAGAAAGCACAGGTGTGTAAAAGAGTGGAATCCGAAATGGATTATAGTTTGAAAGATGGATGAAAGGGATCCCTCTTCGCTTTCCATTTTTTTGTACTCTCTATGCAAAATCACAGCCCATCTCGCCATTCACCATTTTACGCCCTTGCAAACGAATTCTCTCGCTCATCACTCGCTTTTAGACAACCGACAGTAAGCCAACAGTTAACAACGAGTCTCAGTAAATTTCCCCGCTTTTCCGACAAAAGAAAAATCCCAGTAGGTTCTTTGCGCATCCGTTTCGGCCATACTAATCCTGGCATACCTCAATCAAAGAGCAGGGGTGACAACGGTAAACGCAACGTAGGAAAACACAACGGTCCTATTAGGAGAAACTAGGAAAACTAGACGATCACAAGGTGGCTTTTAGCTAAAGATCCTGCGACCCGGGGTCTCGACGTTACAATAGCAAGCTTGCTGTTGGTAATTAGTAGTGATAGGGAATTTTGAAACGAATAAGTACCTATAATAAAAATAATCTGCTGACATTTTCTCTGTTTGTAATAAATATTGTCATTAGGTATGTACCATCATAGTTGGCGGAATTGATGGGTAAGATAGTGCGGCATTAGGGCAGATATTTGGATTGTTTTTTTATTATTGTTTCCTTGTTATCTAAACCTACAGTTTAAATTTATTTATTGAATTTATCCATTTACATTTTATATTACTATTATTATTATTCTTCCATTATTATATTATTTGCGGGAAATAAATTGTAATTTATTTTGGAATTTCTTGATTGTCTTTCCCTACTGCGTGTGTGTTGGTCGATATTGCAATTGAGAGATCAGAGATAACTATAGAGTAATTTAAATTTAGAGCTCTTATATTATTGTTTCATGATTTGATTAAGATTAAATAACAAGGACAGTGAGGGCTTAAAATTTTAAATCATGTGGCGCCCTTTTTAAAATCACAACCCACGCCGACTCCACTTGTAGCTAGCGGCAGCCTACTCACTGTTCAATATAAGAGTTATTATAAGAGTGTCACTGAGCTCTCAAGGCCTGAATTTATTAATTGATCCTTTAGGAAAAAAAGAACGTCACATTAAATTTGGCGCCCAACGTGGGGCCAAAAATAATAACACAAATAAATCAAATCATTGCTCCTTCCATTCACGATTCTTATACATTTTAATAGAAATGAAACTAAGGAAAAAAATAAACGTAACAATCCCCCCCTTGCTTCAAGAAAATTAACCCAGGGTTAATTTTCATCTTTTTGATTCCCGTAGGAAAAGTGTCGTAAGAAACAATGTTAGCCAAAAGTGAGGCCTGAAAAGGAAGCTAAATGAGACAGCGACAGTGCACAATAAATGGAAGTGAATACGTTCATACGGCTTAGTAAATGCTAATTTTGGGTCACCTTAGAGTCAGGGCTAGTATCACTCCGTAGATCCTTAACGTGCCAAGACCCTGACATAACCGTGCCATCCTTGTCCCGTAGTATGTAAATCCAAGGTGATACTTTTGAATGAATATAAAATGGCCCCACAAACTTAGGTGCTAACTTTCTGGAAAAATATTTGGTAGCGTCTGATTTCATATAGTTCCTCCTGTAAACAGCTTGGCCATTTACAAACTCTTCATGGCGTCGCCTTAAATTATACTGATGGACGTACTTTTTACTGGCTTTCTCCAGCCTACCCTTAACATCTTGAAAAATTTTCCTAAAGTTCAAATTTCTAGTTCCTTCAGCAACTTGCGTCCCATTCTCATTCTCCACCAAATATCTATTTTCATAATCTTCCCCGGATAGCAACATGTTCCTGCCAAAATTAACAAAGTAAGGAGTGAGTTGTGTGGTCTCTTGTTTAGCTGTTCTAAGGGCGCACGCTAGTTTAGGCAATTCCTTATCCCAACTACGATGATTTTCCTTAACATACATGGAAATCATCGTCTTCAGGGTTCTATTTTGCCTTTCAGTGGGGTTGGCCCGCGCATTATAATAATATGCGTTATACTTAATTTCGCAATGGTAGTTTGCAGCCAATTTTCCAAATTCCTTCGACCTGTACTGCACTCCATTGTCAGCAATTATTATACGAGGCACTCCAAACAATAGGAAAACTTCTTCTTCCATAATCCTAGCAATAACTGCTGCTGTCGCTCTTCGCAGTGGAAATACCAAAGAAAATTTACTCAGGTAGTCAGTTATAACTAATATATACATATTTCCCTTCATAGATTTTGGCAGGGGACCCATTAGATCGGTCGAAATCATTTCCCATGGTCTGTCAACTTTAGGGTGAGATATCATTTTATCTGTAGGCTTCGACAAATCAGGCTTGTGAGTAAGGCACACACTACACCTTCGAACATAGCGAGCAATATCCAGTCTCATTTTCGGCCAGTAATATTTTTCAGCTATTCTCGAAAAAGTCTTATAAACACCCATATGTCCTGCTAAAGGTGAATCATGTGCATTTCTAATCACCGCATCACGATCCTCCTTAGGAACAACTATCCTCCAGTGGTCACTGTCCGCGCTCAGCTCGAAATATTTTTGCCTGACATATTTGTAAAGTTTCCCCCCACCAATACGCCAACCTGGATACTTGAGTGGTGTCCTTTCAACATATTGACACATTCTATTATATCAGTTATCTGAAATAAATGCCGGTACATCACTGCACTGATCAACCGAATCCAACACAGGAACCACTCTGGAAAGCATATCAGGTACAACATTTTCGTTTCCCTTCCGGTGAATTATGGTAAAGTCATATTGCTGTATACTTACTGACCACCGCGCTAATCTACCTGTTAAGTCTTTTTGATCCATTAACCATTTTAAACTAAAGTGATCTGTTACCACAGAAAAATGAACTCCTTCAATATAAGGTCGTAGCTTTTTGATAGCCCACAAGACCGCTAAGCATTCTCGCTCCGTTGTGGTGTAGTTTTGTTCCTGCTTAGTCAAAGAACGTGACAAGTAACAAATCACACGTTCACCTTGCTCATGAGGTTGAGCTAGGACCGCACCAATTCCGTATCCTGAAGCATCTGTTTGAATAACAAAAGGCAGTGAATAATCAGGACAACTGAGAATAGGCGCCGCCACAAGGGCTTCTTTTATTTTTAAAAAGGATTTTTCACACTCATCTGTCCACACGAACTTGCAGTTCTTTTTGGTCAAAGAAGTGATGGGAGCCACTATAGACGAGAATTCTGGCACAAAGCGTCTGTACCAAGAAAAAGTACCAACTAACCGTCTAACCTCTTTTGGTGTTTTTGGTCTTGGAAGTTCAAGCATAGCTTTCACTTTCTCCCCATCGACGCGAAGTCCACGAGCATCCACAACATACCCCAAATAACGCATCTCTTTTTTACAGAATTGGCATTTTTCCCAACTGATGGTAATTCTGTAGTCACGATGAGACGGGCTGACCTTGCATGTTTGTGTATAATATGTGCGGAAGTAACCAGGACCGCACTCCCAAGTCCGATTTTTAATGTCGTTTTTTTTTGCTAACCATGCATTTGCAAAGCAAATGAATACCTTCCTGGTGTTACTATAGGTACGTTCTCCACCCCTATATAAGTGCCATAGTGAAAGTGTTGGACACGCAAATGTAAATAATTATACCAAAAACACTAATATTTCAAGATAGATAACCATGACTGGAACAAAATCAAAGATATAGATCAAATAGTTGAAAAGAATTGACATTATCCTCAATCTTTTTCACAGGATACCTACATGCTAACTCGTTGCGAAGTTGTAAACGGCATAGACAGCTGAGACTATAAGCCCTCTTTCACACCTACGGTTTTTAACCGTGGCCGTGTACGACTACGGAGCCGTGCTTAATCGAAACACGTTATCATAAATGCAAGCTTTCACACAAGGCGGTTTGTTGCCGGAGCCGTACACGGCTGCCGGCGCAGCACGGCTAGTTGACTGCTACGGCACGGTGCCGGAGCCGCTTACGGCAACAGAAAAACACACAAGTGTATACACCCATGCACACGTGCCGTGTGTTGATACTGTTTCGTACGATACGGTATCGTACGGACGTTAATAACATTTTCTAAATTTACATAAATCATAAAAACGAAATTATGGTTATTGAAATAGATCATGAACTACTAATTTGTTGAATTACTAATACAATGTTGCAAATTCCCCCATCAACTGTATGTTTTCAAGAAGTCGATCAATCCAAAATTTTCTTGCTTTTCGCGGCTGTCTACGACGATGCCCAAGCATTATTAACAATATGCGTCTTTTTCGTTCATCCATCGTAGGTGCAACTGACAAAAATACTTAAAAAAAACCATCCAGTGCCGCGTTGTCTCCTAAAAACCGTGTGCCGTGTGAACACAAATCAAATTAAATTATGGCACGGCTACGGCACGGTTACCGTTAGAAAACCGTATGTGTGAAAGAGACCGTAGTGTGCCGTAGCCGTGCCGTAATTTAATTTGATTTGTGTTCACACGGAACACGGTTTTTAGGAGACAACGCGGCACTGGATGTTTTTTTTTAAGTATTTTTGTCAGTTGCACCTACGATGGATGAACGAAAAAGACGCATATTGTTAATAATGCTTTGGCATCGTCGTAGACAGCCGCGAAAAGCAAGAAAATTTTGGATTGATCGACTTCTTGAAAACATACAGTTGATGGGGGAATTTGCAACATTGTTTCGCGAGATACGAAAGGATCTTCAACTAGTGTAATTAGTAGTTCATGATCTATTTCAATAACCATAATTTCGTTTTTATGATTTATGTAAATTTAGAAAATGTTATTAACGTCCGTACGATACCGTATCGTACGAAACAGTATCAACACACGGCACGTGTGCATGGATGTATACACTTGTGTGTTTTTCTGTTGCCGTAAGCGGCTCCGGCACCGTGCCGTAGCAGTCAACTAGCCGTGCTGGGACGGCAGCCGTGTACGGCTCCGGCAACAAACCGTCTTGTGTGAAAGCTTGCATTTATGATAACGTGTTTCGATTAAACACGGCTCCGTAGCCGTACACGGCCACGGTTAAAAACCGTAAGCCCTCTTTCTCACCTACGGTTTTTAACCGTGGCCGTGTACGGCTACGGAGCCGTGCTTAATAGAAACACGTTATCATAAATACAAGCTTTCACACAAGACGGTTTGTTGCCGGAGCCGTCTTGTGTGAAAGCTTGCATTTATGATAACGTGTTTCTATTAAGCACGGCTCCGTAGCCGTACACGGCCACGGTTAAAAACCGTAGGTGTGAAAGAGGGCTAAGAGGGCTAAGATGTTCAATGAGGAGATAATGTTACCAGGATATGAAAAAATTCAATTCCCATCAAATGTATTTAACTCGCCTATTATTACCCATAAAAAAAATTTGAAAATGGTGTCCATTTTTTTAATTATTCACCTAGTTATTCAATACGAAATAAATTCTTTGACTTTTTCTTCAGCAGTGTAATAATTCATTTCACAAGGTAGTTTTTTCTTCAGAACGTAATGCTTTGGCGCATTATGTAATTTAAGTTTTGAAGATGCATGAATAACTTCTAATTACTTTTTGATTATGACTATCACTGATGCTAGTGATATTACAACTATCAGTCACCCTATAACATAATGAAGTATTTTTCGTTATTTTTTACTTCACTTTTCAGCCGTCCTGATGATGGGTTAACTACCCCTCCTAATCTTATTTCATACATTTATTAAATAGCTATTCCAATCAATCCAGCTGTGGCATAAATAATATTTATTCTTATCTCAAAACTCTAATAAGAATACTGGAATAGAAAAGGCTGGACGAAAAAAACTCATTCAAAGGTGTAAGAGGTATCAAGTTTCTATTTGTAAGTAAATTAATTATTGCTAAAATTACGCGGGTCGACGAGCTGGTGAAGCCATTTATGTAGGTACTTACCTAGCTAATAAAATTTCTGAAGTAAAAAACTTACATTCAATTTTCCAGTTAATAATTCAGAAAGGTTTTATTAGTTACAGTCATCCGGATACTGGATAAATACTTTCTCTTTCATTTACACAAAAACTAGTTCCTAGTTCGGTTATCGACGCAGAATTTCATTCTTGAAGATTAGAATATTTAATATCCGTCGTAGTAAATCTAAACCTGGCATGAGCATTAATGTTTTACGTAAGTGTGTCTGAGATACAACTTGAAGTTCTTAAGCGGAAGCTACTGGAAGTATTATGTATGTAATTGACTTTGAGTATAAGTTGGCGCCTTACATAATTACTCTGGTAAACGTGTAATACCTACCTAGATTTAAATAATTACTTTCGTACATGGGCGTAGAAGTAAAAATAGTAGGTACATGTTCTTAATTAGTAGAAACATCACATGTGAAAAGGAACTTTGGTAAATATTATCTCCCCTACATGTTTTAGAGAGAAACATTGGTATTACTAACTATACAGTGTGGAACGACGATATAGAATAAATTCATTATTTCAGTATGGCAGACTTAAAAACATCCAGAAAAACGTCGATTTTATATTACAAAACGACATCCTGCAGCGTAAAAATTTCATCCCTAAAATTAAACACCTTCGACTGCTAATTTTTTTTTAAGGGAGGTAGGGAAGTAATCATTATGTATACAAAAATTATGTTTTTTTAAATTTATTGCAAAAATTAACATTGAAAGTAATTTAAAATCATCTGATTTTCGAAATTCGCTACATCACTCTACAAGCTAAATAAGTAATACTGTTTAATTTTTGATGTTGTATATAACAAAAAAAACATGAATCTTGTGTGTGAGATATTCAAAATGCTGGTAGTGACGTCACTGTTTAGAGCTCTAGGTAAAGTGATAGCGACTCCAACATTAACGGCGCGCGTGAAACTCGAATATGAATTTGGCAGGTTGTACCTACAAATTGAGCAGATCGTAAATTTTTCCAACTTCTCGAATTCTAACATCGTCAAGCAGGATTTCTGAACCTTTCAGTATTCGGGGCTCAATTTTCAATATCAATTTTTATGGGCCCCCTACCTTTGCTGTTTCATATTAATTTTATATATTAATTAAAATACTGATACAATCATATTTTTAATATATACATTATGTATAAATAGTATTTTAGTTTAAACGTGTATTGTACTCATTAAACTTACTTAGTTTTTGGTAATGAATATCATTTTGCTTTTCTTTCTGTGATTTATTTTTTTTATTAGTAATTGTCTTTTTTTTTCATTTTTATGTGCTGGCGCGCCCTCCACGTTGAGTTATAGTGCCCCTAGAGCAGCGCGCCAAACGGGTTGAGAAGAAACTTTGTCGTAAAGGGTTTTTTATCAGGAAAAGTTTAACGAGATACAAGATGACATCCCTTAAATTCATAATGGGGGGATTGGGGGGCCACCCGTTGCGGAATCCGAAGAGAAAAACTAGGCTGGAGTGTTCTTAATGTTATTATCTAGTGGCACCCACTACCTACCCTACCATTTAAATTTCATAAAACTTCTATACAGGGTGATCCCGAAATGGCGGATACGGCATGCAGGGTGTTGTAGAGGATGTTCAGAAAGACTGTAAATTTTAAATAAAAATGGTTTCCTCGGCTTCGTTACTGAGGTATAGAGTGTCTTTTTCTAAAATTTAAATCAAAGTGGAAGTCAACTTTAAACAACCTCCACTGACAAAGCACACGATTTGACATAACTATTAGGTACCTACGATAGTGTTTGCTTTTTATTTTTTATTTTTATTTTTTTTTGGGAGCGTAATTACAGGAATTCAAAGTTTATCTCTCGGTTTATCTATTCCCTGAGTTCAATAAAATTTTTCAATGTGGCATTGTTATTCGAATTCGAGCTCAAAAATGCAACTAAAATAGATATTGAATAATATTATCGAAAATGTATCCGCGCAACGATACTTGTTTTAAACTTTGTTGGACTTGCCATTTCATATGTTTCCCTAACATCTTACTGGGTATACTATATAGACCGAGACACTGGTTTTCTTCCCAAAGAAGGGTATCCAGTGCAGTGTTGTGACTTTTTGTCACAAAAGTGGTCACATCTTTTTGAGGGAGCCAACTGGAGAAAACAGTTAATGAACTTGTTGATCCACAATGGATGCTGTTCATGTCCGCCATTTCTGGATCATCCTGCATAGGTAACGCAATTTCAGCCTCTTTTGCCGATTATTTAACTGATATCAGCCTAGTGTGGGTTCTTCCTCTTGTATAAAATCAGTTACCTAATTAGGCAAGAGCATTCACTCGGAACTCCGGGATCTCTGACATCTTTATTTGCGACGGTTACTACCAACACTATAGAGATTGGCCAAAATAAAGAGCGATAATGTGGCCATATTTATGTAATCAGTAGTGTAGGGTGTAGGTATGTATTTGTCTGCCATTGTACCATTGTACCCGTTCTGCCAGCATGAGCTGGTGGGATACAAAATTGACCCAATAAGCAGAAACCAATCTTCATCCTATATTTTGTGCCACTTAGGGCCTGTTTATAGCTCAAAGTGATTTTTTTGCGATTTTTTGAGGAAATAAGATGCAAAATTCAAAATCGAAGTATTATATATTGGTTTGTCGAACCTCTGTTTATGAATATCGCATTCTTTCAAGAACTGAATTTTCTTCGTTTCCCCTTTTTCTTTAATGTTCAACAAAACATCAACTTCACTGGCTGGTGTAGCTGACTTACCAGTAACAATTTTTTGATGGTTGCATAAGACAGACTCTAGCAATTTGGAAATGACAGTACTTCGCATGCTGTGGCTGAGCGTCCATCGCTGCTTTTCAGGTATAAAGTTTGTGAAGTGTCCCAAATTGAGTAAGATTGCTTGATTGAGTAAGAATGATTGAGTAAGATATTCATAATAAAATTATGAATAAAATGTTTAAAATAAAATTCTTTGAGTTGTGAAATAAACATAAAAGTAAATGTAAAAGATCAAAGTTAGCCTGTGATTTTGAAATTTGGTATAGGAACCTAAACGTTGATTCTAAACAACTTTTCCAAATAACATATTGTCGTATTTGCCACATAAAGGCACTTTACTCGACTGAAAACCCGTTTTTTTTTTATTTCCAAGGCTTGCTTGATTTTTAAAAACTAAAATTTTGTTAGAAATTAACCTTCAGTCAAGCAGGACTGAACCCCAAACAATTAAAATTAATATTGATTTTTTTTTATAAAATACATTTCACCTATCCGGGGACACGGTGTACAGCTGGATAGAGTACCCCAATTGAACTCAAGGAAGACGATGCTGCAGAATTGGCTGATTAATCAAAACGTTGTATTTAGACGTGACGTTACGAAAAAGGAACTTTGGGAATTGATTAGACATTTAATAAGATAAAGAGCGACAGGACTAAACGTATGTTATTGTCAATATTTTGAGAGCAAACTGCCATGAGGTTCTTAAAGACCACCCCCATACCACTATCAATATAGTTCTAATTGAGATGTCCTGGGGTCTTCTAAGAACTGTTAAGAACTGTTATAACAAACACATAAAGTCGCAGTTACCATCTAAAGGCAACGTAACGATGTTTTGGCAACAGGCACTCTCAAAATGTAACTCAAATTTGTGAAGAAATTACTGCAGACATACGGACACAATTATTATTACACTAGACGATTAGAAATTTCACTTGTATATTTTACGGTCGAATAATGTTGCTCAATTTGGATGAATATAGCCCTAGGTTCTTAAAATTACTTCTGAATTGAACATCACCATGCGAGTTATTACTAGCTGTTTTAAGTCAAATCCAACACTTTGGCTGCCCATAATTTCAGACATTATACCAACAAGATAAATGGCGTCTAAGTAAGAATTATAGAAAAACACAGGGTCTAGCAAATTCTCTAGTACAAGTTTGAAGACATAAAATCCATTTTGGCAAAAAATCATGAGATATTTCGAAAGGATTGCAGAGTCCAAGATGATCTTGTCCAAAATCCAACAAAATGGAAATTTCGAGATACGACCTGCCAAGAAAGCTCTGAGTGTAAACTAAACCACTTAAGAACTATGGCCATGAAACCTGTACCTAACTCAATGTTATTCAAGTGGATGGCAGTTCCAAGACAAAATTTGTCTTACTTACGGCGAAGTTGAGGAAACAATTAGTCACATTATTGTAGAAGTGTGTGTCGCAACTTAATTTATTATTTATTATTGATTGTTTGAAATAAATTTATTTATTTATTGATTCAACTAAATATTTTGGGCACCTCAATCCAGATATGTTTCGGCACATCATCCATCAAATAAATAATATTATAAATAATAAAACTTATGTTTTATTTTGCCTTAAACAACCTGGCATGTAGGTACTTAAGTGACTTGAAAGAGGGAAGCCGAAATGAAAAAGCGATGATGACTCCTTTATTTTTTGTGAAACAATCCGTGGCTAAAAGCTTGACTTAGTTAGGTACTTATTATTTTTTAATACACTGTATAAAATTCATATGTAATAGATATATTGTAATGATAACCATTTCGAAAATTTATTTTACTATTTTTATAAGAGATCTATAAAATTGTGTAGAAATCGTATAAAGTCTTAATATAGGTACGTACCTACTTATTCAGTTTTATTTAGTACCATGATTGTTTATTTATTTAGATTCAATATAGATATTTTTTAGTTAGGTATATTTTTGCTTGATTTTTTTGTTTTGCGTAATTTTTTATTGAAGCTGTGTAAGCAAAGTATATTCTTCAAGGATATAGTATTTTTCTGAATACCTACTTTCATAGTAAATTCTTGAAAATTAAATAGTTACTAGAAAATAATTTGATTTGATTATTTAGAGATCAAAGTTCATGATTTTTGGTACCTTTGGCAACACTGCTTTATTCTAAGAATGACAATATCAAAAACACTCATTACCTAGAATATTAACACTTGTCAGTGCACTGTCAAATGTATGATACCGCGATACCGGGTGGATCATTCTTATAATTCATTGATGGCCAACTTGATCCGAATAGAGTTGGAATATACTATAGACATACAAACAGTAACTGATACCACAAACATATTGTCTACTATTCTATTAATGATCTTCCATAAACAATAATAAGTATATGATAATAAAAAAAAAGATTTTCAATAAATCCGAATCACTTTCCTATGCACGCCTAAGCATTTCTTTCTTCAAAGCTGTTAAAATCGACATCCACCTTATTCGTGAGAATATAACTGTAACGTAAAAAGAGACGTTCGATGCAAATAACATTAACCTTCCACATTCTAATACAATATAAATCTGTCGATGTCCAAGTTCTTTAGCCGAAGGCGGTTACCACAAACGTGCTTGAGAAAATTGACATAAAATTATGAGACATTTTTCAATGCCAGAAGGATATTCGATTGTCCAATTTTTGAAGTTCACAGTCTTGATGACATTGTGATTAAAAATGTCCCCGGGTGTGTTACCAGTTAAATGTAGAAAAGATTGGGTGATTTATGCCACATGACTCAAAATAATAAAAGTATATTAAAGTATGAGTAGGTACCTAATAAGGTCTTTAAAACATGCGCGACTTTTCTAGCATGACCGAGAAGCGAGTGTTTTTAAGACCTGTTATCCAGGAATACTTTACGCTTAGTTTTTATTATTGGTATATTGTGAAATCATAAATTGTTGAATATTTGAATTAAGATTTTCGAATATCTGTCATTAATATTTTATTTTACGTAACAGTGTATACACTCCTGTCAAAAAGTTGACATTTAGTCTTCGTTTCTGGGGTTACGTCGCATGTTGCTATGACAACCCTTAAAACACCGTGTTTTAATGTTGGATTAAGAGTGCGGACACACGGGGCGGTTTTCGCCGAGTCGGCGGCCGAGTCGGCAGCAAACACACGAGTCGACACATAATCAAGGCGCGAAACTCAGTCAGTCGTGTGTTGCCAGATTATTACGTATTATTAAAACAGAAAAGTGTGAAGTGATTGAAATAACGGTCAAGTGCTCAGAGGGAAATTTTTTGTAATATCATTAAAAGCGGACCGAGTACATTTACAAATAACTTCATTATAGTAAAATAGAGTTTTTCTTTTTTAGTATAAGTCGAGGTATAAGTAAGAAATGCCTAAAAATATGATTTCATTTATTCAAGTTTAAACAGTTTAATAATTATTATTATTATTACCTATTTTGAATGCAAATATCTCAGTTTCGTTTTTTATTTTGTGGGAATAATCATCATCCCTCATGTCCCAAATGGGTGGTCTTGCTTGGATTTCTCTTATAAGTCTTTCCATACCTAAATTATTTACTAGAGGCATGTTTAGGTTTGGTACCTAAAATACTAAAAATACACTTTAGAAAATAACATGTCCGCCCACCCAAGCTCAGTAAAAATAATAAGATATACCTAATAATTATGTAAAATAATAAATTGTACAACCATGCATAGTGCTCGCAGCCAAAAAACCGCTTCTCGTGTGAACGCTTTCATATAAACACCAAAGCCCAGGGTACGCTTGAAGCTATAAAACCGCGCGCGGCACATCGTCTGGACCAGCAACCGCTCGGCGCGCTTGTTGCCTGCCGCCCCGTGTGTTCAGTCTCATATAGTTTCATGAAATCATGCGCCGAGTCGGCCGCCGACTCGGCGGAAACCGCCTCGTGTGTCCGCACTCTTATACACGCTAAGTCGTTTTTCAACTAATCATTACAGGTTACCAATAATTAAAAAAAAAATGGCTATTAGTGTCGAAAGATTTTCATCTATTCTCTGAATAATGTATTGTACAGAATTTCCGGAAGCATGTTAAATGCATAAACATACATTAATCACTGTAGTTAGTCAGTTAATTATTTCAAGAGTTGCAGAACGTAAATGTCAATAAACTCGATCGAACTCTCTATTAATTTAAAGACGGGAGATTCGACTGCTGTAAGATAGGTAAGACATTTTGGAATATCAATTATAAAAAAATTAATTGTAAACAAAGCGTATAAATTTATGGAGAAACAAGTGTGTATTAGTTATTTTATATAAGTTTGTTTTTCCAGGTATATTTCTTCTGAAATGCTGTAGACATAAGATCATGGTACGCCTATGTATATGATCCACTGAGAAACCTAGACTGTTTCCTACCTGATTTATTATAAAATCTTGCATTTTCTGTGTCACTTAACCAGTGCGTCTCCTTTTAATGACTAGTGGACTTGTCGACTTCCGTATTCCCACATTATTTTAACCGTAATTGGAAGTATTGTTAAAAGGTGTCTATGGAAAAGTAGGCTTTAATGAAAATAATTTACGTAATTACATTATTGAGAACCGATAGACAAGAATAGAAAGTAGTTTAAGAATACAAATGAATTACGAATTTTCAAATGTTTATTATGAATAATAAATTAGATGGACCTCATTTTCTCTATTTATGTACTCAGATTCAAGATAATGCAAATGAGACATTATATGACTACGGTGTTTATTGTCTTAGAGTACCAGAAACTGTTAACATAATTTCTTAATGTGTTAAATATTGGCTAATTAGAGGTTGAACTGATCGTGGAAGATCAAAATTTATTTATTTGGTTGTAAGCTATACCTATTCGATCACTATTAAGACGTTGAACATGTATTGAACATTTTAGCGCGTTGTTAAAACACATAGGTACACACGCTGTAAACTTGTAATTGGGTCATATGGATTTAAAATGCAAATTCATTTTTTTGGGAATGATATCTCCAGGTTTATATTTAGAGAAAAATTATAAAAGAAATAATTTTTGACAATAACGATATATGTATTTCAAAAGACTATCAAATCACTTTACCAATAATGTAACTATCAAAAAGGAAATTTCTGACTAATACTCAAATTTGCACTCATTTGCCCGTTTTATTAACCTTGTGAAGTGTTATCATTGTTGGATTATGTAATAATGACAAGAACATTTGGTCGTTATATGTAGGGTAGCCCAACGAAAACGTAACAGGCCTAATAAGTTGTTAACTGAAGATGAAGATGTAAACTGCCAATTTTGTTATCGAATGGCATATATTTGGGTGATAAATTTAAACATCCAAATTCATTCTCTCGGCAGGGGTAGCTAACCCTTTGCCTATCATCATAGGGTACTGATACCAAGTGATTTGATCATTTGAAAGCTACTTGAATTTTCTTTACAAGGATACCTTACTTTTTGGGTTTCACCTAAATATTACAGGGTGAAAAACATCGCACTCCATTAGTCACCATAATAGTAACCAGTGAAGTGCGATTGTTTAATAAAAAATATTCTCTCCACACATTTACGAAGAAAAGGAAGCAATTGTTAAGAATTCAAGGGAATTTAAAGAGAATTCAAGTAGCTTTCGAAGACTGGGTCACTCAGTATCTGTTCTCTATGATGATAAGCGACGGTGTAGGGCCACTCCTGTTAATGGGATGGTTAAATTCAAACTATGAGAAGAGACTGCCGGGCCCCAGATAATAGACGCATATTCAAGTTTGAGTTTTACATGTGTCTGAAAAAGTCGTCGCACTGTGGAGGCCGAAAAATGTCTACTAGTACGGAAAATTAATCCTAGAACCGTGTACGAGTCAGATACGGTTTTGTTTATATGGGGCACATAAGAGAGTTTGGAATCAAATGTTACTCCCAAATCGTGGAAAATTGTTGTCCTGTCAAGGATACGATCATCTATAGAATATGGGAATTCAAGGCTATCTAATTTAAGCGTGAATGATATAACTTTACACTTAGACGCATTTAGAGGTAACTTGTTACGAGCACACTAACGAGACACCCGATCTAAGTTATTACGAAGCTACAAGCAATCTTCTAGTGTTTTGACAGACAGAAAAGTCTTCACATCATCGGCATAGAGCAGAAAAGGCACGTCCAATTCACTTGAGATATCGTCGTTGTATATGTTGAAGAGCATAGGTCCGTGCACTGAGCCCTGAGGGACCCCTGATTTGACCGAAAACTCACCAGATTTATTGCCATTTACTTCGACATATTGCGTTCTGTCTGACAGGTAGCTTGACAGAAGATTCAAATTTCGGGGCGAGAGACCCGAATTGCTCAATTTTGCCAGCAAAATATTGTGGTCAATTCTATCGAAGGCTTTCGAAGTCCGTGTAGATGATATCGGTTTGTTGTTGCCTGTCAATGGCTTCAAAGATATATTGGCTAATGCAGAAGAGGTTGATCACGATAGATCCTCATAAATCTATGCTACCTATTTCCAATATTGTTGCGAATGTTAAAATACAAAACGTCATGAATCAAGAATTCAAATACACTACTGAAATTGCAAATGATAGAGATAGGCCTGTAATTACGAATATCTTCCTTTTCTCCTTTTTTAAATACTGGTCTAATCTTGGATTTCTTCCATATATTCGGGAAGATACACTGTTTTATGGAAATATGGTATATAATCGCCAAAGGTCTCGCGAGTACACTTGCACAGTCTCTCAAAATGAATGCCGGAATACCATTAGGTCCAGTAGTTAGGTTGAACTTGATACGCTTTAGTGCCTCGAGTTCATCCCTCTCGCTAACATATGGAATGGAGAAGCCGATCCACCGTGAAGGCGATTATTAACAGTGTGTTCAGTGTTATCGGAAGACATGTAGGCTGATGATTCGAAAAATTCAGCGAACGAATTTACAATGTCATCAGGATCTTCTAACTCACTCCCATTGTAAGATATTCTATTCAAAACAGCAGGAGAATCAGTTTTAGATCTTACATAGGCCCAAAACTTTTTTGGGTCTTTTTTATTGTCCCCTTCTATGCTCTTCAAATAGGCATTGTATGCAGACTTTATGTCCCGCTTAATCTTTGCTCTAAGAATTTCAAAATCAGAATAAGCAGCGTTGTCATTTACTTTCTTATATTTACGCCAAAGCTTCAATTTCCTTCTAATGTTACAAATGATACTGCGATGAAACCATACAGGGTATCTGAATCGCCTCTTGGACAATTAATTATACAACGGCCCAAATTCAACGAAAAATTAGCTTAGTTTCTGATAAAAACAATGAAATGCCGTCTGAACATTGCAGAAATGCGATAAATGAATTCTACAATAGATTACGATTTTGTTTGTTGGAAAACGGTGGCATTTTGTGAAATTTGTTGTGAATTTACAGTTTTCACTTGCAGCTTAGCAGATACTTGGAAAATATTACTTGATCCCTTATAGTTAGGGAGATGGTGACAAAAATGCCTTGTATCTCCAAAATGGAAGAAAAGTAGGTTTTTATATAGTTCGAGTCCCGTTCTCAAAATCCGTCTATAATATATAGATGGGAAAAACTCTTGGAGGTTACCTTCACTTCGAAGCCAAATAAATTAACTTAAATATTTTATCTGACAAATTAGTAGTTTAGTTTGACTGTCCCATATAAATAATATTGGTAATTGTTAGTTTAATATTAATAAAACAATACACTGTTGAGGACGACATCACTTTTCGAAAATCACCCAAACTCATCAAATGTCCACCGATCATGACCTTTAGATCACGAAAAAGTAGTTTTCCAAAATTAGATTTGAAAAACGCTCCTGTAGCTTTATCTTTCAAGATTAGTGAACGAAGTTTTGGATCCTTGTAAAACTTTAGAATGGCGTTAGATTTTCGTTGAAAAAAATTCAAAAAGTCGCGTTACTTCTACTTCTTCTTCTACTTCTAGTAATACGGTACTTGTGGTATCATTTCCGGTCGCAGTTTTCAATCTAGGAGGCTGAAATTTTTGTCAGATTAAGATATCCACAAGGAGTTGTCTGGTATTGCCTTTGAGCAAAATCGGCGGAGCCGTTTCAAAATGACAGCTACTTGAGTTTTCGGAAAAATTGCTAATTTCTGAACGCCTGTATGAGCAAAATAGAAAAAAAGCTTTGCAACCAAATTAACAGGAGTGGAATAAAATTATTTTTTTCTGCGACGGGCTAAAAGTTTGACCTTTTTTCCCCGTTGACAGGTAGAAAAATGCCTCATTATATGAGCTGCATCTTATCGGGGAAATAAATGAATTAGCAGGGAAATAAATGAGTACTTATTTCCCCGAAATGGCGGCTAAGGTACAGCTACTATTAACACTCAGATACCTATCATTAAATTTATATCAAATATACGTAAAGGAAAGTTACCTTATTATCCAAATGGCAATTATTAAGGGAATTTTCATAACAATCACTATCCATATTAATAAATTCACTCATTGAGACCTTACAAGAATCTTTGCAAAACTATCTAAAATTTTAATTAAATTATGACGTTTATCGAATTAAATCGTTTCGTTACCAGGCAACGTCGATTACGATAAAAGACAGTTTGAAAATCCAAGTTTAACATAAATCATTTTTCCGACATAATTTTCAGTTATCTAACTACGTTTTTCGACATTCTAACACTGATATTTCTTCTCGCAGAAAAAAATTGTATATTACACACAAGAAAAAAGTGCGATGTTAGCTCTCGATGTGTTTGTCCCCTCCGCTAAACGCGTCGGGGACGAAATCACATCTCGAGCTAAAATCTATCACTTTTTTCTCTTGTATAATAAATAACTATTAAATTTCAGTTAATGCAATCAAATTTGCATTATTTCTATTGATAAGTCAGTGGCGCGGGTAGGAAAAGCCTACATATTGTTAAATTTCTATAACTGTTTATGAGCACATTTTTGAAGGGATAGAACTGAAATTAATACAGTAGACAACTATACCTACTAATATCCTCCAGTCTTCGAAAATTTCAAGAAGCAAATAACAAAAATGGCGAAGATTTTCGAATTTTTTGACTTGATGTTCATTTCTCTAAAATTTCAAATTACGCTAATATAACCTGACTATGGAAAAATTCAGAAAGCCAATTTAAAAAGCGTTGAAAATATTCATAATTGAATCGCATAAAAATACACTATTTATGCGATTGATTCGCAAGAAAGTTTTTTGGGAATGCAGTCGTTTTAATTAAAGAACACTCTTTTTTGTCTACGCCAAGCTTTCTAATTTTATTTTAATTCTTCATCAGGGCTATGGAAGTTGTGATTAAAATCTTTTAGTTGTTGAAAATTGTTATTCATAGAGTTGGCTTATTATTAGACACATTTCACAGTAATTAGAACGATGATAATACAATTAATGAAATTTGATTATAATTAAGAGCAAAATGAAAATAAAATTTTATAAGTTTTTTTCTAATATTCATCTAAAATGATTTTGGTCCTTAACTAGAATCAAATTTCATTGATTGTATTATTATCGTTCAAATTGCTGTGAAATGTATGTAATAATAGGTTCTATGATTAACAATTTTCAACAACTAAGAATTTAATCTCAGCTTCCATGGCTCCAACCAAGAATAATTAAAATAAAATTCGAAAGCTTGGCGTAGATAAAAGAGTGTTCTTTAATTAAAACGACTGGATTCCCAAACAATTACAATATTATTTTATCTGATGTAGGTATAAGTAAATTTTGAATATTAAAGACAATATCAAAAAATGTGACTTACATAATATATTATTTGTGTTTCTGCACAATAATGGTCAATTACTGGAGATATTTCATTACTTGACAGAATGCTTGTATCAGTGTTCAAACAGTGGATTCGATAGATTCGATCAGTGCTATAAAATTTTGGTATTCGTTATTCGTTTACCTATTTTTTCTGAAACGTTTGCTAATAAGACTATCTTTATTTATCTACATATAAGTATTATAAAACGCAAGATTGATTCTTTCAAAAACCCACAAATTTTATTTTGTGAACTTAACTCAAACAATGTTTCCATGTCTGCTCTACATAATTATATAATAGTCAAATATTTATTCTTGTACAATAGAACATATATGATTGAAAAAATTATTAATATTTTCAAGTTGAGAATGGAAATATTTAGTAGGTACCTAATTTAACTTTCTTAGTTTCAAAAACACGTACAACTCTTTGAAATTATAATTATTGTAAACAAATGTTCACTAAAAAATAAATGTTTCGAGAAATGTTTAAACAAGAAACTTTTTAATTTTCTTGCTTTCTCAAAAGTAAGAATTATTTTCAAAACTTATGTGTGATCAAAACAAGACCACAAATGTTACAAGTAGAAAGGAAAAATCTCAATTACCCGTAGCAGTTAAAAACTAATCAACGTTTCACAGTTACAACCAATAAACAACCAACTTACAAGCAACACGGCGCATTTCCTCATCTCTCTGCAGTGTTAATCGGTGCAATTAAATCAAGCACTTAATTCACTCAATAATCCAATACTGCTCTCCAGCGACGATAACTCTTTGCTGGTGTATCGCGAAGAACTGTTCTAGCAGAAGCCGCGCCTGATTTCCATTACAAACTCGCGTAGGGTAACGGTATCGGCATAACTCCTTGGTCTCTCTTTTCCAACTCAATCCGCGGCTTAGCCAATGAATTAATCAGGTGGTAACCTCTATATGGCACTGCATCATGTTCTTGTCGGTCAGGGGCCGAAGCAGGTGACAGAGAGCCTGACATTATATTATAGTCTTCAATATGGGCTTGCCCTCAAGTGGAATGTTGGTCTCGGACGGATTGGGTGCATAATTTTCCTAAAATTGGAGAAGAAACATTTATCTTTCAATGTAAAACAACGACTAAATAGATTTTAAATGGATCCACGGTTGGTCAGTACATTAAAATCTATAAGTAACATAAAGAAACAAAAACTGTTGAAAACACTACAAATAATGTTGTAAAAACTTTTATTACATTTTTTTTAAACCATGAAAATATAAACATTTGTTAAATTATATAATTAACACAGACTAATGAAAATACCAAAAAATTTTCTACAGAGTTTTCTAATTAATAAGACGAACCAAATATTGGCTCATAATATGTAATTAATAAAAGAAAATGTGGAAGAAGATCTTTCAACACTATCAGAAAACACTACGGAGCAAATGTTTTGTTTCAACAAATTTTGAAACGGGAGAGACTGAAAAAAATATTTATAAACCTTTTACAAAATTTTGAAATATAATACAAAACAAAAAATTGTGCTCTTCTAAATTGTTATAGACATATAGCATTTTCAACCAGGTTCCTTATTAGACTACCGATACTTAAGTAGTATTTTAGTTAGTTTATACTTCACTAAATACGAAAGTCTGTATTTTTAATCCCTAACAGTGAAGCTGTTAAGGTTCTGATTTAAACAGATATTTAGTATGTTAAAAAGTTCTGTTTCATTGAAAAGGCTTAACAGATGGTTAATAACCAAGGTTTACCCTGCCTACAGGTCTATGGAAACGTTTGGTCCCATGACGAATTCATATGTGACTCCTGGGGATTCAAATATGACATGAGAAGAATAAGCTATCTCGTCTCTTCGTTAAAAAACTAGATGTTTTGACAGTAGTTTTACAGCTGCACATCTCTCAGGCGGAAAATTGGGGGAGTCGTATGGTATACCGGGTGTAACATAAGTACTGCGAAAGATTTCAGGGGGTGATTCCTGAGATAATTTTAAGAAAAAAGTTCGTATGAACATGAGTCCGAAAACGCTTACCCGCCGATGAGTTATAGCCCCTTAAAGTTGGGAACCTTACGAAAAGGTGCGTTTATTTATTATGTCCGAAAACCGTTCAACATAAGATGACGAAATTTACAACATCCACCAATGTTGTTATGTCTAATATTGAAGCTTTCTGATTAAAAAAGTAACTTTTTTCTAGAAAAATCCATTTCAAAATTTTATTGCATTGCTCTGAAGGAGGCCGCACACGGGCAACTTTTTTTTACCAGCAACTTTTTAATCAGTTAAATAGAACACACTGTTGTTTACGAAAACCCGCACACAGGCGATTATTTAGTTGCGCCAACTAAAAAATTGCGATCTGCCCTATTCGGCGGGCGACGCAACTGTTACCGATAGAAATAGAACGAACGTGTTCGGACACGACTACGCACACGAGCAATTTAAAAGTTGCTCTTTGCAGCCCCCAGTCTACGTTTATTAACCTGGTACTAGTCAGGGAATCATGTCTCGATTTGAGTTTAATATTAGAGGCCTTCATTGAGGAAATAAAAAAACGCCCGGCATTGCATAATACAAAATCGAAGGAGTACTCCGACAGAAATTAAAAAAAAAAGCATTGTGGGCTGAACTGAACAGTTTATGAAATTGTCCATCTAAAAGTCTTCTGCTGATCATTGGATGTACCCAATAGTTTCTCTGCATTTTTTTCCTTAGAAGCAGGGCACAAACGCACACAGTTTCGACGAAATCCATTTTGAAAATTCACGGACAAGCAACTATCTCGTTGCCTGTGTGCGCTTTGTAGAGCTACGGGCAACTTTCTGGCGACTAGATTATTTAATCACAGAGATTAATAAGTTGCCCGTGTGCGGGGGGCCCTGAAATGTAAATATTGCAGAACGCCAATTTCTGCCCCCATGCCATTGAAAGCAAATTCATTTTCGGTTCAAGATAAGCAACAAAAACTTCTTGATAATAGTGATAACTTAATCAGATTTTTCTCAAAGCAAACAAAATTTTACTCAAATAATAAATTAATAATAAATCTTCTTAATAATAATGTGCATAAATGCAGAAATTTTGAAACAAAAAACAGATAAACTCTGATCGGAATAAAAACTCACGCCACAAAAGACGACATTTGTGTTAATTATCAGTTAATTAAGTAAGTAATTACCAAAGAGAATTAACTAGTGCTCCTTGGAAATTACTGAAACTAAATTATTGACGTTAATCAGATTTCAGAATCAAAATAATTATTAGTCAAAGTAATCAACATGGATAATGATAATTAAACCAACGAAGAACTAACAGATATGCACTATGTCTACGGTCGTACAAATCGAAACGGGTTGGAAGCTGTTAGACTTTGCAGAGAAATGTTCCCACTGAGGAAAATACCGCATTATACATTATATGCGCGTCTTCATCAACGCTTTTACGAGAAACTGAAAATTAAAAAAAAAATATTGCGAAGGTAGACCAAGGGAACAGCGAATGCCTCACGTGGAGGAAGCAATTCTCAATGCAATCGAAGACGATCCGGTCACAAGTACACGAAGAATTGCTCGTGTCCTTCAAGGGTTAAGCCACGAAACAGTCTGGAGGGTGCTTAAAGAACAACAGCTATACCCATACCACATTCAGAGGGTGCAAGCGCTCCTCCTTCGAGATTTCCCTCAATGAGCTGTTTTTTGTCAGTGGCTTGATCAAAAAGCAGCGGAACATGCTGAATTTTTATACAAAATTTTATTCACTGACGAAGCCAACTTTTCTAGAAATGCAATCATGAATTTTTACAACAATCACACATGGGCCGATGAAAATCCCCATGCCATAATCGAGGCTCACCATCAACATCAGTAGTTTTCCCTTGACGTTTGGGCCGGGACTGTAGGTGATTGTTTGATCGGCCCACATTTCCTTCCTATGCGACTTGGTGGTGAAGCATATCTTCATTTCATTTAACATGATTTGCCTTTATTTCTGGAAGACGTGCCACTGGAAGTACAAAACCGAATGTGGTTTATGCATCACGGTGCTTACCAAATTTCAAAATCATAGGTCAACTTTTATTTTTTTCATTTACTTTTATGTTTTATTTCACAAATCAAAGAATTTAATTTTGTAACAAAGCTTGCCATTGAAAAACCAAATTGTATCCATAGCAATAGCAATCTGTCAATATCCGTCTTTGTTACAAATGAAATTCTTTGATTTGTGAAATAAACATAAAAGTAAAGGTAAAAGATGAAAGTTGGCCTATGCTTTTTTAATTTGGTATAGGGACCTAAATGTTGATTCTGTACATCTTTTTTAAAACACATTTTTTCATATTTGCCACATAAAAGGCACTTTACTCCAAAGAAAAAATGTTTTTTTTTTTTAATTTCCAATGCATGCTTGATTTTTCAAACTAAAATTTTGTTAGAAATTACTCTTCAGCCAAGCAGGGCTGAACCCCAAAAAATGAAAATTAAAATCAAAAAATTTGTGTCTTTTATAAGAGTCGTTTCACCTATCCGGGTACACAAGGTATGTATACCTATGGAATCTGGAGTAAATTAAAAGCAAGAAAAATTATCAAGGTTGATTAAAATTTCCACAAAGGGAATTATGACATAATTGTAAGTATTCACTTACAACTCAAAAATTATTAATTTCGAAAAGAAAAATTTACTTACTTTACTCAAAATTCCTACATAAAACTCAGCACATAACAAATGATAAATATTTTCAAAATTTTTCCAGAGATATTAAAGTTCACAAATACATAGCACTGATAAAATCCATTTTAATTGGGATCAAATAATAAGACTCCAGGTTTCTTTATTTATTTTCGCAAAAATTCAAACGGTGAACGATTGAATTCAAATAAGAAATAACGGTACCTTCAAAATTTGAGTTGGGTAGATCGGCATACATCTCTCTCCACTACTAAGACTGCAATCTGCAAGTAGGTCATTAGACCCGGGGACAGCACCATCACCAGCGTCGAGCACGTGGTCGGCAACAGGTTACACCAACTTCCCACACTAAACAAAGGGACCCAGCTTCTCTATATCTTCGTAATGAAGGGAAACATTAATGAGTGACAAGCGCCGCTCAACAACCATTGAAGTAATAATGAGATGTTTCCAATTGAAAATATTGACTCATGAAGAAAGACTGAATTTGAATCTCGGGACGAAGTTTCACTTTAGGATAATTAGATATCGAAAAGAATTGGGTTTCTTGAATTCTGAATTTTCGGCATCAGACTCGTGGTAAAATTAGGAACGCACAATGTTATTTACTTAAAAAATTTCATGATAAGACTGATTAAATTTCACATGTTCCTAAACCAAATCCATTACTACGTTTTCCCACGTTTTCCCAAAATCCCTTGTCTGTAAAGACAAGAAAAAAGAAATCTATTAGCGAAAAGGACTAAAAACAAACTAAAAAATTACTTACATAGAACTCTATTAACCACTGGCACGGACAAACAACAAACTCACTTCTACACAAGGGACTGTTGTTAAATTTTTCGAACTGTAAATTAGTACATGACCAACGAAGTTGAAAATGAAAAGTGACCAGTTTCCAGCAGTCGGCCCTATTTATTAGGTCGCCTTCAGAGACGCTCACTTAAAATTCGCGGAGCATGCTCAAAACGAAAGCACGCTATTTTCACTATCCCTGTCTCTCTTTTCCACTAGATTCCACTGTTATCCAGTTGGTATCGTCCTGGAAACTTCTCCGCGGTCAAAATATGTCGAGTAATGCAACGATGTCATTGTCATGTCGTCTACTCAATCTTTCAGACGGGCCCTTACTAGCATAAATGATCTTTTAATTCTCTCCAGTATCCAACTTTTAAATGCACAATCGTGCAACTACTTGCATCTCGATGGAAGTCATTAAGCTGTCAGGTTTAATGTTATTTATGAGCTTAAATCATTTTTCGAGGTATTTTTCTCAATAAATACCAGATAAATAGGTATTTCGAGTTTTATATGAATAACAAATCGAAAATATGGAGCAGTGATATGAGAGTTATCTCATCGGATGCGGAAAATTATTTTACATAAGATGATATACTTTCCAATTTCTGAAAATTTGAACCAAGACCGAAAACCAACAAAACGTGTTATTTACGCCTTATCTTTAATAATAAAAGACCCGGAAGTCTTTATTGCTACCAGGTGTTTCTTCGTGGTATTTGCTTAATACAGTCTTTTACACCAGCAAAAATATACAGTCGAACATAACTTCTCTGAACTTTTATAAAAATATCCTGAATCGAGAATTATAATTTTGAAAAAGAAAACGTAGCGTGCGAAGCATAATAACCCTTGTTGTTTAGCTTGTTGAGTAGGTCATCCACCACCATGTCCCACAGCAACGGAGATAGGACTCCGCCCTGTGGGCATCCTTTGGTGACGGTGACCCTCATTGTCTCTCCAAACAGAGTTGCTTGGACTCTTCTGCCTTCCAACATAGTGCTCAGCCACCTAGTTGTGGTGTCATCGACGCCATGTCTTCTAGCGGCCGATACTATGCAGCTGAAGAAGGTGTTGTTAAACGCCCCCTCTATGTCTCGAAAAGCCCCGAGGGCAATTTCTTTGTTGTCTAGTGATTTTTCTATTCTTTCTCATCACTAGCTGGTGCAAAGCTGATTCGCATGATTTACCTGGTTGAAAAGCATTTTGCCTCTGGCTTAATGGCCTCTCTGTAAGAAAGGTTTTCCTCCTGAGATGCTTCCCAACCAGTTTTTCCATCGCTTTTAGTAAAAAGGATGTCAGACTAATCGGTCTATATGCCTTGGCCTCGTCGTAGTCATTACGTCCAGGTTTCGGTATAAAGACCTCTTTTATTTCTCTCCAGACCAGTGGAATGTAACCACGTGCCAAACTGGCTCTGAATATCCTACAAAACACCGGCGTGAGATCTTCACTCGCCTGCTCTAACAGGGCAGGATAGATCTCGTCCGGGCCAGGTGACTTGTAAGGCTCAAATGAGCTTATGACCCATTTAACTTTTTCATATGTAATTATGTGTCTTGATGTCCTCCCGTCCTCCCTGGTGACCCTGTGATTCAGGTTTTCCAGGGTGTTGTGTAGGCCATCTTCCACTTCAATTACACTGCAGTCCGGAAAGTGTGCTCTGAGGAGTACCTTAAGAGTTTCCCTCCCGGTTTCTGTGTAATTACCATTGCTATTTTTTAAGGTACCAATGGGGTTCAGGGGATCTTTTGCCATGAGTTTGTAGAGTCTTGCTCCTTCGGATGTCGTTTCCACATCCTGGCAGAGATTCCTCCGCACAGCTCTTCTTGCAAATCTGATCTCCTTGTTGAATTCAGTAATGGTGGTCTTATATTCGTCCCACTTTCCTGTTTTCTTGGCTTTGTTAAAAAGCTTACGTGTTTTCTGTCTCATTTCCGCCAGTTTGTGGTTCCACCAACTGACATCCCCACCTTTCCGACGCGGTGTCTGAGTACAGTTGTTGTGATATGAGGTTGTAATGGCTACGTGGAGTTGTTCTGTAGCTACCTCGATATCGTGTATGCATGCCATGTTGCTTTTGACATTGGTTAGATTTGCCCTCAACTCCGCCCTATACCTCGCCCAGTCAGTCTTTCGTGGATTGCGATACAGCTCTGCTGTCTTATCAACGGAGTTGATTTCCAGCTGAATGTATCTGTGATCTGAGTGAGACGGTTCATCAGATACACGCCACTTGACTACCCGGGCGCCGATACGAGGGGAAGCTAAGGTGATGTCAATTATTTCTTTCCGTCTCGATGTTACAAAGGTGGGTTCCCTGCCACTATTCAGAAGTTCCAGTTTCCTGGATACCATAAACTATAATAGTGACTCACCTCTGTTGTTTGTGTCGCTGCTGCCCCACACTGCGTGATGGGAGTTTGCATCGACACCAATAAAGACCTGGAGGTTATGGTCCTCGCAGTACTTAACCAGTAGTTCCATTTCCTGTGACGGAGGATAGCTGGTGGAGTCATATGGTAGGTATAATGATATAATGAAGCTACTACAAGCTCCTTGACTGCCCCATCCATATGATATTTCAGTATTACTGTGGTCAAGTCCCTGAAACATAATTGTGTTATAACCAGGACTTTTAGTTCGTTTTTCATGTAAATGCATGTTCTGCTGTTACCGTAGGCTCTATTGTAAATGATCTTACCTGTGGCTGCTCCTAAACCTGCTTAGCGGCCGGCTACCAGCCAGGGTTCTTGAATTAGGGCTACGTCTACATCTCCGGCAGCTAGAAGTCTGCACAGAGATGCGGAGGCAGATTTGCTATGCTGCAGGTTGATCTGGAGGGTTACCTCACCAAAACCGAGGTACGCTTTGTACCCCCTTCCGGCGAGAGCCTTCAGAGACTCTTCATCGATCCACAGCACAAGTGTGGTACCCTTACCGTCCCTCTCTCTGTGCTGTGTGATGATAGACCATGCGTCTGTTTTAATGCCCAGATTCTGGTTTTCCAACAGACGAAAGGCTTTTGTTGGTTCCTCGAGGCCTGGTGTGTCTGCAGGAATGAAGACTACGACCTTAGTGGCTTTCACCACTTCTCTGGACGGGCCCACACGTAGTGCGGCTCCATCCCAAGGCCGTAGCTTCGGTACCAAGTCCACCAGCCACCTCTTGGATTTTTCATTTGCGCAGGTGACGAAGACCACGCCCTTCTCAAACCTGGTGCCCTTGAACTGTGGCCCCAGTACCGGCACGCCCCCCATCACCTGCTCCATGATGGATTGCTGGACCAGTTTTGCCTGGTGTTGATCCAGCCGCTCTCGGGATAAATTTCCGTTACCACCGCCATTTTGAAAGCTGTCAGGGCTTGACTGTAGCTTACTCCGGAGCCAGTAGCACCCTGTGAGGATGCGCCAGGTTCGGAGGTCACAGTCTCCCCTTCGTGCTTTGTTCTTTTGGCCAAGGCTTTGGTTGCACTCATCGCTGGTGATGGAGTACTTACCTCTGATGTGGTGGATGCCCCCAAGGCAGCTGCCTATCACCTCACCTGTGGTGCCTGATCATAGACGGCCTCCTAAAGCGCCTGACAGATGACGGACTGTATGCACAGGCATACGCTGACGACGTGCTGGTTCTAGTAACCGGCCAATTCCTAAGCGTGGTCTGCGATCGCATGCAGAGTGCATGTAAGATAATTGAAAAATGGTGTGAATAGGCGGGGCTGACCATTAACCCCGGAAAGACCGACATGGTCCTCTTCACAAGGAAAAGGGAAAAAAAGGATTTAAACCACCCAAGCTGTTCGGCAAACTCTTAACTCTTAGTGGGGAGGCCAAATACCTTGGAATGGTACTAGACGAAAAGCTGACCTGGAGGCCACAGATTGACAGAATAGTCACAAAAACTGTGTCATCTCTATGGCAGCTAAGAGGGACAATAGGCAAGGTGTGGGGGCTAAAACCGAAGATAATGCACTGGTTATACACGGCCATCATCAGACCGAGAATCAGCTATGGTTCGGTGGTCTGGTGGAAAACAACCACAAGCAATACCGTTACAAACAGGCTAGCTAAACTCCAACGGCTCGCCAGTTTGTTAATAACAAGTGCAATGAGAACCACCCCGTCAGCAGCCCTGAATGTCATTCTGGAGCTGCCACCGCTTCCCATTTGGATAGAAGGGGAGGCCATGGCGGCTCACTTAAGAATGCGTGATTCGGGACTCTGGAAAGGCGGAGGATACAAAGGACACACAGAGATAGCCAAGGTTGCCGAGATGGAGATACCAATCTCAACCTTATGTCTACCTCAAAAACAAGAAATAACAGAGAAAACCAGAAATTTACCCTGCAAATTCCTGAAAAGGAAAAGTGGGAAAAAAGGGAGGTAGCCTTCGAACCAGGAGGACTAGTTTGTTTCACAGACGGCTCCAGGAACAAAAATGGCTACATAGGAGCGGGGCTCTACCTGGCTGGACGGAAACTGGGAAGATCCTTTCCTCTTGGGTCCACCGCAACCGTCTTCCAGGCGGAGATTTATGCTATCCTGCAAGCAGCTAGATTGGAGCAGATAACAGAAGCCGGGGAACGGACGATATACATATGCACGGATAGTCAGGCCGCCGCGAAAGCGCTGGGTAATACGGAACCAGCTCCCCACTGGTCCAGGAGTGTGTCAAGGCGCTGAACAGACTGGCGGACCAGGGAAACCTTTTGTGGGCCGGGCCCGTCCTGGGTCTGACCAAAAATCTTCTCAAAGAATCTATAAAAGAATGGACTCGCAAGGGTTTAGAGAACCACTGGGAAACAGCACCAGGCTGCAGACAGGCCAGGCTGTTTTTGGCCGGTCCGATCGAAAACAGATGAACCAGCATGTCCAGAATGAGCCGGAAGGAACTCAGACTACTAGTCGGGGTTCTCACCGGTCACAGCAGTCTAAACAAGCACCTGCAAGTGATGGGGGTCACTCGGGACCCGGTCTGCCCTAAATGCGGAATGGATGACGAGGACTCCCACCATTATGTAGGCGTATGCGAGGTATACAGCAACCTCAGGCTCAACATCTTTGGGTCTGAGGAGCTACAAGAGGAAGAAATGAAACTCCTCTCATACAACAACCTCCTGGCCTTTATTAAAAGGTCGGGGAGGTTCGAGTAGGAGTTTCACCATGGTTCGGGTACGGCGAAAAGGGCCCTCGGTGGTCAAGTCGCTTGGGGTGTACCACTCCAACTCACCATACTACTACTACTACTACTACTTACCTCTGATCTTAGCCTTTTAACAGATGAGGTGGCAGTTCCCTGTGTTGCAAAGTTTGAAGCTCTGCTGGGTCCCGCCTCTCCATCAGCGTTTTTTCGCTGGCGGTTTGTCCGCGGATTTCTGGATTTGACTGGTACCCCAGCGGCTTTCGCCGATTCAACTGTCAGCTTTCTACACTGTGCACCCGACATCTTAGGTCTCGGGGTTTGTATTTGGGCCCCTGAGGCCCGTTTTTTGTGCAGCTGTCGTACTCGCTGGTCTTGTAGCTACTTCCCTGCGAGTCCGCACAGCTGTATGTTTCTACTTGCATAGGTTCCAGGGTGGTATGGCTCTGGGGGCCTGCCACATCCTGTGCATCCATGCTAAGTTCTGAGGTTTCTTCTTGTGGAAGTCCCTCAGTTGTTTGTTTTGTTTTTTCATCATTTTTTCCCCATGATCGACGAAACCAATCATATGTAATTTAATAAACTAAACAACATGTTAATCGTAAGACTGCAATTTGTAATTTCAAACGAATATATATATATATATATATATCGTTGGTTTCCATTTTGGTTCCACGAGAATTGGGGGAAATAAAGGTACTGCGCCATAACCCCCATGACGCAGCAGGCTACATACAACGGGGTGCGCCAGGTTCCCCGAGGTTTGTCGCTAGTTGCCGAGTTCCCCCTCGACCATGCATCCATTGGCGCGCACAATACCGTGGATTTGGGGAGGTTTTTATAGTGGTCCTCATCCACGCAGATAGGCGGTTAAGCCAAGCCCCCGTGCCCCTGGCGTCACTACCCCGAGGCAGGTCACGACAGTGATATACCTCGGGGGTCGTTGTGCCACCTAGCGGTTTACCGTTTGTGCCATGTTTTGTCAGAGCCTTGTTAGCCGTGGTACTCACAAATGGCACCACGTTGCCCGGTCCCCATAATATGTGTTTTTAAGTTTCAGAGACGGTGGAAAAAAATAGTATATACCATTCGGGAGAGATGCTATTTTGTCCTCGTGCATTGTAGCCCTCGGGCTTCGCTTTCGGGCTTCAAATTGCACCTCTGCCAAAATAACGCATTTCTCTCCCTTATAGTATAATTATTATACTATTTTTTATTAATTGAGCAACCTGCCGCATACCCTCGTTTTCAAGGGTGCTGAATACGACGGTCACTACCTTAGACCTCTACCGCCCCCCCCCCCCTAAATTGACAAAATCACCATCCAAGGGGTTGAAATTTTTGTTTTTTTATTAATCGGGAATGTTGGAAATGTTATTTTGTATCATAATTTACCGTGCTTTCTATTGGGAAAAATTTTGAGACAACGTTTCTATTACTCTTACGTAAGAATGTGATGTTCATTTTGAAGAGTATCAGCAATGTGATTTCACTTGTAAAAGATCATGGCTACAGTATATCTCCTAGCTTTACTAAAAGATTATCATTATAGTATCATTTTTCTAAGTACATAAATTTGTTCCATATTTTCATTATTATACATATTAAAGTTAACAATGTTTTATTAAACGTTTACCTTGATTTATGACCATCAAAATACCCTAGTCAAAAACATAATTCAAAACTGTAACCTTATTGAAAAACACATGATATAATATATCTTGTAAATTCAAATTATTATTTACCGACGTAAGAGTAGCAGAAACGTTTTCTCCATATTTTTGCCAATAGAAAGCACGGTAAATTATGATACAAAATAACATTCTATAAAAAAAAGTTCAACCCCCTTGGAGGGTGATTTTGTCAATTTAGGGGGGTGATAGAGGTCTAAGGTAGTGACCATCGTGTTCAGCACCCTTGAAAACGGGGGTATGCGGCAGGTTGTCCAATTAATTAAAAAAAACACATTTTTAACCCCCTTGGAGGGTGTTTTACTCGATTTGGGGGGATGAAAACGGATGGTAGAGATCTAAGGTAGTGATCATCGTGTTCAGCACCCTTGAAAACGGGGGGATGAGGCAGGTTGTCTGATTAATAAAAATAATACATTTTCAACCCCCTTGGAGGGTGGTTTTTGGCCAAGGAGGTAGGCGTAGGGTGACGGGCAGTTGTCATTAGATACACGGCTTCCCCAAAAGCGAGTTGCAAGTGTTTTTTCCGACCCGGTGGCATTAGAACGAAGATTTTAAAAAAGGGGGTGGTTTTGGGCCAATAGGGAGTGAACGCAACCCAAAAAAGAAATTTGTCCTACGCCATCGTGTTCAGCACCCTCGAAAACAGGGGAAGAAAGTGGTTTCGTTGCGTCTGAAAAAATTAGGGTGTTTTCCGACTCATAGACGCCACGAAAATATGATCTTTCATTAATAAGTGTCAGCCATTTATTGATGGCGATGTTTCCAACGTTGGGTTGAAGTCGGGGATCTTTTCCCATGTAATCTTTGGTTTGCTAGCCTGGGATTCCTTCATGTTATTTATCTCTTTTTGTAAGAGCTCCAGTTTTTGTTCCGCGGTCAGGGGGAGGGAGTTGAGGTCATTCTCGTTCTATCATCATCAATCGCAGATTCAATATAAGAGGCTAATGCTGAGCTGTTGTCCATCTTCCTATTTTCTTTAATTAATAGCAGAAATAATTGACACAACGGGAAGAAACTATCAACTGTCACCCACTCAGCGGTGTGAAAACAGCACCCCGGAGATAGTACCCCACGATCCGGAGACGGCTCAACGACACACCGACATCACGCCGCCAAGTGGTGCAGGCGGCACTCAACACTTGTAACGAACAAAAATTAACTCCTTTCAAACTTACACAAGAAATAATCGCACTCCTAGGTAAGAAAACCACTTCTGACTGTTACAAGGATAAAATGATACCACGGCTCGTTTAAACACTATTTATTGAATATCGTATCCTTAATAACGTTCGTAATAGGCTGTCTGTCTCCGACTTCGACTATCCGTCTTAAAAACTAAACACTCTCTTCACCGACGTCTCTTGTCCTTGTCCCAGTCGCCCTCGTCAGGGCGTGAATTGGCCTACATCAATCAGCACCTTGATAAGCTTATCCACCTTGTGTTTGCTGGTGTGCTTCAGCGCCACACCCTGTACTAAACATTGAAAAATAACTCAGCTTGTATATACAAAAAAAAATCCTTTTGACCTTCTAACCACTATTCAAGTAATTACATACAGGGTGGGGCGCGCTGCACCCCTCGGTCTGTGTAGCTAAATGGTGCACAATTAAAAAAAAAATTTAATTGGGTCTTATACATGGTCGTAGTACCTACAACTTACAATTATTTTGGACTATACAGGATGTCCCGTATGGGAGTGACATATCAAAGTTATGTTTTTTTTTTAATGGTATTCTCCTATGTTTTGCATTTTTAGATTGTCTGAGAAGAAAAAGTAAGAATAGTTTTTATAGTTGGTGTTTAAATTCAGAAGTTTGTGAGTTATAAACAAGTAAAAATCGTCTATGTTGAAGTTCAAGGCCCTGTACAACGAAAGCGGCTCAAGATAGAGAAAAACGGCTTACATGTCCCTTACATGTTTAACTTTTCATGTACTATCATAATGGTATAGAAACATTTGTACTTTCTTTGTTTTTTTATTTGACGGCGCGTGGAGAAATCTCAGATTTTTTCAAATTTTTTATCACCCTGTATAAACATTTTATCTACATCATAGTATAGTACATGAAAAGTTAAAATAAGGACATGTAAGCCATTTTTCTCTATCTTAAGCCGTTTTTGTTGTACAGGGCCTTGAACTTCAAAAATTACGATTTTCACTTCTTTATAACTCACAAACCTCTAAATTTAAACACCAACTGTAAAAACTAATCTTATTTTTTCTTCTCAGACAATCTAAAAATTCAATAACATAGGAGCATTCCATTTAAAAGAAACATAACTTTGATATTAAGAAGAGAGTACTTAAGTAATGACACCGCGACCAGAAATAAGAGCATCCCACTGATTGCGTGCAAGCTAAACAGTGGCAAGTGTAGATACGGATATACAGCTATTTCGTTACAAATTTGAACTGTAAACATCATTTTTATTACTTTTTTTCAGGCAATCTGAAAATGTTTTAATATACAGGGTGTACCATTTAAAAAAAGAAAAATATGGAAACTTCCGGTATAACCGGAAGTGGTGTGGGGTTGTGAATATTTTAGTTCAGCTCGTGAAAACCGAAATTATACACGCACAAATTTTTAGACTTCTACTCCCAGGACTTCTCCATATAAAAATGCCCTACGGTTCTCGCGCCTCACCCTGTATACCTACTCCATTAAGTAATTTGTGAGGTTCTATTAAAGGTAAACATTATTACGATCATTACTGGTAGTAGTGGTAGTTTAATTTAATAAACCCATTCGATGAAAAACGTCAGAATATAGAATTCTATCAGACAAAGCGGTTCATGTTGACGAAGAGTCTGACTATTATGACAGTTATTTACATTTTCATCGACAATAATAATATTCAATATTAAATACAGCGATAATAGTCAGCGTGTAAATGTAATGATTTCGTATAGAAGTATGGTATGTACTGAGTATAGGTTGTTGCTTATCATATGGAGACTTACCGCCATCTCAATTGTAAATGAAGGAAATCAAAATGCCAGTCTAGCGTTCCTAGAAATGATTTATAACAAGGCTCTTGTCCTGTTGCTTTTAATTTCTAATTGTTACAGACTTTCGGGACAATTCCCTTATGCAGATAATGGAAATTTTAACCCCGTGATATACTATTTGACAATAATTATAATGGTAACGCATATTATTGAAGATTCAACAGCGCTCCTCTATTTTAGCCGGGTAAAGTCAAAACACTTTCAGGACCTGATTTTTAATTTGTTCCTGTCTGGAGATAAATTATTGGCAATTCCAACAGCTCATTTCCATATTCAAAAATCAACACGAAAAATCCGGAAAGTAATGTTCATATACTTCTGTGTCTTTTTTACCCTCTTACTTCTACAAATAAATTTTATGACACGCGAAGGAATATTATTACCTCTATCGTTTTGTTTCAATAATTTTATACGAATTACATTTTATATGATGTATCATTGGATCTCGCTTCAAATAACTACATTCTACAAAACAATCGGAAATGTTTACTTGAATACTTCAAAACGCAGGGACAGTGATACAGAAGAGATAGTCACCTTTGATGAATCTGAAATGTCTACAATATTCAACCAAATACAATATATGTCAATTAAACAAGTTAAAATATTTCAAGAAGTGATATTAATTAATGGTACCGGCTTATTTTGTAAGGCTATAGGAAGTGTTGGTTATATGATATGGTTCTTTCGATTTCAAATGAATAACTTCGGCTTTCATCAACTAATATGCTTTTGGACTGCCATTTCAATATGGTATTTATCGCATTTTTTCATGTCCATGGGTACCATTTACTATACGAACCAATTCGAGCAACAGGTAATGTAACATAAATTAGTTGTAAAATTTGTTCATTATGAATCGACATCCTAAATTAAATTAGTATATTATGCAATAAGCATAGCTAATAATAAACGAGTATCATAATTAAGATACGAGCCGTAGACGATTGCCTTAATATCATATGAGTATATTAATAGCCTTTATCTGCAAGTTCCATGTGCTATTTTTTCTATGACCTGTATTACAGACAGCGGGTATTATAAAGGCTCATTAAGTTAACGGACAGATTTCTGTGGCCATTTCTGAAGAAGGTATCAAGTCTAAGTGGAAATTTTTTAAATTTATCTATTCTTGACATGAAAGTAATTACAAAAATGTTAATAAAAGTCATTTGACGTCGATATTAGCTTCAAAAACGAGCACAGAAATCTGCCCGTTAGCCTAATGAGCCTTTATAATATTGGCTGTTAATATATTAAATCAAAACTCAAGATATTAAACTTTAACGAAATGTATTAAAATATTAAACTTTACATTTCATGTTGTAACGGGGTTTTCTCGGTTGTCTTAAGAAATTTTCTCAGGGAGGTTATCTCCCCAGAAATACCCGTCACAAGTTTTAACAATTATATATTTATTGTTTATTTACAATTAATATATACAAAGGGGTAAATTGTATTATTACGAATCCAGAACTATCTTCCGCGTCGGTGACTCTTGCTTGGCGTAGCCTCTTCTTTCTGTCTTGGGCTGTGGTGGTATTGATGGTAATAGATAGCAGCGCCGGTGGCGGCAGGAACTTTGTATTGGTCGCCCTGCGCTGGAGATACTACTACTCGCATCGTCGGCACAGAATAATAAAACAATCAGAATATAAACTTCAATAAAAATACCGAGTTCGCGCATCTACTCGGCGCATAGAGATCCGCCATAATTTGAGATGAGCTCAGTAGCGAAGCGCAACGGAATCAGCTTCAGCTACTCTTCTCTATCGCTCGTTGCCTGTAGTACCAGTGGCGGAGTGGCGCTCTTCTATAAACTACTACTACTACTACCAATGAATGGAACAACAGAAATACAGGCGTCCAAGGAAATGTTATCTACAACGTCATAACATTCATAACTTATAACCTACCTAATACGATTATTTATTATTTAGATTTGTGTGTTTGTATTAGTATTATTGAATAAACAATATTCGTCCAAGAGTTTGTCCCGGATGCGAGATTTTTTTCATGTTAAGTAAAGTTTAATTTTTAATGGATCGTTTTGTGGAGGAAATTATTTCAAAGGCATGTACCCAATTAAAAATTGAATAAAAAAATATAACTAAAAAATAAATTTTAGGACTTACTAGAACCAAATAACTTATCAATATCAATAACAATTATTATTGACAAGTTATTCCTGTTTCAGAGTCCAAAATAGATAGTTCTTTATTGCTTTCCATTTTCTCTATTTTCAAATTATTTTCGACACGGTATATAAATAAAAAATGTCACAAAACAACATCAACTACAACACAGCAAAAAGCGTGAAACCCAAGTATTTTAGGTTGTCCTCGAGGGGAAAGGGGAAATCAAACTCCGATGGCACAGAACACACAGAATAGATGCAATCGATGGCTTCCAGACACCTGACGCCCAAGGTCAAAGGAACGTAATGCATTACGACTTGTGCGGCTGGCAGCACCTGAGGTGCCTGAAAGGAAAGGGTCTATAATCGCGAATTCTATAACTTCAGACGTTGATTTATTGTTTAAAGTTTTTTCGTTTATTATTGTATATTGTGATTGTTTTTTTTTGTCTTAAATTGTTATTGTTTTATTGTTATATATTTAAATTTTTGTTTAAATATGAGTAAACGGAAGTTCGGAGTGGTTTGTGCGGTCAAAACACATGATAGATGTTTTTGAAAACATCTATAATATAGCTATAATAAAATAATATTATATAAACACATATTTTTATATACAGGGTTATTCACGTTATACGCCACGGAAGATTATGGCCGTGTCTCTGGATTTTAGGATCTTTTTATTTTTGAAGTGGATAGAGATCCGGCAGAGGTACGTTTTAAAATTATATTCATAATGTACAGGTGTCCCAAAAGCATGAAACATATCAAAGTTATGTTTTTTTAAATGGAATGCTCCTATGTTATTGAATTTTTAGATTGTCTGAGAAGAAAAAATAAGATTGGTTTTTACAGTTGGTGTTTAAATTCAGAAGTTTTTGAGTTATAAACAAGTGAAAATCGTCATTTTTCAAGTTCAATGCCCTGTACAACGAAAACGGCTAAAGATAGAGAAAAACGGCTTACATGGCCCTATTTTAACATTTCATGTACTATCCTATGATGTAGATGAAATGTTTATACAGAGTGATAAAAAATTTGAAAAATTCTGAGATTTCACTACGCGTCGCCAAATAAAAAAATCAAAAAAAGTACAAATGTTTCTACACCATAGGATAGTACATGAAAAGTTAAAATAGGGACATGTAAGCCGTTTTTCTCTATCTTGAACCGTTTTCGTTGTACAGGGCCTTGAACTCGAAAAATGACGATTTTCACTTGTTTATAACTCAAAAACTTTTGAATTTAAACACCAACTGTAAAAACCAATCTTATTTTCTCTTCTCAGTCAATCTAAAAATGCAATAACATAGGAGCATTCCATTTAAAAAACATAACTTTGATATGTTTCATGCTTTTGGGACACCCTGTACATTATGAATATAATTTTAAAACGTACCTCTGCCGGATCTCTATCCACTCCAAAAATAAAAAGATCATAAAATCCAGAGACACGGCCATAATCTTCCGTGGCGTATATACCGTGAATGACCCTGTATATATTTTTAGTGCGCTCCTGTGCGCTCTTGCACAAAGTGATTTCATTAATTTTGAATGCGGGCCTGCGTTTCTAATCTGAAGCAATGGCCTCTAGAGGTGTGGTTGGACTCTAAAAGATCAAAGGCACCGCCGGCGAGTGTAGCTTCTGATTGTAGCGTCTCAATACGACGTCGGACCGATTATGATGAATGGCGAATGTGTAACCCGTCCGGTCCATAGTACTGACCGGGGGGAAGGGGTGACCGACGCAATCACTGCAGCGTCGGTTCGTGTGGGAAAAGACGGTCGTTGGCCCAAGCTCAATGTGCTCCTAGCCGCGACTGACTACCTGTGCTGAAACAGAGCTGACTCAGTATATCAACTGCGACTGTCCTGGGGCATTAAATACATGCCTCAGCTGTCCTACAAGGCTCAATGCACCTCCCAGTTACTTTACTGGTCAGTTCCCAGCACACTCTGATCTGTGCTCCGGCTGACGGTCCTTATATAGCCGACTCCGACGGTGATAAGACGTTTATCACCGTCGCAAAAACTGTATTAATTGAAATAAATTGTCTCTAATAAGTACCTACTAATATTTATAAATGAAAGCCTCGGATTCCGTTACATTCCCGGCCCAATGAAAAAAAATAAATAAAAATTGCTACAACTGAAATAAAATAAATACCCTTAATGCCTGATAAAATCCACACCAAATCATCTTGTCGATTTTTCTTTTTCATCATGCCCCGTGGTCGATGTCCGCATCTGTTCAGGCTGATGCTCGGGACGGCGTTCCGGGACAATGTTCGAGGATATTTTCCTGGAACATCTTGTCGCCTTCGTCGCTGATGAGCTGCGGCCTCCCGGGACTGTTCTGTCTCTGTATAGAGGCTTGACGTGCCTGGAGCCTTTTCCCAGTGTTGTCCCTGCGTCTAAGCAGGCTGGTGCCTTGTGTGTCCCTACTTGGGGCACGATGGGTCTGTTGTCGTCGGGGCCCGCTTCTGTTGATGCTAGTAGTGGTTCTGTAGCGCCTGGACATCCAAGCAGGCCTTCAGCCTGTCGCGTGACGTCCTCAAATCGACCTCGAAGCTCACCCATTGGAGTATATTGCCGACCAACCAAACAAGACCACGCCATACGACAGGGTTGCGGAGTATTACAATTTGAACTACTAAACGGGAACTAAAAGTTGACCCAGAGAGTACGTAAGGTGTAAGATAAAATGAAGCGCCACTTCAGGAGATGCACTCTGAAGGGGGTAAGAGAAGCATGGAAGGCTGAGAAGAAATTGAACATGGGGAAGAGGGTGAAAATAATCATAAGACAAAAAGGATGGATGAGAAAAAAAAGTGAGGACGATTATAGGTAGGATGAACAGGCGACTCCGTTCTCAAACACCATGGGGGTGAGACAAATGCTAAACACGATTGCGTATTTCGTCAGGAAGACGGGGGTGAAGGCGAAGGTCTACCTACCCCAAAGGACGCTGGCGAATATCACACCGTCAGGCAAAAAACGCAACAAAACATGGAAGAACTGAAGAGGATCTACGGGGCCAACTTTGACCACGCAGTCAAAAAAATTGGGGGGGGGGGAGGAGGCAGACGATACACGTAAGAAACTTAGATCTTTTAGATTTAGAGACAATAGGAAAAGGAATATATGAGGCTATTGAGGCGATCGCTAACATAACAAGACATAAAGCAGACCTCTCTAGCCACAATAAAACGACGGGGATATCCCAAATAGCTGCAACTCAGGTACCAAAAACAATGACCGCGGAGCTGGTGTGCAAAGAGAAAGTTAGGATCTGACTAACAAAATGCAGGGTTAATGAGAGGAGGAACGCTCCCTACTTCTACAGATGCTAAAGGGAGTTAGGAGTGTTGTGTATTTGGGAGCAGTGTAGTTGTAGGTACTATTGTAATAATATTGAATTATACACAAATTAACTTTATTCGATCCTTAGCACTAATATATACAGTTGTATGTAAAACGATTATAAGAAAGCTTGAAGTAATATTTATCGTTGGTGAATGTACTGTAGCTCAGACCAATGTGTAATGTAATCTGTATGCTGGTCTGTATGCTAATTGCTAATGCTGCAGTGGCTGCAGTGTATACAGGACTCCGGCCGAGAAGCCGGTAGTTTACAGTGTTGCCACTATGTAATATATTTCCCTAATATGGAAGACATAACATCTCTCCCTTTCCTATTTTAACTTAAAACTACTAATAAGCTAAACAAAGTAATTAAGATATGTAACTATCTAAATGAGAATATGTTTGTAATTATTATACTTATACATAAACATGGTTACCTTAAGTAAGACAACATATTAAACAATAATTATAGGTTCAATCTAACAACTGGCTTCCTTATTCTAGTTGTTCTTAAAATATTAGGTGGTGTAACATTTATATTATTATCATTTACCTGAATGTCAGTCATTGCCTCTGTTGAAGTATCCGGTATAATATTATTTGATGTAGAATCTCTAGGAGTGTATTTCCCTATCAAACGTGTTTGATTAACGTGTCTGCGCCACGTCATTCCATTGTCTAGTTTAATTAAATAGTGTAATCTACCTAATTTTTTTTGAACAATTCCAAATTTCCATTTTTCATGATGAATGTAATCCCTAACTGATACTCTCTCTCCCACTTTAAAATTTCTAATAATTTTCTCAGGTGATTTAGTACCGTTCGTATTCTCATTGGAATTTGGTTTAATCAAATCTAATCGTGTACGTATTTCACGACCTAGCATAAGCTTGGCTGGACTACTTCCCGTAGATGTATGTGGCGTTCTTCTGTATTGTAATAAAAATTGTTGTAAGATATCCGAAATTTGAGTATTATTATTATTATTTGCTGTAACGAAGCGAATTTTTCAGTGTTTGTATATGCCTTTCAGCTAACCCGTTCGTAGCAGGATGATAAGGTGCGCTGCATTTGTGCATTATTCCATTGTTTTTTAGAAACTGTTGGAATTGATACGATTTGAATTGCGCTCATCCATTATCACTAATCAATAAATTAGGTAAACCGAAGGAACTAAAAATTTGTCTACATAATTGAATTGTTGTATGAGTTGTAATGTTCTTTACAGCGTGTATTTCCGGCCATTTAGAGTATGCATCGACTAGGACAAAAAAATAATAGCCCATGAATGGTCCTGCATAGTCGATATGCATTCTCTGAAACGGTCTTGTAGCTGGTTCCCATGAATGGGTCTCAACGGGTGGTGGGTTATTCCTAAATTTGTTACACTCGAAGCAATTTCTGCCTGCTTCTTCAATTTCTTGGGATATACCTGGCCACCAACAAAAGCTTCTCGCTAAAGCTTTCATCTTTACGACTCCCATGTGTCCAGAATGTAATTCTTGTAAAATTTCTTTACGGAGTGAAGTCGGAATAACTGTACATTGTTTACGGATGACGCAATCGTCTTTTAAAGTAAATTCATTTTGGTTAATATTAAATCTAACCTTAGGTTTTAACAAAAAGCCGCGTTCTAATCCTAATATTAATTTGGACAATTCGGGATCGTTTTTTGTTTCCCTCTGTAATTTATCAATTGTAATTGGTAATGTTTCTAATTGATTTAGATAAAATATGTCACATTCATCGTATTCATTTGCAAGTAATTTTTCGGATGTATCTGGTAAACGAGATAGAAAGTCTGCGTTACCATGTAATTTCGTATTCCGATATTTTATGTCAAACTGAAACATTTGTAAATATATTGCGTAATGTTGCATTCTCGTAGCACATAGCACTGGCAATTGTTTATTTGGATTGAAAATTTGCGTCAATGCTTTGCAGTCTGTATAAAGAATGAATCTTTTCCCGAATAAAAATTGATAAAATTTCTTAATTCCGAAAATTATGCTGTAAGCTTCTTTGTCTACTTGGGGATAACGTTTTTGCGTTTCCGAAAGTGTTTTTGATGCAAATTGAATCGGGCGCTCTGATCCATCTGGGTATAAATGCGATAAGACTGCTCCCACGCAATGAGAACTGCTATCTGTTGCTAAAACTAGCGGTAGTTTCGGATCAAAATGAGCAAGTATCCTATCGGATTGTATTTCTTTCTTAATGTAATCAAAAGAATATTGGCACTCCCTGCTCCAAAAGAAAGGTGTATCTTGCCTCAATAATTGATTTAATGGACGTAATATTTCGCTTAAATTTGGAAAGAAACGAGCGTAATAATTTATTAAGCCAATGTATGCTTTAATCTCGTGTTTGTTTTCAGGAATCTTAGCATTTTGTATTGCACTAATCTTAGATTTAGTTTTGTGTATACCGTTTTTATCAATAATAAAACCACAGTACTCGATTTGATCCCTCATAAATTCACATTTACTACGGTTTACTTTAATATTATGGTCGGCAAATTTTTGTAATACCAATTTCAGTCGCTCCAAATGTGTATTATCATCTGGCGCTGTAATTTCTATATCGTCTAAGAATACTGAAATTCCTGGAATGTGCTTTAAAATATTTTCAATTTCACGCTGCCATATGGCTGGTGCGGACGCTAAACCGTACATAAGTCTAGAACTTTGAAAAAGTCCCACATGAGTATTCAAGGTCAAATATTTGCGATCCTCAGGGCGAACTTCTAGTTGTAGGTAGGCTTGACTCAGATCAATTTTACTAAACTTGTCGCCGCCAGATAAAGATGCAAACAAACTATCTAAAGTAGGTAAGGGATGCTCGTCTATTATTAGATTTGGGTTTAACGTTACCTTGAAATCACCGCATATCCGGACCCGACCGTTTGCTTTCAACACTGGTACAATAGGCGTATCAAATTGAGAATGTTCGACTCTTGTAAGTATACCTTCCCTGACTAAAAGGTTTATTTCATCCTCAACTTTCGATTTTATTGCAAAAGGAATTTGCCTGGCTTTAAGAAATACCGGTTGTACGTTTTCTTTCAACTTTAGCGCGGTCTGTATACCTGAAATTTTACCGATACTTTCCTCGAAAACTGTATTGTATTGTGAGAGTAGCGTGTCTAAATCTGTTCCTTCCTAGAGAACGATTCTCTTGTAATTGATGAATATTTCCTAAGTCAATATTTAATTGCCGTATCCACTCTCTACCTAATAATGGACTCTTATCTATATTCGTAATGTACAAATTTAGTGGAATTTCTTTTCCTTTGTATTTCACCTTTACTTCAGCAAAACCAATGACATCGATTCGTTTCTTACAGAATGTAGTTAGAATAATTGAACTCTTATGTATTGGAAGTTCATTGAAAATCATTTTGAAAGTATTATTATTAATTACACTAACTGATGCACCTGTATCTACTTCAAATAAAATGTTATTACTATTCACTTGTAAATTTAACGTATATTGTTCCCTGAACTTTTCTTGTTCACTTTCGATCTGACAAATTTCATTTAGCGAGTTTACATTTTTTGTCTGATCTGACTTCTTTAGCTTGAAACAAACGTTTCTTGTATGACCTTTAGTTTTACAAAAAGAACAATAATTATTACGTATATTGCATTTATCTGCTAAATGATCATATGAGCCACATCTGTAACACTTAGATTTCTTCGTATTATTATTTCTTGTAGGAAATTTTCGCTCATGTGAAGTGAATGAAGTTTTAGGTGTACTTACATTTTCGTTCTTGGAGTAGTTTGATTTTGTATTATACGCCTTCACTTTGTGCACTCTCCCTTCGCTGCTATGTAGTTTCGCTGCATTTCTCGTGGATAGCTCGATGTTGGTTGCTACTTCGACTGCTTTTTCTAGAGTTAGGTCCTTGTACTCCAACAATCTGCTTTGGATGATTTCGGATCTTAATCCGAAGACGAATTGATTCCGTAGCGCTTTCTTCAAATGATCGCCAAATTTGCAATGTATTGCCAATCGCTGAAGTCCGGTGAGAAAGTCTTCTATAGTTTCTCCTTCCTGTTGTTTCCGTTGATTAAAACGGAAATTTTCGGCGATTTCCGATGGCTCGGGATTGTAATATTGTTTCATTTGCTGTGTAAGCTCTGCGTATGTTTTCCCTGATGGATCTTCCGGTGCCATTTTGTCACACAAAAGATCGTAAGCTTCTGCCCCCATGTAATGTAGTAGGTAGTCAGTGCGGTTTTCTTCTGATACATGGAAAACCCTAAAAGCTGATTCCAACCTTTTCAATCATCTTTCAAATGTTGTCGTATTTTGATTGAAATTTTCAATTGTGAATGTAGTGTGTACTGTATGCTGTACTGTAGTAACTTCTTGGTCCGATGATGTATCCGTACTTTTGGTTGGTGTTCCCGTAACTTTGTTGCTTTTACCCATTTCGGAAGTGTGTAATAAATTTCACTCACGGAAAACTAATAGATAATTTTCACTTGTGTTAGGAACTCACTGTAGGTACTTACTCACTTTTGTAATAAGGTTCTTCTTTATCCTCGTCGCCAAACTGTTGTGTATTTGGGAGCAGTGTAGTTGTAGGTACTATTGTAATAATATTGAATTATACACAAATTAACTTTATTCGATCCTTAGCACTAATATATACAGTTGTATGTAAAACGATTATAAGAAAGCTTGAAGTAATATTTATCGTTGGTGAATGTACTGTAGTTCAGACCAATGTGTAATGTAATCTGTATGCTGGTCTGTATGCTAATTGCTAATGCTGCAGTGGCTGCAGTGTATACAGGACTCAGGCCGAGAAGCCGGTAGTTTACAGTGTTGCCACTATGTAATATATTTCCCTAATATGGAAGACATAACAAGGAGCACATTGCAAGGAACTGTAAGGGGTAAGACAAGACTAACTGTTGCAGATGGTGCGGGAAAACAGGGAATGAAAGGAAAACCCTTACATCTGAGAGGGCACGCGATGGGAGGCGATGGGAGGTTCTTGGATACAAATCCATGAGTCACCATCCAGATATAGGGTTGGGGAAAAAGTAGCCTAGAGAGTTAAACGTCTGCATTAAAATAGTCAACCATAAGACCATGGCGGAGGTCATGAAGAGGACTGAGAGAATAATATGACCGAAACGCCTGGACAAATCACCGACGTAACTTGAAAGGCGCAACTGATTGGCACTAAAAAGAGGCGTTTAAAATACGATGCTGGAGAAGGCGGCCAGGACTCAATGCACGATGATGAGAGAGCACTCAAGGCAAAAAGACTTATAATCGTTGAGGAAGGGGGGGGGGTTTAAAAGCAGGAAGATTCTTGTGAACGTTGTTATATCCCTTGCTCTTTAGGCGGTCCCTTGCACATACACAAAAATACATTCGTTAATCACAGATTGATAATCTTTGACAAAAACAATTATCTGAAGGTGTAACAGAAGCGGCTATAATTTTTCACAGGATTTCTTGCATCTTTTACGTAGGTTAAATACAAGCTGTCCCACGACATGACTACCATAGCCTGGGACTGTGTAGAGCTGGGGTGATTTATCCTAACTAAACTAGAAGCATTTGAAATTTTGAATCATGCAGGTATTAGGTTCAGCTGTTGGTTTTGTTATTATTAAAAAAAAACAGGTGGCTGTGAATCACCATTAGTATTTATTGTGGCAGAAAACGTCAATTAATAGTATTATAACGAACACCGCTCTGGAAAAATTCTAGTAATTGCTTCTTTAACCTTTAACATTCTAGTCCACGATTTGCTTGTTTGTTTACATTCTCTTTTTTTATACTGAGTTAGTCAATGACATGTTCGCGACAGTTCCAGTCACATGTCATGTGACACATCGACAGACAGACGTTAGTTCTATGGATTTCTGGAGTGGGCACGCCGAACAATCTGACATTTCCAGAATCCACGAATCGACGGGTGCAACGTTCGAGAAAGTACCTACTGTTTCGCTGCCCGTCCGGGGAGCTATATAAGAGTGGCCTCGCGGTTGCGTAAAACAGTTTAGTTTGGACATAGAGTGAAGTGAAGACAGAGAGCAGAGCAGTAACTAGTGGAAGCTGAACAGAGCAGTAGTGAAGTGAAGTGTGAAGTAAGGGAGCCAGTAGTGACAGTATAGCGAATTATAAAGAGAACAGCTGTGTTTAGTGTGTTTGATTATTTAGAATAATTATTAGAGGTTATAAGTACTTGTGGTGTTAAACAATAAAGTAATTTGTAAGACTTTTAAGTGGTGGATTTATTTATTATTGAGAAATCCGTAACAACTGGTGTCAGAAGCGGGATACGGATTCCAGCAAGAAGATTAATTAGTTAATGGGTAGATTAAGAAGTGGAAAGGAAATAGGAAGCGACAAAATGTCTGAGAAAATGTTGGAGGATATGATGTTACTGCTCAAAAACGGCCAGGAGGAGCAGAAAAATATCATGAAGAAGCTTGAAGAAAGTGAAGAGAAGCTGCTGCAACAACAAAAAGATAGCGAAGAAAAACTGATGCAACAGCAGAAGGATAGTGAGGAGCAGCTGCTAAAAGTTATTCTGAAGCAAAGAGACGATTACGTGTGTGGACTAAACAAAGTGAAACAAGACATTGATGGTGTTCGCAACGAAGTCGGTGGTGTTCGTGATGAAGTAAAACTGGTGGAACATAAAACAAAACTCCTTGTAGAGGAGATGAAGAATGACTTCGAGACAAAACTCAAAACTCTGGAAAGTTCTGAGGTGAAGCATTCTCCGTGTGCCGCACCGTCTAGCAGTTTTGGTGCGAAAGTGAAACCACCAGCGTACGACCCCAAGAAACATTTTGAGTTTTATAATTGTAACCAAATGGTTTCGGGTACAAGACTATATGCCTTTAAGTTTTATTACCTAGTATACCTGCGACTTACCTATGACTCTTATAAACCCCTTAAAGAGCTTAAATGGAGAATCTTATAACGGTCACCGTTACTTGTTTTTGGTAATATTATATAACCTTAAGTTTTATAACACAGGTTACAGAGACACAACTGTTACCAGTATAAAACTTGTTATAAACTTTGAAAGGTATTAGGGAATTCAAAATTACTTTACTGTTACCCTTATAAACATTATTTATAAAGGCTACCGAAATGTTTCGGTTTCAACTATATGTGCGTGTCCTTTTCTTGCTTTCATGAACAGATGACAAATGAATATATTTTTATTCTTTCCAAGCCAAGTGTAGGTATACAGTGTTCCTGTTGTGTACCTAGCATCGAAGATGATGTATTATGATTTTAATAAGGAGGAAGAAGGTAACGTCCATATTATAATTATTGGTAAGTGCTCATATGTAGGAATAATTGTGTTTTCTTAGTTAATAAGACCAAAATGTTTGTTGCAACCTCAGATTTTATGTGAAAGTAGGAGTTTTACTTTGAAAAACACGAAGGGCCACAAAAATATTCAGTAATTAGTTTTTTCATTATTCATTTTTTTCATCAAAATAAATAATTTTAATTTTTGAACAAAAACTTTCAAATGTAAATACCTACACTAATAAATATAGGTACGGTTATTGCTAAAGTTACATTTGAATTTTGTTTAATTCATTTAATTGTGCTTTCAAACATACAAAATCGTTTCAACAAATTGATACCAATGGCGGCATTTGTGACTTCTAAGAAATAGACATGTAATTACCATAATATTTATAACCTGACCACTATAAGCATACAAGTGATATTATATAACTTCGAACACTTTTTTATCAATTTTAGTACGCTTATTAATATTCGAGTGATGCTATAAATATAAAAGTAATTTTGGAAACCCTTATGCATTCAATGGTAATATTATAAAACATACATCAATTGTGGTGTTGTTATAAACCTTGAAGTCTCCTTATAAACACTGAAGTAATGTACAAACCTTTTATAGCACTTACTAAACAAGAAGAATCAACCTAATCTGTTTTTACTTTTCAGTTCTCAGTGGTTATACGTGTGCTAAGAGTGCAGCAGATATAAGAAATTAGTTCAAACAATTGAACCAGGGCACAAAACACCCATGTTATCTATAGTGCCTGAGGCCTGGGAGTGTGACAATATACTGTCATGGCCAACTACGAAAAAACTTGCAGTTTTAGAAAAACTGTTGAAAGATATGGGTCTTCAAAACCATCAAATATCGGGTGGACAAGACAAAACTGTCTCAAGAAAAGAGAAAATTTTTATACATATGAAGCAGCAGAAATAGAATTGCAGGCCATGCTAAAAAATAATGATACCGACTTCGACACTGACCTAGATGGTGAGATGAAACAAAAGAGAAGAAAACAAAGTGCGAGGGTGGAAGCATCATTATTTAATTTATTCGTTGACCTGGCCAAATAGCTAGTAAAAGCTAAAGGCCATAAACCCTGAAGAAGAAGAAAAATTTATTCGTTCTAAGAACTGCGACATTTTCGTTAATAGGCTCTATAATTTTCTTAAGATTTTTAGAAACTTTTCGATGAAAAGAACTAGAATATTTATGTTTTTGCCAATTGTTTATTATTGTTGACATTTTTCTTGTATATTAACTTCAATTTACAAAACACATACTAGTTTTGTTGGTTAGAATAGTGTCTTATAAAATAAACAATAAAACCTAAGTTATATTAAAGTAATTTCTAAGAATATTTTATTTATAACAGATTATCTCGTTACTTAAAGTGATTTATAAAAAAATCATTGGTTCTATAAGAAGTTTATAATTTGCTCTAACTCATCAAGTTATATAAAAGTACCAAATGACACTGAATATGAGATTAAGTTTTCTAGTGGTAATCACTAAGGACCTTTATATAACTCAATGACTTTAAGGTATATAGCTTGGTAACGGAAACATTTATAAAACTTTGCTATATAACTACTGGTAATTGAAAACCTTAGGATTTATAAGCAAGTACGAGGAAACTTTACGTTACCTTCTTATAAATATCTGGGTAACCGTTACTGGGTGTCATCTTATAAAGATGTTATAAAACTATTCTGCTCAAAATTATTTTAATAAAACCAATGTTACCTTTATATACCCTTTATAAAAATTATAGGCTTCCGGGGTTACTTAAAATGTTTCTTGGGACGGAACAACTCCCTGGACTGCGTACAAGATGCAGTTTCAGGCTGCATGCATGGCCAACGGGTGGAACGACGCAGAGAAGGCAACGGCACTGGTTCTTGCTCTTCGAGGGCAAGCTGTGGACATGCTGCAAACACTGCCGGTAGAACTGCACTCGAATTACAACCAATTGAGTGCAGCATTAGAACTTCGGTTCGGCAATCGCCATATGGAGCAGGTGTTCCAAAATCAGTTAAAGAGCAGAGTGCAGAAGCCGAACGAGTCGCTACAGGAGTTCGAAGCAGATGTCAACAGGATTGTCCATCAAGCCTACCCAGACTCGCCGCAGAACTTCAAGGAACAACTAGCCTCGCAAACCTTTGTCAATGGGATACGAGACACTGAAATACAGAAGATCCTGCGCATGTCACATTTGACAAAGTCCAGCGAAGCGTTAGCTAGAGCGCTTGAGATAGACGCAGCAATCAAGGCGTCCAATGGTAGGAACTTCTCCAAGGTACGAGCAGTGACAATCAATGAAGAAAAAGAAGAGGACGTGACTACCATATTGGAAAGGCTGAGTAAAATGATGGTGGATAAGCTCTCTGAGCAGTTAAATAATGGGAAAAGAGGTTGGACTCCGAGGAGGGACGAAAACAGGAAACAGTGCTACCGTTGCGGATCCAGTTCACATTTTATTCGTGACTGTAAAGTTGGTGAGACTCCGAGACGTGGTGGATCCCTGGAACGAAGACCAGGCAGGGACAGGAGCAGAAGCAGAGATAGAAGTGTCTCTCGAGAACGGGAAGCTCCTCGTCGGCGGCAGGAAAACTAACTTCAGCCAGTGTGGAGGGGCGAATGCTGGCTGACAACAACAAGGCCCCCAAGATCGTTTCCATCCGAACACTCCAACGCCACGTAGATAGCCTAGCCGTTGAAGGGCAGATAAATGGGAAATCTGTTGCCATGGTACTCGACACCGGATCATCGATCTCATTGGTAAGGAAGGACATGGTCAGTCCTGCTGTAATTCGGCATCCATCGAGGCGGGTCCAGTTGAAGACAGCGACAGGTGAAATCGCAGATATCATCGGCGAAGTAGATGGCCGAATCCAGCTTGGAGCCCTGGAACTGCATCATACAATTGTGGTAGCCGAGATTGAAGACGAGTTTATTCTGGGACTAGACATCATTCAACAGCATGGACTGCGGATTGATCCTAAATAAGGTATCCTGAGATTGGGTGAAGAAGACTTGGTACTGAGCTCTAGAAAATCACAGAAGGTAATGACGAGACTCATTGCGAGTTCAACGACCACCATCCGAGAGTTCAGCGAGCATATAGTCCCGGCCAGACTGGAAGCAGATCTTGGAAGCTGCGTTGGGTTAGTCGAGCCATCCCCAGACAGTAATAAGAACCTGATAATAGCCAAGACGTTAGTCAACACTAGCCGAGAGATTCCTGTACGTGTTGCAAATGTGTTTTCTGGCAGCGCTAGGATCAAGGAAGGTGACGTACTTGGAATTTGCGTACCAGTCAAGAAGATCAGCTGTTGCGAGAAGATGGAGGGCAAGGAGAAGGCAGATACAAGGAAGATGAAGATTATCCTGCCGGAAGTTGACTTCGAAGAACTGTCAAAAGACGAGACAAAGTTGGCGAAAGAATTTTTGAAGAGGAACCAAGACGTTTTCGCAACAGGGAGCATCAAGTTAGGCAGAACAGACATTGTGCAACACCGAATAAATACAGGCGACACCCAACCAATAAGACAAGCCCCAAGAAGACTGCCGATTGCGAAACAAGAAGAGGTATCAACCATGCTGGACCAGATGCTGAAAGACGGAGTTATTGAGGAATCCAACAGCCCGTGGTCATCGCCAGTCGTGTTAGTAACCAAGAAGGATGGAACAACAAGGTTTTGCGTCGACTATAGGAAGTTGAACGATGTTACGAAGAAGGACAGCTACCCGCTACCAAGAATCGACGACATTTTATGTACCTTGTCTGGCTCAACCTGGTTCTCAACCTTGGACCTGAAGAGCGGTTACTGGCAGGTTGGCATGCACCCAAATGACAAAGAGAAAACTGCGTTTTCTACTGGCACGGGTCTGTACAACTTTAAGGTTATGCCATTTGGTCTTTCCAACGCGCCAGCCACCTTTGAAAGACTGATGGAGATGGTACTCCGAGGGCTGACCTCGAAAACATGCCTAGTATACCTGGACGATGTCATGGTTATGGGTTCCACTTTTCAAGATCACATTAACAACCTTCAGGAAATTTTCGATCGATTCAGAACTGCCAACCTGAAGCTGAATCCAGAAAAATGTTCGCTATTTAAGAAGAAGGTTGAGTTTTTGGGACATACCGTAACTTCTGAAGGAATCCAGACCAGCGACAGCAAAGTAGCATCGATTCGTGATTGGCCGACTCCTAAGGACAGACACGAAGTCCGAAGTTTCCTGGGTCTTTGTACATACTACCGAAGATTTGTCAAGAAATTTGCAGATGTAGCAGCTCCGCTCCATAAGCTCACCGAATTGAAGACGCCTTTCATCTGGGATGCCAAGTGTGAAGACGCTTTCCGAAGACTGAAAAAGGCTTTGATTTCTAGTCCGATCCTGTCATATCCTCAAAGAGAAGGAAAGTACGTACTTGATACTGACGCAAGTAATATCGGGATAGGTGCTGTTTTATCGCAAGTCCAAGAGGGAGAAGAGCGAGTCATCGAGTACTACAGCAAGACCTTGACAAAGCCTGAGAGGAACTACTGTACCACCAGGAAAGAATTACTGGCGAACATCAAATCGGTGGAGCATTTTAAAAATTATCTGCATGGGAAGGAATTCCTGATCAGAACAGATCACGGCGCGCTCACCTGGCTGATGAAGATGAAGAACGTAGAGGGTCAGACTGCTAGGTGGATAGAACGACTACAGCAGTTCAACTTCAAAATAAAACATCGTGCAGGCAGATTACACCAGAACGCTGATGCACTATCAAGGAGGCCATGCGTGAAATGCTCACATTGTGAGCGGATTGAGGATAGCCAGAAGGAAGAGTGCGTTCGAAGGATTGTGATCAATGCAGATACAGGATGGACGATAGAAGCATGCAGGAAAGAGCAAGAAAGAGACGAAGACATCGGAGACATTTTAAAACGTAAAGAAGAGAATGGACCGAGACCAACGTGGGCAGAGGTTTCTCCACGTAGCCCAGAATATAAAGCTCTATGGTCACAATGGGAGTCGCTGCAAGTCGAAAATGGTCTGCTGAAGAGAGCCTGGGAGAGTGCCGACAGAAAGAAGATCGTCATGCAGTTGGTGGTCCCAAGGAGTAAAGTTCCGAAGATTCTCGAAGTAATCCATGGAGGTACATCAGGAGCTCACTTCGGAGTGAACAAAACACTAGCGAAAGTTCGAGAGAGGTTTTACTGGGTGAACTGCAAGGACGATGTCGAAGCCTGGTGCCGTGAGTGCGAGAAATGTGCTGCAAGCAAGGGCCCAAGCAGAAGACTGACAGGCGCTATGAAGCAGTACAACGTCGGAGCCCCATTCGAGAGGATAGCTATAGACGTAGCAGGTCCTTTTCCAATCAGTGACAGCGGCAATCGCTTTATCCTGGTTGCCATGGATTATTTCAGCAAGTGGCCTGAAGCATACGCCATACCGAACCAAGAAGCTGCTACAGTTGCGAGAGTCTTGGTAGATAATTTAATTAGCAGATTTGGCGTACCTTTAGAGTTGCATTCCGATCAAGGACGAAACTTTGAATCCCAAGTTTTCGCAGAAATGTGTAAACTGCTCGGGATAAACAAGACAAGGACTACACCTCTCCATCCACAATCTGACGGTATGGTAGAACGGTTTAATCGAACAATGGAGGAACATCTGTCGAAGGTGGTGAGCAACAATCAGAAAGACTGGGACCAGTACCTGCCTTTGTTGCTGATGTCATATAGGGCAGCCATCCATGAGACTACAGGGCAGACGCCAGCCAAGGTTGTGTTCGGCAAGGAGATTCGGCTACCCTGTGATTTGGTGTACGGTTCACCAAGCAGTCCACCATCGGAGATCAGAAATTATGTCGACGAATTAAGAAACTCCATGGCAGAAGTGCATTCCCTAGTCAGGAGGAAGATCAAGTTGGCCAGCGACCGAATGAAGGCGAGGTACGACTTGAAGGCAAACTCCGGCGGCTTCACAGAAGGAGACAAAGTGTGGTTTTATAATCCAACTAGGAAGAAGGGTTTGTCGCCTAAGTTTATGCCATCCTGGGAAGGGCCTTACACAATTATTAAAAGGATAAACGACGTGGTGTATAGGATACAGCGGAGCGGAGCCCCCAAGTGCAAGATGAAGGTAGTCCACCTGAATCGTCTGGCACCCTACTGTGGAGACAGCGAATAAGTCAGTTCGAGCGGGACGCTCGAAAATAGAAAGGGGGCAGTATAACGAACACCGCTCTGGAAAAATTCTAGTAATTGCTTCTTTAACCTTTAACATTCTAGTCCACGATTTGCTTGTTTGTTTACATTCTCTTTTTTTATACTGAGTTAGTCAATGACATGTTCGCGACAGTTCCAGTCACATGTCATGTGACACATCGACAGACAGACGTTAGTTCTATGGATTTCTGGAGTGGGCACGCCGAACAATCTGACATTTCCAGAATCCACGAATCGACGGGTGCAACGTTCGAGAAAGTACCTACTGTTTCGCTGCCCGTCCGGGGAGCTATATAAGAGTGGCCTCGCGGTTGCGTAAAACAGTTTAGTTTGGACATAGAGTGAAGTGAAGACAGAGAGCAGAGCAGTAACTAGTGGAAGCTGAACAGAGCAGTAGTGAAGTGAAGTGTGAAGTAAGGGAGCCAGTAGTGACAGTATAGCGAATTATAAAGAGAACAGCTGTGTTTAGTGTGTTTGATTATTTAGAATAATTATTAGAGGTTATAAGTACTTGTGGTGTTAAACAATAAAGTAATTTGTAAGACTTTTAAGTGGTGGATTTATTTATTATTGAGAAATCCGTAACAGTATATTATTATATGAGCGATTATGAAGTCATCATCAAGTGAATAATACCCGTAGTGGCGAATGTAATACTATGCAAACATACATACTTAGGCCGGATGAGAATATGGAGAACTTTACACAATTTCGGTTTGTACCCATACCACATCTACCAAGCTTTTTAAAACCTGCCGACTACAATAATTATTCAGGTCTTGAATTTACTCGCTGAATATTGAGAAATCAAAGGATTTGTCGGATAATATTGTTTACTGATGAGGCCTCATTCACCGGAAACGGCATCAATAACACCAGAAATTCACGTTGTTGGGCACTTGAAAATCCACGACTAACTCGGGAAACCCATTTTCAAGATAGATTTTCGGTGAATGTTTGGTATGGCATTATTTATGACCGCCTCATTGGTCCGTTTCATTGAAAATGATCTTCCAGAATATTACTGGATGAAGTTCCTATTAATATAAAGACAACGAATGCGGATTCAGCACGATGGCGCACCTCCACACTTTGTCGACAAGTAAGAGAATTTCTGAATCAAAATTATACAAACCGGTGATTTAGAAGTGGTTCCTTGGCCAGCAAGATCACCAAACTTTAAGGTCATCTAGATTACTTTTTATGGGGAAGACTGAAAACTTTAGTTTATGCACGGAATATTGAAAACAAAGAACAACTAGTAGCTAAAATCATGGATGCCGCAGAAACTATTCGTGCTGATCCTGAGACTCTTCGCAGAGCTACCACTTCAATTCTAAGAAGAGCTACTCGTATAACCTACACTTCTTACACCCCACGTTGGGCATCAATTTGTAACCTTCAATTCCACCCCGAGCAATTTTCGCTGTTTTTATTAACAATATTAGAATAAGTAACTTATAATAAAAAATAGAGAAATTTCAACTATGTAGTAAATATAACTGATAATAAATATATTCAAATATCACAAAATATAATTAAATAGAATAATTTTAAATATCACAAAGAATTAAATATTACAATAATAGATGGTGAAAATGCAAATGGTATCACAGGTAGGTATAATGATCAAATATCAGATTTTCAGAAATGATTTAACAATCAAAATTGAGAATAAAATGATTATACACAGAAAAAGACGAACATTGAAACTCACACGGTGACGTGTGAGGGCGATACTAATTAATAAATGAAACAGAAATAAAGAATAAATAATAAAGATAAATAATACAGATAAATAACAGAAAGTTATTGTAATTCTAGCAAGCAATGAAATGAATAACCAGCAATTAAATCATCAGGTACTAGTATTCGTCCCTCATGTGGCCTCTGGTAGACAACACATCCAGGGAAAAAGGGGCGAACTCCCTAAAGATAAATCAACGGAGTTCAGAACAAAACAGTTCAGAATAAATCAGGTGAACCCTCGAGAGTGCTTTGTGTCGCCATAAATAATTCGACCACTGTCAAGAAACTAAAACATGGAGGTTACTAAAAACTTCCAACACTCTCAAAACTGCACTATAAATAATATGACAATGAAATAATGTTAAGATGAAAGGTAGCAATAATTATTAAAAAATGCAATAACAAATTAATGAAAAACAACTAGGATCTTAAATCAGCCATCTTGGACTTCGGCATCTACCGGTGTCGCGAAAAAACAAGAATAACTACAGAAGATGACATACACACCTCTACTGAGAGGGCGAAGAGGTGCTTTAACTGCTAAATATTGTTGATAAAATTAGGTAACTAATTAATTAACAGTAGAACAGGTGGTGGTTCTTGAGTTTAGTAGGAAATAGGAATGAATTCACCCTAACTGCCTTCTTTAAAGCCCTTCTCCGTACCTGGTCGGTAACTGATAGCCCAACCGAATCGAGTCGAATGGTATAGTATTCTCGCGCACATACGCAAAAGACAGCGCTATACCGAGTGCTATACGAAAGTACTGTACTGTGTGTTCCAGAAAAACTTTATAGATGAAAGAGGTAAACGAATGGAAGGGTTATTGATGAAAGAACCGTTAACCGTTACAGAGCTAGACTATGTCTACAGCAACTGGGTGGACATTTTGAGCAACTAATTCAATAAATCGAATTCTTTTTAAATGATTTTTAAATTATTAGGGAATTACTACTACTACTACTTATCTAAAATTTCAAATGCTTCTCGCTCAGTTAGGATAGCGTTCTTGGTCACTAGACATTTTTGACTTGAAATCACCCCACCAACACAGTCCTAGGCTATGGCAGTCATTTCGTGGGATAGCGGGACAGCCTGTATATCTTGGAAGATTTCAGTAAGTTAAGTATCTGTCTAGAAGTAGTGTAGGTAGATATAGGGCCTTTGAAAATATAAAATTCAATCGATTACGCAGCCTATAAATAAAAAAATGTACCTAATCAACAGAATGAGAATTATATTCAATCTTAACATATAAAAGAGCATAAAAGTTTTAGTTCAAAATAAAACATCAGTAAAAGAATCAAATAGAAATTTACTCCAGAATTAGTTTTTCTTTCATAAAAATTTCAACGCTGTCAATAACTCACGATAGTAAAAAAAAAACGGTTAAACACTCTTCAATAAGTTCATGTAATAACCGGTTGAAAGTAAGTAGATGTAAGGCGGTAAATTTGTGAGGAAAAATTAGATAATTCCATGTGAGTTGTGTTCATAAACAAGGATTGATTAATTATGGATAATATAATCATTGAACTGCTCATTCGTGTTAATGAGAAAACTCCATTTGACTAAATTTTATTAAACGAAGTGGCTCATTTTGGTAATTTATCGACTAATGTTAGCAGAAGAGTAGGACGAAATTAATACAAAAATAATATAAAATATTTGTACCTACCTAGGAAAGAGTAAAATAAAACTATTTTTGTTAAACAATTTCATCGTATAAATTAATATAATGATAACTTATCGAAATTTGATATTTCGTGAGTACAATGTGTTGTTATTTGTCTGGAGACTTATCGGTCTCTCTAATTTTAATCAAGAAAAACCAAAACAAATTCTTACGGTCCTGGAAAGACTTTATAATAAAGCTTTATTGTCGTTCCTTTTGTTTCTATCCTGTTACATCATTTCCGATGAGAAGAATTTTCCTCATATAGATAACGGATATATTGATCCTGTAGTTTTGTATTTAACATTGATTGTATTGGTCACTTTCATGGTTGAAAATTCTATAGCTCTTCTATATTTTGTCCAGATGAAAACGAATAAATTAAAGCAACTTATTGAAAGCTTAATCTCAATTGGGGAGACATTACTAAAAGACTCAACATCTCAGCTTTGTATTTGCAGCTCAGTGAGGAATATAAAAAAGTTATTTTATATTTACACCTACGGATATCTTGCTGTTACTCTTTTACAAATAACTCTGACGCTACAAAAGACTTATTTATTACCTACATCTAGTTATATAAATTTAGTCATAAAAATTAGTTTCTTCATCATGTATCACTGGCTCTCCTCTCAAATTATTTCCCATTATAAAGCATTAGGAAAAATTTTACTTAACAATAATTTAAAACGCATAGAAAACGCAGATGAGCAAGAAAGAACTGAAGAATTAGAAATACATGGAATCATCAATGAAGTACAAGATATGTCAAGGAACGTTTTTAAAATCTTTCATGAAATAATTTTGGTTTATGGTGCTGGTTCTTTTAACCTGGCTGTAGGAAATGTCGGATATTTGATATGGTTTACAATGACTGAATATAACGTCAGATTTCAAACTCTTATAGTACCATGGATTGTTGTATCAACATGGTACCTTTTATATGCTTGCATGGCCTTAGATGTTATTTACAACACTACAGAATTTGGACAACAGGTAATGGATGTTATCATTTAACAACCAATTAGATTTGTGACTTGAAATTAGACAAATCAATGTATCAACAAAAATAATATGAATGCGTTCGAAGGTAACTTGATCAAAATAAAATCAAAATTAAAAAGGTGGAGGGTTTCTCCAAAAACAGTAGTCGTAACTCTTTAATAATCTCACAATGTTAGTCAACATTCTCTTTATATTTCTGAGGTGTCGGCTCTACACTAATACTTATACACCGTTCACATATTATTTACGCACTAGTAGGCCATAAAGTTTTGTTTTTGGGTTTACAAAAATGAAATCTCTCTAGCTCTTGATTGACAATATCAGCTGATTCAGGTATTAAAATGAAACCTTTGGGTATAGACCACCTAAAACAGACACTAATTACGAAAATTTTACGTTTCTGAACGTTTTGAATTAATCCATTTCCAATGCAACGGAATTGAATTGGCATGGGGGTGCTGTAAACCTTACTACAACAAGCATATAAATTCGCAGCTTTCCTCTAAGGATAAACCAAGAAATGCATGATTTGAAGCGTTTCCAAAATGCACCTGACATGTGACAAAAATTAAATATAAATATCAAACATAAAATTAAACAAAAATCATATCAAAAATCCATCTCGCAACTATGTCCTGCTTCATTGTATTCTTCAACCTCATAAAAAAGAGACACAACCCAACTCCAGTAAATGATTGACAGTGGTTATAGCCAGTGATTTCTATCACCCTACACCAAAATCTAATTCGTAAATAATAAATAAGCTGTGTAGGTATTATAATGCAATGTGAAAAAGTAAAAATACTAAGTTTTCTGCTCGGTTTTCTGTGACCGTACAGCAGACTGTTTTTCTTATACAGCGTGTTTGGTAGCTGGACAGCCAAAATCGAACGTCATATACAAAATCGTGTTTTAAACAACAAAAAAATCAAAATAATTTTTTCAAGATCAGGTGTTTAAGAAATATTTCAAAAATGTAAAAATATGGATGTTGTGAAAATGTTGTTCTTTAGAAACTGGACAGCCAAAATCTAGAATGCACTACAAGCAGCATAATGCACTAGAAGCAGCATAGGGCAATGTATTTTATGATGAAAAACATAAAAGTGGCCAAATGTTTTGTTGTGGACAAAAACATCACTAGTTTTTGATAATTTTTTATGATTTGTTTCACTGCTCCATATTTTTTTAAATTGCCCTCTTAACGTAGATAATATCCATTCGCTTGATTGGGGACCCAGATTTGACAAAAAATTTAGACACTGTCGAACATCGAAGAAGAGTAGCCGACCTGAGTCTGTTTTACAGATATTTTAATGGAAAGTGTTCAAAAGACGTGGCCTGCTTGATCTCACCTAGAACAATACCGGGCAGAAATACATGTCGAGCCGCAGACGCTCATCCGTATCAGGTTCAACTCGTTACACCTCGTACCACCCTATTTCAGACTTCCTTTATGTATAGAACCGCATCGCTTTGGAATAGCATTCGAAAGGGCGTGTATCCCGAAGTATACAACCTACAGAGATTCAAGGCCAACGTGAATCGATATTTTCGCTCATGCACCGCTCTCAGAGCGACATAGGGATTTCCCTGCAGTGCATGTGCATTTTCAGTAAAAAAAAATCACAAGATGTGTACAAAAACTGGTCTGTATCTCAAACATTTCCTGAGATATCGTCAAAAAACTGAAAATAATACATTTTTTGACACACTGTATATCGAAAACGGTTCTTTTGCGGGCCCACAAACTTTATTTCATATTTTTGAACGAGCTATCACATCCTTAAATCCTGCACACATATTACGAATTATGTATTTTGATTCTAAATCACGTTTTCCTATATTTTTTTTATACAGAGTGTCCCAGCTTATTCGAAGCGGTCTCTGTAGGCCAAACGATGGACTTTTTCAAAAACCTTTTTGAAAATTCAAGTATACAGAGTGTCCCATATGACAGTGGCATATCAAAGTTATGTTTTTTTAAATGGAATGCTCCTATGTTATTGCATTTTTAGATTGCCTGAGAAGAGAAAATAAGATTGGCTGTTACAGTTGGTATTTAACTTCAGAAGTTTTTGAGTTATAAACAAGTGAAAATCGTCATTTTTAAAGTTCCAGGCCCTGTGTAACGAAAACGGCTGAAGATAGAGAAAAACGACTTGGTATTGGTATTTGGTATTTTATTTAACTAAATGTGAGAGATGGTTTATGTGGTCGCAAACACTGAAGCCAGCGGTCTTATTGTGTTTCTCACATTTAGATTTTCCTTGATTAGAAGAGCTCCGTTCCTTTGACAAGGTTCAGCTGTCCGCTAACCAAAGTTTTTTTCGCCAGATGGCTCCCGGGACTGATTGGTCCCAGGACCACATAGCGCGTTCTTGCGAGTGCTGGACACTCGAATATCACATGAGAAGCTGTCTCATCTTCTTCATTGCAGAGTCTACAAACTGGTTCTTCTCTGTATATCCCCAGTTTATGTAGGTGTACTCTTAGGTGGCAGTGTCCTGTGAGAAGACCCACCACCGTTCTGATCTGCAATCTGTTTAGTTGCAGTATCTGTCTGGCAAGGTTTTAAGAGGGCTCCTTGATCATCACCTTACCATGTTTGTTTCCTGTTATACGGTTCCAGTGTGCTCTATGTTGGGTTCTTACCCACTGAGCCACCGCCCCGCGTACAGTGTTTCTTGGGATGCCAAACACTGGTTCGGGCGCAGTGTAGTTCATCCCAGCGCCTTTCTTGGCTAGTTGATCTGTAGCCTCATTACCAGGCGTCCCACGGTGACCCGGAACCCAAACTAGTGTCACCACGTTGCACCTGGCTAAGTCAATGAGGTCTTGCAGGCATTCTCAGACCAGTTTTGATCTGATTTCATAAGCTGCAAGGGCTTTCAGGCTAGCCTGACTGTCGGAGAGGATGTAGATTTCCCTACCTCGATAGTTCCTTCTGGTATTCTCTCCAACGCATAACCTAATTGCATTTATTTCAGCCTGGAAGATGCTGGCATGAGTCCCCAGTTGCACGTAAATATTGCACCCGGGGATCACCCCATGCACTCCAGCTCCGGTACCTGTCTCTGTTTTTGAGCCGTCTGTTTACCAGACCAGCCCTTTTTTCAGGCACAGGTGGTCAAAACCCTGAATGGTTTTACAAATGATATCGTAGTACTCATACCATCGGATTGCATTTCCAGGATAGGATCTGCGATGGTATCGGTTATTCTGGAATGCCCAGTTTTCCCAGGTTTATCCCAGTTTTGGTTTTGTTTCAGCCTGTAGGCGTCCAAACGTGCCTCGCTCTTAATATGAATGTCAAGAGGAGGTAGGTCAATTATGGCCTCCAGTGCTGTCGTTGATGTAGTGTTCATGGCTCCCGTGATGCCTAAGCATGCAAGCCTTTGAACACTTTGAATTTTCATAATGGCTTGTTTCTGGTTGATCTTTGGCCACCAGACTAGACAGCCATATGTTAGTTTGGGTCTGACCACGACAATATACAGCCAATGTAGCATGCGGGGTTTTAGTCCCCATGTTTTACTGAACGACCTTCTGCAAGCCATTAGGGCCATTTTACTTCTATTAATCGCCTTCTGCAGGTGAAGATTCCAGATCAGTTTTGCATCTAGGGTTATTCCCAGATATTTGACCCGGTCGTTCACCTGCAGCCGTTCATTGAAGAAGATGGGTGGGGTTAAATCCTCCATCTTGCTTCTTTTGGTGAAGGGGACCAGTGCCGTTTTGACAGGCTTACATGTCCCTACTTTAACTTTTTATGTACTATCCTATGGTGTAGAAACATTTGTACTTTCTTTGATTTTTTCATTTGGCGACGCGTGGAGAAATCTCAGAATTTTTCAAATTTTTTATCACCCTGTATAAACATTTCATCTACATCATAGGATAGTACATAAAAAAGTAAAATAGGGACATGTAAGCCGTTTTTCTCTATCTTCAGCCGTTTTCGTTATACAGGGCCTTGAACTTGAAAAATGACGATTTTCACTTGTTTATAACTAAAAAACTTCTAAATTTAAACACCAACTGTAAAAGCCAATCTTATTTTCTCTTCTCAGACAATCTAAAAATGCAATAACATAGGAGCATTCTATTTAAAAAAACATAACTTTGACATGCCACTGTCATATTGGACACTCTGTATACTCCAAAATAATTTTAAATTATGGCCATTTAGATCCTGTTCTTGAATTTGAAATTTTTTTTTTTAAATCCATCGTTTGGCCTACAGAGACCGCTTCGAATAAGCTGGGACACCCTGTATAGTACCTAATATGTATATTATATTTATAGGTATTCACAAACATGGGTGCTTTACTCTTATAAAAATTTAACTTTTTTGTCCTATACTCTACGCTTCGTATAGTAACTTAAAACAAATACAGTGCGCGAGAAATATAAGGAATAAATTCGATAAAACGAAAAGCGCTGTTTTTTTGAATAAATAAAAAAACAGGTCGATTTTGTTTTTGAGTTGTACAACTTTTGACATAATATTGGGCTATACAGGGTGATGCGCGAAAAAATGGTGACGTCATCGGCATTATTTTTAAATGGCGACCCTTGTTTTTTATTCCATTTTTTTATACTTCATTCAATTGCCAGTATGGTAATGTAATCAATTTATAACCTTAAATAAGGAAATGTCTGAGAAAACAGCTTGTGAGTCGAAATTGTGCACTTTTTACTGATGTGAAAATCGGAACATTAACAATAAAAAAAAAAATAAATAAATAAAAATGACTGTTTCCATGGTAATTTTATAAGATCTGTCTATTAAATTAAGTCTATTAAATTAAATCTGTTAAATTGAATTAAATTAAATCTATTAAATCTGTCTATTAAATTGAATATCACTCCAAATTAAGTTATTTTCACAGAAGTTTCGTCGTTTAAGGTTACAAATTGATTACATTACCGTATTGGCAATTGAATGAAGTATCAAAAAATGGAATAAAAAAAAATATATTAACATTAAAAAAAAATAATTTAAAAAAATAAAACATTTAAAAAAAATACCGATGACGTCACCACTTTTTCGCGCATCACCCTGTATACCCCAATATTATGTCAAAAGTTCAAGAACTCAAAAACAAAATCGACCAGTTTTTTTATTTATTCAAAAAAACAGCGCTTTCCGTTTTGTCGAATTTATTCCTTACTTTTCTCGCGCACTGTATGTGTCAAATAAAGTTCTAGAAGAAGCACAAACTGTCTGCGCAATTTATTTTTTTTAATCCTATAATAAAAAAAATTCTGTTTCTGTTTTCATCGTCTTATTCAGCGAAAAAAAATACTACTATATTTTGCTAATTTAACCGATTTTGCAGATCAAAAATAACGGAGTTAGCACTAGTACCGACTTAACTTTAATGACCCTGTACAGCCCCGCTCTCCTACCTACCTTCTGTTATAATTTATTTTCAGGTGAACAATCTAACAGACATAGTCGAAGAAAACGAGAGAAAACTGCAGCCTTTTTCAACGCAATACAAGCAAGTGAGTGAATACATATATTTTGTGAGATATGTTAGGTACCTAAATTTTTTTATTCATCTCTTGTAATTACGGAGGAATACTCCATAATCTATTGTAGTTTCGAGTAAAAATATCTTAACAAGTCTTGTAAATCTTCTAATGTAGCAATAAACTTAAATATCAAAGTTTGGCAAACATTTACACTGGCAGGTAATTATTGGCTAAAACATTTACATTTATTTTAATTTTTTTTATAATGCATTCATTTGCTTTCTAATATTTATTTAATATTCTGGCTTGAAACATTTCAAGCCAGACGTCAGAGAAATTGAACAATATCAATAATTGTTATTTAATTAGGGAAAAGAAATTTAGAGCTGGAATCGGTTCATTACACGGCTCTTTTGAGTATACTAAGTTATTCCCTACCTCCGCCCCCCCCCCCCCCCCGGAACAAACGCCGTTTTGGCAAAATGGCTAAATGATTTTTCACTTATTATGTTCTGAGTGGTTGGCATCAAAATACAAGATACCTAATGAAATTTTATATTGAAAATTTCGGGTACACTTTTTTGTACGAATTAAAATAAATGTTCAGAGTTTCAGGCGAGAAAAATCTTTCCAGATTCAATTTACTTACTGACGCTATTCTGCAATTTTGCTTTTCGCTCGCAAAATACAAATATGAGAAAAAATGGTGGAAAAAAAAATTATTAGAGGCGTATCGAATAGGTCAACTCCACTAATGTGATTTTATTAAGTTGCTTCGGCGTTGAAGATCTTTAATCGCTTACATCTGTGGCAGTTTAAACGATTATGCCGTGCGAGAATACTTGGTATACACAGACAAGTAATTGCACTCTACGATTCTGTACTATAAACAAAAGTCTCAGTAAACATGTATTTCGATGAGAACATGACGATAACAATGCCTCAGGAAAAAATCCTTTCGAAAGATCAAAATAAAAACCGACTGATCGGTTTGCTATGCGGCAAGCTTAAGACTGCAGGATTCGATATTGATATTGATATTGAGGGTGTCAGATGTGCTGCGACCTATTACAAATCTATTGTACCCCCTGTTCTCTGCTTCTTTGGAGTATATTCCCTTCATTGAAGCAGCCTCTCCAACTCCGCTTCCCTTAGGAATTTCAGGATTTGAAGGGGATCAAGGCCGGGCAAAGCCCCCCCGTTGAGCTGGTGTTGGCCCAGAACATCGTTTCTTTTACGTTCTAGTGCTTCGCAGTTCATCAATAGGTGACGAAGCGTCTCGTTTTCTTCCCTGCAGAGTCTGCAAACGCCATCTTTTTCTATACCAAGTTTCCTCAGGTGTTCATTGAGCTTGCAATGACCTGTTAAGAATCCTGTTAGTATTCTGAGACTTCCTTTGTTAAGGGTCAGGAGTTTTCTTGACCTTTCTCAGTTAAAGTTCCCGAGAAGCTCCTTGGACTGTCTCAATCCTGGGAGGTTATTCCAATGGATTTCTCTCAGTTTTTCTTCTTCCTTCCGAAGTTCTGCCTTGAAGAACGTGTCTTTGAGGCTACAGAATGGTTCTGGTCCTATAAAGGGTGTCGATGCTCCTTTTCTTGCCAATGAGTGGGCACGTTCGTTTCCCTCAATCCCAGTGTGTCCTGGTATCCATTTGAGGTGAATTTTGTTCTTTCTGCCTAGTTTATTGAGTTTTTGTAGGCAATTCCATGACATTTTTGAGCTGATGATAGGAGAACTCAGCGTCTTTATGGCTGCTTGACTGTCTGTCAGTATTGCTATTTCCCTATTTTTATAGTTTCTGTCGAGGTTTATTTGGGCGCATACTTCTATTGCGTACAGTTCAGCTTGAAGTATGCTTGGGGATGTTCCCATCAGCTCGGAGTAGTTGGTGCCTGGCCCATATACTCCTGCCCCAGTTCCCTCGGTGGCCTTTGAGCCGTCTATGTACCATCTTATATTGTACCTTCTTTGAGAGTGTGAATGGATGTGTTGCTCCATTATTCTTTCATTCTGCAGGATTTATTATAAGACTATTGAAGATGCTGACGATCTGATGATCATCGGCTCGGTGATAGATATTTCGACTGATCGCGATTCGGTCATACTTAGTACGTGAATGCGTTGATCTTTTAATCCTTATGACAGGGTTATCTTCACCTAACTTGTCTACTAAAATCTACTTTATGGAACCAAGCAAAGAGAAAACAGAAAAACAAATTTATTCTCCTACAAGTTTTAGGTATTCAAAAGGAGTTCGGGATAATATGTATTAAGTATGGATAATATATTATATAATATACAGGGTGTACCAGCTCGATTTAGACAACGGTAAGGGCCGTGTAGGTCTCGTCAAGACGAAACGTTTTTTTTATTTGAAGTTTTTGGATTTGGACCTTCGTTGCGGAAATATGGCCGACTTCCGGTTTTTAGTTTTTTGGCTCCAGTTTCGGCATTTTTAGGTTCTCGCCCAAACTGAAACTAGTTTTGGAAACTCCTTAGCTTCAGTTACAACTTTCATATTGAAGTCAAGGTTCTATCTCTGTTGGATTTAAAATGGCGACATGCCCAAGACTTTCAATTTTAAGTCTTTGAATCAATTCAAATTAAATCAAATTGAAAAATTAAGATTTTGAATCCAACAGAGATAGAAACCTTGACTTCAATATGAAACTTGTAACTGAAGCTAAGGAGTTTCCAAAACTAGTTTCAGTTTGGGCGAGAACCTAAAAATGGCGAAACTGGAGCCAAAAAACTAAAAACCGGAAGTCGGCCATATTTCCGCAACTAAGGTCCAAATCCAAAAACTTCAAATAAAAAAACGTTTCGTCTTGACGAGACCTACACGGCCCTTACCGTTGTCTAAATCGAGCTGGTACACCCTGTATAATATAATAAATTATTATAACAGAAGTAATTGCCAAAAATTATAGTTAATTAAAAATTGTTAAGGGCTATAGGCAAAATATTTCTTCTTTAGTATGGTCTTTATTATTAAATCAACGCGTTTCGACCAACAATTTGGGTTATCTTCGGGATTCTAAAAAGCAAAAACTGTTTGCTTTTTACCTAACTTTTTTCAAGACTTTTTTCAACCTATCCAAGGTTTTCTGATAAAAAAAATACATTTTTAGGTTGCCTCTTTCTGAGACTGCTATAGAACTGCAGAAGTTCGATTCAGTCTGTACTCCGATAGAAAAAAACGTGTTCTCATAATATCTGACTCTGACTGAAATTGGCCTGTAGATAGTAAACGCCATTTAACGTAAAGAAAAGCGAAACTGTCGAATTAGTGAATTTACTTTCATTTGTAAAATCCAACTCTACTCAAACACAGGTGTCTAAACATATGATATTTCTTTTTTTGTCAGAAAACCTTGCAGCGGTTGAAAAAAGTCAAGAGATCATATTTACTCAGAAATGATAAAGGATTTGAAAAATAGTTTTATTTTCATGAAAAAGCAGTGGCGTACTATTTTTTTTTCAAAAATATTAAGTGTAACGCGACTTGCACGAACGCCACTGCCACAATAACTAAAAGTTATACGTTGGGAAATGCCTCTTGATGCATGGAAAGTGTACACCAATTTTCACGGAAATATCTTAATTGTTATCAAAGTTATTATTAAAAAACGATTTTTTTCTTGAAACTTCAACACCCTGTAGTTAAAAAGTTGGGCCTCTTAGGACATATGTTTATACTTACTTTTTTTCTTAAAATAATCTCATCAATCACCCTCTGAATTTTCTCGGTTCATTTTAGATAAACCTTGTATAAGGGCCGCCGTGCGGCAGGCTGCGAGGCAGTAGTATTTTGGAAGTGAAGGTGAAAGCTGAAGTATTATAGTAAGGAAGAGAGAGCAGCAGTGAGAGTGAAGTGTGAAGTAAGGAAGCCATTAGTGAAAGTATAGCGGATTATAAAGAGTGGAGATAAGAGAACAGCTGTGTTTGATTATTTAGAATTGAAGGTTATAACTTGTGTTAGTCAATAAAGGAATTTGCAGACTTTAGTGGTGGTGATTTATTATTGAGAGGCCCGTAACACTATCATGGCTCTTTACGGAAGAGAATCTGGCAAGTAGTCTCTGAATGGATTCAAATACTTACTTATGCTTTGCGAAATAAGTAGCAAAAAGTACGTTTAATCTAGTATCATTGCCTCCAACAAAGTATTCTGCCCGTCAGCACTCTTTTAGAACGTACCATTAAATTCAAGAAAAGTATGGTAATATCAAGGACCTCAAGATTGGGGTTAGAGAAAAACAAAACTGAGTCTACTTCTAATACCCACTAAAAACGAATTTGCTCCACAACAATTTCCAAAAACTATAAGCTGTAAATGTACGAAAGGCTGCAATAGGTCATGTGGGTGTGGGAAAGTCAGATCACGATGTTCGGTGATTTGTTCAGAGTACCAAGGACAATATTGTAGGAACATTGTCACCCTCGTTAATGACTCATCAAAAACAACGACTGCACTACCGGATACGATAACGATAGCGACCCAGATGATAAATTTCGGTTCAGAAATAAGGGACAGTTTTGAACCCCCGATATCGAAAAAAAAATTTTAAGTTGTCAACGGTAACAGTAAGGTTGTTCGTGAATGATAATCCGAATGAGAAAATCAAGCATTATGGTATTTATGGTGAGCGAAGCAGACAATAATGCATGATAGCGTCAGTTGTTGCGTAAATTTGTCAAGATACGTGATTTTTCTTAGCTGTAACAATGAAAATATTATTCCTACAAAAAAAATGTTCAAATGATCTATCAAGAGAAGTCAAAGGCTCCGAAAGAGACTTCAAAGCGTATTATGGGTTGCAGACACTCCAGGGGCTACGAGACTGACATCAAAAATATGCAATTTATTAAAAAGCCAAAGTATACTCAACTGATCATACGGTATGAAAGGAATATACCTAGGTACTTATAATATAGGATGAAAGTCATACCTACCTAACTACGGTGTTATTATGATCAGTTGAGTATACTTTGGCTTTTTAATATGTATACATATAATGACTCGCCTCAAAATGAAAAATAAAAAATGTTTACTTATCTTGAAGAAGGCGGTCATTGACAGATCTCAAGAATGATTTTTTTTTTAAATAAAATTAACCATCTTGGCCTGTCGAGCAGAACATGTCAGATTTCGAATGCCCCACCCAAGTATCGACACCCAAAATAAAATTTAATAGGTATTTAAAATAATGATCGTCTTTTCAAAATTTTTCTATCATCCAAACCAAAAGCACGTTGTGTTAACCACTTATTGACCGTGCGGTTGAGTACCCATCGGGCGCGTCCCTATACAGAGACGTCCGACTGTGGAATCTCTGATATACCGTATCATCTGTTGTCGCCGGAACCAAGAGGAGACAACCTCACTAAAAAACCTAAATCCTAAGGCGGGGGTCCAGACTGATGGGATGCGTGACTGGATAGAAGACCAGCCCTACTGGATTCAACCTTGGGGCACCAGGGGGCACCCCACTGTATCAATCCCCTCACCTTTGCATGCGGGGCTCTGCATAGGTGGAACACCCTTCCATAGCTACTCGTGGGATTAACCATGGTAAGAAACAAAAAACCAAGAAATCGCGGGACATCACCGCAAAACAGACTGCTGACCGATCAAGCAATCCTTGTGCTCGAGACCACCTCGAACGCAAGAAGAATGCCCACTCATTGGCAAGAAAAGGAGCATCGACACCCTTCATAGGACCAGAACCATTCTGTGGCTTCGAAGATACTTTCTTCAAGCAGAATTCCAAAAGGAAGAAGAAAAACTGAGAGAAACCCATTGGAGGAACCTCTCGGAGTTAAGACAAGCCAAAAAACTTCTCGGGAATTTTAACCGAGAGAGGTCGAAGATACTCTTCAACCTCAGCAAGGAACGTCTCAGAACACTGACGGGATCCTAAGGAGACATTGCAAGCTCAAGGATCACCTGAGGAAGTTAGGCATAGAAGAAAATGGCGTCTGCAGATTCTGCGGGAAAGGAGACGAGACACCACGTCACCTGCTGCTCAACTGCGATGCGATAGAACTCAAAAGAAGTAATATTCTGGGCCATCACCAGCTAGAGGCAGGGAACTTACCTGACCTTGATCCTCTCAAAATCTTGAAGTTTCTCAAGGAAACGGACTTGGAGAGGGTGCTTCACTAAAGGGATTCCACACCAGGCGAATCAAAGTAGAGGGGATACAATAGATCTTTTAGGTCGCAGTAACTTAATCACCCTCAAAAATACAAATAAAAATACAATAACCACTTATTGCAGGAGTGAGAAAATCACTTAGAGTGAATTAATACCGTTGTCTTAGGTGGCCTGTAGTAACTTAAAAAAAAAAGAAGAATTTTCTAACTAAAACCTAACTCAAATTAAAAGATTTGGTTGATTCGTTCTCTTTATCTAAAAATAATAAAAAAAGTTCATATAAACATGGGTCCGAAAATGCTTACCCGCTGAGTTATAATAGCCCCTTAAAGTTGAGACCCTGACGAAAGTTTTTATTTATTATCTCCGAAACCGCTCAACATTTATGATGACGAAATTTATCACATCCACCAATGTTTTTATGCCTAATAAGAATGTAGATCACTTTGAAATTTTCTCCAAGGATGGGTTAAATCTGGGTGGTGTGAGGTAAAATATACCCCAACTTTTTTATATCAATAGTTTTTTCAAGTTTGATGTGAAATTATGGAATATTGAAGCTTTTTGCGTGAAAATGGATTTAAAATGGATTTTTCTCGAAAACGGTGCAGAATATCGAAGTTGAACAAGGGTAACTTTTTTACTTAAATTATTTTCGTAAATAATAAAAATAACTCTTAAAAAGAAAAATTCCATATTATGTCCATTTTAACTTTTCTTCATAAATTGACCTGAGCAATCACACCCTGAAGTATTAGCACGTTATTAAGAAACTGTATAGATAACGGTTACCCCATGTGTGGTTTAAATTTTTATACAGGGTTTGGAAATTATCACATCTTTAATCACCATATTATATAAAAATTCCAAGTACTTACACTGTAAAGTAACATATGAATTTATTATTGTTAAGATAGGAACATGTAAGCCGTTTTGCGATATTTGCAACCCTTTCCGATGTACACTGCTTTAAAATAATCCTTATTGTTTTAAAATGTTTATTGTATTGAAAGTTTTACAAGACTAAATTTTTATTTGAATAAATAAGAGTACAGTCTTCTAAATCTAATCTAAATTTAAATTTAATTGAGTTAATAATATTAAAATATAGCTAATTATTACCCATTTTCCTAAATAATTGTAATGATGCTTGATTAATTAATTCTATTCTACAGGGTGTTCTGTTGCATTTGCATGTGCATCTTAACAACGAACCGTTTATGGTTTGTGGGATGTTCCCCTTGGACTGGACATTGGTTTATAACGTAAGTGGTGGTTTGTAATTACCTATTATGAGTATTATGACCTTACTCTATGAGTTATTTTTACAATATATAAATAAATTTATTTCAGGTTGTGGTAGCTTTTTGTACTTACGTTGTATATATAATCCAGTTTGGAGTAGGACAACAGTCATCTTTATAATAAAACTATGACGGAACTTCCATAAGGTGTAACAATTTACACTTATAAGAATTATGTATGATGCGATTTTTTTTTATTTGCATGACATATTCCAACATATATGTTGGGGTCAACATTTGGGTTATGGATAAATTTTTAGAGGATGAGATTACAATGTCAAGATGATGAGCGGTTTTCTTAGATTATGCTTTCTTTCATGGTTTGTGTTTTAAGTTTATATAATATATCCGTCTATAGCTCCCAGACAACGGCAAAATTACACATTATAGAAAAAGAATAAAAGTATAAGTGAAACCAACTGAGAAATTCTAAACTCACCAATTTGATATGATGATGTTTTATTATTTTTGTACTTACCTATCATTATTGAATACATATAAATAGGCTACTCCAACTCTATTCAGACCACGGTTGGCCATGGAAAATCAGCTGATTTCTCCTGGGCAGCTGTTCTCGAGTTCGTGGGAGTCGATTCCCACGTGAGTGCAGTTTACATGAAAACCGGTCAACCTAGGGCACCTGCTTTGGCGACTGTCAAATTAACTTCAAAAAACGTAAGTTTATTTACAAGTGTACAACTGTCACCTTAAAACAGAACTAGCCTAAGTCAATTTTTGCCAAAAATGAGTTTTTTATACAAAACAATACAGTAAGGTGTCGCCGATCGAATGCAGAAATTTATTTATCCCGTATTAGGTAAATTACAAATAAGCTTATGTCCAAGGGTGCCCAAATTTTTAATGCAGAGCCACAGAATAATAAAACAATCAGAATATAGACTTCAATAAAAATACCGAGTTCGCGCATCTACTCGGCGCATAGAGATCCGCCATGATTTGAGATGAGCTCAGTAGCGGAGCGCAACGGAATCAGCTTCAGCTACTCTCTTTTCTATCGCTCGTTGCCTGTAGTACCAGTGGCGGAGTGGCGCTCTTCTATAAACTACTACTACTACTACCAATGAATGGAACAACAGAAATACAGGCGTCCAAGGAAATGTCATCAACAACGTCATAACATTCATAACTTATATACCTACCTAATACGATTATTTATTATTTAGATTTGTGTGTTTGTATTAGTATTATTGAATAAACAATATTCGTCCAAGAGTTTGTCCCGGGTGCGAGAGGGACCTAACACAAATCGTTGTAGACATTGCAACGAGTTTGAATCTCTTGCTCATGTGTTAGGTTTCTGTAAACACGGCGAATTAGCTCGAATAAAGAAACACAACGAAATTAGAAGCCTTATTTTGAAAATTTTGAAAATTATAAAACTTTCAGTATCAACAGAGATTATCTCAGAGAAATCTGCAATTTTATTCACTACCATCTCTGACACTTCACTGAAAAAGCAATTACCTTGCGAATCTCAATAAACAAATCAGAGATAGAACTTGTCACACCTGTATTCCTAGAAAGGAAGTATAGTTTCTAAGAAACAAATTGAATTACAGCAATCCGATTATTTAAAAACAATAGCTAAGAATAGACGAAGCGATTTGCTGGCCGATTTGCACGTGTTGAGCAAATCCGATGGATTTGCTCGTGGCGAGCAGTGTCGACAGATTTTTCAAGTCACACCATAAACGTCCACGTTAATCGTACGAATTATCCGTCGGAGTGGCTCATCACATGCAAATGTGTACGTTTATGGGGAAACTACACGATTTATCGGTCGGATTTGCGTGGCTCGTGATATGTAGAAAATTTCAAGAGGTCGCGAGCCATGCCTATAAGATCCTTTTTTAACGCTTACACTCAGAGTGCAACTACCTACCTTTACTTTTTCAGCTAATTAATATTTGATAACCCAAGCAGCATTTTAGGTTAAATTTACGTCGATTCGGCGTAATTTAGGTACACTAATCTAATTCACCTAACCTAAATTACGTAAAATTTACCTCGAATTTACGTCACGAAGACCAAAGTGAGAGTAGATATTATGTAAATTCGTCGACATATTTGGAAATTATTACTATGAAGTTAAGTCAATATTACCTCTAATACTTAGTTAAAATAGGTAATATAAACCTTGTGAGAGAGAGGCCAATAGCCGAATAGCCACTAAGCAACAAGAGGCGAATTTTAAATAGTTTATCTCTTTTCAAGTCTTTCTCACTTTCTATCCGATTCTGTTCCGTCTGATGCGTTCTGAATTCTGAACACGCTGTTGGCGCGCAAGTCTATTATTTCTCGTCGTCACCGTCAGTCAGTCTTCTATTCACACAGCATAAAATGAAGAAGGGAGGTTCTCAAAGAATACGGATACGGTAGTTGATTGTTTGGAAATAATGTGCAGGTAGGTACGCGATGCCCAAGTGTCAATTTACATGCCAGTGAAATTTTCCGAGGAAACTTATGATTATAGGTGGTAAATAACAAGCGCGCCTCGTGAATTAGGCAGTTTAAAGCTTTTTTTTCAATAGAAAAAACAAAAAAAAAAAATTTTCAGATTTGGAAGGTAGGTTTTATGTAATTATTTTACAGTAATATTGTGTTTTCGTATTTCACTTCTTGGAACGTTATACTTCATTGTAACAGCAAAAACTATTGATTAATATTAGGATATAAACAATGAAGTCCTTCAAATAGGTAGGTATAGCGCATTTTACGCCTAAAGTTAGCGCAAAGAACTAGCACCGATAGTACTGTTTATTCCAGTGCACTGTTGCCAGACAATAAAAATTAATTTCGCATTTAAAGATATGGGCGAGGAATAAAAAAAAAATTCTATAATATCTCCGTCCCTGGACATTTACGCACCGCTGTTTGTCGGAGGTACATCTAAAGCAAAGACTAATTTGTAATAATTCGAGGTTCATTGCCAATTAAATGCATGAAACTTATTTAAAATCCCACTGAACTGCTTGTAGAATTTTGTGGGATCGTGGCAACCGTGTACGGGAATATGTTCTATCGACCTCTCGGCACTAGGTCTCGGAGCTATGTTCAGGCTCGTTGGTCAGGTGTTGCTTGTACCTGCTGGACTGCCTGGAGTGCCATGTTGACATGTGATTCTGGTTATTTGTACCTTATACCTATACGCTATAAATAAAAATTACTTGAACCAGCTTCAATTTAGAGGAGTACCTGTATTATTTTAAATTAGGTATGTCGGTAGGTACCTATCAGGTTTTTGTGATGCAGGAAAAATATTATAACGAACACCGCTCTGGAGAAATTACTTCTCCAAGAAGTAATAGTAATTACTTCTTTAACATTCTAGTACACCATTTGCTTGTTTGTTTACATTCTTTATACTGGATTAGTCAATGACACGTTCGCGACAGTTCGACGCAGGTCTGGAATGACGTGTTGACGGCCGACGGGATTTCTGCAATCTACGAGAGTCGATAATGAACCTACTAGAACGTACCTACTGATACGTCGGGGGACTATAAAAGGACCACCGCGCGGTTGCATGAAACAGTTTAGTTTGGACATAGAGTGAAGTGAAGACAGAGCAGTAACTAGTGGAAGCTGAACAGAGCAGTAGTGAAGTGAAGTAAGGGAGCCAGTAGTGATAGTTAGTACAAGTAGTAATCAGATGTGTGTGTTTATTAGAATTAGAGGTTATAATTTGGATTAGTGAATAAAGTAATTTGTAAGACTTTTGGTGGTGATTTATTTATTGAGAAACCCGTAACAACTGGTGTCAGAAGCGGGATACGGATTCCAGCAAGAAGATTAATTAGTTAATGGGTAGATTAAGAAGTGGAAAGGAAACTGGAAGCGACAAAATGTCTGAGCAAATGTTGGAGGATATGATGTTACTGCTCAAAAACGGCCAGGAAGAGCAGAAAAACATCATGAAGAAGCTCGAAGACACAGAAGACAAGATGCTGCGACAACAGAAGGATAGTGAGGAGCAGCTGCTAAAAGTTATCCTGCAGCAAAGAGACGATTATGTGTGTGGACTAAATAAAGTAAAACAAGACATTGATGGTGTTCGTGATGAAGTGAAGCTGGTGGAACACAAAACAAAACTGCTGGTAGAAGAAATGAAGAACGACTTCGAGACAAAACTCAGAACTCTGGAAAGTTCTGAGGTGAAGCATTCTCCGTGTGCCGCACCGTCTACCAGTTTTGGCGCGAAAGTGAAACCACCAGCGTACGACGGAACAACTCCTTGGACTGCGTACAAGATGCAGTTTCAGGCTGCATGCATGGCCAACGGGTGGAACGACGCAGAGAAGGCAACGGCACTGGTTCTTGCTCTTCTAGGGCAAGCTGTGGACATGCTGCAAACACAGCCGGTAGAACTGCACTCGAATTACAACCAATTGAGTGCAGCATTAGAACTTCGGTTCGGCAATCGTCATATGGAGCAGGTGTTCCAAAATCAGTTAATGAGCAGAGTGCAGAAGCCGAACGAGTCGCTACAGGAGTTCGAAGCTGATGTCAACCGGATTGTCCATCAAGCCTACCCGGACTCGCCGCAGAATTTCAAGGAACAACTAGCCTCGCAAACTTTTGTCAACGGAATACGAGACACTGAAATACAGAAGATCCTGCGCATGTCACACTTGACGAAGTCCAGCGAAGCGCTAGTTAGAGCGCTCGAAATAGACGCAGCAATCAAGGCGTCCAATGGTAGAAACTTTTCCAAGGTACGAGCAGTGACAATTAATGAAGATAAAGAAGAGAATGTGACTGCCATATTGGAAAAGTTGAATAAGATGATGGATAAGATCTCTGAGCAGTTGAATGATGGGAAAAGAGGTTGGACTCCAAGGAGGGACGAAAACAGGAAACAGTGCTACCGTTGTGGATCCAGTTCACATTTTATACGTGACTGTAAAGTTAGTGAGACTCCGAGACGTGGTGGATCCCTGGAACGAAGACCAGGCAGGGACAGGAGCGGGAGCAGAGATAGAAGTGTCTCTCGGGAACGGGAAGCTCCTCGTCCACGGCAGGAAAACTAACTTCAGCCAGTGTGGAGGGGCGAATGCTGGCTGACAATGACAAGGCCCCCAAGATCGTTTCCATTCGAACACTCCAACGCCACATAGATAGCCTAGCCGTTGAAGGACAAATAAATGGAAAGTCTGTAGCCATGGTACTCGACACCGGATCATCAATCTCATTAGTAAGAAAGGACGTCGTCAGTCCTGCTGTAATTCGTCATCCATCGAGACGGGTCCAGTTGAAGACAGCGACAGGTGAAATCGCAGATATCATCGGCGAAGTAGATGGCCGAATCCAGCTTGGAGCCCTGGAACTGCGTCATACAATTGTGGTAGCTGAGATTGAAGACGATTTTATTCTGGGACTAGACATCATTCAACAGCATGGACTGCGGATTGATCCGAAACAAGGTATCCTGAGATTGGGTGAAGAAGACTTGGTACTGAGCTCTAGAAAATCACAGAAGGTAATGACGAGACTCATTGCGAGTTCAACGACCACCATCCGAGGGTTCAGCGAGCAGATAGTCCCGGCCAGACTGGAAGCAGATCTTGGAAGCTACGTTGGGTTAGTCGAGCCTTCCCCAGATAGTAATAAGAACCTGATAATAGCCAAGACATTAGTCAACACTAGCCGAGAGATTCCTGTACGTGTTGCAAATGTGTTTTCTGGTAGCTCAAGGATCAAGGAAGGTGACGTACTTGGAATTTGCGTACCAGTCAAGAAGATCAGCTGTTGCGAGAATATGGAGGGCAAGGAGAAGGCAGATACAAGGAAGATGAAGATTGTCCTGCCGGAAGTTGACTTCGAAGAACTGTCAAAAGACGAGACAAAGTTGGCGAAAGAATTTTTGAAGAGGAACCAAGACGTTTTCGCAACAGGGAACATGAAATTAGGCAGAACGGACATTGTGCAACACCGAATAAATACAGGCGACACCCAACCAATAAGACAAGCCCCAAGAAGACTGCCGATTGCGAAACAAGAAGAGGTATCAACCATGCTGGACCAGATGCTGAAAGACGGAGTGATTGAGGAATCCAACAGCCCGTGGTCATCGCCAGTCGTGTTAGTAACCAAGAAGGATGGAACAACAAGGTTTTGCGTCGACTATAGGAAGTTGAACGATGTTACGAAGAAGGACAGCTACCCGCTACCAAGAATCGACGACATTTTATGTACCTTGTCTGGCTCAACCTGGTTCTCAACCTTGGACCTGAAGAGCGGTTACTGGCAGGTTGGCATGCATCCAAATGACAAAGAGAAAACTGCGTTTTCTACTGGCACGGGTCTGTACAATTTCAAGGTTATGCCATTTGGTCTTTGCAACGCGCCAGCCACATTTGAAAGACTGATGGAGATGGTACTCCGAGGGCTGACCTGTAAAACATGCCTAGTATACCTGGACGATGTCATGGTTATGGGTTCCACTTTCCAAAATCACATCGACAACCTTCAGGAAATTTTCGATCGATTCAGAACTGCCAACCTGAAGCTGAATCCAGAAAAATGTTCGCTATTTAAGAAGAAGGTTGAGTTTTTGGGACATACCGTAACTTCTGAAGGAATCCAGACCAGCGACAGCAAAGTAGCATCGATTCGTAATTGGCCGACTCCTAAAGACAGACACGAAGTCCGAAGTTTCCTCGGTCTTTGTACATACTACCGAAGATTTGTCAAGAAATTTGCGGATGTAGCAGCTCCGCTCCATAAGCTCACCGAATTGAAGACGCCTTTCATGGGATGCCAAGTGTGAAGACGCGTTCCGAAGACTGAAAAAGGCTTTGATTTCTAGTCCGATCCTGGCATATCCTCAAAGAGAAGGAAAGTACGTACTTGATACTGACGCAAGTAATATCGGGATAGGTGCTGTTCTATCGCAAGTCCAAGATGGAGAAGAGCGAGTCATCGAGTACTACAGCAAGACCTTGACAAAGCCTGAGAGGAACTACTGTACCACCAGGAAAGAATTACTGGCGATCATCAAATCGGTGGAGCATTTTAAAAATTATCTGCATGGGAAGGAATTCCTGATCAGAACAGATCACGGCGCGCTCATCTGGCTGATGAAGATGAAGAACGTAGAGGGCCAGACTGCTAGGTGGATAGAACGACTACAGCAGTTCAACTTCAAAATAAAACATCGTGCAGGCAGATTACACCAGAACGCTGATGCACTATCAAGGAGGCCATGCGTGAAATGCTCACATTGTGAGCGGATTGAGGATAGCCAGAAGGAAGAGTGCGTTCGAAGGATCGTGATCAATGCAGATACAGGATGGACGATAGAAGCATGCAGGAAAGAGCAAGAAAAAGACGAGGACATCGGAGACATTTTAAAACGTAAAGAAGAGAATGGACCGAGACCAACGTGGGCAGAGGTTTCTCCACGTAGCCCAGACTATAAAGCTCTATGGTCACAATGGGAGTCGCTGCAAATCGAAAATGGTCTGCTGAAGAGAGCCTGGGAGAGTGCCGACGGAAAGAAGATCGTCATGCAGTTGGTGGTTCCAAGGAGTAAAGTTCCGAAGATTCTCGAAGTGATCCATGGAGGTACATCAGGAGCTCACTTCGGAGTGAACAAAACACTAGCGAAAGTTCGAGAGAGGTTCTACTGGGTGAACTGCAAGGACGATGTCGAAGCCTGGTGCCGTAAGTGCGAGAAATGTGCTGCAAGCAAGGGCCCAAGCAGAAGACTGACAGGCGCTATGAAGCAGTACAACGTCGGAGCCCCATTCGAGAGGATAGCCATAGACATAGCAGGTCCTTTTCCAATCAGTGACAGCGGCAATCGCTTTATCCTGGTTGCCATGGATTATTTCAGCAAGTGGCCTGAAGCATACGCCATACCGAACCAAGAAGCTGCTACAGTTGCGAGAGTCTTGGTGGATAATTTGATTAGCAGATTTGGCGTAGGTACCTTTAGAGTTGCATTCCGATCAAGGACGAAACTTTGAATCCCAAGTTTTCGCAGAAATGTGTAAACTGCTCGGGATAAACAAGACAAGGACTACACCTCTCCATCCACAATCTGACGGTATGGTAGAACGGTTTAATCGAACAATGGAGGAACATCTGTCGAAGGTGATGAGCAACAATCAGCGAGATTGGGACCAGTACCTGCCTTTGTTGCTGATGTCGTACAGGGCAGCCATCCATGAGACTACAGGGCAGACACCAGCCAAAGTTGTATTCGGTAAGGAGATTCGGCTACCCTGTGATTTGGTGTACGGTTCACCAAGCAGTCCACCATCGGAGATCAGAAATTATGTCGACGAATTAAGAAACTCCATGGCAGAAGTGCATTCCCTAGTCAGGAGGAAGATCAAGTTGGCCAGCGACCGAATGAAGGCGAGGTACGACTTGAAGGCAAACTCCGGCGGCTTCACAGAAGGAGACAAAGTGTGGTTTTATAATCCAACTAGGAAGAAGGGTTTGTCGCCTAAGTTTATGCCATCCTGGGAAGGGCCTTACACAATTATTAAAAGGATAAACGACGTGGTGTATAGGATACAGCGGAGCGGAGCCCCCAAGTGCAAGATGAAGGTAGTCCACCTGAATCGTCTGGCACCCTACTGTGGAGACAGCGAATAAGTCCGTTCGAGTGGGACGCTCGAAAATAGAAAGGGGGCAGTATAACGAACACCGCTCTGGAGAAATTCTAGTAATTACTTCTTTAACATTCTAGTACACCATTTGCTTGTTTGTTTACATTCTTTATACTGGATTAGTCAATGACACGTTCGCGACAGTTCGACGCAGGTCTGGAATGACGTGTTGACGGCCGACGGGATTTCTGCAATCTACGAGAGTCGATAATGAACCTACTAGAACGTACCTACTGATACGTCGGGGGACTATAAAAGGACAACCGCGCGGTTGCGTGAAACAGTTTAGTTTGGACATAGAGTGAAGTGAAGACAGAGCAGTAACTAGTGGAAGCTGAACAGAGCAGTAGTGAAGTGAAGTAAGGGAGCCAGTAGTGATAGTTAGTACAAGTAGTAATCAGCTGTGTGTGTTTATTAGAATTAGAGGTTATAATTTGGATTAGTGAATAAAGTAATTTGTAAGACTTTTGGTGGTGATTTATTTATTGAGAAACCCGTAACAATATATTAGTAAATTAATTCTTAAACAAACAAATGTAATAATTTGACATAAAATCACTTATTAACATTAACAAATTAATGGGATTCCACATAAGGGGGAAGCAAAAAAAAATCTTCCTTCACGGGCCGGAAGGGTCCACGTACTCCACATCAAAGTGAGGTTACGTTACATCCTGACCTGACTCTATACTGGTGCACATACGGAAGAGGAAAATAAAATTGCACTGGGTAGGTACTTCTTCTTTTAGATTTAAAAATTTATACTGGCCTTTATTAGTTCAGTGCATCAAGCTAAAATACCAAACTTTTCATTGAGTGTAGGTACGTACTTGGAATTTAATTACGATTAACTTGGCATTAATTTCTTTTTGTTGCTACTTGAAAAACTTGAAGTAAAATTACGTAAAATTGATGTTTATTTTTCCCAGAATCATTTGACTTGAATGATACACTTACTTTGAAGTAAGATTTTTGTGAATAATGACTTAATTGGTCTATGTCCATTCATATGGATAACTGTAAATGGAAAATTTTCCCATTTGTGGCCTTCAAAGTCATTTTTACTTTCAAGGCGAATATAGGGAAATTAATTACCAAACCTAATTTACTTATTATCGACTGTATGGTTAATATAACTTTGAAGTCAGAAATTGGTAAACAATTTTGTCAAATAGTCTTATGTAATACCCTATATTCACCTTGTTGGTAAATTTTACCATAAGGTATTTTTATTAGTCAAATTACTTATTATTTCCTACAACATTTACTTATAAGTTATAAATGTCTTCAAAGTAAAAAACTGACTAAAATATTACTTCATAAAATACCTACTTGAAAGTCGAAAATTAAGTAAAATATAAGTAGTTTTGACTAAAATGAATCCTCCCGTGTCAGGGTTGCTGGTCCCCCATCGGGAGCCTCCCCGGGTGGCGGATGGAGGAATGTCGTCCATATAGATGTTAAATCGGGGAAATTAAATACCCCGGGGCTGACCAAAACTAGCAAACCAGATGGTAGAGGACATAGAACCCACACAGCCTCGCCCGGTGCGATACCATCTTTCTGGCTTAGGCGGCGTGAAGTTGCTTTAAAGAGCTGACGTTTCGTTGCTGTGCCAGAGATTCCGGTCCTTGGGGTAAGAAACAATTAATATGCATGGATGGCGTTCCCGGGGTTACAATTTTCCGGAGTTAAAACGACCCCCCAATCGGATCTCCGGGCGGGGGCTAATCCAGGGGCACATTCATGCAAGAGAAAGAATAATAACACCACCAGAATTGAAAAATTTATAGTCGACTTTTGTAATATTCGAGGTTTAAACACGAATATCAATTCAGTACATCAACATCTTCAGACAAATAAACCTCACATTCTAGCACTGTGCGAAACAAAAGTCCAAGCGTCATCAAGCACAGTTAATTATCTCTATCCAGGATATGACTTTCATTCCCGATTTAGACGTAACTTCGGAATTGGCATTTTTGTCAGAAGTGACCTCTCCTGCCAACGTGAGGAAGACTTTGAGCCCAATGACTTTGACGTCATGTGGCTTAGGATAACAGACCGACAAACGACGAGATTTATCTGTTTTTTATACTGACCACCCAGCGATACACAGTATAGGACACTTTTTTTGTCCCTCACAAAAACTGTTGAATTCATACAGATAAACTACCCCAAAGCTGAGATATCCATCTTGGGTGATTTTAATGTACATAACATCAACTGGCTTAAATACTCAAACTTCACTGATGAAGAAGGCCGTGAAGCAGAATCGTTTGCGATCAGCTGTGGTTTTACCCAGCTCGTTGATGAACCAACACGCATTCCCGATCGCGAGGGAGAATTCGCTAGCCTGTTGGATCTGTTTTTGACCACGAACCCTCAAACGTATACTATCACGGTGAAAGCCCCACTAGGTTCCTCAGATCATAAACTCGTCTCAACATCTTGTGTCCTACCAATTACTAGTGTTAAAGAAGCAAGTAAACCTCGTGTAGTCTGGCACTACAGATCTGCTAAATGGGAAGAACTCAGGGAATATTATCGAGATTTTCCATCTCTAATGATCCATCTGTTTGTGCTAGGGAAGTTGCTCAAGTCATCCTAACAGGCATGGAAGCCTACATTCCCTTTTCAAAAAAACAGCCCTCAAACAGCAAACCTTGGTTCAACAAAAGATGCAAGGAAGCTGTCGCCTCCAAGCAACTGGCTTTTCGCCAATGGCGAGAGAGCCCCAACGGCATAAACCATCATAATTTCATCCTTGCTCGAAGCAGATGCAAAGAAATAATAGATCAAACCAAGGAAACTCACAACCAAAGAATTAGGAACAAACTTCTCTCCTGCCCTAACGGTTCGAAATCTTTTTGGTCTGTAACTAAGGCAGTCAACCAGAACTTCACCAGATCAACGATTCCACCACTTACACGGACAGATGAGACTATCGCATCCACGGCTACTGAGAAGGCGAACTTGTTGGCGGGAGTCTTTTCTTCATAGTCTTCCGTCGACTTTCATGGAAGAACTCCGCCAATGATCCCTTCCGTGGAGACCAAAATGTCAGACATTGTTTTCCGACAGCGTGTCATAAAGAGCATTATGTTAGCCTTAGACCCAAACAAAGCTTCTGGGCCCGATGACGTACCTGTTATCGTACTAAAAAACTGCGCCACTGAGCTGTCATCTGTTTTCTGCCGACTTTTCAACTTGTCGTATAAAAAGGGAATACAGTTTTGCTGACGACAGTACCCTCATATCTTCTTATACGTTAGATGCGCGAACATCTGCCATCGACGCACAGACTCGCAGGGAGCAAGAAGTTGCCATACTTAACAATGACTTGCAAGACATTCTAACTTGGGGCGATAGAAACCAAGTCCAATTCAATGTTTGGAAAAACCCAAGCAGTCATCTTCTCCAAAAAGACCAACGTTTTGGAGCCAGATATGATGATGGCGGGACACTCTCTTACCCCATCGTCATCTCTTCGTTTACTTGGAGTGAGCCTCTAAGCGAACATGTCTTGGCATGATCATGTTGCTGGTCTGGCGAAGAGTGCTTCTCAAAAACTTGGAACACTCTTCCGCACGATGAAATTTTATACACCACAACAGCTTCTCCTCGTATACAAGGCTCAAATCCGACCATCCTTGGAGTACTGCTCACGTGTTTGGAGCTCAGCTCCCAAACATACGCTGACTCTACTCGACTCTATTCAGAAAAGAGCCATCCGCTTGATTGGGGACCCAGATTTGACAAAAAATTTAGACACTCTCGAACATCGAAGAAGAGTAGCTGACCTGAGTCTGTTTTACAGATATTTTAATGGAAGGTGTTCAAAAGACGTGGCCCGCTTGATCCCACCAAGAACAAGACCGGGCAGATATACACGTCGAGCCGCAGACGCTCATCCGTATCAGGTTCAGCTCGTTACACCTCGTACCACCCTATTTCAGACTTCTTTTATGTACAGAACCGCATCACTTTTGAATAGCATTCCAAAGGGCGTGTTTCCCGAAGTATACAACTTACAGAGATTCAAGGCCAACGTGAATCGATATCTCTGCTCATGCCATGCACCGCTCCCAGAGCGTCATAGGGATTTCCCTGCAGTGCATGTGCATTTTCAATAAAAAAAAGGACAGAATTTCCTAATCTTCGCAGAAACGACCAATTTTGCTGCTTGGGAATAATGTCAAAGTATAATAATAATAACAAAAAGGGAAAACGAGCTGCTGTGAGCGTATCGCGTATCGCACTAGTCTGGCAGAAAAGTCTGTTCGTTTATGGCAGAAAATACTATCAAGCCATGGCAGAGGCGTCTACGGTGCTGGCATGGCTCTTGGCATGGCGCGCTGAGTTGCCACAAACGAAGAGGTTTATCTGCCGGGTTTGCTCGTGGCGATCAAATCGGCCAGCAAATCACTTCGTCTATTCCTAGCTAATAACGTTTTCTGAACGACACATTTGCCAGATAATTTTAACTGCAAATGTGCAAACCTTTCTAGGGCAAGCCTTGTTAACTTGATCCTTAACTTGAATTTGAAAACTTTTTTTTATCCATCGTTTGGCCTACAGAGACCGCTTCGAGTGAGCTGGGACTACTATACAGGTAAATAATAAGCTATATAACAATATATTTTGCTTAAAATTAGTCCCTTAATCGAATCCGGGGGTTATTTTTGATAAAATTACTTCAGCCCCCGATAAGGGGTGCCATCCACTTCCAGGGTTAAAGCGCAAGTCGGCACTGTCACTTTTGTTACTTGAGGTACCCTCGAACCACTTACCAACACGCAAATCGATGAACTTTTCCGAGGGGAAGCCTTCAGTGATTGTACTATTTTAATAAATGTATAACGTATTACTGGTCCTATAATAGTTTTAGGCTACTGATGAAGTTGGATCTTCTCCAAGGTTAGCGACGCTTATGCATGAAAAATAACTGGTAACGCCATTACAATTATTATTCTCTAGGTCAAGTGTATTTTATCGCTTAAATTGTGCTCTCACTTACAGATCGAAAAACATTGGAATAGGTAGGTATCTGTTTAAAAACAAACTTTAGATCCACTTGCTTTATAATTTTCATGTGCATTTAAATATGAGTTGACATGTTTTTTTTACGTGTTTATATAAAAGTAATCGTTGAGATCTCAATCACATCTAGTTTTCTTTTTAAATTATTTTAATGCAAAACAAAAATCTATTTTTGTTTAAAAGTGTATTCGAACTATTATAGTGCCAATCACCGAAAAGTTGTCGAGTAATTATTTGTTTTCTTGTTAATTATTGTCTCTTGAAAAATGCAAAGATATAAAACGGTAAATATTGTAAAACAATATGTCAGATATTTCTCAGAAAACACAGCCACAGCGTCTAAATTGACTGATAAAAATAAATATGTGAAAGCAACTTTAGAACAGGAAGAAAAGAAAAACGAAAAATTTCCAGGATGGGATCAAGCTCTGCCTTTTGATAAAATACCAGGAGATTTTGCGGCACCGTATTTTGGTACTTTGTGGAAAATGTTGCCGCTTGGCGAATACTATGGAAAAACATTAGTGGAAATGCATGATATGTAAGTGTAGTAAAATAAAATATATTTTTTGGGAGTAAGTAATATTATAACTTACTTGTTCTAGTATGCGCTCCAAGTATGGACAAATATGCAAGTTTGACATACTCGGAACTACAACTATTCTCCTGTTTGATCCAAATGATTTTGAAATCGTAAGTTTAATAATTATTCCATTAGATAGTAGGTACAGTTATAGTAACAGAATCTATTGAGATAGTATAGTTGTTATTATTAATTTAAATTAATCTTTAATTGCTCATAAAATCTAGGGCTAGCTTCATAAATAAAATTAAAGCCACTTTAAAATTTCAAGCTTATGTCACCTTGGTTACTATTGTGTGTACCTACCTGAGAATATAGAATAAATTTTGCGATTAGGACGATTTAGATTAATTCTACTGTTAGGCTGCTTGTTTAGTGGAGTAAGACAGTTTTGGTTGTTTTATCCCGGTGAAGGTACTTCCTTCAACTGGGTGTTGTATTATTGAGATGTATTTGAGTTGAGATGAATAATAAATGTCGAATTTTTGGTAAATATTTACATCCAAGTATCCTAAGTTCCACAAATTTTTTCGGGAACATCATTCCTATAACTCACTGTAGGTACCTACAATCTTTTCTGTTATTTTTGAATGCCTTGACTCCTGACAATCTCTCCACTTTCTAATATATTTTCCTCCAATAACTGCTGCTTTTAACTGCTGTTTTAATTTTTTTCGGCTCATGTAATACATTCTCATTCTTACTGAGACTAAATATAAAACTGAAATATTTTTATTACTAGCCATTATCTTTAGTTCGTCTTCTTTAACTTTAACGCATTTAGCATGTAACGTCCACGTTACTTGATATGAATTTATATATCTGTTTTATTTATTTGCCATCATAGGGTCGGGAGGTCGGGAGGACGGACACAGACATATATAGATAATCAGAACAAATGTACGAAGGTAAAATCAGTTCATTTATTCCATGAGAAATTTAATCCATGAATAATTGTGAGCTGATTATAATAAACTCTTTCTCCGGATGGCATCGAGTTGGCTTATCGCTAGTGGTGTTTGGGTCTACGTCACCGATCCAGCTGGTTGCCTGTGGCTGATGTCTGGTCGCTATAAAGAAAGACAGTTAATCTGTCTCCTGCGACTCCTACCGGCCGGGCGTCCATTGCGTGGAAGCGACAGAGAACGACACCTCAGTTGGTGCTGGTTATTTTGAGATAAGGGTTTTCAGAATTTATAGAACGATTTCTCCGACGATTACATCCGCGTATCCTACAGTTTCACTATGGCACCTATATATAGGGGTGGAGAACATAGAGTTCGGTCCTGGCGAGAATCGCGAATAACTATGCCGGGTCTCGGAAGTAACAACTTGAAGACAATGCCAAGCGCTTCGAAGCGTACAGAGACGGACCCGCACTATATTCGCTTTCTCATATCGTAACCAGACTACAGGAATTGATGTCATGTTTTTTGGAATGCAAATGCAAAATAAATGCAAAATTCAAAATAATACTCGGGCTACTGTTTTAATCTCGAAGATATTACTTGCCCTGAAAGTGAAGAAAAAAAATAGCAATTCGACCGTAGTGTCAAAGAGGCCTTAGTTGTGACCTTGATATTAGTTCCCAATAGCTGTTTCTAGCTTCTTACCCACCCAGCATCTTTCGCTCCTCGGTCTCGAAAAAATTGATGGAACTTAGGATACGTGGATGTAAATATTTACCTAGTAATCTTTTAAACCTACCTAAACGGATTATTTACAAACGGATGCCTATTATAATAATAGGGGAATAAAATATCCGTGACCGATCAGAGCAGCTTTGGATTTTACGACCGACGGAGGATTCTATGTTATAGTCTAGCGGAATAGATCTTCCACGGGCAGCTTACGTGGGAGGCCTCGACCGGCGATTAGGCGCTGGGGCAACATCCCAACGTCAGTGTAAACAGATGAGAAACACCACTCCAGAACAATTAAACTAGGGCAGGGCCACGTGCTACCGAACTGATTTGCGTTCGATATCCCGGAGCATGACTAACATTATATATGGCGCATTGTACATACCCTATTTCTGGACTTCAGAGCCCCATCTCCACAATGAACACAGTTTTCCAGCGTCTTTTAGACCCAGCTTTGTCTATGTTTTCAACATGTAATACTGTACCAGAAATGTAAACAAAAATCAGCTGTGATGCTCAACAATATACAAATGAAGAGAGACGGACTCTCAGAATCCAATGTATCAGATAGACGGCTGCATGGTAAAATTTGCTCAAAAGTAACCCATTTTAATTATTGCTTCAGATGTTAGTACTCTAGTGAATCAAATTTTCTAAGTATTCTACACTTTTTACCTGTCAGACTTAAATATCAGGTCATATAGCAAAATATTGCTCAGTAGGTATGATGTCAATTTCAAATTTTTATTTTTAAGAGTGTGACGTTCTCGGGCTCGCTGTGAAATTCACGGGTCGGATGTAACTGGAGTTCGACGGATTTCTCGGACGCCAGATTTTCATGAAGGATTTTCTCCCTGGGGAAAATGTTCTCGCTAAGTATTTCCCAATTAACTGAGTCACACAGATGATACGTTTATCGTATCCTTGTCCCTAAGGCAGCTCAATGGAGAAACGGAAACGCCAGGGGTCAGATGAAGTTATCACTGAAGATAATGAGTTCAAGAAAATGGGCTTTAACGCTTATTGAACGTCCCTTGCCTTCCCGTGGAGCGGAGGTGTAAGCGAGATAAGTCGGTACTCGGTGGTGCCGGTGCTGATGCTGATCGGTGAGCGAGCAGCGGGCCGCCCGATCGACTGCCTGTCCGTGATAGGACAGCGGTGCTGGTGCCGGTGACCGGGTGGTTCGGTCGAACTTATTATTATGGTTTCGACGAGAGGGTCTCTTACCTTTTTCCTTCACTCTCGATTTATTATTTATGACAGATCGTACGATTAATTGAGCGGAATATTACGGAACAGAAAGGTGGAAATTTTTGTCAATTATTTATTCACAAAGACAATTAATTTTATTAAATTTACAGGATGTTGACACCGAAAATAATAAATGTACGTAACGTCTACATGAAGCAAAATTACTTTAACGATTCTTACGGCTCGCCTGAAATTTTTCCAAGTCAAAAATTACGGAAACATCCACGTACGTAACGTCTACGTGAAGCAAATATAATTTATTAATTCACATGACCTGTGAGAAATTTAACTAAGGAAAAATTTACTGAAACATCAATGTACGTAACGTTTCCGTAAAGCAATAATAATTTATTTACCTAAATAGCAGTTACCTAAAAATTTCAAAGTCTTAAATAAAAAAAAAAAAAAAATCGTTGTACGTGACGTTTACATGAAGCAAAAATAATTTATTCACAAATTTATATTAAAAAATCAATGTACCTATGATACGCCTTCGATAACTGAAAATAATTAATCAATTTGAATTAAATTTATAAAAATATATTATCGGTATACCTACGCAATGAATTCAAACTAAACCTACCTAAAACAAAATATTTGCAAAGTTCAAAAAAAAAATTCAAATTTAAATTTAAAAAATATCTACAATTGATTATGTACATGATCGGTGATTACCGGGGGCGGCACCATGTTCTGCGGGGGCGGGGGGATGGAAAATATTTAATTCAAACAAACCTCGACCGGGTTATGAGAAAACGATGAAAGGCCGGTGAGAGTCAGGCTATCTATATTAAACATATTATATTTATATTTATTTATTTATTTATTTATTTATACATATATTCATCAATCTTTACGGCGTCTATATCTAAAGTTCCCGCGCGTCGAGGCAGGGTTCTGGGAGAGGACAGGCGCTTCAGGGAAGGTACGAAAAAAAAAGAAAAACCACTTTCTCAGGCTACCCAGTCACGAGAGGGGTCGTTTACACAGAAATGTTAGTGACCCGCTGCTATATGTCTTTCGGAGAAAAGCGGTGAAAGTAACTTGATACCAGTGGGGGCGGAAATAGTCGGGATAGAGACAGGGTTGAATCGGCGGTACCAAAAATGAACAAAGTTTAAAACACCTACCTTAGGTCTGGATGTTGTCGGCGTATTGAACTACAACGGTGACTCGAATAATTTTACTAACGGGACTAACTACTACTAAAACTTTACAGGCAAAACAAACAAAAAAACTGGACTAACTAAACTGACTCTAATATCTTAACTTTGATGGTTCTATAAACTGGGACTCTATCTAATTCGCGTCGGTACGGTTCGACATAGGGCTATTACGGAAGGCGTCGGTCGGAAGTTTCTCTAAACGGCACCAATAACCACTAACTCGGGCAGGGACGGAAAAATGAAAGAGCTACGTGCTTCTTAAAACGACGGAAAATCAAAGAGACACTGCTTGCTTCTGGAGACGACAGAAAATCAAAGAGCTATACTACACTACTTGTTAAAACGACGGAAAATCAAAGAGATCTACTGAACTGGTTATAACGACGGTACCCTGTCCTATCTGTTTGTACTTGGTATCAGAAAGCAAAAAAGGGCACGCCACTTTTTATATACCGCTTGGTTGTTTATTCCGTAAAGTCTTCACGAAAACGGTCGCTAACTGCATCAATTAGTTGCAATAAATTTCAACTCTGTGCATAAAAAATCTCAAAACTTTATGAAAATTAAATTCGTATCACCGGCTCTGCGATATTCTCACAGATTTATTATTTTTAATAAAATCATAATAATTAGGTATTCGTCGGACTTTCCGAAAATTTATATTTTCCTGACTAGTACCTACTACAAAAATGAAGACGGAAATGCGCAATTTCATGAACTTTTATTTGTATTATAGGACTTTAATAATTATTCACTGCATCTCTATTGAGTTTAAACTTTCCGGACTAGTACATAATGAAAAACGAAGTCGAAAATACGCGACTTCGTTACAAGAGAACATTTATTTACTTAAAAAAACTAACACAAGTCAGAGCACATTCACGCAAAGTAGGTAGGTACCTACTCACTGTAAACCTGTGGTTTTGATAAATTTTAAGACTTTTTTTAAAGAGGGGAGCATTGGTCTTAGCTGTGAAGGTAAGATATAATCGCTTCACTCTGGTAATTAGTTGACTTCGAGAACTAGCTTATTTAACCAGACACTAGTCTTAAAATTTATAAATAGTTAAATAGACGAACACCAGCAAACCATGACGAACTGGGATTCGAACCAAACGGTGGCAGCGTCTACGGCTTAACAATCAGCAACCTAAACCGCCACGCGCTACCACCCGCTCTTGAGACTTCAGATTTAATTAACTTAACTTAATTTTTAAGATAACTTTTAATGGCAGTAAATTTACCAGAAATTTGAACCTTAAATCTTCGGTAACTAACGATTTTCTTAAGATAGATTTATTTATGTCTAGATGTTCAGAAACGAAGGTTTCTGGCCCATCAGAAGGTCATTTGCAGCCTTTGACTACTACAGAAAAGTCATGAGAGCAGACATATTCAAAGGAATTGCTGGAGCAACCGCTTCGTAAGTACAGGAATTCAATAATGTATGTTAAAATAATTACCGGGCTCTATTATAATTATTTTTTCAGAAATGGAAAAGCGTGGCATGACTTTCGAACCACAGTAAATCCAATAATGATGCAACCTAGGGTAATAAAGCCTTACGTTTCACAAATGGATCAAGTGGCTGGTGAATTAATAGAAAACATGAAGTTCTTTGCAAAGGAAAATAAAAACAGTGAAATGAGATCCGATTTTATCAATGAATTACATAAGTGGTCTTTAGAATCCGTTGCTTTGGTAGCTTTGAATACTCGCCTAGGTATATTTCTCATATTATTTAAAAATATTTTTTGTGATCAAATTCGTTTCTAGGCAGTTTAGATCGCAATTTAAAGCCAGATTCTGAAGCTCAAAGACTAATATCAGCAGCGGTTGATATGTTGAAGTTAGAATTCAAACTGGAAGTTTTACCTTCCATATGGAGATATACCGGCATTAAGACCCCTACATGGAAAAAATTGGTTAAAGTATTTGATGACCTTACATTGTTCGTGCATAATAATGTGATTTTCTATAGTGATTTTTTATTTTGTTAAACTTCCAGCATTACCCTGAAATATATAAATGAAGCCATAGAAAGAATTGAAAATAATCAAAACAACAATGAAACTTCTAAAGGGGAACATCAAATAAGCGTTCTCGAAAAGCTGTTAAAAATTAATAAAACCATAGCAGTAGCAATGGCTATGGATATGTTGATGGGAGGAATCGACACGGTATAAATGAAGTCAATCAAAAACAATATCAGTAATTATTATCATTCTTCTAGACCGGTCGGACGTTGGGTGCTGCACTATACTGGTTAGCAAGACATCCAGAGAAACAAATTGAACTTCGAAAGGAATTGCTGAAAGTAATGCCAGATTCCGATTCTCCTATCACTGACGAAGTTTTATCACAAACACCGTACTTGAAGGCTGTAATAAAAGAAACAACAAGAATAAGTCCCGTGCTGCCAGGACACGTCAGGACTACAACAAGAGATATGGTTCTTCATGGATATCAAATACCAAAAGGGGTATGGTTTGTCCAGTGAGGGTTGTCCGGTGAGATGCTACACTGATGATCTTGATTATAAACGATTTGATTTACTGCGATTTAATTCCTAATAATTACAAATTATTATAATTGTACGAATCGAATCAATTATTGTATTATAATAATAATTATATTTAGTGATGCCGCGAGACTCGAGACTAGTCTCGTGTGGTCTCGTCTCGTCTCGTATTTTCGAGACGAGACCGGTATCGAGTCTCGTCTCGTCTAGTCTCGACGAGACGAGACCATCTACGAGTCTCGCCGAGACTCTCGTCTAGTCTCGCCGAGACTCTCGACTGGTCTCGTGTTTTTTAGGGATAGGGATTAAAATAAAAATATTTCAATCTTTAACGGAGTGGCAACTGGGAGGTTAGAATAACCCAAACTTTTTTTTATTAGGACGTAAATAGATTTTAATTTTTTAACGCTTTTTTGTCAATTAATAATACACTGCTTACGAATTTTTGTATTTTTTAAATAGTGAGTATGGAAAAAATAAAAACTAAAATATTTTCTACAACTATTTTTCATGAAGATGATCAAACTTGTGGTCGCTTTTTTGTTGATAGTACTGCAATCGCAATAGTTTCTCGTTTTAAATATCCAGTTAAATAATTATTTTAATAACAATAATAATTGAGTGATGAGTGAACTAAATACAGGGTGTTCCGTAAGTAATGGTCCGTGGTGAAATGAGAGATTTTTGGTTTAAAAATATTACGATCTGACACTACTTGCTCTAACAAAATCTTGATAATAAAAAAGATACAGGGTGGCAAAGATGAGACTTAAAAATTTGCTTTTCAAAATATCTTGAAAAATTGTAAAGGTACGAACGTGAAAATTTGGTGATAGATGTTTTACGGTATGAGATAAATTTTACATCAGCAGCAAGTAAATGAAACCAGTCATTTCATTAGAAGCTTTAAGAAAATATTAAAATCATTGAAAAACTAGAATAGGTAGATACTATAATATTGCTAAAATAATTTTATTTATAAGCACAAAAGTAAGATTAATATCAAGTCGTAAGATGAATATAATAATTTGACACATGAATAAATATTTATAGTAAATACATACCTAAATAATTAATTAACCTTTCACGATTCTTCACAAGTAATTAAGTGTCTTTTCAAAACAAAACAAAACCGCAACACAAAGCGCACGAATTATCCACTTCCCTCTTAGACTATTAATTAATATAGTCTAAGACTTCACTATATAGGTGGGGTAAATAACAAAAAATAAATTTTAAAATGTATAAAAAAAGCCGTTTGTAAACTGTAAACACAGACTGCGGTACGTATCCGTACAGACGAAGATCAACTAAACTGAAACTGGCAAAGTAGCAAGTTCGGTTCATCGGCAGTTGTGAAACTTTAAGAAAAATATAACAAAGTAGCAATAAAATCAACAGATGTTGATATTTTTAAGAAATTTACTGCCCTTTGTGGTCCCATCATAAGAAATCTATTAGTCATGCCAGAATGGATATTATTTGTGAATTTATTTATTTATTTCTTGAAAACTACTTCAAATATTTTTGCCACATTACTTATGTATAGTCTTAAATTAATTGTATTTAATAAGAATTAAATTTAAAATAAAAAAAATTTAAAAAAATTAACTAAATCTAATTAATAAAGTGTACCTTATTAGGTGAAAGTTTTTTAAGCGGAAGAGGTTTTTTCTAAGTAGAAATTAGTTCTTTAGAGCTCTGGGTAGTGTCCTAAAAGTGCTACAGAAAATCTGTTCCACTTTAGCGAGATATAAATACCTACTTCAATCATTGACAATTTCGAAAATGATTCAGAATAATAAGTATAATCAAAAAAAGTTATGATAAAACAAGCGCCGAAAATGAGTTTGATTACAGTTTCTGAGTAGCCCCAACCCCCGAACAGTTCTACATAAAAATTCTCTTCTACTTTCCAAGGACTGAATAGTTTCATATTAATAATTAATTGTCAATTGCGAAAATGATTGTCAATGATAATGTAATTGAGATAACTTTTTATTGTATCAATTTGTTTTTTTTTTTTAATAATAAATGCAATATTTTTACTTTAATGCAATATTAATGTGCAATAGCATTTATGCAATTTTTCCAAGAGTTTATTTTTTTTTACAAAAATTAATTAGGTACATCAGATATACCTATTATATGAATTCCTGGGTGTTCGGACTTTGTGAATGCGAACCACCTGTTAGACAATTTTCACCGCCCTAATGTTAGACACTTTACCATCATATTTCAGTCTATAATAGCTATTTTTATTACTTTGTTTTTTGTTTGCTATGCACCCTTGTCCTTAATCGGGAACAGGTTTAAATTTTATGATTGGTTTCGTATTATACTCTCATTAATCTAAGAATTTCAATAAGCCATTATAAATTTTCGAACTGCAAAAATAACATCATGAGTTGGTATTCAGATAATACCTATTACTTATCTTTATTGCCTTTATTGTCCACCTTCAAAAAGGCACTAAATTCCAGAAATATGTACAACAACCAAGACCATCAGCCTTCTTCATCTATTGTATTTTGTTATATTATTTCTAGACTACTTTTTCCGTTAGTCCTTCTTGTCTGGTTCGGTTTTGACAACAATAGGTACCTATAATTTATTTTTACGATATTCAAACCAATTCAAAATAAAATGATGTAGAATACATATATTTCTAGAACACAGGAAATATACCTATAGAAAACTATATACCTATTCTCTTTATATAACATAATAATTACCTACCAGTATTATATGTATAATGTTATTTTCAATCACCTATATTGACTTTATAAAAAAAATCAATTTTTCAACTAAATAAGTACCCGACTTTCTATGATATATACCTATTATTATCATTATCATTTTGAATTGCAGATGCCGTGCTTTTGAAAAAACTTTCTTTTACAAACAATTCAGACTTTTTAGTGTTAGTTTAATAGAATTTGTTTGTGCAATAGGAACAATATAAGGAATTTTTTTTGTGTGTACCGATAGTGTTAGTGCAGACTAAATGTCCTAGAATTTATAGGACCTAGCTAATATAGGGTATGATTTTTTACATGCTATTACATACAGGGTGTATTATAACGTCCGCATAATATTAGCACCACGCGATTCTACATCAAAAACAGAACAAAAAAGTCCTTAACAGTTTTTACTTGATGTACACAGATTTTAAGATATGGACAATTTAATGTTCTTAAATTTTGCAACACTGGCGCTGGTATAAAAATTAAGATAACTTATTAGACGTGAAGTCACCTAACTGGTATGGTGTGCCGTTGCTATGTAATCGAAAAAATGTGCAACAAGGCAAATGTCATGCTGCGACGTGTCACTCAATGATGCAATTTTTTACATATTTTTTATTTTTTCAATTTTTTATTCAACAATTAAAACGCGCAGTTGAAATATTGATTGGAACTCAGGAAATCAAATAATTCCTAGTTTTGAAATGTTAATTAAAACCATTTTTACCAAAAAAAATCTAAAATTTTGGATAATTTTGCCATTTTACTTCTTACTTAAGAATTTTTTAATAATATTAAGCAATATTTTTGAGTATTAAAAAACTTCAAATTTAAACTACAATGGTCGATAACATCGTTATTTGAGGTCTAAGAGCTAAACGGTATTAAAACTTATTGTTCTGTTTTTGATGTAGAATCGCGTGGTGCTAATATTATGCGGACGTTATAAAACACCCTGTATGTCAATACTTGACGAGACCAGACGAGACCAGACGAGACCAGACGAGACGAGACGAGACGAGACGAGACTGAGTATGTCGAGACCGAGACTGGCTTCTGGTCTCGTCTCGAGGTGACGAGACGAGACGAGACTGACCCCAAGTCTCGCCCAGTCTCGTCTCGCGGCAACACTAATTATATTTGATTATTTTTATTGAACCTTGTTTCTTAGTAGTTGTTAAATGTTCTTCTTTGTTTTGGGTTTTAGGTTCGATTTTAAAATACTATTTTTCAAAAATATTTTTATACAAATGAAACGTTTCGAGACCGATTGGTCTCTTGTTCACTCATAAATAAATGTAAAAAACATGTAAAAACTTAAAAATACTTCAAAAAATCATAATTATTATATTAAAATGTCGTAAATGGTGTGTTTTTAAATTTAAACTTTAGAAAAAATATAAGTAAATTAATTTTGATCTTGATTTTGACATTTTATGTGTCTGCTTTTGTTTATTATATTTCATTATTGTGTTTGTTACGTGTATTTTATTGTATGATAATATGATTTCAAAAGTATTGTTATTGTAATGGTGGTGAATAATTATTGTGGGGAGTAATTGTTAGTTTTCAGTAGTAGGTAGCAGGTTTTTTTTTTTTTTTGGTGTGTGTTTTTGTTAGGAATCAGGTTTTTAGTTCATTTTTTTTTTGTTTATGTAATTTTTTAATATTATAATTTCAGAATTATTATTAATTTGTTTTTAGGTGTGTGAGGGAGGTATGTTGGATATGATAGTTTGATAGATACGTGATAGATTGTTGATTTCAGTTCGGTCATTTACGCTGGTTTGATTACTTTGTATGTGGATCATTTCTAAAATAGTTCTTTTGTATGTGTTTTGTTCTCTGTCTATGATGTCGGTTTTGTCATAATTGAATTGATGTCCTGTGGTTTGTTTATGTTTGTTTAGTGCGGTGTTTGCAGTTTTGGCGTATTTGTGGGCATTGATGCGTTGTTTTAAGTGTTGTTTTGTTTGACCTATATATTGTTTTTCACAGTTGTTGCAAGGTATTTAACAAATTTTAACAAACCCATATAATCTACAAAATACCTTGCAACAACTGTGAAAAACAATATATAGGTCAAACAAAACAACACTTAAAACAACGCATCAATGCCCACAAATACGCCAAAACTGCAAACACCGCACTAAACAAACATAAACAAACCACAGGACATCAATTCAATTATGACAAAACCGACATCATAGACAGAGAACAAAACACATACAAAAGAACTATTTTAGAAATGATCCACATACAAAGTAATCAAACCAGCGTAAATGACCGAACTGAAATCAACAATCTATCACGTATCTATCAAACTATCATATCCAACATACCTCCCTCACACACCTAAAAACAAATTAATAATAATTCTGAAATTATAATATTAAAAAATTACATAAACAAAAAAAAAATGAACTAAAAACCTGATTCCTAACAAAAACACACACCAAAAAAAAAAAAAAAAACCTGCTACCTATTACTGAAAACTAACAATTACTCCCCACAATAATTATTCACCACCATTACAATAACAATACTTTTAAAATCATATTATCATACAATAAAATACACGTAACAAACACAATAATGAAATACAGGGTGTTGATTTTCAAAGCGGGCCATAGGGGATTAGCATTGCGAAAGTGGTTTTTGAGGATTCCTGCTCGCCGTTTAAACTGACAGAAATGGTTTTGGTATCAAAATGAAGCTAAAATTATTGCGCATGACGCTTGACATCAGAAATTGATTCAATTTCACGTTGTTTTCTAGAATTCTTCATTAAAAATTCAAGTAATTGTTAATGTTTAATCACAAAATAGCATGCCTTGCCTAAACAATAATGACGTTTCTACGTTTTGACAATCCAATAATAAAACTTTATAAGTCAGTAGGTAATAATAAAGTCTGGTTCTATTTAAAAATGGGTTATACAAACCAAGAAAGGATCTTTATGGTGAAAACCTACTACAGTGTAGCCAGTTACAGGAGGGCTCGCGATTTATTTGCCGTGAATTTTTTTAATAGACCAATGTTTTATTATTGGATTGTCAAAACGTAGAAACGTCATTATTGTTTAGACAAGGCATGCTATTTTGTGATTAAACATTAACAATTACTTGAATTTTTACTGAAGAATTTTAGAAAACAACATGAAATTAAATTAATTTCTGATGTCAAGCGTTATGCGCAATAATTTTAGCTTCATTTTGATACCAAAACCATTTCTGTCAGTTTAAACGGCGAGCAGGAATCCTCAAAAACCACTTTCGCAATGCTAATCCCCTATGGCCCGCTTTGAAAATCAACACCCTGTATAATAAACAAAAGCAGACACATAAAATGTCAAAATCAAGATCAAAATTAATTTACTTATATTTTTTCTAAAGTTTAAATTTAAAAACACACCATTTACGACATTTTAATATAATAATTATGATTTTTTGAAGTATTTTTAAGTTTTTACATGTTTTTTACATTTATTTATGAGTGAACAAGAGACCAATCGGTCTCGAAACGTTTCATTTGTATAAAAATATTTTTGAAAAATAGTATTTTAAAATCGAACCTAAAACCCAAAACAAAGAAGAACATTTAACAACTAATAATAATTATATTATTTAATAATAAATATTATAATTATAATATAAATCAATTATTGTAATTGTACGAATTGAATCTCATAAAATCAAATCGTTTATAGTCAGGATCAGTGTGGCATCGCACCGGACAACACTCACTGGAGAAGCCATATTAGTTATATCCAAATACAATATTTTTAGTTGATTACGTAAACGAAATTAGTCATTCAAATTATGTTTTTAGACTGAGGTTCTCACGACAAATCTATTACTTTGTCACGATGACAACTATGTTCCAAGAGCCAAAGAATTTTTACCTGAAAGGTGGTTAAGGGACACCCAAGGGGAAATTTCGTACAAAAACTTACAGCCATTTATACCTTTACCTTTTGGTTTTGGTCCAAGATCTTGCTTAGGTAAACGTATAGCTAATTTGGAGTTGGAAACTGCAATTGCAAAGGTAACTAATATCTTGAAATAATTATCCCGTTATTGGATATTTAGTTTCTTACGTTAATTTTTTGTTCTAGATTGTTAGAAATTTCGAACTTTCCTGGCCACACAAGGACATGACATTCAGTATGTTACTATTTTATGGAATTGCTGATCCTTTAAAAATTCGGATTAAACCTGTGAATAAATAATAATATACCTACATACTTATTAAATATTGTTGATACATACCTTGATAGTAATTGATTCATAACATACCCTGAAATAACCCACGACAGATAATCGTCGAAAATATTGGTCATAACCCCCTGGTGTGAGCTGTGGCTTGATTGGCAGGTAATCCAGTGGGGCTTATGAATTAGGGTAGGTATAGTGAGTAACCGGTCAGTAAATAAAATTCAGAAAAAAAATTTCATGTGTCACTAATGCCCGTATTCACAAACGATAATTTCCTATATAATTACGTAATCAGTTATCCCCATCGCAAAAAAACTGCATATCTCCATCTCACTCATTAAATTAATTACGTAATTATTTAGGAAATTATCGTTTGTGAATACGGGCATATACCTTTTCAACGTCAATTTCAGAAAAAAATAACACCCTGTCAGGAAAAGTAAGCTCAGGTTCAGCAAAAGTAATTTCAATTTCAGTAAAGTGAATTCAGATTCAGAATAGGTATAGTCAAATTTAAAAAAAGTAAAACCAATTCGAGAATAAGTAATTCGAATTTAGGAAAAAGTACTAATTTTTACAAGCGTAGTTATTCTACCTTCAGATAAATGTTTTGTAATTTTTAGATTAATTATTGACTTTGTAAGATATCTCCTCATAGTGAAATTTATATTTCCAGAGGTAATACTTAACATATATTTGTTATGATCGCGTTCTAATTTATCTATGCGACATTGATAATGTTGTGTACCAAATGTATGTACCAAATTACACTATTGCACTTCAAGACATTACCTACGTATAAGAATCGTAAAGAGTGACAATAGCTTTGTAGTCGATGACATTCCTTTTTATAATGGTGTAAGGCCCTTCCCAGGATGGCATAAACTTAGGCGACAAACCCAGTCTAAAACCACACCTTTTCTCCTTCCATAAAGCCGCCGGAGTTTGCCTTCAAGTCGTACCTCGCCTTCATTCGGTCGCTGGCCAATTTGATCTTTCTCCTGACAAGGGTATTCCGCCATGGAGTTTTTCAATTCATCGACATAGTTTGTGATCTCGGATGGTGGACTGCTTGGTGAACCGTACACCAAATCACACAGGGTAGCCGAATCCCCTTGCCGAATACAACCTTGACCGAACAATAATAATAATAATAATTATTATAATTATTATTGAATAATAATTATTTATTATTATTCAATTTATTTCATAGAAACCTTGACCGATATCTGTCCCGTAGTCTCATGGATGGCCGCCCTGTACGACATTAGCAACAAAGGCAGGTACTGGTCCCAGTCTCTCTGATTGTTGCTCACCACCTTTGACAGATGCTCCTCCATTGTTCGATTAAAACGTGCCACCATACCGTCAGACTGTGGATGGAGAGGTGTAGTCCTTGTCTTGTTTATCCAGAGCAGTTTACACATTTCTGCGAAAACTTGGGATTTAAAGTTTCGTCCTTGATCGGAATGCAACTCTAAAGGTACGCCAAATCAGCTAATTAAATTATCCACCAAGACTCTCGCAACTGTAGCAGATTCTTGGTTCGGTATGGCATATGCTTCAGGCCACTTGCTGAAATAGTCCATGGCAACCAGGATAACGTGGTTTCCGCTGTCACTGATCGGAAAAGGACCTGCTACCTCTATGGCTTATCCTCTCGAATGGGGCTCCGACGTTTTACTGCTTCATAGCACCTGTTAGTTTTCTGCTTGGGCCCTTGCTTGCAGCACATTTCTCGCACTTACGGCACCAGGCTTCGACATCGTCCTTGCAGTTCACCCAGTAGAACCTCTTTCGCTAATGTCTTGTTCACTCCGAAGTGAGCTCCTGATGTACCTCCATGGATCACTTCGAGAATCTTCGGAACTTTGCTCCTTGGAACCACCAACTGCATGACGATCTTCTTTCCGTCGGCACTCTCCCAGGCTCTCTTCAGCAGACCATTTTCGATTTGCAGTTGGACTACGTGGATAAACCTCTGCCCAAGTTGGTCTCGGCTCATTTTCTGCTTTACGTTTTAAAATGTCTCCGATGTCTTCGTCTTTTTCTTGCTCTTTCCTACATGCTTCTATCGTCAATCCAGTATCTGCATTGATCACGATCCTTCGAACGCACTCTTCCTTCTGGCTATCCTCAATCCGCTCACAATGTGAGAATTTCACGCATGGCCTCCTTGATAGTGCATCAGCGTTCTGGTGTAATCTGCCTGCACGATGTTTTATTTTGAAGTTGAGCTGCTGTAGTCGTTCTATCCACCTAGCAGTCTGACCTTCTACGTTCGTCATCTTCATCAGCCAGGTGAGCGCGCCGTGATCTGTTCTGATCAGGAATTCCTTCCCATGCAGATAATTTTTAAAATGCTCCACCGATTTGATGATCGCCAGCAATTCTTTTCTGATGGTACAGGTAGTTCCTCTCCGATGTGTCAGTATCAAGTACGTACCTACTTTCTTTCTCTTTGAAGATATGACCGGATCGGACTAGAAATCAAAGCCTTTTTCAGTTTTCGGAAAGCGTCTTCACACACTTGGCATCCCAGATGAAAGGCGCCTTCAATTTGGTGAGCTTATGGAGCGGAGCCGCTACATCCACAAATTTTCTGACAAATCTTCTGTAGTATGTTCAAAGACCGAGGAAACTTCGAACTTCGTGTCTGTCTTTAGGAGTCGGCCAATCACGAATCGATGCTACTTTGCTGTCGTTGGTCTGGATTCCTTTAGAAGTTACGGTATGTCCCAAAAACTCAACCTTTTTCTTAACCCGGCATTGGTCGCTAGGTTGTTCAAAACGCCGTTAGTCGCTCATCGAAGGTAACCTTCACCCTACAATATACTGTTTTTTCTGCCTCTAATGCCCGTATTCGTCAATAAATATAACCCCTGGGGTTATATTTTGGAACATGTCATTGGTTTAAACTTCGTAGCGTTCGTAGGCTTTGAGCATTAGACCAATCAGCTGTCAGAAAATTCAAAATATAACCCCAGAGTTATATTTTGAAGTTTGATGAATACGGACATTAGTGATATTTTTATACGAAAATTGTGATGGTTAATAAAAACTAAATCATAAGGAAGACATTTTATTTGCTGAAATGTAGTTATGAGAAGAAAAAATGGTTCATATGTTTTAGAAAAAAAAAAAAAATCACTTTCTAAAATTATTACCAACTACATTCTGCATAACACAAAAAACATTTTCTCTTGATTTTATTATTGCCTAATTTTCATTATAGCTTTATTATACAAACAGCTAGCCTAATTTTGGTCGGAATCTGAGCTTCCTGCACAATTTTGCACATGCATATGAAACAATGGACGTGTGCTCGTTGCAAATAGGCCTCTTTCAAGAACTGTGCCCTTTTTTGCTTTTTCTATTTTTTCTACGGGGGCACAAATAGCAAAATCTAAAACTTCCGTCGTTAGTCGCTATATGAAGGTTACCTTCACACTTGCGAGCACTGCCGAACTAAATAACTGTAAGAAGCATTCAAAGAGTAAAAATTTTTTGCCAGCCGGTAAGTACTTTGCAGTAGAAGGTCACGTTGAGGATATGGTGGGGTAGTAGAGCTGTACCTGATTAGACTTCCGAATTATTAATAAAATAGCGAAAGTGTGAAGGTTGTGCTCATAGTAGCGACTAATGCCGGGTTAAATAGCGAACATTTTTCTGGATTCAGCTTAAGGTTGGCAGCTCTGAATCGATCGAAAATTTCCTGATGATTGTTGATGTGATTCTGAAAAGTGGAACCCATAACCATGACATAGTCCAGGTATAATACTAGGCATGTTTTCCAGGTCAGCCCTCGGAGTACCATCTCCATCAGTCTTTCAAAGGTGGCTGGCGCGTTACAGTGACCAAATGGCATAACCTCAAAATTGTACAGACCCGTGCCAGTAAAAAACGCAGTTTTCTCTTTGTCATTTGGGTGCATGCCAACCTGCCAGTAACCGCTCTTCAGGTCCAAAGTTGAGAACCAGGTTGAGCCAGACAAGGTACATAAGATGTCGTCGATTCTTGGTAACGGGTAGCTGTCCTTCTTCGTAACATCGTTCAGCTTCCTATAGTCGACGCAAAACCTTGTTGTTCCATCCTTCTTGGTTACTAATACGACTTGCGATGACCACATGCTGTTGGATTCCTCAATAACTCCATCTTTCAGCATTTGATCTAGCATGGTTGATACCTCTTCTTGTTTCGCAGTCGGCAGTCTTCTTAAGGCTTGTATTATTGGTTGGGTGTCGCCTGTATTTATTGGGTGTTGCAAAATGTCCGCTCTGCCTAACTTCATGTTCCCTGTTGCGAAAACGTCTTGGTTCCTCTTAAAAAAAAATTTCACCAACCTTGTCTCGTCTTTTTACACCTCCTCGAAATCAACTTCCGGCAGGACAATCTTCAGCTTTCTTGTATCTGCCTTCTCCTAGCCCTCCATCTTCTCGCAACAGCTGATCTTCTTAACTGGTACGGAAATTCCAAGTACGTCACCTTCCTTGATCCTTGAGCTTCCAGAAAACACATTTGCAACACGTACAGGAATCTCTCGGCTAGTGTTGACTAACGTCTTGGCTATTGTCAGGTTCTTATTGCTATCTGGAGATGGCTCGACTAACCCAACGCAGCTGCCAAGATCTGCTTCCAGTCTGGCCGGGACTATCTGGTCGCTGAGCCCTCGGATGGTGGTCGTTGTACTCGCAATGAGTCTCGTCATTACCTTCTGTGATTTCCTTGAGTTCAGTACCAAGTCTTCTTCTGTGCCGGTGAACCATCATGACACAACCGAAATTTTATCACTTTACTAAAATAATTGTCAAATCTGACAGTAATTAATGATTTCGAAATAACCACTGCAATATTAAATGAAGCGAAAGAACAGATACGTTTGACGAACGGGAACACAAGGAAGCCCGTTTTGTAGGATAATTGAAATCAATAGATGTTAATTTTTGAAAATGAATAAAATAAAAGATAAAAATTGCACAGCTGTTTGGTACAAGTTGAAGAAAGTAATCTTTAGAATGTGGCATGATATAATCATGCTACGTAATCGAGAATGATTTAATATAAAATTTCGCATCAACGTTTGACCCGCTATAAGGGAACAGTAACATGACCGTGACTGGACCACAAATATAGATTGGCCTGTACTACCTTGTACTACTTACAAAATGAATTGAAAAAAAACTCCTTTTACATTATTGTCTAAACACTATAATTTTTAAGACTTTTATTCTTCAGTATGGTGCTCTAGTGTATCTTGATTTGCTTTCATTAACATATTTTTGGGAGATCAGTCCTGGAAATACAGGAATCCACTTATTCGGTAAGTCGGCTACCGGATGATTACTGCATTCCTCAACTCCACCGGGTTTGATACTGATAGGTTTATTTGGTCGATAGTCATAATGGCTGCATCTTACACGTGCCCATTTGATGCAAGTGCCTTCGGGTGGTTGGACTCGTGTAACGAGGGGAGGATAAACTCCTATGGTAAAAAACTTGAATTTTTTTACTATATCCTCGTATTCATCACATCTGCACTTCAACATATCAACAATTTTGACTGTAAAAGATTGAGCACTTGAACTTTTTTGAAGAAGAATTTTACAAACAAATGTTTTGAATCATATTTAGGTGCTAGGTACTTAGTTTTCGAAGTCGAATGTGTCAAATTACATTTCTCGAATTTATTTAATACGTCAAACGTTACAATTTTATAAAAAATAAAACATAGCAGTTATATCCCATTTCAGACGTTTTTGGATTCAAGTTGGCTGTGATATTTTTTCTTCAAGTTGGATACCCTGGACAGTCGATTTGAGCTAAAAAAGTTCAAATGACTTCCCACTTTACTCATATGCCATTAGGATTAATTTCTTACCTAATAAAAATATGTTTGACGTATGAAAACAATAATTCAATAATATACGATTGTTGTTATTTTTTAGTAAAAAATACTTAATTATTAGACGTTCAGTAACTTCATTAATTCTGTCAGATTTTCAGCATCTTATTTCAATCCTTTTAAAATTGAAAAGAACTTAAATCTCCTTTGAATACTACATTATTATATTATAATGCCAAAAGTAATTGAAATGTGTGGCACAGTGTCTACCGAAAACTAACACAAAGAGATCGTTATTTACACAAGAACTCCAATCGTCAACACCCAGCCCAAAAACGAGCTCTGTAATACAAACCCCGGTGAATCGTGCTTCCCGAATTTGTGAGACTCAGTCCTACCTCGAAGAAGATGAGCTCTACACCATGCATGAATTGAATGCTTTGCTTCAGGATGACCACGCCGTGTGCTACGAAAAGACGAAAATTTTGTCTACTACGTCACACTATTGCATCCATGCATATACTGTTTTATAACAAATTGAAATCCAGAAAATATAAAGGTGGAGTAACCAATAACCATACTTAAATTAAACCGATTGGATTCAGAAAATTTATAGTTCTACCCAAATATAATTTTTATTCATATATTTTAGGCAGCCTCAGTATCAAACGACAATAACGAGATAAGAATTTGTCATAACTCATCCTCAACCGAGTTAGCAAGACTTTCCTCAACTAGCAAAAAAATCCTCCAACTCCCTACAATAAATTGAAAATGAAAAAAAAACTTATTGGCAACCTACAAAGATCATGAGGCTCATTCCATCTGCTTTCTTCAAAATTTGAATTAAATTAGTTGATAAAGGAATAAAGACTACCCCTATCTTATTCTTCAAATGTTCTTGTGAAAATTAGGCATTTCAAGAGTCGGCGACATGATATACCTATGATATATGTTCCTGAATTTCACCACATGACGCGAGAGAGAGAAGTCCAGCACTTTAAGTTATTTAAGACAATAGATAACAAATCAAAGATCATAAATGTAAATGTGATTGAGTTTTTTATTATATTATTATTAAATAACTTTTATTTTGAGCGCGGCGGTTTAGGTCACTGACTATAATTATTGAGCCGTTGACGCTGCCACCGTCTGGGTTCAAATCCCAGCTCGGTATGGTTATTTCTCGGTAATTTAACTATGCATTTATAAATTTAAAATTTGTGTCTGGCCAAATTAGCTAGTTCGAGAGCCAAATTACTAGATTGGAATGACTAGGTCTTATCTACACGGTTAAGACCAATGCTCCCTCTTAAAAAAAAAACTCTGATATTGGAAAATTGAAGTCAGTTGAAAAAATTTGTTGAAATAGCCTTTTATAAATTTCCAGGGCATAATCTTTATCTTCGAATCTAAACCAACTCAATAAAATTTGAGAGTAAAATCAAGAAGTATCGCGAGCAAAAAAATCCGAAATAATATTATGTAGATTTTTATAAATAATGTTGTAACCGCTAGCCTTTAAATTACATCTCTGGATAACATTTCTTAATTTTCTAGTTGAATATTTCTTGTTCAATAACTATAAAATCATTGTAGAAGTGTAGAACTGTAGAAGTGTAGAAATATAGCTTACCTTATAATATATGAATCTTATTTTATCCGTTAAACAAGAAATTTTAATGACAATGAACATAACTTGTATTTTTATCTTTTATTACTAAACTTAAAACAAACAATAAATTATGATAATTTTTATATTTCGTATTTTTTTGGATAAAAATTAAAGTTTTGAAATACAGAAAACATATTTAAAGGAATCGTTAATAATTTCACATATAGTTGAAAAAAATCGATCAAGAAATAAATCCTCCTTGTCTGATTTTACACAAAAATAAATATTTCCCCGAATATTAGTATAAGTCGTACCTACTTTACATAATATATTCCTGTTTTGGCAACGCAGCGTAGGTGAAATTTAAAACAAAGTCAAATTTGATTAGAAACATCCATAACCTTAAAAAATTTAGCTTGTCAAAGGTAGTTCAAAACTCAGCTTTTGGAAAGGTACCAACATAATTCGAATTTTCCATAGCCAACTCTGAATTCAAAAACGTCTGAAATGGGATATACTTTACAACAATATCACAGAATAGATACAATCAGAATATAAACTTCAATAAAAATACCGAGTTCGCGCATCTACTCGGCGCATAGAGATCCGCCATGATTTGAGATGAGCTTTCATTAGTTTTGAATGCGGGCCTACAGAATAGAATTGTACCTATTCTTTGGCGGGCTGGTGGCGGGCCTGCGTTTCTACTCTGAAGCAATGGCCGCTAGAGGTGTGGCTTGTCTCTAAAAGATTTTAGCTTCTGATTGTATCTATTCTGTGACAATATTGAGTGCCAAAAAGACAGCCGGCTGTTGGTATATACAGTGTGTTGCATAGGAAAGGCAACATAGGGAAAACACTAACGCCGTGTCCTAGCTGCATCCGGGTAATGCGTTGCGTGCGATGCGGGGAACGCACGCAACGCAAACTCGCACGAGAAATTTTGAGTGTGTCCTAACTGAATGCGTGCGGTGCGGGCGAGAAAATGGTTTCCAATCCAACTATTTCTGGTGCAGCTTCAGATTAAATACGTTTTAATTTGGAAACCAGTAGGTTGTTGGAGCTTGAAAGACTTGAAAATCACAGAAAGAAACATGTTACTTAAGAGAAAGAAACAATAAGACGCAAGTAATCTATAGAAATAGGTATAGATTTGATAGATAGATAAATAGCAGGTAGGTTAAATATAAAAAGGTCTACAATAGAAGTTAATAGACCTCATACTTACTTTAAAAACCTAAATTCGAGACATTTTCACATTCCCAGTGTACCTTGACTCTTGTTCTTGTAAAATAGATTTCTCTTATTGCACAAAATGTTTCGCTTTGGCACGAAGGCAATCGAAATTAAAAAAATTTCCTGCCCGCCGCAAAAATCGCAAGATTTTGACAGATGAAAAAACTAAATATTTCAATTTAAAACAATGCGTGCGTTGCGGTGTCGTTTTATCGTACGACTTTGCGGGCAAACGCGTCTACTGAGGACACTCCCATTGCTTTGCATGTGTTTAATTTTAATCGTTCCCCGCAACGCACGCACGCAACGCACGCAACGCAGTCCCCGGATGCAGCTAGGACGCGGCGTAAAGGTAATATTAGTAAGGATCCGAGTGAGTCTGGTTTGAAGATATAACAGTTTCCTAGGAAACTGTTATAGCTTACATGGAAAGTATTGTTGAAAAGTTTTTATCGGAGTTGTCATTTATTCTTGTCAAAGTAATATTGAAATATTTATTTCTGATATTCTCATTTGAATTTAAAATGTATACGACTGAAGAAAGAATACGAATTGTTGAGTGGGTATTGAGTGGTATAATAGTTTGAGCAGAACAAGAGCACTGTTTAGTGTATATTTTGAAAACCGACCAATTCCATCCCTGAAAACTACAAGTAGACTTTTGTAGAAGTTTAAAGCAACTGGTTGTGTTAGCATGGAGTGTAATTAAAGTAAGACGCTCAGAGCTAAAAATTATGCTGGAACAGGGGGAAAAATGCACAGAGGAAGATAAAATTGATGTCCTTTCATGAAATTGATTTTCTTTTTAATTATGTCACGGTCTCACGGTCACCCATAATATTCCTTTACGTCTTTCCCTTCAATTTTTTTTACCCCTCTCGAGTTCACCATCCCTCTTACTGCCTCTGCGAACAAAGTTGGTCACGCCTTATTTTGGTCTGGGACCTGTCTGGTCTGTATACGAGTGGCGACACCAGAGCACATCTTTATTTTGACTACAATTCCGCTGTGGTAGCAAAGATCTCGTTCCCGTTGTATGATTGCGTCCCCGGCGTAAGCCGTGAGCAATCTTGCTGTGCGATCGCGGCCCGGTACTAGTAAAGCAGCACGCCGCTCTTCCCTAATCGAATCCCATCTTCCGCTGCGACAACGAGGGTGTCATCCCTGTCGTAGTATTCCGTCCCAGGCGGTAGCAGAGGGTATAATCCTGCGGTGCGGGCGTGACCCTGTGCCAGTTGAAGCAGCCCGACGTTCCCCATCCTGATTTGAACGACGCTACACCGAGTGGTATAACCGCGCGACAAATCGGTATCGTAGTAATAATTAAATTTGATCTTCGCAACTAGGTACCTACCTAATTAACGCTCCGTAGTAATTAAAATTTCAGTTCCCCATCAGTGATTGGGAAAATCGGGAAAAGCTAGCGAGTTTATTTTCTCGAGAGAGTAAACCATCTGTAAAAATCTGGCGCACAAGAAATCCGTGAGGCTCCTGTCAGGTCCGATTATATATATATTTCCAAGATAGCCCGAGAGTGTCACAATTGCGACTTCTCCTTGGTGATTATAGAATAAATACTTCTTCTTTATTAGCATCTCCCAAGCTCAATTTGTAGTTTCCTAACCGCGTATTTTGTTCTGCTAATTCATTAAATTGGTAAAATTTTCACACCTGAATATAGTGGCGATTCCTGGGGACATCTGCAGGTTTTTAGCAACGTCGCAAGCTAAGTTGTAATCAGAAGCGTACTTCAAAGAGGTCGCGCTGTTAGTTCTTCTCGCATCACATCAAACCAGCACTTGTACATGCCTGCATGCAATGTCATCAAGTCTTCAAAATAACTACTTATCTTCGCATATTCTTCTGGTTCGAATATCTTAGCGTCGGCTGTTGGGTCGTCACTGTTTCCAGCCTAAGGTGTTAATTGATTGAAGTGGACAATTCTTGGTTTTCCGTAGATTGTTTTTGGATTCTGTACACTACGCCATTGATCCTCGCCAGAACTTGATAGGGTTCCTCCCAAGACGACTGCAGTTTTGGAGATAATCCTCGACGTTATTTCGAATTATGAAGCCACATCATTCTCTAGGTTGGTAGCCTCCTTTCTGAGCCTCGATGTAGATCTCCTTCATTTTAGTATCTTATATGCGCACTCGTACTTGTTCATGTATTTCTACCATCTTCTGGCGAAGCTGAGTTACGTAGTCCTCACCTGCAACTTTCCCGGATGGCAACCAAATTTTAAATCGCAGAGTAGCCTCAGGTCTCGAACCATCACCAGTTTCGTCGGCCTTTGGCCTATAGTTTCATGTATACAGCAGATCTGTAGGCTATTAGAACCAGGTGTAGACAACGGTCCCAGTGACTACCTGTAACATGTATCTGTGCATGGTCCTGTTCATGCGCTCCACCATTCCATCGGATTGCGGGTGCAAAGCAATTGTTCTTGTCTTACGTATCGTCATCAGAAGATATTCTGGAATAGGTTGGAATAAAAATTCCTACCTTTATCCGAGTGAAGCTTCAGTGGTATACCGAATAGACAGATCCATTCCTTGACCAAAACCTCCGCAATCGTTGCGGCTTCTTGATTTCGTAAGTCATAGTCGTCGACCCATCTGCTAAAATAATCCATCACGATCAAAATATACTTGTTTCCTGCATCACTTTTCGGGAACGAGTCACCTACATAGATGGCAATCCTCTCAAACGAGCTGCCTACATTGTACCGTCTCATTAGAGCTCATTTCGTCCTCTGGGGTCCTTTACTTGCTGCAAAAGTAGCGCATTTCCTGCATGATTCCTTCACGTGGTCTTTATAGTTCACCCAATGGAACCCCATCTCGTAGCTTAATGAGTGTTTTTGTTATGCCAAAATGTCGACCAGAAGCTCCGTTGTGAATCCCTCTGAGCCCTTCTGAGATTCAATTCCTGGGGATTACGATCTGCTTACGTTCTTCCAAGTCATCTGCGTCTACAAGAATGCGTTTCAATATTCCATCGTGGAGAGTGATGCATAGGGTCCATTGTGATCAATACACCAAAAGCACTTTGCAGTCGAAGAATGACGTACCACCTCTTGCAAAATTTGGTCATCGGACTTCCTTCTTCCAAGTTATCATAAGCCCTACATCCGGATCACCATCGTGATCAACTTGAAACTCCTCCGGCTGCCAGTTTTCATGTAAAACCGTCGTTCTCCTAGAGAGAACTGATTATTTTTCCAACTCGATGGCAATGTTTATGTTCTTAGATTGCTATGTCTGTGGCCTTTCGTTTATTAATATTCCAAGTAATTCAATTTATTAAGGTTCCGGAGAAGTACAGCAAGTTATTCGAAACCATCGCGAAGATTCGGATAATCGAATTCAGTCGATCCTCTTCTAATTTCGAGCTCACGCGCTTTCTGTTCTGCCTGCTGCTCGAATATTCATGTTATGGTTCGCGAATCCAGATCGGCGTTCCATTTGGGGCCTCAAAATCTAGTTGACGAGACGCCTCCAGAGCGCATCGAAAAATCAACTGTCTTACTATGTCTGTAACGTTTCTTGTCGATCGCATGGTAAAGTCATTTTGTCGAGCACTCTGTATAGCGCTGTCGGTTGCATTCGTTCGGCGATACTATCGTTCGGCACCATTCGGTTCGGCTCTTGGTTGCTGGCCTGGTAGGGACAAGGCTTCAAAGACGGGTAGCAAATCCTTACAACTTCACAGTGCATGGTGTACCATGTATACATTTTGATTTTTTCTTCAGCTGTATACATTTTTGATCAATTAAGTAAATACCTACGCTCGTATGTACCTAACTGACGACAAGTTTTACTCATAAACATCACATTAATAATTTAATCTGATGTGGGGGTTATTGCGAATCGAGGCAACAACTTTGTCTGGAAACGGATCGATTTACATAGCAGCACTTAACAAGTCCATCTCCTATGTTCCGTCTTACAAAACTCTCACTGTATGTATATTTATACAGGATTATAAATATTGAACCAATTGCCGTAGATGAAGCATATTACCTATTAAAAAATATTTATACAGTAAGAACCACATAACGTCAAACTTTCAATTAAGTAATAACTACAAAAATAGTAAGCCTAGGAACCTAAAACACAATATCAAAATAATAATATTTATACAGGGTTACACGGGGTGAGTCATTTCAATCTTCGGACCCGGATGTCGATGTTGGTAAGCCAGATACAAAAAAATTATGCAGACAAAAGTTGTTCAAGACTATAATGGGGGTCATCTGACTGTACTGATGACTTTGACCTTGTAGACCAATTTCATGGTCATTTGGAGGTGAAGATTGTATTTTAAATAGGACACCCTGTATATTTTTGTTTTTTCATATTTCCCGAGAAAATCCAATAAGAATCGTTATTACAGTTTCAGTCTAAGATGAGTAGATTATGAGTTATAAACAACTGAAAATCGCAGATTCTCATTTTAGAAGCAGTGTGCATCAGAAACGGCTCCAACTGTCGGAAAACGGCTTACATGTCTCTATCCTAATTTTTCATGTAGTATCAAATCATGTAGTATTGACTATCTGTTCGATAGCGATCATTTTTCTATACATATTAAATGCACATTGAACACATAAAAACATTACCACACAAGCCCAAAATGGAACCTTCGAAAAGCCAATTGGCATAGGTTTACAGAAATTTTGGAAGCAGAAATAAAGCAAGAAGGAAACTACGACATAGATATAGACAAAGCAGTGAAAGACTTCGTTAATACTCTCACCAAAGCAGAAGAGGGAGCCATAGTAAAAACAAAACAAATAATAAACCGCCTACTTGGTGGAATGAAAAATGCTAATCTGCAATTGAAGGGTCCAATGCAATAACCAGTCAAGTCCATTTTTAAGGCCAAAATTAGTTAGCAGTCGATTCTTGCATAGTATAAAATTCTCTTTCGTCCTATGTGTAATAACCAGCTCTTGATCATAGAAAATAAGGAAAATAAGGAAATTAAAATTAGAGTTGATGATAATGCTATTCTTCTTATTTTCTATGATCAAGAGCTGGTTATTACACATAGGACGAAAGAGAATTTTATACTATGCAAGAATCGACTGCTAACTAATTTTGGCCTTAAAAATGGACTTGACTAGTTATTGCATTGGACCCTTCAATTGAAGAAAGTAAGAAATCGTTGAAGAAATACAGAAAACACAAGACAATGGAAAATAAAATCGAATTTAAACGGAAAAAAGCAATAGCGAGACTAGAGCTAAAACTAGCAAAAAACAATCCTGGCACACTTACATCTCTTCCATAAATAATCACAACACCCACAGCTGAAATATGGGATAAAATTCGAAGAATAAAAGGATTAAAAACTAGAAACAATATCAAGTATGTAACGCACAACGACTCCATAATTTTGAATCCTACCTCAATCACGGAACTCACGGCAGACTACTTTACTCACAACTCTAGCAACGCAAACTGCTCACATAAATTCCAAAAACACAGACAGCAAAAAGAAGAAAAGGACCCGATAATACCATCAACAAATCAACATCCAATAAAGGTGAAAATATCCATGAACGAATTAGAAGAAGCACTAAAAAATGTTAATCATTCTGCCCCAGAACCAGACGTTATTTCATATGAATTTCTTCAACACCTTCCACCAATAGGCAAAGAATACTTACTGAATATATTCAACAACATAATGGTTACAACACAAATTCCCAAAGCAGTGGCGGGAGGCAAACGGGATTCCGATATTGAAGCCAGGAAAACAAAGAAGAAAAAAATTCTTATACACTGATATCCCTCACAAATACCATCCGTAAAGTTATGGAAAAGATCATAAACCAGAGACTAATATACACATTAGAGAAAGAACAACGGCTCACCAATTACCAGAACGGTTTTAGACCAAACAGATCCACTACCGACAACTCCATCACCTTAGAGTCTGAAATGTTAGAAGCATTTGCAGCCAAGCAGATTGTAATCGCAGTTTTCTTCGACCTGGAAAAAGCGTATAATCTGACTGACGCCACCTCATCCTGAAACAATGGAGGAATGAAACCTGAGTGGAAATATTCTAGCTTTCACAAAACACTTCCTGAACGAACGAAAGTTTAAAGTCACAGTAAACGGACATTCATCAGACACACGTCTCCTTCAGAATGGAATCGCTCAAGGGTCAATAATATCAGTCAGTTTATTCTTCATAGCAATCAACAGTATAATGAATCTAAACCCTATCGTCAATTGCAACTTATACGCTGACGATTTTGTTATCTACACAAAGGGGGAAAATATGTACCTATAGCGACACTGAAGGAAGCATTAGAGAAGACATTGAAGAACATTGAAAATTGGTCAGAAACAACTAGATTCAAAATATCTACAGAAAAACAAAATTTATCATATTCTCGAAACGAAGACAAATAACAAACATCTCACTTAAATACCAGAACAGTGACAGTTCGTTGACAGTGTAAAATTTCTCGGAATGAGCTTTGATCAAAAGATGGAATGGAAATTCCATATTCGATCAATCAAGAACAATTTTATACAGGGAGTTGGCCTGTTGAAAACAGTATCTATAAATTAGTAATCAGATCGAGAATAAAATACGGAGCCATCATAATATTCAGGATATATTATATCCTTCTCTATATTGCCATCTCGTCAACGCTAAGATACAGAAAATTAGATCGGTTAAATTAGATAAAAAGATGCACAATTTCATGGAAAAAAAATGTTTAGGATATTTCAGTCGGTGCTGAAATATCCTGAAGAACTGAAAAATCGAGATTTCTTTTTTTTTGCCATATCTTGATTCGGTACGATTATCTCAACTTGTATATGAGATAATGGTCTGGTCAATCAAGTCTGGGACACCTTGTATACCTACTTACTTCCACATCATCATATTAATTCCTATTTACCGGAAAAGTAAAATAAAAGAAATAGATGAAAGCAGAAAATCACTACTTTATTACACACGTTCATGAGTTTCAATACCTCCAAATTTTCCCTAACGTCTTAATGCATCGTTAGTATTTTAGTTCGCCAACATTCCATTACCCTTGTAATAATTATTGTGATTAAAAAAAATATTTAAAAAAAAAACAAAGATCGGTTCAATCGTCTCTCGGTTAAGAAGTCTCACAAGTGGAGTGCCGCATGGTTAACATATTGGCGCTATTATTTTTATTCTATTTTTTAATGATGTAGTAAAATGTCTGAAATTTTGTAAGCGTCTATTGTACGCTGACGATTTCAAGTTGTTTTGCAATGTTTCTTCTATTCATGACTGCCAGAATATTCAGGAAGATTAAGAAAATCTCTCCTCATGGTATAAACGTAATTTGCTAATACTCAATACTGCATGAGAAATGCAAGGTGCTGCGCTTCTCAAGGGAATCGAACCCCATAAACTATGTGTAAAATCTCAACGGGGTGCAACTCTTGAAACAGTAAGTCAGTTTTTTTCCCCTTCGAGGGCCGTCTGATCCAGGATCGCCGGAAGCACCTCAGCCTCATGGACTTATTTTGCCATTATGTGTTTATTATTGAACTATTATACCAGTTGATCCATCTTAATTTGATTTCGGAATTATTGGGAAGGGGCAACATTCTCCTCACAAACGTTTGGGACAAAAGTTTTGTTTTTGGTTTTGAGGGGGACATCGTTTGCACACAAGAATCACTCCCCACCCCCACCCCCTGCAAAGGGTTGGGGGTGACTTTGACGATTTAAAGAGGAACACCATTTTTTTATTGAGGGTTATGATTCATCGTGGAGAAAAATTAACTTTTGTATGATTTTTTTTTTATTTCGCCCTCTCTCCTAAACATGGAAGACAAAAAGAGCTTTCTCGAGACTTTGATTAATTTTTCATGAATTGCTTGGTGAAAAAATTGCAGGTAACAGAAGTTTGGTTTTGAGGGGAACATCGTTTGCACACAACGATGGTGACTTTGACGATTTAAATAGGAACCTCCAATTTTTATTGCGGTTTATGATTCAGCGTGGAGAAAAACAAACTTTTGTATGAAATTTGTTTTAAATTAATCAAAAAGCCGTTTTTGTCTTCCATGTTTAGGGAATGAGCGCGAAATTGAAAAAAAAATTAATACAAATTTTTTTTTTCTCCACATGAATCATAAGAAATGAAGGTTCCTATTTAAATCGTCAAAATCACCCCCACCCCTATGCAGGGGGAGGGGTAGGGGGTGGTTCTTGTATGCAAACGATGTCCCCCTCAAAACCAAACATTTTCTGCCCCCTGAAATTTTTCCTCCAAGAAACTGTTGAGTCATGAAAAATTAATCAAAGTCTCGAGAAAGCCGTTTTTGTCTTATTATTTTTGTTATTATTATATTATAATATGTTATTATTATAATTATGAAATTATAGCCATAAAGAAACTCCAGCTCCATCTTCAAGCCCAAATAAGTTGCTCGCACTTCTTACTTTTTGCCTTAAGCCTCGTATACACAATACATGCTGCTTGCTCTAAGTACAGCTATCGATATTCGTGCTCTCAACCAACTTTTTACAATATAAGATCATCCGGTATATAAGGCTACTATTGTGTTAGTCAATTTAACGGTTTGGGTATTATTTTTGATCAGTTTCTGTCATTTATTCGACTCGTTGATAACTTTGTTTTGAACGGTTTCGGACGCTAGGCTTTGTGAAGCGTCATACAACACCTGTCAACGACTGCAAAGCTATTGCCACGCCTTACGATTCTTACTTACATAGTGTCCTGGAGTGCAATAGTGTAATTTGGTCACCACGACATTATCACTTTCACATAGATAAATTAGAACGCGTTCAGAACAAACAAGTATTACCTCTGGAAATATAAATTTCACTATGAGGAGGTATCTTACAAAGTCAATTAATCTAAAAATTACAAAACATTAATCTAAAAATAATATAACTACGCTTGTAAAAATTAGTACGTTTTCCTAAATTGGAATTACTTATTCTCGAATTGGTTTTGCTTTTTTTTTTGGTTTTGCTATTCTGAATCTTAATTTATTTTAATGAAATTGAAATGACTTTTTCTGAACCTGAATTTACTTTTCCTGACAGGGTGTTACTTTTTCTGGAATTGACGTTGAAAACGTATAGTGATACATGTATGAGAATTTTTTCTGAATTTTATTTCCTAGTCCCTTACTCACTATACCTACCCTAATTCATAAGATATTCATAACATTTTGGACAAATTATCTAGCGTGGGTTATTTCAAGGTATGTTGAATCAATTATTATCAAGGTATTTATCAACAATATTTAATAAGTATGTACTTATGTTATTAGTTATTCACAGTTTTTATCCGAATTTTTAAAGGATCAGCAATTCCATAAAACAGGAACATACTGAATGTCATATCCTTGTGTGGCCAGGAAAGTTCGAAATTTCTAACAATCTAGAACAAAAAATTAACGTAAGAAAATAAATATCCGATAACGCGACAATTATTTCAAGATATCAGTTACCTTTGCAAGCGCAGTTTCCAACTCCAAATTAGCTATACGTTTACCTAAGCAAGATCTGGGACCAAAACCAAAAGGTAAAGGTATAAATGGCTGTAAGTTTTTGTACGAAATTTCCCCTTGGGTGTCCCTTAACCACCTTTCAGGCAAAAACTCTTTGGCTCTTGGAACATAGTTGTTATCGTGACAAAGTATTAGATTTGACGTGAGAACCTCAGTCTAAAAACATGATTCGAATAACTAATTTAGTTTACGTAACTGACTCAGGATATTATATTTAGATATAACTAATACCCCTTTTGGTATTTGATATCCATGAAGCACCATATCTCTTGTTGTAGTCCTGGCATGTCCTGGCAGCACGGGACTTATTCTTGTTGTTTCTTTTACTACAGCCTTCAAGTACGGTGTTTGTGATAAAACTTCGTCAGTGACAGGAGAATCCGAATCTGGCATTACTTTCAGCAATTCCTTTCGAAGTTCACTTTGTTTTTCTGGATGTCTTGCTAACCAGTATAGTGCAGCACCCAACGTCCGACCGGTCTAGAACAATGATAATAATTACTTATATTATTTTTTATTGACTTCATTTATACCGTATCGATTCCTGCCATCAACATATCCATAGCCATTGCTATTGCTATGGTTTTATTAATTTTTAACAGCTTTTCGAGAACGCTTATTTGATGTTCCCCTTTAGAAGTTTCATTGTTGTTTTCATTATTTTCAATTCTTTCTATGGCTTCATTTATATATTTCAGGGTAATGCTGGAAGTTTAACAAAATAACAAATCGCTATAGAAAATCAAATTATTATGCACGAACAATGTTAGGTCATCAAATGCTTTAACCAATTTTTTCCATGTAGGGGTCTTAATGCCGGTATATCTCCATATGGAAGGTAAAATTTCCAGTTTGAATTCTAACATCAACATATCAACCACTGCTGATATTAGTCTTTGAGCTTCAGAATCTGGCTTTAAATTTCGATCTAAACTGCCTAGAAACGAATTTGATACCAAAAACTACTTTTAAATAATATGAGAAATATACCTAGGCGAGTATTCAAAGCTACCAAAGCAATGGATTCTAAAGACCACTTATGTAATTCATTGATAAAATCGGATCTCATTTCACTGTTTTTATTTTCCTTTGCAAAGAACTTCATGTTTTCTATTAATTCACCAGCCACTTGATCCATTTGTGAAACGTAAGGCCTTATTACCCTAGGTTGCATCATTATCGGATTTACTGTGGTTCGAAAGTCATGCCATGCTTTTCCATTTCTGAAAAAAGAATCGCAACAGAGCCATCTAATTATTTTTAACATACGTACATTATTGAATTCCTGTACTTACGAAGCGGTTGTTCCAACAATTCCTTTGAATATGTCTGCTCTCATGACGTTTCTGTAGTAGTCAAAGGCTGCAAGTGACCTTCTCATGGGCCAGAGACCTTCGTTTCTGAACATCTGGACATAAATAATAATATTTTAAGAGAATCGTTAATTACTTAAGATTTAAGGTTCAAAATTCCAGAAAATTTGTTGCTATTAAAAGTTATCTTAAAAATTAAGTTAGGTTAAGTTCACTAAATCTTAAGTCTCAAGACTTACTCGTCATGGTTTGCTGTGTTCATGTATTTAACTATTTATAAATTTTAAAACTCGTGTCTGGCTAAATGAGCTAGTTCTCGAAGCCAAATAATTACAAAAGTGAAGCGATTATGTCTTATGTGCGCAGTTAAAACCAATGCTCCCTATTTAAAAAAGTCTTAAAAGTTATCAAAACCACAAGTTTACAGTGAGTACTTACTTTGCGTGAATGTGCTATGTCTTGTGTTAGTATTTTTAAGTAAATAAATGTTCTCTAAAAAAATAAAATTTTGGAACTGACATCATACTGAGCAATATATTTTGCTATATCATCTGATAGTTAAGTCTGGCAGGTAAAAATTGAAGAATACTTAAAAAATTCGATGCACTACAGTAATGACAATTGAAGCAATAAATAAAATGTTTTTTTTGTGCAATTTTTTTACCATGCAGCGGTCTACCTGATAGCCGATATCTTGGATTCTGAGAGTCCGTTTCTTTTCATTTGTAAATTGTTGAGCATCACAACTGATTTTTGTTTACATTTCTGATGCAGTACTACATGTTCAAAACATAGACAAAGCTGCCTCTAAAAGATTCCGGAAAACTGTGTTCATTGTACAGATGGGGCTCTGAGATCCAGAAATAGGGTATGTATGTACAATACGTCATATGCGATATTAGTCATGATTGTGACGTTGCGCCAAAAATCACGACGCCGCAACGTCGAGTCAAATAATTAATTAAGAACCATAAAAAGGGAAAATTATTTTATTTAAAATACAAAAATTCGGTTTATTTGTATGTTATACCAGAATATTTATATTTTTATTTACATTTGTTTGAAAAGACGGCAATAACCGATAAGAAACAAAAGCCAAGCCAACTGAAGAGATTGTTTACGGTCGGAAACGGACGTCACTGGTAAAATTTGTCATAATTAGATTTCCATTAAAGGAATGTTGTTATTTTGATGATGAAGAAGCAGGTCAAAAAAAGAAATCTCATCGATAACACGGCGTTGTTTACGAGAAGAACGGCTATAAAAGCAACGGACGTAGGACTAATCGAGGAGAGCTGATGCAAACGTTGTTGGGAAGTTGACCTTTGACGCTCTGTTCGTAGCTTCCCGAATCCTCACAAGGAAACGCAGTGGTGGAATGTTGCTTCCCCACTGATGTCTCTTAAACCGATCCCGCGAATCTCGAATGTTGCGCGAAATTCATGTTGAATCAATAACACTGGAGCTGGGAAGTTGAAGCATCCCTCCAGTTGATTCACTCCGAGTAGGCCCTCCGGGATATCGAACGCAAATTAGTGGTAGCACGTTGCCCGGTCCTGGTTCACGCTGGGATGTTTCCTCAGCGCCTAGTCGTCAATCGAGATCTCACACGTAAGCTGCACGTGGAAGATATAGTCGGCTAGACTAACATAAAATCCTTCATCGGCCGTAGAGTCGAAATCTGCTCGATCGCACGGTCACAGAGATTTTATTCCCCTATTAGTTATCCGTTTGTAAATAAATCGTTTTTTAAATAAAATTTAAGTTGTAATTAAAGCGCCATAGATTCATCACTATTTCAATCAAAAGTTAAATTTAATTTATAGCAAAATAGAATTAAATCCCCCATTTTGTTTCGTTTTTTAGGTTTAAAAATATATTTTCGCATTTATTAAGTATTTAAGTATATAGATTCTCTATATGTATGTGTTCGTCCTGCCGGCTCTCTGAAGGCAAATAAATAAAACAGATATACAAATATATATAACAAATGAATAAAAAACTAGTCAAGTAGGTAACATCTTTAAAAAAAAGGACGCTACATGTTAAATTCGTCAAAATAAATGAAGACGAACCAAAGATAATAGCTAGAAATAGAAATATTCAGTTTTATATTTATGATCTTCGTAAGAATAAGGATGTATTACATGAGCTGAAAGAAGTTAAAACAGCAGTTATTGGAGGAAAATATATTAGAAAGTGGAGAGATTGTCTGGAGTCAAGACATTCCAAAATAACAGAAAAGATGGTACCTACGGTAAATAAAAAATAAATATCTTATGGCTGTGGTAAAGCCCAAGTGTTATAGGAATGCAGTGAAGAGAAAAGGGAAAAAGTTCATTACAATCTATCAATGTATCAATTGCTTTTGTTTTCTTTGTGGGTTTCTAAGAAGCAAATTGATGCAATAATAAATTATATCAATTACGGCAATCCAATTATTATTGAAAAACAATAACGTTTTCTGAACGACACAACCCTAATAATGGTGTGATATTCGGATTGCTGTAATTAATATTACTTATTACTGTATCAATTTGTTTCTTAGAAACTACTTACTTCCTTTCTAGGAAAACAGCTGTGTGACTCGCTATCACTGATTTGTTATTGAGATTCGCAAGATCATTGTTTTTTCGATGAACTGTCAGAAATTGCAGTGAAAAATTGCAAATTTTTCTGAGACAATCGCTGATGACGTATTGAAAGTTGTATACTTTCACACATTAGATGGCATTCGCCTTGCAAGTCACTATGTTTCGGACAAATCAATATGTTTAAGTATTGTAAGAGTTTGGCAGTTCCACCCCCTTCATTAATCGAGGAAACTATTGTTAGACAAAAGATGAACAACATATTATTGCAAAGCAATATGCCATTGATAGATGCCGCGCTGTGAGTTAAAGGTGGAAATTGCAGACACGTGTTTTATCCTAATTGGTACTCTTCAGTAGTACAATGTACCTTACTAACACACAGCACAATTTCGATCAATAAACATTTGTGAGAGGATTGATGAAAAATAATATAAGAAATAAGAAAACAAAACACACGGTGCGTTCGGCTTGTACCATAGGATACACTCTAGGCAGCCAAGATGCATGCCAACAATTGAGTGTAGTGCCCCCGGTGTGCATTAAAGTAAACGAAACACGTATCTGCAATTTCCACCTTTAACTCACAGTGCGGCACCAATGAATGGCATATTGATTTGCAATATCTCATTCATCTCCTGTCAAAAAAAAATCGAAAAAATACATTGTATGGGGTACAGCGAGGGGTACCTACAGAGATCGACTTGAATGAGCTGGGACACTGTATATCGGAATGTCCAAACGCTTAGTCAACACTCGCGAAACCGAACCCAAGAAACTTTCGCCTGGACCCCGGGCCATATAAGCAAGTCATCTCTGTCATGGAGCATGATGTGTTTCGGGACGCCATATGCTTAGAAAATACGAAAATTCTGTCCAATACTTTATACTATTACACTCGTTTAAGGTACATCATGAAGCAATTTAAATTTAAAGCAGCCGAATAATTTCAACAGGCAGGACGAAGCACAAAACCACGGAGATGTATACATCAGACCCGGATGAGTCATTGCTGACTTAACAGTCTATGAAATCATCCGCTAGGGTGGTGACCCAAGTAGCAAAATTAGTCATTCCTATGGAGGTTAAGAAATTCTGTCCCATTTTAGTCAAACGTACTTATATTTTACTCAACTTTCAACTTTCAAGAATTTTATGAAGCAAAATTTTACTCAGTTTTTTACTTTGAAGACTAATAATTAATTAATTAATAATTGCTAATAAGTAAATGTTATAGGAAATAATAAGTTAATTTGTCTGATAAATATTCCTAATGGTCAGGCTAGCCATAAGGGTGAAAATAGGGTTTTACATAGGGCTTTTTACCCATAATAGCTTACCTATTCCTAGCTTCAAAGTTATTTTTAACCACACAGTCCGTAATAAGTAAATTAGGGTTGGGAATTAATTTCCCTATACTCGCCATGAAAGCAAAAAAATCTTTGAAGGCCACAAGTGGGAAAATTTACCATTTAGATTTATCCATATGAATGGACAAAGACTAATTAAATCATTATTCCCAAAAATTTTCTTACTTACTTCAAATTAAGTGTATAATTCAAGTCAAATGATTCTGGGTAAAATAAACAATTTTTACGTAATTTTACTTCAAGTTTTTCAACTAGCAACAAAAAGATATTGGGATCACATTGCGATCCCAAGGTCAGATTATGCCAAGTTAATCGTAATTAAATTTCAAGTATTCAAAAGTTTGGTAGTTTAGCTTGGTGTACTGAATGGAATAAAGGCCATATAAATTCTCAAATCCAAAAGAAGAAATACCTAGTAACCTTGTGCAATTTTCCTCTTTTCTCATGTAACGTGGGCGTGGAGTACGTGGACCGTTCTCGTCCGTGAAGGAAGAAGAGTTTTTTGTTTGCTTCCCCCTTGTGTGAAATCCCATTTATTTGTTAATAAGAAATTTTATGTAACATTATTGCATTTGTTTCTTTGAAGATTTATTTCCTTATATTTTTCCTCCATTACAAAAACCTAAAAGGTACCTACCTACATATACCTAATTTAAACTAATACAGGTACTCCTCTAAATTAAAGTTGGTTCAAGTAATTTTTATTTTTAGCGTATACAGGGTGTCCCAGCTCATTCAAAGCGGTCTCTGTGGGTCAAACGATGGATTTTTTCGAAAAAAAATTTGCAAATTCAAGTACAGGATCACAATGGCAATTATTTAAAATTGTTTTGGACTATACAGAGTGTTCCATATGAGAGGGCATATCGAAGTTATTTTTTTTTTAATGGAATTCTCCTATGTTTTTGCACAAAAAATAAGAGTGGTTTTCATAGTTGGTGTTTAAATTCAAAAGTTTGTGAGTTATAAACAAGTGAAAATCGTCATTTTTAAAGTTCAAGGCCCTGTACAACGAAAACGGCTCAGGATAGAGAAAAACGGTTTACATGTCCCTATTGTCCCTGACCTGACCTGACCTGACCTGACCTGACCTGACCTTGAGCCTGAAATAGAGCCAAGAGCTAGTGCCGAGAGCCGAGAGTACATGTTCCCGTGCACTGTTGCCACGTCCTCACGAATTTCTAAAATCAGTTCAGTGAGATTTTAAGCAAGTTTCATGCATTTAATTGACAATGAACCTCGAATTATTAAATGACAAATAGTGGTGTGTATATGTCCAGGGACGGAGATATTTTAGAAAAAAATGTTAATTACTCGTCCCTAGCTTTAAATGCGAAATTAATTTTTACTGTCTAGCAACAGTGCACGGGAATACGTATTACTCTCGGCGCTACCTCTTGGCGCTATTTTCAGGTGTTCAGGCTCGTAAAATCTGCCATATTCGTAGGACTCCATTGTTTACATCCTAATATTAATCAATAGTTTTGATGTTACAATAAAGTATAACGTTTCAAGAAGTGAAGACGAAAGACTGCCTAGTTCAAGGGGCGCGTTTGTTATTTACTACCTATATTCATAAGTTTCCTCGGAAAATTTCATTGGCATGTAAATTGGCATATTATAAAATTCACGGCCTCTTGTTGCTTAGCGGTTATTCGGCTGTTGATCTCTCTCTTTCACTCGAAAAACTTATAATACCTATTTTAACTAAGAAGTATTAGGTCAATTTTACGTAAAACGGACGTCGAGTTTACCTATTTTAGTAATATTGACTTAACTTCTCAGTAATAATTCCCAAATATGTCGACGAATTTAAGCAATATCTACTATAACTTTGGTCTTCGTTACGTAAATTCGAGATAGATTTTACGTAATTTAGGTTTGGTGAATTAGATTAGTATACCTAAATTACCTAGAATCGACGTAAATTTAACCTAAAACGCTACTTGGGGATAGCTAGTGGAGGCCGATACGTCACCGGATCATCGACCTATAAATAGGACAACTCTTCCAGCCATCCAATATTTATCAGTGAGTACGAGGAGTGGAAGAATCGCTTGGGCTCACGTTACCGCTGATTATGTATACCTACAGAAATTGTAGATAAAACTTTCGGATCAAATCTTGAAAAAAGGTGAAAAGGAAATTATTTGCTCAATGCAAATGTCTCGATGACCATTTTACTAAAAATATCATGTGCGAATTCAAAGCCCTTTGTTTATGTGAAGGTACAATTTTAGAGCGCAGGTCATTGTCGACGTGGAAGTAGTACGTGGACGTCAGAGGTGACGTCGAAGGGTCGCACCCAGAGGGGAACAGGCACGAGAGGAAGTAGGAAGCGTACGGTGGACGTCGTTAGCGGGAATTAAGGATGAAGAAAAGCTTACCTGTTATTTTTTTTAAATGTATGTTAATAACTTATGAATGCCGCCGTTTCTAGCTGATCAGCTTTAGAGCTTTTCGCCTGACTTCATTTGTATCTAATATAGAAACAACTAATTATCGAACACCTACAAGTTCACCTATTGCATGATCTTAATTTGGAAAGTAATCGATGCAATGACGTCAGCGAACTGTAAGTAAAGTTCTTATTATTCTGTCTTACAAAGAACTTTTGCAAAAGGGGCGAAACAAACACCTTGAAAATTCACAACAAGAAGAGCCTATCTCCAGTATTTTGTGATAATCCATCCTTTTAGATCTAGGTTCGCTTGGTTAGTAGTAGGTATAGGGAAAAAGTTCCAAGTTAGTTCCGAGACATTAGTACTAGGATGTCTATGTCAATCCTGTATCAAAGACATGATAGAACCTTATTCTTTAGAGGGCAACTTATTTCTTAATAATTAAATCAAACTTGCCCTAATGGTATGGTGAAGACAGTAACATCGATGTTTCAATGGTTATTTCAATGATGAATTATTATATCAATTACAGCAATCCGATTGTTGAAAAACAATAACGCTTTCTGAACGACACATTTGCCCTAATGATATGGTGAAGACCGAGACATCGATGTTTCAATATGGTTATTTCTCTGTCTTCGCATGTTTTTTGTTTCATAAAGTGGTTTAAGACATTTTTTTTATTTTTTTATTTGATACTAAGATTTACAATCTACTTCTATTTGGAGCATTAAGTAAATATGATGAGTGGAGGAGACTTGGAAGGGAGCATCCACCGATACCTCGCCTTATGGAATACACCCACTGTGCATACTGCTGTAGGAGGCCTTGTGGCCATGTTCTGCGGAGTCTTCTTACTTCGGGACCATTGTCATAGACTTGCTCAACTAGTATGTTCTGATGATTTACTGTTTGTTGGCTGTATGTGGTTACAACTTTTTGAATTTCATCTCTGATGAGTGGTATTCGGATTTCATTGTGGAGTGTGTGGTTGCTGACATACCAAGGTGCGTCTGCTATTGCTCTGAGTATTTTTGATTGACATCCTTGTATGATATTTAGTCTTGTGGGTTTAGCACATCTCCAAAGTTGAAGTCCGTAAGTCCAAATAGATTTCAGCATGCTTTTATACAGCAAAAATTTGTTGGCTAGCGAGAGTTTCGATTTTCTTCCGATGAGCCAATATATTTGTCGGAACTTGAGATCTAGCTGTCTCCGTTTAAGACATCAATTAACTTTTCAATTAACAGTCACTAAAAACTTAAAATTTGAGATGATTCGAATTCGAAAATGGTATATTTTGCTAATAAATATCTGCTCTCAGGTAGGTTATCAGAGGGATAAATTCTTGAACCAGTAAGAAAACTGGAGCATTAGTAAAATATTTCTATTAACCTTGCTATTTATTATGAAGTAATAACAAAAAATAAGCATTTATTATTCATCTCAAATACTACTCAATAATACAAAACCCAGTTGAAGACAGGGGCCAACTACCTTCACCAGAATAAAACAACCAAAAATATCTTGCTCTGCTAAACAAACAGCATAATACAGTAAAATAAACCCAAATCGCGAAATTAATTTTATATTCTCAGGTAGGTACACATAATAGCAACCAAGATGACATAAGCTTTAAATTTAAAGTCACTTTAATTTTATTTATGAAGCTAGCCCTAGATTTTATGAGCAATTAAATCCTAATTTAAAAATTATAATAACTATTATCAATATATTCTGTTACTACTGTACGTAATACGTATAATGCAATAATTCAACTTACGGTTTCAAAATCATTTGGATCAAACAGGAGGACAGTTGTAGTTCCGAGTAAGTCAAACTTGCATATTTGTCCATACTTGGAGCGCATACTAGAACAAGTAACTTATACTTACCCCTAAAAAATATATTTTGTTTTACTACACTTACATATCATGCATTTCCACTAATGTTTTTCCATAGTATTCGCCAAGCGGCAAAATTTTCCACAAAGTCCCAAAATACGGTACCGCAAAATGTCCTGGTATTTTATCAAAAGGGCGAGCTTGATCCCATCCTGGAAATTTTTCGTTTTTCTTTTCTTCCTGTTCGAAAGTTGCTTTCACATATTTATTTTTATCAGTTAATTTAAACGCTGTGGCTGTGTTTTCTGAGAAATATCTGACATATTGTTTTACAATATTTACCGTTTTATATCTTTGCATTTTTCAAGAGACAAAAAAAAACAAATAGTTACTTGACAACTTTTCGGTGATTAGCACTATAATAATTCGAATACACTTTTAAATAAAAATAAACTTTTCTTTTGCCTTAAGATAATTTGAAAAGAAAACTAGATGTGATTGAGATCTCAACAATTATTACTTTTATATAAACACGTGGATCTAAAGTTTGTTTATAATAAACTGATACCTATTTCAATGTTTTTCTATCTGAGAGTGAGCCCAGAATTCAAGCGATAAAATATACTTGACCTAGAGAATAATAATTGTAACGGCGTTACCAGTTATTTTTCATCTATTAGCGTCGCTAGCCTTGAAGAAGATCCATGCAGTAGCCTAAAACCAGTTATAAGGTATACATTTATTAAAATAGTAGTCACTGAAGGTTTTCCCCTCAGAAAAGTTTAAACCTTCATTGATTTGAGGGGGCTGAAATTATTTTATCAAAAATAACCCCCGGAATCGATTAAAGGGACTAATTCTAAGCAAAATATATTCTATAGTTTTTTGATGAGTCGATATTTTTTGAATTACTAATGATTGAAAATGTTGATTTTTCATGAAAAAAATGCATGCGGAGAATGTGGGGGTATGGAATACCCCCCAGAAACAAGAGGGGTCCGGAAGCTTTTATAATTATGAGCGAAGAAAGTGATGAAAAGATCACAAAAACGTTAGTATTTTTTTCTGTAAATAAGTGATGGTGCTTGCAAAGGCTAACTCAACGCCCCCTTAGTCCTTGCGCCCTAGGCTCTAGCCTAATTAGCCTGTGGGTAAATCAGGCCCTGGTGGCTGACCATACCCTGACAATACCTGACAATTTATTTATTTATTTATTTATTTAGACCACATAAAAAAGACCATTTCCATTGTATTCACTTACAAATAACAAAATATAAATAACATACATCTTCAGAAGTCATTACACATTCTCTACAAAGTTTCAAACAATCTGTATCTCACAATGCGGCAACAGTAATACTACAAGGAGGTATATACAGGGTGTCTCTGAAAGGTGCGGAAAAAAAGCTACCACAAATTCCTGAGGCCTAAATAAGCCGATCTAACCCAATTTATCTCCGTCCAAAAGTGGATGATTTCGGAGATACAGGGTGTCAAAAGTTCAATTTGGTTTCCGTTTTTCTTAAATAACTTTTTTAATAATTGGTATATTTTCACAATATTCGGCTGAAGGGGCTTTTGTGGGGTGAAAAATTAAAAACTGCAATCATTTTTATTGTAAAATTTAGAGGGCGCCACCTGCGGTACCTTGAACACATTCAAAACGAACTATCTTTTTTGGGCCACTCTGTATTTAACTTTTAAATAAAAATTCTTATTCTCCAACGTCTTTTACCAAAAAAAGGCATACGTGATAAGAGTTGATTTGAGCAGCCGTTTCTGAGATATCTGGATTTAAGAAAATCACTACGTGCATGGCCAGGCCTAAGTAAGTAATTGTATTAATTGAACACAATTTGAAGCAAAGGCGTTGAATTAAAATAACTGTCACTGAAAGCTACAAAAAAACGACTAGGTACATAAATGTGGATTTAACTTTATAGGTACTTTAGTTAAAACAGTCAATCAGAGATTTATCAACAACAAAAATATTGTTTAATTTAATAAAAAAAAATGCTTTTATCAAATGTTCAAAATGATCTCCATTTTCGTGTATACAAAGATTTATACGTTTTAAAAAATTAAATTGAACTCTTTGGAGCATTTCGTGATCATTTTTCAAAACGCCCATTCCGGTTTCAATATGTCTCCTTAATTAACGTTCTGTATTTACTATGGCCTAGAATACACAAGGGTTTCAAAGGGTTTAAAAAAAAAAACATGAAAAGTAATCCATCGGTGTCATAGCAGGCGATCGAGCTGGCCAACTTGTGGGTGCATCATTGGCTCTACCTATCCATCTATTTGGATACTGTTCGCTCAAATAATTACGTACATTTATCGAAAAATGTGGAGGAGCACCGTCATGCATAAACCACCACATTCATCTTTTAAGTTCCAAGGGCAGGGGATCAAACAAGTGTGGTAATTCGTTTTGCAGATGTCCCAAATAATTTTCGCCATTAAGTCGAGGTGGTAAAATGACAGGACCAATTATGAAAGTGTCTATGATTCCTGCCCACACATTGATCTTAAACTCATGCTGATAATGGCTTACTTTTGATAAGTAATGGCTTACTTTAATCGCATGAGGATTTTCTCCAGCATAGACATGTTCATTGTGCAAATTAGTTATGCCAATCCGCGTGAAACAGGCTTCATCTGTGAATAAAATTCCTTGTGTAAAGTTCCTATCCTGATTCTTCTTGGAAATGAACCGGCAGAAAGCTAGACGTGGTTCATAATCATGGGGTAAAAGGTCTTATACCCGTTCAACATGAAATGGGTGCAGTAATTGTTCTCTGGTCACCTTGTTAACAGTATCTTTACATACACCTAGCTCTAAGCGCAATCGTCTGGTGCTGAGTTTAGGATTTTCTTCAACCTCAACCTCTGGAGTTCTTATCGTACGTGCACGACCTTAATTAATAGAAACAGACGTAAATCGACCTGTTTCACGAAGACGTCTTTCATTAAAGGTTTTATGGTTTGGTAAACGACGATTCGGAAATCGTTCACTGATAATCTGCAAGATTCTAAACCATTTCCTTGGAAATATCCAAAAACCAATAACATATCGTTAATTTCTTCATTAGTATACTGTACGGCCATTACTAAAGTAAATTTGAAAATTGTTTGACAATTATTCCAGTGTATGCTTGAATTGTTTTTTTTAGATTCGAGGAGAGGTAGCTCACACCTGAAACCTGATATGGCACTTTAAGTAAAATAATTTTAATTCAATGCCTTCGCTTCAAATTGTGTTCAATTATTACAATTATTACTAATAACTACTTACTTAGGCCTGGCCATGCACGTAGTGATTTTCTTAAATCCAGATATCTCAGAAACGGCTGCTCAAATCAACTCTCACCACGTATGCCTTTTTTTGGTAAAAGACGTTGGAGAATAAGAATTTTTATTTAAAAGTTAAATACAGAGTGGCCCAAAAAAGATAGTTCGTTTTGAATGTGTTCAAGGTACCGCAGGTGGAGCCCTCTAAATTTTACAATAAAAATTATTGCAGTTTTTCATTTTTCACCCCACAAAAGCCCCTTCAGCCGAATATTGTGAAAATATACCAATTGAAGGGGTAAGAAGCAAACGGGTTCAAGTGCAATACTATAGAAATGGAGTAAATGAGTCCTAAACTTTCTTTGAGTATTTTCTAAAGCGTGTTTTGCGTGCTAATTGCATTTAGTATTATATATATATTTATATAATATATATATATGTATTATATTCATTGAAAATTGCTAAGGGCTATAGGCAAAAAGTCTCTTCTTAAAGTGTGGTCTTTATTATAAGAAACTTAGCAATTTTCAATTAATATAATTTTTTGGCAATTACTTATTTTATAATATATGTATTATATATACCAACAAATTGCTACTTTTCAGTACTCAAAAACGTACTTATCTCATTTTTCCATTTTTTGTCACTTGAACCCTTTTGCTTCTTACCCCTTCAATTATTAAAAAAGTTATTTAAGAAAAACGGAAACCAAATTGAACTTTTGACACCCTGTATCTCCGAAATCATCCACTTTTGGACAGAGATAAGTTGGGCTAGATCGACTTATTTAGGCCTCAGGAATTTGTGGTAGCTTTTTTTCCGCACCTTTCAGAGACACCCTGTATAATACCTGTACGCAGTAGTGGCCTGAGTACACACAGTGTAAATACTATAATAGGTACTCAAAAAGGTATTTAGATAACTAATCAGCAACAGTTGAGAAAAAGAAGAAGAAAAAAAAATAAGAAGGAAAAACATAAATTAAAAATTACAAAGAATGAAAAACAAAAAATACAAAGAACAAAAAAAAACAAAAAAAACAACAACAATAAAATAACAACATCAAGCTATCAATATAGCTGTCTTATTTATTCTGCCTGATCCATTGTGCCAATTTTCTTTTAAGACTACGACGATTTTTACTGTCAATAGTTTTCATAGTAGCTGGCAGTTCATTGAACAATTTAACCGCAGTATACGTGTGTCTTCTCAAGCCACTATCTAATTTGCATGCTGGATGAGGGATAGTTTTATTTCTTGTTATACTCTCACTGCTCTGATAATTATCACTTAATTTCTTATATGAATACAATAGTGCTTCTAATTTAAAAGTTTGGCTGATACTCATAGGTCTCAGAGACACTCCTCCATTACCCCTCCTATATATTATCTTTAGTATCCTATTCTGTAGGGATTCCAGTTTTATCAGAACACTTTTACAAGCGTTCCCCCATGCTATTATTCCATAAGTTGATACACTGTTAAACAATGCATAGTACACTTGCAGTAACTTTCTAGCATCCATGATGAATGAAAGTTTATAGAATACATAGATCAAATACTTTGTCCTTTTTACCACACTATCTACATGTTCATCCCACTTGAAATTGTAATCAAGTATCACTCCCAAGTATCTGATGCTCGTTGTTCTTGTGACTATTTTGCCATCTATTATTATCTCAAATTTTTCCGGAACAGAATCTCTGTAGTTACCAAAAGTTATGATCTTTGTTTTCAGCACGTTACCAGACAACTTATTAGCGAACAACCAAAAATTCACAATCTCAAGTTTGCCCTGCAATTTAAAATTAAGTTCCTCCCAACTATCTGCATCACAGGGGACAGCAGTATCATCAGCAAAAGAATATAAGTCACTTAGCTGCTCCAATAAAGAGTTTACGTATAACAAAAACAATAGTGGGCCCAAGACCGATCCCTGCGGAACGCCTATATTAACTATCTTATTTGTACTATATACATTATCTATAACAACTCTCATATTTCTGTTCTCAAGATAGCTTCTGAACAAATCAGAAGCTACACCCCTAACACCCATTCTTTCCAATTTTCTCAATAGAATCTGATGATTTACGCAATCAAATGCCTTAGCCACATCAACAAAAGCCATGGCCACAGGCCTAGATTCATTCAAACAACTATGTACATAGTGACTCATCTCAGCCAGAGCATGACCACAGCCTACCCCCCTTCGGAACCCAAACAATAATTGGCAACAATTAATTTCGTTCACATGGAAACTAATAGAAACTAATGCCATATTATGTACAGAGATATGGTCAGGTACCCGGTGTTAGGTATTTTTATATCGTGTGAGCAAATGAAAACATAATTTAGGTAGGCCCTGGAAAAAAATTTCATGTCTTAGATTGAATCCTACGATAAAATCACTGTCATTAATTTTAAAAATCTTATTTTTCTTATTTTGTGATTTTGAGTGGTCTGGGGTGCGTTCATGAATTACAGTTTGCATCATACATGAAAAACTCTGGATGCGTTCATAAAATAACCAGTTCGCTTGATTGGATAAAAATCTAGCATCGTTCATAAATTGCCGATGACGACGCTTGAAGTGCACTCGCAGAGTTTTGAAGAAACACATGGGTGAATCAATTCTGTGCATAATATTAGCAAATTACAATATTAAATTAAAAAAAAAATTGTGAATCTGACAGTTATACATAATCTAATACTTTGGAATTATTATTTCCTTTGCTTTCTCGTTCGAATTACGTTTATAAAATGGAACAGTCTGACGGTATTCTACCTACTGTACCACCTATCTTTATTGACGACAAACGTACCACCTATCTGGACTTTTTTAGGTAAGGGTGTGACAAGGCAAGATTCCGTTGGCACAGCTATTTAGGAGAAGCACAGACATATAGTCGACCAAGAGATATAACGAAAAAATCTAATTGTTAAACTGTCATATTTTATGACTTCAACAATATTTAAATAATCTAAAAATTGATAAAATGACAGAATTCGTTTCGTTATATCTCTGGTCCAACTATACCGACTTTATGAAAATAGTTTTTCAAAAAAAAAAAATTGGCGGCGACTGTCCGGCAAAAATTTATAAACATTATTTCCAGAAGAGTTTGCCCTCTTAAAAAATGGCCATCACTAGAGCCACAGATCACAGACCTTACTTTTATCATGAGCATGAGTGCATAGTAGCAAGAAAGTTCCTGTGTAAACATCTCTGGATTTATTCCCATTTTCATTGGTTATGTTACTTTATTCTTGTTTGATTTTATTTTTATATCTTGTGGTGGATTCTTTCTGGTGTGTGTTTATGTTAAACCCTCAAGGTGCAAATACTTAATAAATGACTTTACTATTATTAATAAGTAGATAGATAATTGGGCCTTAAACATAAATACCTACCATTTTACAAAGGGCAAACTGCAGACTAAGGAAAACTATTATTAGATATTAATCCTTTATTGCTTTGGCTTGAACATGACATTTTTACGGGGTTTGCAGTGTCAATAATCCAATAAACTTCACGGTAACTGGAACAATCTCCGAATAATTTATGTCCGCGTTATTCAAGAAATCACAAAACTAATTTCAACAACCTGATGCACCTTATTTCAGCAAATGTCAAAATAATTATTATTTGACAATAAAATTGGAAAACAAGAAGAAGGCAATATCAGAATGAGTTTACGATTTTACAAACCAAAATTTTCATTTTACAGTTTTACAGATCCAATCTAAGACATGAAATTTTTTTCCAAAGCCTACCTAAATTATGTTATCATTTGCTCACACGATATGTAAGTAGGTACATTTATAATTAGATTTTCATGCGAAACACTCAAAAGTTACTGATGCTAAATACAAACAGATAACAATAAAATACATTGAGTATGCTGATATGTATTTAATTTTTCAAAGACTTACTGTCCAATACATCCCTGATAGATCAAGTAAATAGAGGTTTTATACCCTAACTGCATAGTTTTCTATACTCGAGTTTACCTTTTTTTTTATTGACATTTAGTGAAAAAATTCGCATTTTTTTTCCTTATAAAAGGCAAACTGTGGAACAATGTAAAAAGTCACAATGAACGAATTTTACACAATAAAAATACGAAGAAAATTAAACTGAAACAACCCGAATGGTTCATTATTAAGAGAGAAAACCCGACAAAACCTAAAAAAAAACATTACAAAAAAATATCGCAACGTCACCATTTCTCAAGTTGTAGTGCAGACTCTTTGCGAGATTGTCGATGTTGATTTAGGATTACAGGTTTGCAAGACCCAGATACGATCAGAAGTTCTTCATAGCATATTTTGCAGCTATTGCTTATTATGTAAAAATATTGCGAGGTATATTAACAGTAGGTAATTAGGTAGATCATTCGATTGTCACGGTTTGTTTGTCTTTCTTTTCTTTGATTTGTTGAATGTTGTTTGTTTGTACTTATGATATCTGTTTCAACTATAATATTATGCTGGGACAGCGATGTACCGGATGGGCATTTAAGAATGGACAGCGGCCATATCTTGGGAAATATTGATCCTACAGTTTCAAAATGAAAATTTTCCAGACAAAAGTGACTATACGAAATGCAAGGAAAATATTTTCAAGATGGTCGCACTTCCGGAAATACCGGAAGTTGACACCTACTTCGTTATTTTAACGGGGACAGCCTTTATATTATTGTATTTTTAAATTGCCTGGCAAAATCGAATACAGGTGGTTTTCACAATTGGAATTTAGGTTGAGTAGTTTATGAGTTATAAACAAGTGAAAATCGCAATTTTCAATTATTTTCAAAGCATCTCACATTGAAAACGGCTAAAGATATTTAAAAACGGCTTACATGTCCCTATCTTAACTTTTTACAAGGTATCATATTAAGTAGTTTAGATTTTTCTACAGGGTGATGAAAAATCTTTTAATTTTCATCACCCTGTATAAAAATTTAAACCACATGGTAGGATACCTTGAAAAAAGTTAAGATAGGGACATGTAAGCCGTTTTTCAATATCTTGAGCCTTTTTCAATGTGAGATGCTTTGAAAATTGAAAATTGTCATTTCCACTTGTTTATAACTCATAAACTACTCAACCTAAATTACAATTGTGAAAACCACCTGTATTAGATTTTGCCAGGCAATTTAAAAATACAATAATATAAAGGGTGTCCCCGTTAAAATAACGAAGTAGGTGTCAACTTACGGTATTTCCGGAAGTGCGACCATCTTGAAAATATTTTCAATGCATTTCGCATAGTCACTTATGTCTGGAAAATTTTCATTTTGAAACTGTAGGATCAATATTTCCCAAGATATGGCCGCTGTCCATTCTTAAATGCCCACCTGGTACAAGTAACTTTCTTTTACCGTTGCTCCGGATATCTGTATCTTATAAAAGGGAAGAAAAACCGGGATCATAATACACTACTTGCTTTTTTATGTTGGGAGAATTGTGGACATGAGAATACCAAGTGATTAAGATCGCCAACTGATATATTGTCACAAGGGCAGCAAGATGAAGCTAGAATCCCAATTTTGGCCAGTTATGACTGAAAGCATCCGTGATTCAGTCTCATTCTATTTACCAAAGTGGAATATTGTCTGGAAACTTGAAAACCGAATATTTGCGGGATGTGATTGGAAAGAGTAGGGCTTATTAGTGTTCAGAACTCATGTACCTGAAAAGTTGGTTGTATACAATAAGCCTAATCTTTGCGCAAAATTCAAACCAACGCAAGCAAGCAGGTGCATTTACCATTGCTCCTTCTCCTGCCACCCTCATGCCCGTTTTCACGAAGAAAATCGTAGATTCGTCTGGTCACTTCTGGTCGAGTCACAGACATCGCTAATCAGGTCGGTCAGGTTTGTCCTACATGAATAACTCAAAACTCAACCTAAATCATTCTAATTAAAATAAAATCTCTCAACTCATTAACCGGTAATTAAAGTGACTAGCGCCTAATCGGTTGTGACATCAGCATTCAGAGAATTTCAGCGACTGGCACCCTCTCTCCAAGGTGAGTGAACTATTAATATTTTTTTATTGCCTTGCTTTTCGTCTTAAACATCAAATCACAACAATTAGATAGTAATGATTGTTGGACTTGCTGGTAGATAGACCCTGGAGTTTGTCCCAGCTGAGCCGAATTTGTCTTTTGAAAATACTAATAGTGTCTGTAATAGCAAAAAAATCAACAATATCACAACTATTGATGGCTGACTTTGTGGCTAGATCTGCTTTCTCGTCCCCTGCCATTCCCACATGACTCTTTACCCAAATAAAGGGTACTTTAATGTTTCCCATATTTAGATTGTATAGCTCACTTCTGATAGCATAGATAAGGTGATCTCACTTGCTACTAAACGGGTGACTTTTCAAGGATTGAAGCACAGACCAGGAATCTGACAGATCTATATTCTTTCTGGGATTCTCCCTGCCAATCCACAGGCAGGTTCATAATACTTGTTGAATAAGGTAATAATAATTTAAAATATAGATAGGTACTAAGAATTATTGTAAAATGAATGCAAGTATTAAAATATTAAAAGTAGGTTTTCCATGTTTTGTAAACGAATAATAATAATTCAAAAGACATGCTAATCGTTTGTTTATTATTAGTCTATAATTAACTAAAAACAAATTTTTCTGTTTAGACGCATATGATTTGTGTCTATCGAAGGAATTAATTATTATCATATTGTAAAGTTAGTTTTACTTTTATTCGTATTATCTTCCTTAAAAAAAAATAATATATTAATATGGCATAACAATTCGTAGATAGACTAATTAATGGAACAAAAGTTCGATTAATTAATTAGTTTTGTCCGAAACACTCGTTATATTGATACAAAAATTTAAAATGAAGTTCACAATTCGCATGATATTTTTGTAGTCGTTGCAGATTGGATATTAAGTATGTATACAGATATTTATTTCGTAATGATTCCAATTTATCTGTACTTGTATACATTCATAGATAATAAGATAAGAAGACTAAGTACCTAAAAACAACTGTCTAAGCTAAGCAAATAGGAACTCATATTATACTACTGAAGCTGGTGTGCAAATATTTAAAACAAAAAATCAAACAATAAAGTCGTACCTAAACAAAATAGGCACCATGTACAGACCGAAATTTACAAAAATTTTCAAAAATGGTCTTAGATTTTATTCATCAGGACTGAATTCAACTTTAAAATCGGCATCATCAGACACGGGGGAGTATATCAAAAAAATTAAAGAGAAGGAAGATAAAAGTGATGAAAAATTCCCCGGGTGGGATGAGGCGCTTCCCTTTAGTAAAATACCAGGCGATGTTTCACTGCCATTTATAGGATCTATCTGGAAAATGCTTCCGATTATTGGGAAATACTATGGAATGTCTATAATGGATATAACTAAAAGGTAAGATTAAATTCTAACACTTTAAGAAGTGATCAGATTTTCTGAAATACTGTTATGAGATAGCGATAATTACCTTCGAGTGTAAATAAGCACTCCCGGTTAGCAAATTATAGCCCTCTCTAAAACCGTTTAGACATTTTATACCGGGTTCAATTTCAGTTACAAATTCAGGTTACTATTTTTGTGTATGATTTTAAAATGATACCAGTCATACCTACTAAAAAAATATATTTTTCGTTTATTTGAGTTTGAATTTTACACAGCTCTACTTGGACCAAAATAAGGTTTCGGAAAACTTGCCTTGAAAGCTTGAAAGCTTTATTCTATTATATTTGTGAAACTGTATTTCTTTGAGAATAGAATAAAAGTGAAGTTTTATTTTGTGAGTGAAAAGGTTTGTGAAATGAGCGAAGCGTAGCGGAGCGAATTGAACAATTTCCACGAACAAAATAAAATCACTTTTAAGACGAATATCATACAATGGTTTTTGTAAAACTGCTCTATTTTGATAATAAAATTGATGAATTTAGAATGACACTCAACTTCACATTGCATTTTAAAATATTATAGATAAGTACAAGAAGTGTACTATGCATAGTAACCGTTGCCGACGCTATTGTTACTAACAAATGCGTGTATACAAATACAAGAGACGCTATAATAATAACTATTAATTGTAATTTCTGAACAATTATTATTGTCTTGAATTCTTGACTAGGTACTTATTTTTTATTAATATGTTTGCCAGTAATAAAAAGAATATGAAAAAATCTTACTGCCTATAATTTTGTCTGATTTCATCATGAGAAAATGTAGTTTAAAAAGAGAATGTAAGTACAGAAAAAGTAAATAGAAATACTTTTAACACGAGTGTTGTAATATATTTTTAACACGAGTGTTAAAAGTATTTTTAACACGCTTCCATGTAAACAATCACTTTTAATACTGTCAGCTGTCGTTGAAAGTGTGACTTTTAATGGCTTGTTATTGTACTAAAAATAAATTTTCAATCGGAATACTGTTTATGTTTATGATATACAGGGTGTTAGTAAATAAGTGTGACAAACTTCAGGGGGTGATTGTACATGAAAAGAATAATGACATTTTGCTGTACGAACGTACAAAAAAGGGATCCAAACTACCCTTAATTGGGCCAGAACCAACTTGCTGCATAGCTTACAGCGAAGTCAGAAGGGAAATAAAAGATCTCCTGAAGAATAAACATAACTCCCATTGGAATGAAATAGATGGACTGAGACATTCGAAGATATTTATCAGAGAACTATCAGAGAATAAAACTAATGAATTGAAAAAGCTGAGTAAACACCAGCTGAGATGGGCAATTGGACTTCTAACAGGACACTGCCCACTAATTAAACACCTCTCAATAATAGGGGTGAAAAATAACCCAGATTGCAGGAGATGCGGGGAGGGGGAGGAAACCCCATACCACCTGATCTGTGAGTGCCCGGCACTAGAGGGAACTAGACTTCTAATATTTGGGACCGAAATGGCGGAACCAAAAGAAATAGAACAAGCACCCATTGGACTCGTTCTGAAATACTTTCGGGAGACGGGACTGATGAGCTAATCATCCAAAGGGGTACAATAAGCGCAAGCTTCAGTACAAGGGCTTTGAACCTACCCTAGAAGAATAATAATAATAATGTATGAACGTATATGCGCAAATTCTTCGTTTTCCAGATACAGGATGTTACATGTTTACTTAAGAACTGACAATTTATTTATTTGCTCTGAAACCGGTCGAGATATGCAAATGGAATTTAGTGAGTTTTTAGAGGAAGTGATTACGCATTTTTTGATAAGCAATTAATATTTTTATGTTTTTTATGCATACGGTTAATGATCTCAATTTTTTTTAGAAAAAAAAAATGGTACGCCATTGATATTTTTTATAGCAAACTGTCATTATTTTTTCATGCAGAATCACCCGTATACTGAGTGTTAGTAAAGAATGAAAAAATAATGACAGTTTGGTATGTACCTTGCTATGTGCGCAAATGCTTCGTTTTCCGACCTAAAGGTTTTTTTTAATTATTTATTGCTAATATCAAATGCGATAACATTAAATCAGAACAATAACAGAAAATAACACTAATAAAAATTTAAATAGGCGTGAAACTACAACAAATGTTGAAAATTACCTCCTTCAGAGGTTTTATATTTTTATTTTTAAGTTTTATTTTTTATTTTTTTGCATAGAAATGGCGCCCCATACGAAAAAAAGACAAGAGAGATATTTTATCACAAATTGAACGAGAAATTAAAAAATTATTTTTAATTTAAAAAATCTCAGTGGCGTACCGTTTTATTCTTTAAAAAAATTGAGATCATTACCCGTATGCGCGCCACTGATGACATAAAATTCTTAATTATTGTATGTCAAAAAATGCGCAATCACTTCGTCTTAAAACCCACTAAATTTCATTTGCATATATCTCGATCAGTTTCAGAGCAAATAAATAAATCGTCAGTTTTTAAGTAAACCTACAACACCCTGTATCTGGAAAACAAAGCATTTGCGCACAACGTTTATATAGCAAACTGTCATCATCTTTTCATGTAGAATCACCTCCTGAAGTTTGTCGCCCTTATTTACTAACACCCTGTATATTTTTATTCACAAATATAACGATGCCAAAAGTCGCTTTTTCTTTACTATAGCGTATGAATGAATAGAGCGAACGCGCAAATGGTCAAATGAACTCAAAAGGGATTGAGTGAACACTATACACAAACTTACCGGAACTGCCTGACAATCATGACACAAATGTAGTTACATACCTATAAGATATAATTATTTTCTTTGGCACACCTACAACTGGCGGATTGTTACGAGAGATGTCATGCAGTTTGTGTTTGCTTGCCTTTATACCGTGTGACCCATTTGTTTTTGCATCACCAAGTAACATTTATATTTTTATTGCAATTGCAACCGAATGTTTGTTTGATAATGGCTTGATAAACTGTATTTTTTTACAATAAAAAAAACGCTAAGAGGATTTTATTCCGTAAATCTAGCTTCGAAATAGAAATGAAAATTATTGAATGATTTGTTTACGTTATATTCAAGTCGAGAATAACAAAAAATTACCGTTGCTGAAATTCTTAGAGAATTTATTTCGGGTGTTTTTTTTCCTTACAATAACTTCCTGCCAGGTGGTTCAGGTCCCTGTCCTTGAGCGGCCAGAGACTAGTCGAGGAAAGCACCCGGCCCGTACATCCGTAGATGTTACCAGTTGGTATAAGAGCCGTAGTTCGAGCGGATAATGCCAATAAATTCAGATACGCTGGTAATTTTGTTTAGGGAAAGAGTGGACTGATAATCAAATTGGCATCATAGTAGGTAACGATCTTTGTCAGTACAGAGAGAGAAGGGACCGTAGGACCTGTTAGATCGGTGTTAGAGGAAGGAGACAAAAGGTTTTGTTTCGGTAGACTCGGTCACGTCACGAGTAAATAGACCAGCGTTCGGTCTGCAACGGATTAATTTGTTTCCTTTACTTGAATATTTCCATTTTTAATTCTGACATATTATGCAAGTTATAAGTGAATCGAAGTATCCAGAAAATTAATTATTTGTGACCCTCTGCGTCGATGAGAGCAAGTACTAGCTAACACAGAGGTAAACTTTTGTATTAATTGTTTGCTGGATAGCAAAGTTAGTTTTCTGTTTTATAAGAGGGTCCTAAAAAATAGTTCCTAGTAAATGGCTCCTAGGAAATGGCTCTTAGGAAACGAATTTTGTGAAATCGTTCTAGTTTTATTCTTGTTTGGCTATATTTCACAAGAAAGAAGCCGCTACGCACACAGTTTTCCTGCAGTCAATGTGAGTCATTAACTTTTGATTAAAAACGTTTTATTTTAAATTTATGGTGGAGCTCACTCGAGAAGGAGATACTAGTGAATAGTGACTTTTATTGTTTTAATTCATGCTATAATGTGGAGTGAATTGTGGTTTTATTACAACAAAGTGGAGAATTATTCGAGCCAAAGTACATATTAAGTAAAAAGAAGACGTTTGTTTGGGTTCTAGGGCTCATAGATAATACTGATCTCAAGCCAAAAAAGATCTTTATGAGCCCTAGAGCCCAAACAAACGTCTTCTTTTTACTTTATACAGGGTGTATCTAAATAACACCGAAAAAAATTAAAGGCTGATTCTGTGATGAAAATTAAGGGGGGTATTTGGTATAGAATTTTTCGAAAAAACTCTCCCCGAAAAAGTTACACCCCTCCGAAGAATTAAAAAAAAAATGGTTTTTATTTTTTATTTTCCCTGTATATTATGCTAAAGACACGAAAATTGGTAAATATTAATTGTCAATGAAACTACATATTTTGAATTTTTTTCAACCCTGAAGTATGCTTAGAAGGGATTGAAATAGTCAACCCCTAAGACATTTTACCTTACAATTTTTTTTAGATTAAAATTTTTCTTTAAAAAAAAGCACGGCTGAATAGCTCAATTAATCTACAAACTTTTTTATCTCCATAAGTTTTTTCTGAAACTTGCGCACTTAAGAGAAAAAAATAAATGTATTGCAAGCTCATGTTATAAATAGAGTGTTTTATTGAACAATAATAGCCAACCAAAAAATTAGGCAAAGATTCTTACAACTAAAACAATAGTAAGCAAAGAATGAAAAAAGAAACTGTCGAAGGTCAACAATACAATAATAATGCTATCAGTATGATTGTTTTTATGAATGTCACTTTGTCACTGCAAAGCACAGACTACGCTAAAATATTAATACCGGACACTCCTATACCTATAGCAAATACGCTAAAATAATAATACCGGACACTCCTATACCTATAGCATTGCAACAGGTTGCGTCCATTTTAGCAGCGCCGCCAAGCATGAACTGGGGACACTAAAAATTAAATTTGGTGAAACATAGCGGGAGTTTTAAATATCAACGCTGAATAGAAAAGCTCTTAAAATTAATTAGACGGAATAGACGGAGGAAATTGGGACGAAGAATTATAATACAACAATAAACAACAAAGTTTTCAATATGTTTATTATATTAACAATAATCACTACTATTGCACACAATATTATTAATATCTTTAGGTAGGTATATTTCAAAAAGATTGAATCGCTATATACCTAAGTGTAAGCCTTTTATTTGCCGCAATTCCAATAATGTGCTTCCTTGCAGTTTTAAAGGTCTATTATTTGCTGGATTAACAAAATTTTCCTCTTTGAAATGATCAGTAGGTACAAAATAATATGGTGAGAAATCGGCTTCGACACTCCACATCACTTTTTCAAAATTTCGTCACTCATCGATGTTATTATAACCTATTGCTTGTTCCTATTTCCATCAGCATAGTTATAAAATATTAATAAGTTTATTTACGCGGCTTCTAAAGTTAACTTTATACATAATTCTTTATTCCTGCTTGGAACACCGTGGAAAGATCTGGACATGCTTAACAATCCATAGTCGGAGCAACCGCACACAGCACACAGCACATATTTTCCAGACATAATACCTATGTTCACTTTAATACAGCGGTACATTATAAATGCCTATTTAACTGGTACCCAACAGAATTATCCGCTGATATAATGCTTTAAGAGTAAATTTAAATTGAAATTATACTTGAAACTAAAACGTTCAATTACTAATGACAAATTATTAATAATTATGATTGACTGCAGCTGTCAAAAACCGTGAAAAGTTACCTAACTTTGAATTTAAAAACAGCTTAGTGTCCCCAGTTCCTGCATGAGGGCGCTGTAAAAATGGACGGAGGTTTCGACAGGAAGTGTCCGGTATTAATATTTTAAGGTATTTGCCTATAGCATTGCAACAGGTTGCGTCCTAGGGAACCTGCATTACCGTTTTACTAGGGTAGCGCATTCACTTTTTGACGTTTACTAAACACGGTTATGTGTGAACAGCTGGATGTCATATTTTTGGCACATTTGGTCACAGGCGTAGGTATCAAGTGGAAAAAAGCGAAGTTTGAAAAATGAAACAAAATAATAACACGAATAAAATTCAAGGAATCCTCTTTGCAGTGGATATTAAAAACATAAATACCTGACCAACTTTCAGGAATACGGAAATTCTGAACCCCGTCGAATATTTTCTGCAATCATAACTGTCTGCTGGGGCTGGATGCATTTTTTGTTCAGAAGATCCTAGTAAGTAACATGTAAGTATTGATAGAGGACTGCTATAATGAGTTTAAAATATTAAGAAAGTCACCTTTAGGCACCGCCAACAAGTGGAAAGCCCACTTTTTATTGTTAAAACATCTTCTAACGCATCAAAAGTTTACAATTTTTATAAAATACGCAGACTTAATAACAAATAATTATTAAGTGAATTTTTAGACAGTTGTACGTTCATGAAAAATCTGACGTTTATGAAGTCAAATTTGACATTCCCAACTTTTTTCCCAACTTTTTGTGAGAATGAGAATGCGCTACCCTAGTAAAGCGGTAATACAGGTTCCCTATTGCGTCCATTTTAGCAGCGCCGCCAAGCATGAACTGGGACCACTAAAAATTAAATTTGGTGAAACATAGCGGCAACAAAATTATCCGCTGATATAATGCTTTGAGAGTAACTTTAAATGGAAATTATAAAGTCTATTTTTTATTTAGATGGACTTGTCAAACAGCTGTTAAGTTGGTACCCTGTGCAATCTTTAAACAGTAATTTTCATATTGTCGGATGGTAGCCTGTTTTCTTGACCTTGGCAAAAAATTTACGTTGTGACTAAAGTAACGGCAACATTCCCCGATTCGTGTATAGGCTATGACGTCACCTGCAAAACATGTTTCCTTGTTGTAAGTTGCACTGTTATAAAACGCAAGTTAAAAACTTCAAATTACTTTATTTACTTCGAAAATAGTCCTTTTTTGGAAGTTATTCGTTTTTTGAGGATAAATTTAACTGTTGCTTGGATTGACTATAATAATCTTAATGACGTTTTGCGAAAACTAGGTCTGGGTCCTCAGTCGGCACTCTAGTCACAGCGAAACGCCAGAAACTTGAAAAGTTGAAGTTGTCAAATTGACAAACCAAATTATCAAATTAAAAATTATTAAAATGCTCAGGCAGGTAAATTTATTTCAAAAGAAAGAAAAGAATGAATCATCAAATGCTATAAACATTAGCGATTGAAAGATATTTCTCCAGATTAAGCAAAAATACAGTTTAATCAGATTCCTTGAAATATTCCTTGAGAAATTCTTAAAAAATGATTTAAATAATGTAAGTACCTCTATTTGTCAAGAATAGATCTTCTATTTTCAACATTTTTACATAAAACTAAGAAGGAATCGGTCTAATATCTTACATATATAAGATTTATAAGAGTAAATAGCTAGGTGCTTACACTTACAAGTCTCTAAAATTTTCCAATTTATTACCTCTAGAAATTGCGTTTATAATTTTTCTAATTTTAAATTTTGAAATAAAATGACATTTCAACTAATCGACATAACCTAAATTAATTTAGTAACCATTCTAGTGACTATTTTGGTAACAACTATCACCATAACCAACCTAATCAGTCTTGTTGCCAATCGTTCCCCTAGAATTTTGACTTGGTGGAATCCATCTAAATAAAAAATAAAGTATACTTGAAACTAAAACGTTCAATTACTGATGACAAATTATTAATAATTATGATTGACTGCATCTGTCAAAACCCGTGAAAAGTTACCTAACTTTGAATTTAAAAACAGCTTTAGTGGTCCCAGTTCCTGCACGAGGGCGCTGTAAAAATGGACGGAGTAGGGAACCTGCATTACCGTTTTACTAGGGTAGCGCATTCACTTTTTGACGTTTACTAAACACGGTTATGTTTGAACAGCTGGATGTTATATTTTTGGCACATTTGGTCACAGGCGTAGGTATCAAGTGGAAAAAAGCGAAGTTTGAAAAATGAAACAAAATAATAACACGAATAAAATTCAAGGAATTCTCTTTGCAGTGGGTATTAAAAACATAATTACGGGTTTATAGGATCACGAAGCTATAGACTTTAGTATTAGGTATAATTTTTATCTCGATATCTAACGTAGTTACTGATAGAAAGCGTTTTGGTAGACACACGAACGGCAGGGTGATCTTAGTACACATAACTGATCCTTAAAAATAAGATTCATCAAAATGTAATAAAACCTACCTGACCAACTTTCAGGAATACGGAAATTCTGAACCCCGTCGAATATTTTCTGCAATCATAACTTTTTCTGCTGGGGCTGGATGCATTTTTTGTTCAGAAGATCCTAGTAACAGGTAAGTATTGATAGAGGACTTGACTTTTATAATGAGTTTAAAATATTAAGAAAGTCACCTTTAGGCAACGCCAACAAGTGGAAAGCTCACTTTTTATTGTTAAAACATCTTCTAACGCATCAAAAGTTTACCATATTTATATAAAATACGCAGACTTAATAACAAATAATTATGTGAATTTTTAGACAGTTGTACGTTCATGAAAAATCTGACGTTTATGAAGTCAAATTTGACATTCCCAACTTTTTTCCCAACTTTTTGTGAGAATGAGAATGCGCTACCCTAGTAAGGCGGTAATACAGGTTCCCTAGGACGGAGGTTTTGAGAGGAAGTGTCCGGTATTAATATTTTAAGGTATTTGCCTACACATTATTTTCTCCCTGAAGAATGGTATCCAGTGCAGTGTTGTGACTTTATTTTCTACAAAAGTGGTCATATCTTCTTAAGGGAGCCATACTGGAGAAAACAGTAAATAAAACTTAGAATATTTAATTCACAATAGATGCTGTGGTGCTGTCCGTGTCCGCCATTTCAGGATCACCCTGTATATTGCCGGTTCGTGCTCGGCTGCTCTGCTACTCTTTTATATTTATTTTGATTTTGAATTTGTTTTATTTTTCGGAAATGTAAATAGTAACTAGGTACCCTCTTTTATAATGAGATTTGAAAGATTTTTTAATTTGTGAGTCAATCGTTTTCTTGTTTTTCTTGTGATGTTTTTTATTGTAAAAAGTTTTTTTACTAAATATATTAGATTCACCATGATTTCTGTGCTGAAAAAAGGTTTCACTTTTTTTTGTACATGCAATGTAGCAGAAAATTAAATAATTGAAGGATAATTGTTTCTTCCTCCTCATGTCGATCCTCTTTTTTAACAACCTCAATTCTTCTGTAAGTACATTTATGAATAGTTTTGTGTTATTATGTGTATTCTTCGCATTGTTTATTCTTAATAATTGTGACTAATTTTGTATACAAGGTGGCTGACTTTTCATTGTCCAGCTTGTATTTTTTGAAATATGAAAGATACGGAAAAAATTTAAATGGATAAATTGTCAAACTGGATGCGACCTACACAGCGGCGAACAGTTTTTTTCCATGACCAACCAGTTTTTACTGTGGAATGCCCAACTTTTTTCCTTTTAAATGGGACACCCTATAGTTTTTTGCAGATTTGGTTTTTTAATTATTTCCTGTTTACAATGTACTATTTTGAAAGAACAAGTACCATTTTGTTAGTAATTTACCAATTATTACTAATATTTTCTCGATTCATTCTCAGCATCATTGCTGGTGAGATTATCCATGCAGACGGGCTCAGGCCAAGTCTACACAGATTTCATTATCTTTGATTTAAGAAGTTTGGAGTGATGTTGCATGTTTGAATTATCGTTGCTTTTTGCGCCTGTGTGTGTATGTAGTGTGGCAGCTGGAGTTGTGTGAGATGATGTGTGAATGTGTGCGGCGTGATTCCAGTTACTGATATTATAAAGGGTAAGATGTAAACCGATTTCTGTTTCCAAATTCTTTCAACTTCTATGGCTAATGGTTGATATTTAGCTTTCTTTTCTGCGTATTTATTTGTGATATTGGAGTCTGATGGAACTGCGATGTCAATGATGATTTTATGTCAATGAACAAAAAATTGTACATGATTGTGTTATCAGTTTGGATGGTGAGGTCCCAATATAATTTGTATATTTGTAGTAGGGTTGAGAGTCTGCATGAAGATTGTAGTGGAGTTCAATGGCTTGGTGTATTATTTTTGCTACTGTGTTGCGTCTATCAGTATATGCAGTTCCTGCAAGGAGCTTGCAACCAGAGGTGATGTGATCTATTGTCTCTGGAAATTGTTGGCATTTTCTACATGCGTCACTGACTATTGTTGTATCTTTTAATATGTGCTTTCTGTAGTTATTGGTGGCAATTACTTGGTCCTGGATGGAAAGAAGAAAGCTTTCGGTTTCAGGAAAGAGAAGGCCTTTTTCCAAAAATCTATACGACAGCTTTTTGTTAATGTTGGGGTTATTGACTTGATTGATGTAGTGTCTGCCATGTAGAGCCTTTGAGGACCATATCTTTTTTTGTGCGACTGTTCTTGGATGTTGATCAGTTGGTGTTTGTGAATAGAGATTCAGCGGTGTGTAGTTCTTGTCTGTATGCACTATTGTTTCGTGTAGTTTCTGTTCTTTTGAACAGAAGTATGTCTGGAGTGAATTCAATTGTTTGGCATGTAGTGAATGTAGGTCTATTATTCCTCTCCCTCCTTCTTTTCTGCTTATGTTGAATCTTTCCTTACATGAGTTGGGGTGCAGTATTCTATTCTTCGTTAGGGAAGTTCTTGTTCGTATATTAATGTTTTCCAGGTCTGTGGTCGACCATTTGATGATTCCGAAGGAGTAGGTGAGAATGGGAATCGCGTAAATGTTAATGACTTTAAATAGATTTCCGGAGTTCAATTGTGTTTTAAGAGTTAGAATTGCGGTGGCACAGGCATATATGACGAGGTGTAGTTCTTCTAGATTTGTTTCTCCATTGATATATTTCTTAATGATGTCTTCGTTTACTATCTTTATGATTTGTTGGTGAGTGACTACTTATGCTCAGTCTGGGAAGGCTTGGTCTGGTGTTAGGGTTTGATCCTCTCCACTTAATTATATTTGTTTCTATTTCGTTTATAATGTCTTGTAGTGGTACAGTTGTTGGTATTGCTCGTGGTATTGAGTTTTCATTCTTGCGGTTGGTGTATTTTGTTTATTTTCTGTTTCATTAGTGGTTGGTGTTGCTTGCGGAATTGGGTCTTCATTTAGTGTAGCTGGTGTATCCTGTTGAGCTTCTGTCCAATTAGGGTTTCTGTCCTGTGATAATGAGCTTGTATTTGGTTGTGATGGATTTAATTCCTTAACTATTTTTTCTTTGATGTCTTGTAGCTGAATTGGTGAAAGTATGTTCTTTTTTATAATCATATTTTTCTGATCAATCAGTCTTTGTTCTGTCACTTTTTGCCTTAAATGTGGGTATAATGTGTCGATGAACAGTCTATGAAGTTGGTGTCTATATCCAGGTGCTATTGTTTATAATTCTGTTGATTTGTAGTAACAACGCATGACAGTTATATTCATATCGGTTGTCCATGCCATGCGCTGTCGAGGTAGGTCAGCCTTGGTGGTTGCCGGTTGTCCCGGCAAAATATTTACGGTGGTTTGTGGATCTGTTTGCAGAATTTGGGGTTCCGGGCGGTTTTCGGCTGTATAACTTTCGGGTTTCCCGGTGGGTGCCCGCCTGCTCAGCAACCTACCACTGGTGGTTTGCATACTGTCACGTCCAGCACCAGCTCCAGACGTGCCCTGGCGCTCACCAGGCAGCGACTCATTTCCGAGGCTTACCTTTTTATTTCTCTCCATTTATGAAGGTGGCCTGTAACCCTTACAAGGTGCTTTCATCCGGGCCAGATGAACCTGGGTTTTTTGACGAGGTTGTTACTCCCCCCCCCCCTCCTTCTTTTTCACACGGGCTTGGGACCGTCGATGGCGGACTTTTATTATTATTATTATTATTATTCTGTAGGATTAAAAATTATGTGTAAACCACGGCGATAAAGTGTCTTTTCAGGCATCAAGAAAGTGGCCAGGCTCGACTGCGCCTCGCCTTCCATATCTTCTTGAGGCCTGAAAAGTTCCACTTTATCGCCTAGGTATACAATGTACTATTAACGGTGCTACATTAGGAAAAATCATTACTAAATGAATCGTTGGCGCGCAAATATATAAAACATCCGAATGCGGTCTACGATGCGTCCCATTTGGAGAAAAATAGACTTTGACAACATGATGTGCCTTGAAACATTTAGTTCTTATAATTTCAATAATAGGTATTTCATTACGAAATCTTATGAATTCTGTGTGAAGATTCATATGAGTTGCTTTGTCCCATGGGGTACCTAGCTGCCATAATTTTCGCAACCTAATTTTTGCTTTTATTACTGCAGGATCTACGAGACCCAAGTGATCAAATATCTGCGCTAAAGTAAACAGAATAATTTTTTCTATTACACGATCGTTATAGAGATTTATCATCTTCATTCATAATAAAGCCAAACATGTATTGCTCTGCGTTCCAAATTAACAAAAAAGTTTTGACACACGTATTGTCAGCGTCAATAAATATTGATGCACATCAACATTCATTATGTTATGAATTTTTAAGTAAGATTTCATCATTAGAAACGTGTCTTGTTTGATTGGTCATGGTATACTCTATAAAAAATGTCAATAAAAAATCAAAAATTTCAGATCATATAAGAGTATTTTAGAGATTTATTTAGACAACACACACCAGTATCTAGCATTTAATAATAACTCTTTTTCAGTATTCAATCTGAATATGGAGATATAACTACACTCTCACTTTTTGGAACAACATCAGTTATTCTATTTAATCCACATGACTTCGAGATTGTAAGTACATAGATAATTATTTAATCAATTGCAGAACGAGTCGTTAGTACTTGAAAGCTTTAATTATTAGTCTCTTAAATTAAAAGATCGTACTAAAAAGTATCAGACAGTGAACTGAGGAGTATTTTATAAAGAAGGTTAGATTCCATTTCTCTTATATTATTTTTTATGAAGATGCATACATACGTATACAGGATGCCCCAGATTAAATTGGTCAGACCATATCATATCTCATAGACAGATTGAGATAATCGAACCGAAAAAAGGGAATATTATAATAATTTTTAAAGCTCTATAACATAACAGCATGAAACCAACTTCCACTTCAACATTTTCCTAAGTTGCCCCCACCCGTAAAAAAATGAATAGCACGCTCTATAATATACCGCGCGAGTAGTGAGACTCTATATAGTCCAATAAAGTCTAAAAAGTCATACGTATCGATTAAGAATACACATCCTTTTGATAGTTCGATTTATTTTGTTTCATGTACGTGTTTTTATAGTAACCGTCCAGTTTGTCTAAACACTCCATCCCGCATAAATAAGTATATACGTCAACATTGGTTTTGAATGAGAATTAAATGCACAGCACAGAGGATAGAATGTCATTACGTGAATAAATTTTATGTAGTTGTCAGTGGCTCTCAAACTGACGTAAGCGGTTCAATTCATTTTTTGAATGATTCCTTCAATAATAATTACGCTCGTTCACAACTTGACAATTAACTGTTTGACATTTTCTGGTGAAATTAAAAATATTAATTCGGACGGTTAGTAAGACGTCACATCTGACTTTTTAAAGTTAATCCTACTATACATAGGCAAATTGCAATTGATAGTTTCTATGGTAAATTGTTACAATGGGATAGTTTCCATGGTAATTTTTTTTTCAATGGAATTGTTTGCAACATCAACAATGAAGTATGTATCTAAGGTTACTCATTGAAATAAAGCCAAAAAATTTCCCTATGTATAATCGTTTAGTATTCAACGTAATCATATAGGGATATGGGAACTATTTATTTTGTCTATGTATAGAGACCCAGTGCTCGCACGGTATTTTTATATATTCAAAACAAGTTTTTTATTCTCTGTTTAGAGATAACAGGTGCTAAACCAGAGAAACTCTGGCATAGAAATAACAAAGACAAACTTCATCAAGGTGAAAAAGAGAAAAGGCAAGTATATTCAACGATTAATAAATAAAAGAGTGAATGTAGGTCGTATGAGTATAAAGCACATAAAGTGCAATTACTAGCCTGTTACGTGGGGTCGGAGTACTCCTCCATCGCCCTAACAGTTGACATGTTGGCAGTGCTCGAAACTCCAATAAAGAGAACCTCCACACAAACAACAACAGAGCCAACCAGAGTACCAGAAAAATCACAGTGGGGCTCATCAGTGTGCTGCATCTGGAGTATCCGGAGGATGTTATCGAATGCATGGAAGCTACCACCGTCTTAAGCCGGCCAGTTACAACGGTTCTCCGTGTGGTTTAAGTAGAGCGACATCTAGCGATCAGTCTAAAGAACTAATCGTGAGTTCACTTCGTGATTTATTGCAGTTTCAGACACCACCATAATTGCATTTTATGTGTTTATACTCATACGACCTACATTCACTCTTTTATTTATTAATCGTTGAGTGTACTTGCCTTTTCTCTTTTTCTTGATTGTCAAATCGTCTGGCATTGGTGGTGTCTGAAACTGCAATAAATCATTAAGTGAACTCACGATTAGTTCTTTAGACTGATCGCTAGATGTCGCTCTACTTAAACCACACGGAGAACCGTGTAACTGGCCGGCTTAAGACGGTGGTAGCTTCCATGTATTCGATAACATCCTCCGGATACTCCAGATGCAGCACACTCATGAGCCCCATTAGGGCGAAACACGTGTCTGTGCTTTTTCTGGTACTCTGGTTGACTCCGTTGTTGTTTGTATGGAGGCTCTCTTGATTGGAGTTTCGGGCACTGGCAGTTCTGGCAGAACAATGCAGTTCTAAAATTTTGTTATTCGTAGAGAATCTACTACAGCCCTACTTATTCCCATGTACAAAGTGTAATTTGATCCACTATATAAAATGCAATTTAATTATTTTCGATACCTATGTCTAAAAATAATCGAGTTTTCCCGTGCTAACGACACAACCTATACCTTTACCAATAGTATTTAAGGCTTAGATAAATAATCATTGTTAGACTTTATTTGCAGTTATTTAGAAACGAAGGAATTTGGCCAGTAAGACGATCATTTGCGGGATTTGAATACTACCGAAAAGTACTGAAAGATGACATCTTCAAAGGCGTTGGTGGGGCAGCTGCATCGTAAGAATGATGATTATTAAATCAGCCAGCATATAAATTGTAATAACACCTTACAGTAATGGAAAAGAGTGGCATGACTTTAGGACAACAGTCAACCCCATAATGATGCAACCAAGAGTTATAAGACCGTACGTTGGACAAATGGACGAAGTAGCAAACGAACTGATAGAAAATATGAAATTTTATGCCGAAGAAAACCCCAATAAAGAAATGAAAGACAATTTTATTGAAGAACTTTACAAATGGTCACTTGAATCTGTTGCAGTTGTAGCTTTAGATACACGATTAGGTAATTTTGAGTATCTATACGGGTTGACGAGTCCAATATTGCATTCATAACAAAACTCGTGAACTGTATGGATATCTATACTGTAACGTACCTTACTGGGGTCTTGTACAAACCCGGTGGAAATCTCCGTTGTCCTTCCTGAAAAGCTTACCAAAAGTTGACCTGGTTCTTTAAGGCGAGCGAAAGCGTTTTGATGGGAAGTGATAATTTTGATTTGATTGATTTTACTTGATTCATTGATCTGTTTGAAAATCTAAATTAATCTGTCAATAATTAATTGGTCTATTCTATCCTCTAGGTTGTGATGGTCTTCTATGGTCCTTTTGATTTTATTCTGAAAAGAAGGAGAAAATTCGGGAGAGTATGATGTTCAAACATTTTGACATTCGATGTGATTTAAAAAAATGTAATCATTATCGGTAACCCCTTCTCGAGTGTTACTGAGTAACCTAATCATTTTAGTTTTAGCACTTTGCTATTTTTTTCTAGGCTTTCCTAGTTCTTTGGGTAATTATTGTAGGATTAGGTGAGATTATAATGCAAGTATTTAAATTAGCCTTTAGGACAGGCGAAATTTATTCTGAATTGAGCATTGATTTAATTGCTGTAATTAATTACTTGTAATTAATAATGTGTTATTGGTATGGTGCTTTCGAGTTAACTTTTCGTAGGTTTATAAAAAGACTAAAAATGTGCTTAGCTTTAAAGGGTTTAATTTTCCCTGTTTGATTTTGTATATTTGATAGGTTTGTTTATTGACTTTCAATTGAAGTCCACTTTTATTAAATTCTTTGTATAAAAATATTAGGCCTTAGTCCATTGTGTCTTTGGTTACCTTAGTAACAGTATATGATTGGTTCATAAGCTTAGAAGTATAAATATTGCGCATTGTGTTTGTTTATTTGGTTTATTAGGTTTATCAGAAAATATTTTGACTGATAATAATTCATTTAGTTGTCTTTTTAGACTTAAAGAATAGTTCACCATCGGTGAGGCTATGTTAGTGTTAATTGATTATTAGATATTATAAATTATACGATAATCTCCTAATCATAGAGTTTTGATTGGATCGCTTTTGCGAGATAATTATTTATGATTATGTTCGAGATTTTATTTATAATGATAGTCTCTTTTGGACTGTTTAATATTCCTGTTATCTTGGTAACATTCACCAATGTTGGTAGGTACTATTTTATATTGATTTTAGATTTGTTTGGTTTATAGTGCTAACGTCACTTGTAAAGTTAATTTCCTCACTCTCTCTCTCTTTTTCATTATTCCTGTTTGTTTCACTGTTAATGAATCATCTGACCAGGTTAGGATAAGGAAAACCAAATTGTTTAGGGAACAGTACTGCCGTCACCTGACGAAAGACAAAAGAACGACATCTCCAAGCCCGGAGGGTAGCGAATTGACCACGCCGGGTCGACAAATAATTAATATCCCACGTTGCGAAACGTCATTGCGCTCGAGTGTTTTATATTTATCGTTGCAGCAATTTGCTGAATATTTTATATTTATCGTTGCAGCAATTTGCTGAATATTTTATATTTATCGTTGCAGCAATTTGCTGAATAATTATGTTGTTTTCGTTGGCCGCCTGGTTGGTATAGAATTTTATTATAATTGTTGGTATTTTGATGTAAGTTTAATAATTTTTGTTGGGCCTCTTGGGCTGATAGGTATGTTTGTTGGTATTTTGATTTTTGTTTATGCCTTGTTAGGCGTGATGGTTTTATCACATTGGATATAAAAATATACTGTTGGTTTGGCCTCGTTGGGCATAATTGTTTATAATGTTTGTTATAAATATAGTTTTGATTTACCAGCTTTGGGCATAATTGTTGATAGAATTTGTTTATAAATATAGTTTTGGTTTGGCCGCTTTTGGGCGTAATTGTTTATAATATTTGTTTATAGATATAGTTTTGGTTTGGCCGCTTTTGGGCATGATTGTTGATAATATTTGTTTATAAATATAGTTTTGGTTTGGCCGCTTTTGGGCGTAATTGTTTATAATATTTGTTTATAAATATAGTTTTGGTTTGGCCGCTTTTGGGCATGATTGTTGATAATATTTGTTTATAAATATAGTTTTGGTTTGGCCGCTTTTGGGCGTAATTGTTTATAATATTTGTTTATAAATATAGTTTTGGTTTGGCCGCTTTTGGGCATGATTGTTGATAATATTTGTTTATAAATATAGTTTTGGTTTGGCCGCTTTTGGGCGTAATTGTTTATAATATTTGTTTATAAATATAGTTTTGGTTTGGCCGCTTTTGGGCATGATTGTTGATAATATTTGTTTATAAAGATAGTTTTGGTTTGGCCGCTTTTGGGCGTAATTGTTTATAATATTTGTTTATAAATATAGTTTTGGTTTGGCCGCTTTTGGGCATGATTGTTGATAATATTTGTTTATAAAGATAGTTTTGGTTTGGCCGCTTTTGGGCGTAATTGTTTATAATATTTGTTTATAAATATAGTTTTGGTTTGGCCGCTTTTGGGCATGATTGTTGATAATATTTGTTTATAAAGATAGTTTTGGTTTGGCCGCTTTTGGGCGTAATTGTTTATAATATTTGTTTATAAATATAGTTTTGGTTTGGCCGCTTTTGGGCATGATTGTTGATAATATTTGTTTATAAATATAGTTTTGGTTTGGCCGCTTTTGGGCGTAATTGTTTATAATATTTGTTTATAAATATAGTTTTGGTTTGGCCGCTTTTGGGCATGATTGTTGATAATATTTGTTTATAAAGATAGTTTTGGTTTGGCCGCTTTTGGACGTAATTGTTTATAATATTTGTTTATAAATGTAGTTTTGGTTTGGCCGCTTTTGGGCATAGTAGGTATTACGATTTACTGAAATCTAACTGCTGCCACTTAACTAAGATAGACTAGTCACTTCTGGTAGAATGCTATGTGGGACCCTTGGCAACTACCACAAAGCGAGAGCTCTAAATTAATAGAGGTGGCATGGTGATAGCCCAGCTTGGTCCGCTTGAATGGCTAGAGAGGTTGGACTCTCATTTGTCAGTCAGCTGCCAAGAAGCTGCTTCCAGGACCAAACCGACGCGATCACATTGCTGCCTGCATGAAGGAGACGGCGTCGTGAAAACCTTGTACCTTGGTTCTCGGGAGTGGCTAGAGGAGATGGATCCTCTTTTGCCAGCCTCAAACCAAGAAGGGCGAACGGTTTGGGTTTTCCCACATAGTGATGGTACCAACTTATTAGAGTATAGATTCCAAGAAAGATTATTTGGATAGGAATCCATGAAAATATATGAGAATAAATGTTTGGAAAAGTTGGATTTTGATTGCCACAACAATTTATAGGATTTTTCCTGTTTGTAATGAACGACAAGCAATTAAAATGTGCTTAGAATGTAGTTTCCAGGAACGGATACTTGTTTGATAAAATAATAATTTCTCGATGAAGTCCCAGAGAAACTGGGGTCACTTCCTTGATTTGTTTCCGGAAAGGTCGGATAATTTGAAGTGTATGAACTTATTTGCATGGAAACGTCGATAAAAGATTATTCGAAAAAGAGAGAAAATGGTTGGCTCTTTTTCTGTTGTTTTAAAGTTGAGAGGTTCATCGTACAATGAAGAAAAACTGAAGAGGTGCTGACAATAAAATTAATCGGTCCTTTTTGTAGTGATTGTGGATGCTGAGACATTTCCCTGACTATTAGACGGAGCTAGGAAAATATTGTAGATGAGCAATATCATTTAGAAAGATGGTTTAATAGGTATATTTCGACTGTGAGAGTCTGTGTTGAAACTCGGCTATTTGACCGTGTTGATTATTGGAAATGCACCTGATAATTATTTCTTTATAGTCACAAATGGAAAATATAAGTCTTGGTAAGAAAATTTACCAAATCTTATCTATGATCATGAAACTGATCTTTTATTCGATATTCAAACCATAGTGCTAGTGCTATCTGTAAAGATATAGTTTATTGGCTTTATTAATAAACTAGGTATCTCCCACCTAAACAGCCTATATACCAACCAGAGGTTCTTTTGATATAAACCCAGAATGCATATATGCTTACAATAAGCTTGATTTTGCATTGAATTAACACTGCCTCATTCTCCGAGCGCCAGTGTATAGACAAACAATAATTCATTAACAGGTCCTAGATCGAAAGGTACTTACATGAACTCATTGTGTCTAAGTTCCACACATGGCCTTTTAACCCTTTTCTTTGCTCTACTACTAACTACTGTCACACTGTTTGCCTTCTCACTCACACGCTTGCGTTTTCTTCGAAACGGAAGCCTTAAAACCCCAATGAGTCATCATACTACCTTTTGAATTACATTTTGGCAAATGTAGACGCGAAAATGAAAGAGAGCTTTGTACAAAAACGAACCACTTGATTTTAAGTGGATTAATTTCATTTGGTCATTTCATATTTTGCTTTAAGCGCTTTAGCATGAATTTATTCTAAAATTGATTGGTTCGGAAGTTAATGAATTTGGCTTTATTTGTCCCTAGGGGAAGTGCCATAAGTAGTAATTAAATATTTTTAAGGGGTTTTACCATATCGGTTGATAAGGATTGGTTTAAAATTTGATTAAATAAAATGCAAAATAATCTCCCTATACCTCACAAATAATTATAAATAAATAATAAATCTAAAGCAATGAATATTCTAGTATACTTATTATCATTAATGAAACATCTATGGCCGCTATATAAACACACAGGTTGATAAAAAAATGTTATGGATATGTTCAAGTAAAGATGATCGAAAAAAATAGGTATGAGCAAGACAATATCATAATTGTTGTAAAATGTACACCTGACCTTTTATTAGCCCTCGGGGTGTCGGAGCTCAACGGGGGCCTTCGTCTGGATGGCTTCCAACGCTGCAGGTCTTGGAGGACGGTGGTGGGCAGTTGTTGATTTGTCTCTCCATCTTCGTTTCACTAACACTCGGGGTAGAAAACACCTTCCACAAATTTCCCGTTCGCGAGACAAAATTAGATCACCTGAAGTAGTACTGAAGTGCGAGAAATAACGGCAGGAGCAGGCAGTCACTAATAGGCTCTTTAAGACCTTACTAGTTACTGCTTCGAAGGTTAAATTTCAACTGTCCTCGCTTTCGTTTCAGAAACTTCGGCTTTACTCAAAAAAACTCCGTCAGTGGGCGTTGGTGCTGTCCGAGCCGGCCAATCGGATCATTTTTGGTCTCCTCCAAACCAATCATGCTCGACATAGTATCTTCTCTTTGTACTTGGGTTGACTAATGGGTCTTTAAGTGTCCATCGGTGAATTCAAAGAACTCACCTATGAACTGAGCGGTCTCCTCTGAACGTCTCAAGCAATTTCGTTCCGGTTTATTTAGGGTCTGCTTTCTTCCTATTTATAACAATAAACTGCCCATTAGAGTGTTTCCAGCTTTAAAGCGATTTCACGGCAGCTTGTAAAAATTTACTACCGTCTGGGGTTGAATAGAGTTGGGTTATGAAATTCTATGTTAGCCAGGTAGGCTAGTCACTTAAATATATATTAGCTATAATGCAACGCTAGACCATATCGCTGGTGACGAGACATCGGTATTCAATACCTATGAAAATTATTTGCCGAGAGATAAATAAGACTAATAAAGAAATGGGTCCTTTTGTATAATATCTCGACAGGCTCCTTTTACATGGTCACGTAGGTATTGTCCTTCAAGGATATTGTTCTCTTCACACTAAACTTTAGAGAAATTCTTATACTTGGAAGCTGGTGATTTCTCAGATAATAAGCGAAAAAAATTGGCGGTGTTTGATAGAGGTGATATATTTTTTTTTTTTTAATGTATTTCGGTTCGTTTCAATACATATAGTTTAGTAGAGAGGTTGAAAGTTGTATACTTTTCAGTCGTCAGATGACATTTGCCTTGCAAGTCACTATGTTTCCGATATATCGTTTGCTTAAATGCTTTGATTTTCTTTCTGATCGGCACACTCCTCTAGTGGTGGTGATGTGACAGACTGATGAGATGGAAATAAACATTGAAACATCGATGTCTCTGTCTTCACCATACCATTAGGGCAAATGTGTCGTTCAGAAAGCGTTATTGTTTTTCAACAATCGGATTGCCGTAATTGATATAACAATTTATTATTATATCAATTTGTTTCATATATTAAGATATTTATGACTGGGAAAATAAGTGGACTTGTATTTTATTTTTATTTTTTGAATCCATCCAAAAATTTAACCAGACCCACAAATTCTTGTCTTCGCAAAAATTTTGTTGCGTAAGTTCAACGAGATAGGGGTGCTTAAAGCGATCCGAATGTGCAACTTAAAGTGGGTACATCTTAAAATGCGGGATACGAATTGTCAGCATCCAACTAATAAACAAAAGAAAGGAGAAAAATCAGATTCTTAATTAATTGAAATTAACCAATCTTTTTCTCACACTTCATACGTCCTTGGGTTCTCGTGACTTTCATTTACGACGCATTTGGTCCCGAAACTATACACACGATTGTCAGGTTAATTTCTTATCTTATAACTATTTAAAGACAAAAGACAAATAATTCGGGTTCGTCCTAGACAATCACAACGGGGAAAATTTCCTCGATTATTCAGGGAGATGGGTTTTCGAGTTGTCACAGTACCTACCTATGAATTATTGAAGTAAGTAGGTATCTCAAATCCGGTTTCGTTGTGTGATTCAGCATTAAATTGAGTTATTTTTTTTATTTAACCTAAAATGTAACCCTTGTATTTCCGGGATTCGAAATTATGTATATATTTTTATAAAGTATCCCGTGGCTCTCGTAGCGCAGTGGATAGCGCGTTGGTCCGCCGTGCCGATACACTTTGGTTCGAAACTCACCAGCAGCCGACAACTATTTGTTGTGCTTCTCGAACCAAGATCGGAATCCACCTTGCGGAAGGCAATGGCAAACCACCGCATAGTACCCTTACCTATTAAAACATCTCAAATAGTGCCGTCCCGACTCTGGCGATAAAAAGGGAGGGCCCATATGGCTGTGTGAACTGATAGCTCGCGTACCACAGACATAATGCGAGAGGTAGCCTACACCCGATATGCGGGTATGACACTTTATGATGAAGAATATAAAGTACCCCATTCTGTATACCGCAGCTGCAGAATATTAATTGAGTGCACTTACTATTCTAGGTGCCCTAAAAAGAGATTTAGATCCAAATTCAGATGCTCTTCGTCTGATAGCGGCCGCTGTTGATATGTTCAAACTAGAATTTCAGTTAGAATTTTTACCATCTTTATGGAGATTTACTGGAATAAAAACACGGACCTGGAAGAAGTTTCTTAGTGTGATGGATGAATTAACTTAGTAAGGAAACAAATGAATAAACAAAAATTGGATTTATAAAAAGAAATTAAATTTTAGCTCGTCATTGAAATACATAAATGAGGCTATAGAAAGAATTGACAATAAACAATATTCAGAATCAGAACATCAGGTTAGTGTACTTGAAAAGTTATTAAAAATTGATAAGTCAATAGCAATAGCGATGGCAATGGATATGTTGATGGCGGGTATTGAAACTGTAAGTAGCTATACCTAAATAACATCTTGACAATCTTGACATCTCAACAAATGTTCTTATATTTGTGTACAGACAGGTCGTACATTGGCAGCTGTCCTTTATTATTTGGCCAGAAATCCAGAAAAACAAGACCAGCTGAGAAAAGAGTTGATAAAATTTCTTCCAAAGCCGAACTCACCAATCACCGAAGAAATTCTAGCGAAAACTCCCTACTTGAAAGCTATTATCAGAGAAACCATGAGATTAAGCCCTGTTTTACAAGGGAATGTAAGAACTACAACTAAAGATATTGTTCTCAGCGGTTATCAGATACCAAAGGGGGTAAGTAGTAAGTATGCAATACTTTTTTATAACACCTACATAGTTATTTTATAGACCGAAGTAGTAACTTCAAATCTAATACTATCAAATGATGAGAGATACGTTCCTAGAGCAAAAGAATTTATACCTGAAAGATGGCTCAGAGACACGAAAGGCGAACTATTGTACAAGAACTTGCACCCTTTCATATCTTTGCCTTTTGGGTTTGGTGCTAGGTCCTGTTTGGGCAGACGCATAGCCAATTTAGAGCTGGAAACTACTATAGCAAAGGTGAAACCCTTTTCGTATTGAATTATACGTACTTTGTATTAACGTGACAATTTTTTTTGTTTCATTTCAGATTGTACGAAACCTCGATATGTCTTGGCCTCATAAAGACATGACTTTTGCAATGGAATTGTTCTACGGTATTAATGATCCCCTAAAAATACGTGTAAATACCGTCAATAAATAAACCGTTTGTTTAAAACTCTTTGCCTTAAAATTACCTGATGCAACTTGAAACTCGTAGGTATATTTTTTCGTGCCGTATTTTTTTACCAATATATTTTTTTTTAATCATCGGAATTAACCGCGTCAACCTTAGGTTATTACAGCGGCATTGATATACAGGGTGAGTCCTCTAAGATGGAAAACTCGATTACACCTATACCATTAAAGATATCGAAATGAACCAAAAAGTGCTGTAAATGGGAGGGTAAAGTCAGTTTTTAAAATTATTTTCAGATACACAGGATGGCCCAATATCGCGGTACGCCATACAACTTTGTTATTTTAAATAGGACACCCTCTATATTATTACATCTTCAGATTACTAGAGAACTTGTGGGTGAGGCATTTCATCCTTACCATTACACAAAAGTTCAATCCCTTTTGCCTCAAGATTTTGGTCTGCGTGTTTAATTTCTGCAGCTGAATGCTACAAAGAGTAACAGAAAATAATAATTTCATTACCAGTATCCTGTGGACGGACGAGGCGAACTTCGCTAGAAATGGATTGTTTAATCAACACAATGCTCAATATTATGCCCATGAAAAGCCTCATTAAGCTATTGAACATGATAATCAGCATCACTTTAGTGTGAACATGTGGGCGGGAATCATTGGGGATAATTTATTGGGACCAATTGTATTGCCACAGCGGTTAAATGGAGAAAACTTTTTGAATTTCTTGAGGAATAGTCTTGATGAACATCTGGATGATATTCCTCTCGCTGCAGTTCGCAATATATGTGGATACAATTAGAAGGTGCTCCAGCCCATCTGATTGACCGAATTCGAAACGCTGCTGAAACCGTTACTCCCCAGATGCTGCAACGTGTTCGTGCAAATTGTACATGTACAAATTGTACATCGAGCACAAATCTGTTTGGAAGCGCAGGGACAGAATTTTGAGCATTTACCTTAGTTTTTTTTATAAATATTTATTAAATTTTTGGTTCAGGTTATTTACATATTAAAGCTATATAATATTGTTCAATCGGTTGTTGTTATTATAGGCTAAGTAAGTATCGGCTCTTCGCAGAGCGCCTCCTCGTGGATTTTTTCCGCAATTCGGTGTGGCATCCTAATCCTTGCCAGTTCGTTTCTATAAAATAAAACCTTTTTTAAAATTATTATTTGGCAGTGTATTTCTATATTTTTGAATGTATTATGACTACAATAATTATTAAAAGTCAATTCCAAGCAGTCAGTATCAACTGCTTTCGTTCTAAATCGTTTAGAAATGGGCGAAATCTCACGATAAGTTTTCACCTGAGCTATGTTAGGGAATACGTTTTCATGGAACTTTTCTTCAAGGAACCGCTCTTTTAGAGAGACTCCTGGTGCACATAGCGCTCGTAAAAATGGTAAAACCTATTATTGTCCCATTTCTTTCTTATCAAATAATAAGTTCACATTTCCTCATGATCTATTCATGTTTTCGGGTTTTTATTCAGCTTATGTAATAAGTGGAATAGCTTTGGACATATTTTGCAGCTGTAAAACAGTAAACTGTTACTATAAACATTCCGCTGCTCAGAAATTGATTTATTGACCATGATTGAACCCTTCACCTGAAATAAAGCTCGAAAAAAATTATAGCAGTAGTTATTATTGTTTATTAGTATTACTTAAATGTCTAAATTAGTATATTATGCAACGAGCTTATAATGAAGGCTATTAGAATAGAATACGCGAGTAAGAGCGTATTAATAGCCATTATCTGCGAGTTCCATACACTATTTTTTCTACGACCCTTTTTTATTTCATAGAAAAGATTAAAAATTATATATTTTAACAATGACCCGTGTACAATTGCGGATCATTGAGGTTAAGATAGGTTGCTATTTGTTTACGCATATTACCAAATTTTCTCTTTGTCGCTAAGATTATTCTGCTGAGACATGTTTTAGTATCAAGTTTAAAGGGCACTACTCACTACTGCGTAATTTTTATTATGCGAAGTTCGAATTCCGAATTTTACGCTTCGATTTTGAGATTAATTAATAATTTTAATAACATTGACAGCCATTAATTACGATATTGTTTACCTGCGCAACGCGACGGTCGCAGCGTTGCCGCTTTGAATACTATCACGGAGCGCTACGAATGATATTATAACGAACACCGCTCTGGAGAAATTCTAGTAATTGCTTCCTTAACCTTTAACATTCTAGTCCACGAATTTGCTTGTTTGTTTACATTCTTTTTTTTATACTGAGTTAGTCAATGACATGTTCGCGACAGTTCCAGTCACATGTCATGTGACACATCGACAGACAGACGTTAGTTCTATGGATTTCTGGAGTGGGCTTTCTGAACAATCTGACATTTCCAGAATCCATGAATCGACGGCTGGTGCGCCGGTGCGACGTTCGAGAATGTACCTGCTAGAACGGAGTAGAACGTGACTACTGATGTGTCGGGGGACTATAAAAGGACCACCGCGCGGCTGCGAGTTTTAGTTTTAGTTTGGACATAGAGTGAAGTGAAGACAGAGAGCAGAGCAGTAACTAGTGGAAGCTGAACAGAGCAGTAGTGAAGTGAAGTGTGAAGTGAGGGAGCCAGTAGTGACAGTATAGCGAATTATAAAGAGAACAGCTGTGTTTAGTGTGTTTGATTATTTAGAATTAGAATTAGAGGTTATAATTTGGATTAGTGAATAAAGTAATTTGTAAGACTTTTAAGTGGTGGATTTATTTATTGTGAGACTCGTAACAACTGGTGTCAGAAGCGGGATACGGATTCCAGCAAGAAGATTAATTAGTTAATGGGTAAATTAAGAAGTGGAAAAGAAACAGGAAGCGACAAAATGTCTGAGCAAATGTTAACGGATATGATGTTACTGCTCAAAAGCGGCCAGGAGGAGCAGAAAAATATCATGAAGAAGCTTGAAGACGGCCAGGAGGAGCAGAAAAATATTGTGAAGAAGCTCGAAGACACGGAAGGGAAGCTGTTAAAAGTTATCCTGCAGCAAAGAGACGATTATGTGTGTGAACTGAATAAAGTAAAACAAGACGTTGATGGTGTTCGTGACGAAGTCGGTGGTGTTCGCGACGAAGTGAAGCTGGTGGAACACAAAACAAAACTGCTGGTAGAGGAGATGAAGAACGACTTCGAGACAAAACTCAGGACTCTGGAAAGTTCTGAGGTAAAGCATTCTCCGTGTGCCGCACCGTCTAGCAGTTTTGGCGCGAAAGTGAAACCACCGGCGTACGACGGAACAACTCCCTGGACTGCGTACAAGATGCAGTTTCAGGCCGCATGCATGGCCAACGGATGGAACGACGCAGAGAAGGCAACGGCACTGGTTCTTGCTCTTCGGGGGCAGGCTGTGGATATGCTGCAAACACTGCCGGTAGAACTGCACTCAAATTACAACCAATTGAGTGCAGCATTAGAACTTCGGTTCGGCAATCGCCATATGGAGCAGGTGTTCCAAAATCAGTTAATGAGCAGAGTGCAGAAGCCGAACGAGTCGCTACAGGAGTTCGAAGCTGATGTCAACAGGATTGTCCATCAAGCCTACCCAGACTCGCCGCAAAATTTCAAGGAACAACTAGCCTCGCAAACTTTTGTCAACGGGATACGAGACACTGAAATACAGAAGATCCTGCGCATGTCACACTTGACAAATTCCAGCGAAGCGCTAGTTAGAGCGCTCGAAATAGATGCAGCAATCAAGGCGTCCAATGGTAGAAACTTCTCCAAGGTACGAGCAGTGACAATCAATGAAGAAAAAGAAGAGGACGTGACTACCATATTGGAAAGGCTGAGTAAAATGATGGTGGATAAGCTCTCTGAGCAGTTTAATAATGGGAAAAGAGGTTGGACTCCGAGGAGGGACGAAAACAGGAAACAATGCTACCGTTGCGGATCCAGTTCACATTTTATTCGTGACTGTAAAGTTGGTGAGACTCCGAGACGTGGTGGATCCCTGGAACGAAGACCAGGCAGGGACAGGAGCGGGAGCAGAGAGAGAAGTGTCTCTCGAGAACGGGAAGCTCCCCGTCGACGGCAGGAAAACTAACTTCAGCCAGTGTGAAGGGGCGAATGCTGGCTGACAACAACAAGGCCCCCAAGATCGTTTCCATTCGAACACTCCAACGCCACGTAGACAGCCTAGCCGTTGAAGGGCAGATAAATGGAAAATCTGTTGCCATGGTACTCGACACCGGATCATCAATCTCATTGGTAAGGAAGGACATGGTCAGTCCTGCTGTAATTCGTCATCCATCGAGGCGGTTCCAGTTGAAGACAGCGACAGGTGAAATCGCAGATATCATCGGCGAAGTAGACGGCCAAATCCAGCTTGGAGCCCTGGAACTGCGTCATACAATTGTGGTAGCCGAGATTGAAGACGAGTTTATTCTGGGACTAGACATCATTCAACAGCACGGACTGCGGATTGATCCGAAACAAGGTATCCTGAGATTGGGTGAAGAAGATTTGGTACTGAGCTCTAGAAAATCACAGAAGGTAATGACGAGACTAATTGCGAGTTCAATGACCACCATCCGAGGGTTCAGCGAGCAGATAGTCCCGGCCAGACTGGAAGCAGATCTTGGAAGCTGCGTTGGGTTAGTCGAGCCATCCCCAGACAGTAGTAAGAACCTGATAATAGCCAAGACGTTAGTCAACACTAGCCGAGAGATTCCTGTACGTGTTGCAAATGTGTTTTCTGGCAGCGCTAGGATCAAGGAAGGTGTACTTGGAATTTGCGTACCAGTCAAGAAGATCAGCTGTTGCGAGAAGATGGAGGGCAAGGAGAAGGCAGATACATGGAAGATGAAGATTGTCCTGCCGGAAGTTGACTTCGAAGAACTGTCAAAAGACGAGACAAAGTTGGCGAAAGAATTTTTGAAGAGGAACCAAGACGTTTTCGCAACAGGGAACATGAAATTAGGCAGAACGGACATTGTGCAACACCGAATAAATACAGGCGACACCCAACCAATAAGACAAGCCCCAAGAAGACTGCCGATTGCGAAACAAGAAGAGGTATCAACCATGCTGGACCAGATGCTGAAAGACGGAGTGATTGAGGAATCCAACAGCCCGTGGTCATCGCCAGTCGTGTTAGTAACCAAGAAGGATGGAACAACAAGGTTTTGCGTCGACTATAGGAAGTTGAACGATGTTACGAAGAAGGACAGCTACCCGCTACCAAGAATCGACGACATTTTATGTACCTTGTCTGGCTCAACCTGGTTCTCAACCTTGGACCTGAAGAGCGGTTACTGGCAGGTTGGCATGCACTCAAACGACAAAGAGAAAACTGCGTTTTCTACTGGCACGGGTCTGTACAATTTTAAGGTTATGCCATTTGGTCTCTGCAACGCGCCAGCCACCTTTGAAAGACTGATGGAGATGGTACTCCGAGGGCTGACCTGGAAAACATGCCTAGTATACCTGGACGATGTCATGGTAATGGGTTCCACTTTTCAAGATCACATTAACAACCTTCAGGAAATTTTCGATCGATTCAGAACTGCCAACCTGAAGCTGAATCCAGAAAAATGTTCGCTATTTAAGAAGAAGGTTGAGTTTTTGGGACATACCGTAACTTCTGAAGGAATCCAGACCAGCGACAGCAAAGTAGCATCGATTCGTGACTGGCCGACTCCTAAGGACAGACACGAAGTCCGAAGTTTCCTGGGTCTTTGTACATACTACCGAAGATTTGTCAAGAAATTTGCAGATGTAGCAGCTCCGCTCCATAAGCTCACCGAATTGAAGACGCCTTTCATCTGGGATGCCAAGTGTGAAGACGCTTTCCGAAGACTGAAAAAGGCTTTGATTTCTAGTCCGATCCTGTCATATCCTCAAAGAGAAGGAAAGTACGTACTTGATACTGACGCAAGTAATATCGGGATAGGTGCTGTTTTATCGCAAGTCCAAGAGGGAGAAGAGCGAGTCATCGAGTACTACAGCAAGACCTTGACAAAGCCTGAGAGGAACTACTGTACCACCAGGAAAGAATTACTGGCGATCATCAAATCGGTGGAGCATTTTAATAATTATCTGCATGGGAAGGAATTCCTGATCAGAACAGATCACGGCGCGCTCACCTGGCTGATGAAGATGAAGAACGTAGAGGGTCAGACTGCTAGGTGGATAGAACGACTACAGCAGTTCAACTTCAAAATAAAACATCGTGCAGGCAGATTACACCAGAACGCTGATGCACTATCAAGGAGGCCATGCGTGAAATGCTCACATTGTGAGCGGATTGAGGATAGCCAGAAGGAAGAGTGCGTTCGAAGGATCGTGATCAATGCAGATACAGGATGGACGATAGAAGCATGCAGGAAAGAGCAAGAAAGAGACGAAGACATCGGAGACATTTTAAAACGTAAAGAAGAGAATGGACCGAGACCAACGTGGGCAGAGGTTTCTCCACGTAGCCCAGAATATAAAGCTCTATGGTCACAATGGGAGTCGCTGCAAGTCGAAAATGGTCTGCTGAAGAGAGCCTGGGAGAGTGCCGACGGAAAGAAGATCGTCATGCAGCTGGTGGTTCCAAGGAGTAAAGTTCCGAAGATTCTCGAAGTAATCCATGGGGGTACGTCAGGAGCTCACTTCGGAGTAAACAAAACACTAGCGAAAGTTCGAGAGAGGTTCTACTGGGTGAACTGCAAGGACGATGTCGAAGCCTGGTGCCGTAAGTGCGAGAAATGTGCTGCAAGCAAGGGCCCAAGCAGAAGACTGACAGGTGCTATGAAGCAGTACAACGTCGGAGCCCCATTCGAGAGGATAGCCATAGACGTAGCAGGTCCTTTTCCAATCAGCGACAGCGGCAATCGCTTTATCCTGGTTGCCATGGATTATTTCAGCAAGTGGCCTGAAGCATACGCCATACCGAACCAAGAAGCTGCTACAGTTGCGAGAGTCTTGGTGGCTAATTTCATTAGCAGATTTGGCGTACCTTTAGAGTTGCATTCCGATCAAGGACGAAACTTTGAATCCCAAGTTTTCGCAGAAATGTGTAAACTGCTCGGGATAAACAAGACAAGGACTACACCTCTCCATCCACAATCTGACGGTATGGTAGAACGGTTTAATCGAACAATGGAGGAACATCTGTCGAAGGTGGTGAGCAACAATCAGAGAGACTGGGACCAGTACCTGCCTTTGTTGCTGATGTCATATAGGGCAGCCATCCATGAGACTACAGGGCAGACACCAGCCAAAGTTGTATTCGGCAAGGAGATTCGGCTACCCTGTGATTTGGTGTACGGTTCACCAAGCAGTCCACCATCGGAGATCAGAAACTATGTCGACGCATTAAGAAACTCCATGGCAGAAGTGCATTCCCTTGTCAGGAGGAAGATCAAGTTGGCCAGCGACCGAATGAAGGCGAGGTACGACTTGAAGGCAAACTCCGGTGGCTTCATCGAAGGAGACAAAGTGTGGTTTTATAATCCAACTAGGAAGAAGGGTTTGTCGCCTAAGTTTATGCCATCCTGGGAAGGGCCTTACACAATTATTAAAAGGATAAACGACGTGGTGTATAGGATACAGCGGAGCGGAGCCCCCAAGTGCAAGATGAAGGTAGTCCACCTGAATCGTCTGGCACCCTACTGTGGAGACAGCGAATAAGTCCGTTCGAGCGGGACGCTCGAAAATAGAAAGGGGGCAGTATAACGAACACCGCTCTGGAGAAATTCTAGTAATTGCTTCCTTAACCTTTAACATTCTAGTCCACGAATTTGCTTGTTTGTTTACATTCTTTTTTTTATACTGAGTTAGTCAATGACATGTTCGCGACAGTTCCAGTCACATGTCATGTGACACATCGACAGACAGACGTTAGTTCTATGGATTTCTGGAGTGTGCTTTCTGAACAATCTGACATTTCCAGAATCCATGAATCGACGGCTGGTGCGCCGGTGCGACGTTCGAGAATGTACCTGCTAGAACGGAGTAGAACGTGACTACTGATGTGTCGGGGGACTATAAAAGGACCACCGCGCGGCTGCGAGTTTTAGTTTTAGTTTGGACATAGAGTGAAGTGAAGACAGAGAGCAGAGCAGTAACTAGTGGAAGCTGAACAGAGCAGTAGTGAAGTGAAGTGTGAAGTGAGGGAGCCAGTAGTGACAGTATAGCGAATTATAAAGAGAACAGCTGTGTTTAGTGTGTTTGATTATTTAGAATTAGAATTAGAGGTTATAATTTGGATTAGTGAATAAAGTAATTTGTAAGACTTTTAAGTGGTGGATTTATTTATTGTGAGACTCGTAACAATATAATACTTTATCTTCCTATCTTTTACACGATATACCTACTTATCAAATTAATTAAGGTAACATAAAATCTTGATAAATTTTCTTTGAATGTTACTTATGTTCCAAATTAAATAAACGTTCAGAATTTTTTTTCAGAAATACAGAACTTATATCACAAGACAATTTTTGTCGTCAGTATGGCAACTCTGTGACTTCGGTTGGCTTGCCGACCCGATTGTGAGCGAAAAGGAACCGATTCGATTGCAAATGCTCCTCTGCCATTGGATAGCTTGACCAGTGCTTTAATGAAAATTTGTATCTTAATGAGACCCATTAAAGCACTGGTGATTCATATTTAATATGCATATTAAAGGTTGGGAGTAGAACATAGTTATTTACATTACAAGCTACGAAAGTTCACTTTTAGGTGTGAGGTGTATTTGAATAGCCGAGGCGAAGCGTATAGCGTAGCCGAGGATATTTAAAAACTCCGAGCACCTGAAAGAGCTTTCGTAGCGTGTAATGTATTAAACTTTTCATTCTCCCCTTGCCATATTGAACCACGGATTAAGAAGAAATGAGTAAAATAATACGATTCAGTGATAACAATGGAATTATTATAAGGGGCCATGTTTTTAACATTACCATAGTAAAAATAGTTATAAATTATTAATTTATGACACTGTCAAGTTTAAAACTCTGTACCGCTATAATTTTATAATCTTTGATCGTAGTTTAGTTGAAAATGAATTTCATTCAAGAAGCTCTAAGTTCCAGTAAATCTTTCTGGAACATACAATAATAACTATTTGTATGTTCCAGAAAGATTTACTGGAATTTTTTATTGTAGTTTTATATTTAATTTTCCATCTAAATAAACGTTAATCAAACTGACATTTCTACTTTTTTGTCCAGGGCACGAAAGTTTTTCATAGCTAGCAACCACCTAGCAACCTATCACCTAGGATGTTTTACTTTCGCTTTCGGTTGTCTTATCAAGACAGAAAGTTACAATTTCGTAAAGGGGAGAATGAAAATTATTTTTTTTAACCTTAATTTGCTATCTATAGAAAGATTCAGGAGTAAAAATGCGTACATCAAGCATTTAGGTATTAGGTACACGTGATTCGACGTAGGTACCGCAACAATCCACTTTTACATCGTCTTTCTATTTATCCCACAATTTAGTTGTACCTTAATTCGGGATTTCGTAATTCACGCGATTTACATCCCACGATACAACAAACTCTTCCCGATTCTTTTTTATCCCTGAACGATCTCATGTTTACAATGAGAAATACATTAAAATGAATAGCGGGAACGCGGTACTTGCCACATCGAATTGTCAAGTTTGCCTACGAAATGGCGCCACTATAGTTACTTATTTAACCTGTTATGTTTTTCATAAAGACAGGTAGGTATGTATAATATCTTTGTAGGTATTTACTTACTTGACTCGGTAATAATATACGAATTGTCATTTTATTAAATGGTTTCCACAGATACTATAACAATGAAGTATTTATTATTATAACAATATAGAATACATATTAAGTATGATGTATTACTTAATACTTGGTATTACTTACTTGGCTCCGTTGTCAGATGGTTGATAATTTACCCAGAAATATAATGGGCTATAACTCTGAAAATAAGACAGTCAATTGTTTTTTATTACTTCTCTTATGGTCCACGTACTTTCCACTTTAATGTACCATTGGGAAATGCGCCATTAAAGAAGGACCCTGTGTAGACCCTGTATAGAAATTTTCCCAAAAATCGAAGTGGGTTATAATGCACTGGAACCAACTTTTCTTTAGCCAAGTAGAGTTTTCAATCATTATTTTAGAAATTATTCTTTAATCAAAACACGTTATTTTGAAATATTGAAATAAATTAATTCAAATAAATCTGTGGAATAAACTAAAGGTAAAAATGAACAATGAAATATGTAAAACGTGATAACATTCCCACCCCTATTATTATGAAAGTTTAGTAATTTTGCTTTTGAATTTAAATGATTAATTATGCAGTAGGTAAGTAGGTATGGTACGATTAAGTTTAAAAATTCATATGTGACGTCATACTAACCGTCCGAATTAAGATTTTTCATTTCACCAGAAAATGTCAAACAGTTCAATTTCAAGGTGTGAATGAGCGAAAATAATTAAATCAATAAAAAAATAATCAATTCAAACAATGAATTGAACAGCCACTGGCAACTACATAAAATTTATTCACGTAATGACATTCTATCCTCTGTGTTGTGCATTTAATTCTCATTCAAAACGAATGTTGACATATATTTATTTATGCGGGATGGAGTGTTTAGATCAACTTGACAGTTTCTATGAGAACCACGTACATGAAACAAAATAAATCGAACTAATAGAAGGATGTGTATTCTTGATCGATACATATGACTTTTTAAACTTAATCGTACGACTACACCTATTTGGGTAATGTTAGACAGACATAAAATTCAACAATAAATATTATTAATTACAATTAATCTATAATATGCAAAATGTAAAATAATATGGAAAAATAACACGTGGAAGTAGGTACGTACAAGAAATAGAATCAAACCTTTGTTTTGTTTTTCGTAACGGCACCGCCACTGCCTTCTACGACGGGTAAAGTTCAAGTATCTCCAAAAACGTTGTTTCGCGATAGGTAAATTTTTTTTATAGTATGTTGGTGAGGTAGGAAAAAGCTTCTTTTAACTTTTGGAGCACGAGGTAACTTTTGAACAAATCACCGTCAACTTGATGTTGTATTTTTATAGCCTTTTTAGCCTGTTTAGCTCATTAGTCCATCATTACTAAGTTCAAGAATCAACAAATATGTCTTCCACTTCCGCTAACTTTAGGCCATGTGTTTACAAAAAGAAAACTGACAATGACAACTGACGTTTCTAGCTTTGAAAGCTTGAAAGGTGACAAATGACATTTGAATACATAGAATATAAGTGAATAGAATCCACTCTACGTTTTAGATTTTAGAATCATGTGGGTTGACATTTGTATAGGTAATGTCTGGGTCACTTCAGACTCTTGTTTAAATCTTTGATCTTTCTTCAGAATAAAATGAGTAGTTAGTAGGTACTTAACTAGGTAGATACCTACCTATAGCTTGTGCGTTTTTTATAAGGTGAAGAATATTATCATTCATTACAAATCGGGCCATCTGTAGAGTGGTCTAACAAAGTAAGAACGTACAATTTGTAAATATTATTATATTAGATAATCACAATTATTAATTATTAAACAACGTTGGGCTATGATTATATTAACCTTGTAGCTAGCAACTATGTATGACATAAAGTGGTCTTAATATGTGTGTTGACGCCAAAAAAATATTATCAATCTGTAGGTCGTTCAAATTGACTCTACAAAATAAAAATAACTGGTCTGTGATTGGTTTTTTACCGCTGGTTGGAATACTTTGTTTTCGTACAATTAAATTCCGTAAGTATTTTATTTTATACAAGTCTCCATAAATTGCATGAACCTTACATAACATTTTCTATAGTTTTTTTTTTTAATTTTTTGAATTTGTTATTGATTTTTTTTAGCATTTTACAAACTTTAATCACAAAATATATCTAAATTATTATTTATAAAAGCGACATTTTATTTAAAAATTTAATTAAATTAATAAAAATTTAGTAATAAGGAAACAAGATATTTTAATGCATATATTATAGCAAAAATTAAGAATTTTGTAAAACTAGCAGCGGGTATTATAAAGGCTCATTAAGTTAACGGGCAGATTTCTGTGGCTATTTCTGAAAAAGGTATCGAGTCTACCGAAAGCGAAATTACCTACACCTAAAACTGTAGGTCAGGTCAGGTGTAGGTCATGTGTCAGTCAGGTGTTTTAGGTGTAGGTAATTTCGCTTAGGATAAATAAGGAACCTATATGCCTATCGTCACTACCTTCAAACAATAATAACAATGCCAAAAGGTATTTTTTAATTTAATTGTTAAGGTCCGTGTCCACGCTCCTAGCATCACATTAGAATGTGAATTGGGTCGATTTCTGCGATATCAATCTACACAACCCCGCTGAAGTAATTTTAACAGTAGTTTTATTTTATTGTTTAGAGTGAATTAAACGAATGTAATTTTTATTTTATTTCAATACGTCAATTATTCTTCCCCACCTTGTATACAATTTACTAAGAGTTAATTATAATATTAAAAATGTTTTGTAATTATTTTACTCATTACACCATAAATTAGATAAGTACATATGAATCAAAATATTTCATTCTAATTATACATATTATGTAGATTGACGTTGTTAATTTCCAACGAAGCATGACAATAATTATCTTGAAACACAAGTAAAAAATGTTAGTTTCTCAAGGATGTTGTCAATTAAAAAAAAATTTTCTGCGACGAGCTATAAGTTTGACCTTTTTTCCCCGTTGACAGGTAGAAAAATGCCTCATTATATGAGCTGCATCTTATCGGGGAAATAAATGAATTAGCAGGGAAATAAATGAGTACTTATTTCCCCGAAATGGCGGCTTAGGTATAGCTACTATTAACACTCAGATATCATTAAATTTATATCAAATATACGTAAAGGAAAGTTACCTTATTATCCAAATGGCAATTATTAAGGGAATTTTCATAATAATCACTATCCATATTATTAAATTCACTCATCGAAAACTAACAAGAATCTTTGCAAAACTGTCTTCAATTTTAATTACATTAATATGACGTTTATATAATAATTAAATCGTTTCGTTACCCAGGCAACGTCAATTACGATAAAAGACAGTTTGAAAATCCAAGTTTAACATAAATCATTTTTCCGACATAATTGTCAGTTATCTAACTACGTTTTTCGACATTCTAACACTGATATTTCTTCTCGCAGAAAAAAATTGTATATTACACACGAGAAAAAAGTGCGATTTTAGCTCTCGATGTGTTTGTCCTCTCCGCTAAACGCGTCGGGGACGAAATCACATCTCGAGCTAAAATCTATCACTTTTTTCTCTTGTATAATAAATAACTATTGTTTGGCTAATGTATACTCTTTATTGTACCCCGAGTTTTCGAGAATCAATTTATTCTCTTCTTCAGGGATCTAATGAATTTTAATTTACATAGAACTAGACAATTGGGTTTATAACAATTAATTATTACTAATATAAACTTAGTTCAATGTGAGATTTACAGCTTAAAATTTACAAAAGACAGACATCTCTCGAAACAATCTCTCATTGCAGGCTATGGCACTTAAAAAAATGAAAGTACTATTATACATCATGGCCGAAATAATGTGCAGTAACTGACATTACTATAAAATCAATTTTTAAGAAGCCGCAAGCAAAAACTTACCTTTGGAAGAACACTATCACTGAAGGAGAAGCGGCAAAGAGAAATATGTTCCTCCAAACGTAAATTTCTGCTTGCTGCTCCTCCAATTGCTTTTTTAGTAATGTCAGTTACTCCACGTTATTTCGGCCATGATCTATACATTAAAAAAATACTTTTTCATTCTCCCCTTTGCGAAAGTGTAACTTTCTGTCTTGATATGGCAACCGAAAGCGAAAGTAAAACATCCTAGGTGATAGGTTGCTAGGTGGTTGCTAGCTATGAAAAACTTTCGTGGCCTGGACAAAAAAGTAGAAATGTCAGTTTGATTAACGTTTATTTAGATGGAAAATTGAATGTAAAACTGCAATAAAAAATTCCAGTAAATCTTTCTGGTACATACAAATAATTATTATTGTATGTTCCAGAAAGATTTACTGGAATTTGCAGCTTCTTGAATGAAATTCATTTTGAACTAAACTACGATCAAAGATTCTGAAATTATAGCGGTACAGAGTTTTAAGCTTGACAGTGTCATAAATGAATAATTTAAAACTATCGTTACTATGGTAATGTTAAAAGCATGGCACCTTATAATAATAATTCCATTGTTATCACTGAATCGTATTATTTTACTCATTTCTTCTTAATCCGTGGTTCAATATGGCAAGGGGAGAATGAAAAGTTTAATACATTACACGCTACGAAAGCTCTTTCAGGTGCTCGGAGTTTTTAAATAGCCTCGGCTACGCTACGCTTCGCCTCGGCTATTCAAAAGACCTCGCACCTAAAAGTGAACTTTCGTAGCTTGTAATGTAAATAACTATTTCATTCTCCCCTTTGCGAAAGTGTAACTTTCTGTCTTGATAAGGCAACCGAAAGCGAAAGTAAAACATCCTAGGTAACAGGTTGCTAGGTGGTTGCTAGCTATGAAAAACTTTCGTGGCCTGGACAAAAAAGTAGAAATGTCAGTTTGATTAACGTTTATTTAGATGGAAAATTGAATGTAAAACTGCAATAAAAAATTCCAGTAAATCTTTCTGGTACATACAAATAATTATTATTGTATGTTCCAGAAAGATTTACTGGAATTTGCAGCTTCTTGAATGAAATTCATTTTGAACTAAACTACGATCAAAGATTCTGAAATTATAGCGGTACAGAGTTTTAAACTTGACAGTGTCATAAATTAATAATTTAAAACTATCGTTACTATGGTAATGTTAAAAACATGGCACCTTATAATAATTCCATTGTTATCACTGAATCGTATTATTTTACTCATTTCTTCTTAATCCGTGGTTCAATATGGCAAGGGGAGAATGAAAAGTTTAATACATTACACGCTACGAAAGCTCTTTCAGGTGCTCGGAGTTTTTAAATACCCTCGGCTACGCTACGCTTCGCCTCGGGTATTTAAATACACCTCACACCTAAAAGTGAACTTTCGTAGCTTGTAATGTAAATAACTATTTCATTCTCCCCTTTACGAAATTGTAACTTTCTGTCTTGATAAGACAACCGAAAGCGAAAGTAAAACATCCTAGGTGATAGGTTGCTAGGTGGTTGCTAGCTATGAAAAACTTTCGTGCCCTGGACAAAAAAGTAGAAATGTCAGTTTGATTAACGTTTATTTAGATGGAAAATTAAATGTAAAACTACAATAAAAAATTCCAGTAAATCTTTCTGGAACATACAAATAATTATTATTGTATGTTCCAGAAAGATTTACTGGAATTTGCAGCTTCTTGAATGAAATTCATTTTGAACTAAACTACGATCAAAGATTCTAAAATTATAGCGGTGCAGAGTTTTAAACTTGACAGTGTCATAAATTAATAATTTAAAACTATCGTTACTATGGTAATGTTAAAAACATGACACCTTATAATAATTCCATTGTTATCACTGAATCGTATTATTTTACTCATTTCTTCCTAATCCGTGGTTCAATATGGCAAGGGGAGAATGAAAAGTTTAATACATTACACGCTACGAAAGCTCTTTCAGGTGCTCGGAGTTTTTAAATATACTCGGCTACGCTACGCTTCGCCTCGGGTATTCAAATACTCCTCACACCTTAAAGTGAACTTTCGTAGCTTGAATGTAAATAACTATTTTTTAGCTTTAAGGGTTGAATTGACAAGGTACTGACATGTACCTAATTGAGAAATTATGACGTAAGCTTTCACAAAATTATGTTATAAAGGAACAATATCAAATAATTTATCAAGCTAGAAAATTTGGAGATACAATAGTGAGAATTTCTAAATTGAATCATTTAGTTACAAGCTACCAACACCTTTTTTATTTAGGTATCAATAATAAATTATGTATAAATTGAGCTCAAACTATCAATATGGTTGAGAAATTTCAAAAAGAGAATTTTTCATAAGATATTGGAGATACAGAAAGAAACGTATTCCATTAACAAAAAAGCAGATACTACCTAATGGTTTGAGCTCAATAATTTATATAATAAATAAAATAGGTGTTGGTAGTTTGCAACTAAATGATTCAATTTAGAAATTTTCACTATTGTATCTCCCAATTTGCTAGCTTACTAAATGATTTGATATTGTTCCTTTATAACATAGTTTTGCACTGATCCATCCCAAACATTTTCTTCAAATTATTTTAACTAGTATCCCGGAAAATACAAAAAAAAATATTTTTTTCAATATAACTTTCAATTTTTTAATCATATATGGCCTGCAATGAGAGATTGTTTCGAGAGATAGCTGTTTTTTCTAAATTTTAAATGTAAGTCTCACATTGAAGTAAGTTTATATTAGTAATAATTAATTATTTGTTGTAGACCTATTACCTAGTTCTATGTAAATTAAAATTTTTAGGTCCCCGAAGACGAGAATAAATTGATTCTCGAAAGTTCGGAATACAATAAAGAGTATATAGTACAATAACCAAACAAAAATTTTTAATTGTCAAATGACAACGTTCCTAAGAAACTAACATTTTGACTTGTGTTCTAACGTTGCTATATAGCAACATTTTAAAAGAAAAAAATATAAACACAAAGTGTTTCTAACTAGAGTAGATACCATAAGTTGAAGGACGTGTAGATACAATAAAAAAACAACAGTTTCGCAGATTGACTTTTAAACACACTATACATACAGGATGTTCCAGTTTGTATGTTAATTACTCCGGCAAATGATAGAACACGTAAAAAAGAACTGCATTTTTTCAATAAAGTATTGCTCTAAAGCGCTTTATGTTTGAGATACAGTATGTTCAACTTTTATTAAAAAATCGTCTTTTCCGAAATATCTTAAATATGTATACTTTACCCAATATTGTTGAAATTTGGCAGTTTTATTTCCTGTAGTAAGAGTCTAAACACGAACGCCAATGACTTTTTAAAAAATTTATTCTATTTTTCAGATCAAGCAACAAAAAGTAAACCTTTTATGATTCTTGACTTCTCTTCATATTTTGATTGGTTTTTGTAAAAAAAAAATAGAATCCACTTAATTGCACATCCCTGGACCAACCAAGAAATATAGTAAAAATGAACAAAATAAAATTATTTAGCTTAGATGTAAAGAAATAGGAAGGTCTGAACAGTGGCCACTATCTCACACCAATAAGGCACTTGTAATGTTAACAAAGCAGTCTGCCCGGATTTAAACGTTTTCTGTTTAAAATGAACTTAACCTTGAACATTGCACTCGTAGTAAAATATGACAAGCAAGTGAATTCATTGTTAGTGACTAAATAAAAACACAGTAAAGTGAACTGATATCTAAGTCTTATGTCTAACACATGTAAGTATATTTTGTTACAATCAATTTTTGATTGCATCAGTTAGTTTTTGTTGTTTAATTTTCTTTTTAAATCACGTGATTGTTGGTACAGTGGCCATGTTGAATGTATAGGTACAGTGGTCACTACTTTTTTCGAAAAGTAAGAGATGGCCACTGTACCTTGGATATAAAATTATTAGTTATTATTACCATAGTGTAATTTGAGATCTCATTTTATTTTAGATAATATTCAAGAAAATGTCTCTCATAAAAATCACAAATGTTCACATGTGCAACAATAAAAAAGAAAAAACTGATTGGAACTCGCCAATTTTGAAGGAGCACCGAGAACGGCCCCAAATTATCGCGTAAATCAGTTCCTATTAGTGATATTGTACTTCATTTATCTCAACCTATTAAAGTAGCGGTATACTACTACTTAGAACAGCAAATTTATTTTCTTATTCCATCCATCAGTTATCCATGTATAATGTTTGTTAAGTTCAATTTTATCATTAATATTATCTGTGTTAAAAGCGCAAATAAAAACAAATTATGTGAATCAAATAATAAACAAGAAATTATCAAAAGCAAGTGATGTTTTTGTCCACAACAAAACATGTTGTCACTTTTATGTTTTTCATCATAAAATGCTGTTTTCTCGACAACAGTTCACATTAGAGTACTTAACCAAGAGCACCTTTTTTATGTAGAAAGCACTGACAGTTTAAAATGGGCTTCAAAATGCCTATTTTTACAGTGTCGTAGAAATTAGGGGGAAAAAAATTTCAAGCAACCCCAAAATCTCCGCCACTGCCGTATGAAATAAATTTAGTCAGAGCTCAAAAAGTAAATAATATTAATGATAAGATGTGTAAAAAAACTCAGTGTTACTGAAAGGGTTCCTTAGAAATCGTCAAAAAACTGAAAAAAATTCCTTGTACCTACTATAATCCTGTACGTATCTCGAAAATGGTGGGTTTGCGGATCGATGTTAATAGGAAATTTTTTCCATATTTTTGAACGATCTATTACATGAAGTTCTGCGCACATAATTATGAATCATCCTGTATAAAAAAGACATCATGGTATTTATTTATTTTTATAAAAAGGTTGCCACTGTTCCAGACTCTGAAGCAGTGTCTTGAAGAGGACTTTGTGTTTATAAATTATAATTTAAAAAAGAATATTTTCCCTATGTCTTGTGTGATCCAGGAATTTGCATTTATACTTTATTTTTTATTTAGATGGATTCCACCAAGTCAAAATTCTAGGGGAACGATTGGCAACAAGACTGATTAGGTTGGTTATGGTGATAGTTGTTACCAAAATAGTCACTAGAATGGTTACTAAATTAATTTAGGTTATGTCGATTAGTTGAAATGTCATTTTATTTCAAAATTTAAAATTAGAAAAATTATAAACGCAATTTCTAGAGGTAATAAATTGGAAAATTTTAGAGACTTGTAAGTGTAAGCACCTAGCTATTTACTCTTATAAATCTTATGTATGTAGTATTAGATCGATTCCTTCTTAGTTTTATGTAAAAATGTTGAAAATAGAAGATCTATTATTGACAAATAGAGGTACTTACATTATTTAAATCATTTTTTAAGAATTTCTCAAGGAATATTTCAAGGAATCTGATTAAACTGTATTTTTGCTTAATCTGGAGAAATATCTTTCAATCGCTAATGTTTATAGCATTTGATGATTCATTCTTTTCTTTCTTTTGAAATAAATTTACCTGCCTGAGCATTTTAATAATTTTTAATTTGATAATTTGGTTTGTCAATTTGACAACTTCAACTTTTCAAGTTTCTGGCGTTTCGCTGTGACTAGAGTGCCGACTGAGGACCCAGACCTAGTTTTCGCAAAACGTCATTAAGATTATTATAGTCAATCCAAGCAACAGTTAAATTTATCCTCAAAAAACGAATAACTTCTAAAAAAGGACTATTTTCGAAGAAAATAAAGTAATTTGAAGTTTTTAACTTGCGTTTTATAACAGTGCAACTTACAACAAGGAAACATGTTTTGCAGGTGACGTCATAGCCTATACACGAATCGGGGAATGTTGCCGTTACTTTAGTCACAACGTAAATTTTTTGCCAAGGTCAAGAAAACAGGCTACCATCCGACAATATGAAAATTACTGTTTAAAGATTGCACAGGGTACCAACTTAACAGCTGTTTGACAAGTCCATCTAAATAAAAAATAGACTTTAGGTAGATTACATTTTTTTTATTTCCATAACGAAGATGCGAGAAAAATCTAATAGACAAAAAAATTGTACTTGTAATAATTGCTAATAATTGCAAAAAAAGCCATTAGCGTACGTGTTTTAAAAGTTTTTTCAAAATAATAATCATTGAGGTGCTTACCGGGACGTCACTAGACTTAATAATTTTAATTTATTTATGGTTCAATTTAAACAATATTGGGCGTAGAGTTATGTTTTCGAGAGAGACGATTTTTTAATAAAAGTTTAACACCCTGTATCTCAAAAATAAAGCGATTTAGAGCAATACTTTCTAGAAAAAAATACAATTAGTTTTACGTGTTCTACTATTTACTGAAATTATGAACATACAAACTGGAACATCCGTATATCTGGGTTAAAGAACAGTTTCCTCGACATTTTCGGAAAAAAAATTTAAATTTTCTTAATATTTTAGCTTCGTCTGCACGTCCTTCAGCTTATGGTACTCTATTTAGAAACACTTGTATAATAGCCATCTAACTGTTAAACTGATTACTATGAGAGTATCCCATATCTATTATTTAAATTTTCTTAGGATAATGAAAGTGATAGAACAACGATTACTTCACATTGCAAGGAGATCTATAAGATGGCTTTCTTCAAATTCAAAACCAGTCAATGAGTCTTCCATATCACTCGCTAAAAGAAATGAATACTACAATAATTTGGGAAGCAAAAAGGATGACACTAAACCACCAGGATGGGACAGAGCTTTGCCATTCGAATCGATTCCTGGGCCTAAGGGAATCCCCATTTTAGGAAATGCTTGGAGGTTCTTTCCGTTTATTGGAGACTTTCATGGATATGACTTTCTTGATATACAAACAAAGTAAGTAAAATAAGTAATAGCTCATTTACTCTCTAGAAAAAGAGGAGAGCTCTCTTTTCTTGTATATAAGATACCTATATAAATAACAGATGTAATTTTTATAATTTTCCACGCACTTATAGTAGGATCTCCGTTTTGATATGTAATAGCGAAATTAAATGATGCAGGCTTTTATTTACCAAAATGACAGAATTATGAGGTTTATTTACCTCGTCTCTAGGCCAAGCTCATAAGTAGGGTTCAAATGTTATTTCTTTATTCAAATATGATATAAAAGTTTATCCAGCGAGTGTTGTCCGGTGTGATGCCACACTGATCCTGACTAAACAATTTCATTTTATGTGATTTGATTCATATATTTATATTCAAGTCGAACCAGATCTCATATATCACAGTTCGTCAAGAAGGTAATCAATCAAGTGATAAGATAAGAATCTTATCACCATAGTATAATTTCTGAACTTACTAAGGAAAACGGTCTATCAAGACGCGAGTTGTACTTCCCTCTCACCGGCCTCATCTTTTGTAATACCCCATCCCCCTACCTGCTTATTTCCGATAAAAGTTTGCCTTTCGATCGGCTAGCTTTGGATGTAGAACCGAACGTTGTGTTTCGTAGTATCCAGATTCGTAATTGAGCTATGCCGGAAGCAAGGGAGGAGTTAAGGATTTTGCGTTCTGACGTTCAACTAAATTTCTTGATTTTGATTTCGTTTTCTTTTTACAAAATAATAAACAAATTAATTGTAGGATCATTTTCATTTCATGTTTCATACTCAGGGATTACCCCCATCTTTACAATCCTCTATTCATTACTTTATAAATTGTTGTTTAAGTGTTTCCTTAAACATTTTGATTCAACAACACTCGGGTTCGAATATAAAGGGTCCCTTCTGGCAGCTGGGGTAACCACTTTTACTTTCGTTCATTCTTTGAGGCAATGTGCGGCGTTGCCGCTTGTACTAAACGTTAGAGAAGTCGTAGCTTATACTAGGCTCATTTAGCGCTTTTGTGTTCTGCTCAAGATGTGCTTCATTTATTTGTACCTCAGGTTTGTGAGACCTGTTTACCCTAATTGTTTATTCGTAGATATACTCTGAATTTGCATTATTCGGGCGTAGCTTTCTAAGAAAGTAATATTTTATTACCTCCCGGCAAGATTCAGGTATGTGATAGTCCTTGGACTAGAAGTTCTGGTTTATTAATGAAAAATTCCTTTTTAATGGGATATTTTTCATTCTGCGATATTGAACACATCTCTCGAGCGTTTTCGACATTACTAACAGAATCATGATCACCTCTGATCGAATTACAGACCCCATTCCTTTATTATTGCTCAGACGCAATAATTAGAGTGTTGGAAAATTGGGCTAACCTACTCGAATAACCAGCTATTGCGGGCGTAGCTTCTGAAGCATATGACCAACAGCATCTCCCAGCCGTATTATCGAGAATTACCTATCAAAAGGAATCGGGATAACCAAATCAGTTTAGTGATTACGTTTCTCGTTAATGCATCGTTGTTTGTGACTTGCACTTTATAACAAGCCTGAGCGCTGCTATGACTACCCTATCATTTTATTTATGTTAGTTTGAGCTTCTCGAATCATACTTTGTTTTTAATAAATTTTCGTGAACTTTCCTAACTTGTGGTTTGCTTTTGCGATTTGACAACATGGGTTCACCCATCCGCCTTCCAGGACACTTATTATTTACTACTTCTATTATTGGCCTTGAATATATATTACGGACTCGAGTCTCGTCGCTTCGTCAGAATACAAAGCTCCTTTATGGTTTGTTTACACTACGTAATAATACTACTCTTTACTAAGTACGCTCTCACCAAATCAGGCACTACTATTACTTTTCTACATCTATCTGATTTATTTGGCGAGGCAATAGGAAACTTCTTATTTGTGATCGATCACGTGATTGCAAGAGTATAGGGATTTATTTCGTCGGTTTATAATTTTTCTTCATACATGGTGGTACACAATAGCGAAGGAATTCCTTTCGCTTTCTAAATCGTATAATTTAAAGGGACAGATTCTTTTCTAATATCCGGTCGATCCTACATCTGCACTAAATAAACTCGGACTCTTTTACAAATCGGATGGTTTGTGTTTATCTTCGTGGTCAATTCCTCAACTGAATTATTTCTGATGATGGACCGTTTTATTTATTCACACATTACTTATTCCTGGCCTGGGTTTATTTTCCTACGTTTCCTCCTAGCTCTATCTCCTGTACAACGAATTTTTAATTTATTTGTTGAAGTATTTCTATTTCCTGCCTCACTTGAATTATTCCTAATAACGTGCCGCTTTAATTTTTCACAGGTTATTTTATTCCTGACCTGGCTTTGATTTTCCTCCTAGCTATATCTCGATTTCCTATACAGGGAATTTATTCCTTTACCTTATGTTTTAACGTCGGTTTATTAGTCGGGCGTTTATTTATCGGGCGTTTATTTATCGGGGCCGTCTTTCTTACTATGGTTCCGGCGATTGAGGCAGGTGTTTTGAATCGGGGTTCTTTCTTTTGCGGGCGGACATGGTTATTTTCTAGAGGCAGAAATTGTCCTTATGAATCACGGATTCTTAGTGAAACTAAATTCGAATCTTATGAATGGAGTGAATTAGAAAATGGGTTTTAATGCTTGTTGTGTCAGCGTATAAATTATTCGCTCCTTCGAATAGTCCTAATATTTCAGCTCTTTAAGAGAAAATTTCACGTTTCGCAAAGTAGATGAAAACAGAAAGTAGCCTAATCATTTTTTATTAAGTGATGTAAAAATAATAGGAACGGTGCGATACTCTCTAGGAGTTTCCACCCATAAGATGCAGAAAAGAAATGGTGCGATACTCTCGAGGAGTTTCCACCGATAGATAGGAATTTGTTTATGCGATACCCTCAGAGGGGTTTCCAAAAAACAACAAGGAAGAAAGGCTACCTATGCGATACTCTCGAGGAGTTTCCACCGGTAGATAGGAATTTGTTTATGCGATACCCTCAGAGGGGTTTCCAAAAAACAACAAGGAAGAAAGGCTACCTATGCGATACTCTCGAGGAGTTTCCACCGGTAGCGGAGGAACGAGTCAGTCCTGCCATGAGCAAAGTCGGAGCAAGACTAACCACCCCTTTACTGGGTGCGTGCTTTTATAGCCAGATTTCGACCAGGCTTTATTGTTTTATTCGGCGGGAACGTTCTGGCGGTTGCTTTCTATCACGGCCTGCTCGCGTGATTCTTTAAGTAATACAATGCATCGGGGACTTTCCGTTCCGTTGATGTTTTAGCTTGCCTCTCGTGCCTGTATTATGAAGGCGAGCGGCCGAGATTCCTGATCTATTATATTACTCAGGTCGACTACCCCGTGGATATGAATGAGAGAAGAAAAAAAATGTAATTATTTTACGTACCTATAGGGCCGGTTTATCTCACTTTTTAGAATTGCCCACGATTTAAACGTTTTTCGGACAATACGTCCCAATTTAACTCGATTAGCTATGCAATGCTATAGAAGGTGTAAGATATATAAAGAGATGATGTATCCTTAGTTAGATAACTTAGATACCACAAAGGACAACACTCGCTGGACAAACATAAATTATATTATAATCTGATTGTAATAACTATAATGAACCCACAAATAACTTAATTTATAATATTAAATTTTTTATTTAGGGGTTGGCAATATTATTAAGGAAGCCTGTAACTCTTAAAAGCATTAATTGAAGAAAAAAAAACTTTTGGTGATCTCAAATTGGACCAAATGGTAGGTACACATTTCAAGCCAACGTCTTTGGCTTGTAACATTTTGCCTCTCGTTCCAGAAAAGATACGGAAATAAGAATTTTTTAAATAGAATGAGCTTTTGTGATATTTTCCGAAACAAGATGTTTTGGTAAATATAAAAACCCACCGCAAGGTCGTTCCGGTTGCATAACAAAAAGAAAATTCAAAGTTTATATCGAAAAAAAAAAGAAAAAAAGACATTGATGTGAATATGACAGAATGATCCTCTCCAGCTATTTAGTTAACAATCGGAATAACCGTAACGTTTTTTAACACCAACATTACATGTTTGGTAGGTATTCTTTTATAATAAATTCTACTTATTTGACGTTCGTAAATTATGTAGGAAGGTATAAACTAAACTGTACCTACTTCAGAAATGTACGGCAATCAGAACTTTAAAAGAAGAACAAATTTTACCAGAATTTTAAAAAAAGAACAAAGTAAAAAAACATCAAGAATCACAATAATAAATTTTCAAAATATCACTATTTTTTTTAATAATAATAACATGCAATTATCGACAGTAAGAGCATTTCACACAGTCCGGATTTTCGTCCGGTTCGCCGGATGTGGTAGTTTCTGAAATGATTCGAGGCAATATGGAAGTTAAATTGCGAGTGAAGTTATCCACACCAATCCAGCAACGTACCTCCGCTCTCCACTAGGAGATACAGTTTAGTGAGAAGTCTATGAGAAAAGATGGATCGGAGGCGTGTCATAATGGTGATCATTGTTACAAGAATAGTAGTAGTAGTAGTATGGAGGGTTGGGGTGGTGCACCCCAAGCGAATAGGCCACCGAGGGCCCTTTTCGCCGTACCCGAACCATGGTGAAACTCCTACTCGAACCTCCCCGACCTTTTAATAAAGGCCAGAAGGTTGTTGTATGAGAGGTGTTTCATTTCTTCCTCTTGTAGCTCCTCAGACCCAAAGATGTTGAGCCTGAGGTTGCTATATACCTCGCATACGCCCACATAATGGTGGGAGTCCTCGTCATCCATTCCGCATTTAGGGCAGACCGGGTCCCGAGTGACCCCCATCACTTGTAGGTGTCTGTTCAGACTGCTGTGACCGGTGAGAACCCCGACTAGTAGTCTGAGTTCTTTCCGGTTCATTCTGGACATGCTGGTCCATCTGTTTCCGATCGGACCGGCCAGAAACATAATCATAAGCATAAATCTCCGCCTGGAAGACGGTTGCGGTGGACCCAAGAGGAAAGGATCTTCCCAGTTTCCGTCCAGCCAGGTAGAGCCCCGCTCCTATGTAGCCATTTTTGTTCCTGGAGCCGTCTGTGAAACAAACTAGTCCTCCTGGTTCGAAGGCTACCTCCCTTTTTTCCCACTTTTCCTTTTCAGGAATTTGCAGAGTAAATTTCTTGTTTTCTCTGTTATTCCTTGTTTTTGAGGTGGCCATAAGGTTTGAGATTGGTATCTCCACCTCGGCAACCTTGGCTATCTCTGTGTGTCCTTTGTATCCTCCGCCTTTCCATAGTCCCGAATCACGCATTCTTAAGTGGGCCGCCATGGCCTCCCCTTTTATCCAAATGGGAAGCGGTGGCAGCTCCAGAATGACATTCAGGGCTGCTGACGGGGTGGTTCTCATTGCACCTGTTATTAACAAACTGGCGAGCCGTTGGAGTTTGGCTAGCCTGTTTGTGACCGTTTGGCTTGTGGTTGTTTTCCACCAGACCACCGAACCATAGCTGATTCTCGGTCTGATGATGGCCGTGTATAACCAGTGCATTATCTTCGGTTTTAGCCCCCACACTTTGCCTATTGTCCCTCTTAGCTGCCATAGAGATGACACAGTTTTTGTGACTATTCTGTCAATCTGTGGCCTCCAGGTCAGTTTTTCGTCTAGTACCATTCCAAGATATTTGGTCTCCCCACTAAGAGTTAAGAGTTCGCCGAACAGCCTGGGTGGTTTAAATCCTCTTTTTTCCCTTCTCCTTGTGAAGAGGACCATGTCGGTCTTTCCGGGGTTAATGGTATTAAGAATTAATGGTACAAGAATAGTCACTAGACTATGTCGATTAATGATTGAGATGTCATTTTATCTCAGAATTCAAAATACCAAACATTATTAATACAATTTTTGATCTCAATAGATCCAAAAAACTTAAGAGGTATTTATAAGTGTAAGTACCTGTTTACTTTTATAATATAAGTCTTACGCCCGTATTCACAAACGATAATTTCCTAAATAATTACGTAATTATTTAAATGAGTGAGATGGAGATATGCAGTTTTTTTGCAATAGAATGAGATGGGGATAATTGATTACGTAATTATTTTGGAAATTATCGTTTGTGAATACGGGCGTTAATGTATGTATAGTGGAGTAAAGTTAGATTTCTACTTCGGAAAATGAGGGGAAAATGTAACTTTTTACTGAACATTTGTGACGATGTTAGAAGCAACATATAAAGCGTTAACAACCGTAGCGCCATATAATAATAGCTTAACTATTTTTTAAATAAATTACTAGATAATTGTTTATGTAATATCTAAAAAAAAACATTTTTTAAGGAAAAACTATTGACATTCGAATGAATAGGCAATTTTACATCAAAAAAGTATACAATTTTTTTATTAAAACTGTAAGCTGCTGAATTTTTTTTTGTACGGTCGAAAATCGGAAACATCCAACGCTCCGGGGACGCACGGTCACGAGCGCGCTGCACTAAATTCGTTATAACTTTTGTTTGATCTAATTGATCAAACTGGGCTCATGAAAATTTTAATGGAAGAAAAATCTTGCAGTTAACAAGATGTCATGTTTACAAATGTGAAAAAAAAATTACAAGAATAGTACGTATACAAAGTAGAATTTTTAACAAAATCAATTAAATATCTGCAATTTTTTTATTTATTACAATAAAAATCTGAAACTTTCAAGTTCCCTCTTTAAATAACAGTTGAAAAAGTGAGGATATGAAAAATGTCTTAAAATTTAATTAGAAAAAGACAGAGCCCAAAGTATTTTAAACTTATAGAAAGTGACAAATTTTATTTTGTAAGTAATGTTTTAAAGACCAATAACTTTAGTTAAAATAGTAATATTGAACTTTAGAGATAAAGTTTTTGAAACTTAAAATCTCAACTTTAAGATAATGTATTTAGTTTTCTCAGAAAAATTTAATCACTTTTTTTTACAAAAATAAAAAAAAATTAGTCGAAATTACGTGAAATTCATTGTTAGGTAAATAAACTTTAATAACTTTAAGAATTTTTTTTTACTTTGTCTAACGAATATGTTTTTATAATAAGACCTTGGAAAAGTACATTCAATAATGAAAAAAAAATAGTTATTTGTTATTGTAACTGTAATTTTCATAAAATACGAAAAAAATACGTTTTTTAAGTAAATCGTAAATCTACGAAAAATGTACATCTAAAATATATTTTCATGTTGAAATTATGAGTGTCAGTTTACCTATTGATGTAGTCGAACTTGGCTTTCTTCGACATCTAAATCTGGCAGGATAATCTGATTAAGGTAACTTACAATACGACCCCTTTTTAAACAAAAGAGTCGTAGAACGGAAATTCAGCCAGGCAGGAGTATTGTCTTCTTGCCAGACAGGTGAATAACATCAATCCCAGTACGAGAGAGGAATGTCTCCAAAGAGAAGTTAAACTTTGATGAGGATCCAAGGAAGTCACGAGGTCTCGAGGTGCCGCTTCGGAGATGATGCAGAAATGGGAGGCATCACAAATAATCTCCTGGAAACGTTGTATGATAATGGCTTGTATTGTATAATAATAAAGAACGCACTTTTCAAATGCTCGCGAGTCGCGAGTATTACAAGAGCAACGAGCTTCTCAAAGTGTCGTCCAAAACCTGATGTGATAACTCTTTTCTGTTCATCAGAAAAAACGACATCATTGGCTTGCCTCATAAGAGGTTTGTGAACCGTTTGCGAGCAGTTCATTCCGAGCTAGGCTGTCGCTAAACTTGTATAATTATGGATGTATATGCAATATACACCTTAAAAATATTCTTGCACGATAATTTTATTATAAAACCCCAAACTTATGATGGATTTTTATGTTCAGAAAATATCACAAAAAGCATTTCTATCTGAAAAAGACTAATCACCCTATCTGTTAAAAATGAAAGTCTTTCTGTTGTTAGGCATTGACTCAAATTTTGTTAAATTTACCCCTTACAAAAAAATCAAAACTTTATAAAATATGTATACAAGCTACATGTTTCCTTTATTACTTTTAAATAGGCTTTTATTTTGTTATTTAAATTAAATCAAGTAGATTATGGCGTTGATAAATAACTTATTTCTATGTTAATGTTTTTCATCTGACAGGTTGTATGAAGACTATGGAAATATTGTCACTTTAGGAGGAAGCATATTAAATGATCACGTGATTTCAATTTATGATCCAGACGCAATAGAAAATGTACGTATGACTCTTTAGGAAAATACAGTCCAATAATTTATAGGAAGGCGAATAAGTTATTACTGCGCAGAAATGTTGGTTACTAATGGTTACCGCCCTCCGAGTGCATAATCATTTAACATCCAATATCAACAATGTCAGCCGGTGTCCGCGTTAAAAAAATAACCAATCAGATAAGGCTGATACGGAGTATCTCTGCTGTTCACCGAATATGCAGAAGCTCAGTCGTGGTGAACAAAGCTCACAAATGCGCAGTTCACGCCTAGCGTCTCGCCTTCTTATAAAAATTGGACAATATTATTTGTTTTATCTCGTTTATGTGCGAATGGCATCAATCCATCCATACCTATGATAATACTGCCCTGTTAAAGTCATAGGTACGTCGTATTTGATGAAAACCATGTTTTGAGATATTAGCAGTTTGATGTTTCGTCTTATGCCGCTAATACTAGCTGACTTTAAACAAGGGCATAATATAAATTACTATTATTGATTAAATTTCATCAATAGAAATACTATTTATGCTAATATACAACAAATATTACTTTTGATAGATACGACATTTTTTACCTAACAAATTAAATATTTTCAAGGAAATACGACAATTTCTCTAATGAAAAAGTAGGTAAAATAAACGAAGGAGAGCAATAATAAGGCAAATTGACTTTATTTTTCTATCTGCATTAAATAAATTTAAATGTAATCAAAAGTATTAAATCATTTTTACACATCTCCGCTCAATGGTTGTGCATATTTATTGATATGTAAGATTTCCCAGAATACTTTTCTTGTCGAGGACATTATTTTTATAAGGCTGGAAAGAACCACTGTTTCCTATCACAGTTTCCTTTTAGATATTGCATGAGAAAAGGGTTTCGGGACATATTGTAACACCCCGACCCCCTGCCTGTTTATTCCCGATGAAAGTTTACCTTGAGGTCGTCTAGGATTGGATGTAGAGCCTAACGTTGTGTTTCGTAGTATCGAGATTCGTTATTGAGGTATGCTGGAAGCAAAGGAGGAAGTTAAGGATTTTGCTTTCTGACGTTTGACTAACTTTCTTGATTTCGATTTCCGTTTTCTTTTATCGAAATAATAAACAAATGAATTGTAGGATGTGAGTAATCGTTTTCATTCCATATTTCACACTAGGTATTACCCCCATCTTTACAATCCTTTATTTATTACTTTATAGTTTGTAAACAATTTGTTTGATTTATTTATTGGTAAATTACATGTTTCCTTAAGCATTGCGAGTCAATGACACTCGAGTTCGAATATAAAGGGTCCCTTCTGGTAGCTGGGAGAACCACTTTTACTTTCATTCTTTCTTTCAAGCAAAGTGCGGCGTTGCCGCTTGTACTAAACGTTAGAGCAGTCGTAGCTTACTAGGCTCATTTAGCGCTTTTGTGTCTTGCTCAAGATATGCTTCATTTATTTTTACCTCAGGTTTGTGAGACCTGTTTACCCTAATTATTTATTCGTGTATACAGGATGTCCCAGCTTATTCGAAGCGGTCTCTGTAGGCCAAACGATGGACTTTTTCGAAAAACTTTTTGAAAATTCAAGTACAGAATCACAATGGCCATAATTTAAAATTATTTTGGAGTATAAAGAGTGTCCCATATGACAGTGCCATATCAAAGTTATGTTTTTTTAAATGGAAAGCTCCTATGTTATTGCATTTTTAGATTGTCTGAGAAGAGAAAATAAGATTGGCTTTTACAGTTGGTGTTTAAATTCAGAAGTATTTGAGTTATAAACAAGTGAAAATGTCATAAAATTAATGTCATAAAAAAATACACTAAAAAACGAGCGGCCGAGATTCCTATTATATTACTCAGGCCGACTATCCCGTGGATATGAATGAGAAAAGAAACGAAAAATTGTAATTATTTTACGTACCTAGGGCAGGTTTATCTCAATATTTTTTGGAAAACATAGATTTTATGAAGTTAACTTCTTGTTCCGGTCCAGTGAAATAATTTTGATTTTTCATAGAGGTAGCACCTGTTTTGATTTTTATGACACGCCGTATTGCTATTTAATGGCAAGCATACCATTGTAGAGAAATTAAAATACAATCGTTGCCAGCGGAGCATGATATTAATCCTCGTTGCTCCCATGAAATATTTCCCAAAATGCCATCTTATCGTGTTGAGCTGTTGGGTGCACGAATAATCGTTCAAATTCCAAAAACATAGAATTTTGTCATTTCCCAACATATAATGTCATAGCTAAGAGATTTTTCAGATCGCAGTCAATAAATAATTACATTTTTTGTATTTGATATATTTTGTATGAATAGGTTTATTTTATTACGAATAATACAATAATCATGATTTATTTTTATGACTGATCACCTACACTAAAAGATTTAATCAGAATCGAGCAGTTTGAGCTTGTCTCTTATTGAATGTCTCTTGATCGCGTTAAATACAGCAATAATAGTTATTATGAATCTAAATATTCGTTTTAATTTTATAATTATTTTTGATCTCACAACAATAATTATTATAAAGAAACCCCAAAACACTTGATGATATCACTAATTTTCGCATATATTTTTACAAATTTATTTAAAAAAAAACTTTCCAATGCATTCATATTGTAACGAAATTCCGCTCACAAATGCCCGCGGTCTATTAGAGGCGCCGGCAGCTGGTGCCGGCGTTTCTCAATTGGGCGAAATTACCTGAGTGACCCTTCGTCACGACGGGGGTCCTTATAATCCGGGAGCTCAATTGGGCGAAGGAATTTCTAAATACCGTTGAGTTATTTGCATGCTTTTGTATGGCTACGTTGCCAGATTTTACAGAAATTCCGATTTTCTACATTAAATAAAATTGAAAAAAATAAATAAATAATATTAATACTTGATGCATTATTTTTTTAAGTTCAGCAGAAACATGAAACATCAATAGAAAAGTAATATACATATGAAGGGGTAAGAAGCAAAAGGGTTCAAGTGACAAAAAATGGAAAAATGAGATAAGTACGTTTTTGAGTACTGAAAAGTAGCAATTTGTTGGTATATATAATACATATATTATAAAATAAGTAATTGCCAAAAAATTATATTAATTGAAAATTGCTAAGTTTCTTATAATAAAGACCACACTTTAAGAAGAGACTTTTTGCCTATAGCCCTTAGCAATTTTCAATGAATATAATACATATAGACATATTAAGAGCCCATACGAAGCCTAAAATGCTAAGTTCAGTTGAGTATTCGAAGCCTGGACCTACCATGTGAAGCCCGACTTCGGGCTTCGAAAATTTTAACGTGTATAAACGTCGTACAGCATGGCCATCTATCGGTGGAAACGTTGGATAAATTTTGCCCAGGGCATCACTTTGACACCGGGGTACCCTAAAACATACGCGACATAGTTCAACGAAACGTTCTACAGAGGGAGCGGCGCACGTTAGTATATAATTGTGTATATGTCGAGCATTTTTCGAAGCCTGTAGACGCACAGCCGATTATTCGAGTCCCGGTAAAATTGGCAACGGTGCATTGAGTGATGATATGTTTACATCAATTCATAAGCATCACGAGCTCTTCAATCTCCTCTCCAGTAAAATAATTTAACCCGAGAGCAACTGTGTTTACAGTCGCCAGCGCAAGCATTACGAGCTGCGTTTCGTATAATAACCGCATAATAGCCAATCAACCATTCTTGGATCACCTCATAAATTCTTGGTATTTTAACAATTTTAGCACAGAACTTTTAAACTAAAATTCCTACGTATGCATAAGCCAACATTATTTTCAGCTATAGGTATAGGTACTTACAGGTGTCCCATTTTTACCCGGTTAATTTTTTGAAATAGAACAACGTATTTTTTTACATTATCGTGTTCAGATCTTCTGACTGTATTTTTGCATTATAGCAATTTATTTAAAAGAAATATACCTTGCGACCTTGCTTTTTAAAACTAAAAGATGAAACTTGCGATGGTGGTAGTCAATCAAAGACCATCTTAATGTTTGAAAGTTGCGATTTTATGTTCACAAAAAAAACTTGGTAACTTTTAAAGTAGAGTTTATACAAAGTCAAGTGAAACGACAAAAAACTAAGAAGCGCGGCTGATAATTCATAGTTCATTGATGAAACATATGCGGCGGTAAAACAAATTTAATAGCTATTTATGATATTAATGTTAGAAGTGAAGTTTTATTTTGTTAGTGAAAAGGTTTGTGAAATGAGCGAAGCGTAGCGGAGCGAATTTTACAAATTCACGAACAAAATAAAATCACTTTTAAGACGAATATCATACAATGGTTTTTGTAAAACTGCTCTATTTTGATAATAAAATTGATGAATTTAGAATGACACTCAACTTCAAATTGCATTTTAAAATATTACAGACAAGTAAGTACAAGTAGTGTACTATGCAATAGCAACCGTTGCTGACGCTATGGTTACTAACAAATGCGTGCATACAAATAAAAGAGATGTCATAATAATTATTATTATTTGCAATTTCTGAACAATTATTATTGTCTTGAATTCTTGACTAGGTACTTATTTTTTTATTAATATGTTTGCCAGTAATAAAAAGAATATGAAAAAATCTTATTACTTACCTATAATTTTGTCTGATTTCGTCATGAGAAAATGTAGTTTAAAAAGAGAATGTAAGTAAGTACAGATAAAGTAGATAGAATTACTTTTAACACGAGTGTTGTAATGTATTTTTAACACTGTTACAAATTTTTTTAACCCGCTTCCATGGGCTTCAATGGCACAAAAAAATGTTTTTGTGCAACTGCCATTAAAAGACACATACATCACTTTTAACGACAGCTGACAGTGTTAAAAGTGATTGTTTAAATGGAAGCGTGTTAAAAGTACTTTTAACACTAGTATTAAAAGTACATTACAACACTCGTGTTAAAAGTAATTCTATCTACTTTTTCTGTACTTACATTCTCTTTTTAAACTACATTTTCTCATGATGAAATCAGACAAAATTATAGGTAGTAAGATTTTTTCATATTCTTTTTATTACTGGCAAACATATTAATAAAAAAATAAGTACCTAGTCAAGAATTCAAGACAATAATAATTGTTCAGAAATTGCAATCAATAATAATTTATTATTATGGCATCTCTTTTATTTGTATGCACGCATTTATTTGTTAGTAACCATAGCGTCGGCAACGGTTTCTATGCATAGTACACTACTTGTACTGATCTGTAATATTTTAAAATGCAATTTGAAGTTGTGTCATTCTAAATTCATCTATTTTATTATCAAAATAGAGCAGTTTTACAAAAACCATTGTATGATATTCGTCTTAAAAGTGATTTTATTATATGTTCGTGAATTTGTAAAATTCGCTCCGCTACGCTTCGCTCATTTCACAAACCTTTTCACTCACAAAATAAACTTCACTTTTAACAACAATATCATAAATAGCTATTTTAATCAATTTCCTAGCTGATATTAAAGTTTATTGGGAAATAACGCGCCAAACGAAAAATTTCAATTCGTGGTCACTTTTTTATTATCCATTTTTGGAAAAAAAGTTATTCTCCATAAAAAGTTGTGCTTGGTCTGAAACCTAAAATGGAATAGTCTGACATAAAATTTTTGCAATCGTATACGAGCTTTGCCCTAAAACACGAATAGTACCAAAGAGTAAAATAGTTATTTTATTATTTATTTATATTATTTATTGTTATAAGTAAAATGTTTTATTTTCGACAATATCAAAAATTGTTACTTAAAAATGTTGATCAGCACACTGCAAATAACATTCAAATAAACAAAAACATGCAGTTGCGTGACTAACAAAAAACAACATACAAACTATACAGTGCATTTTTTTAAGTATTGCCATAGGGAATAGCATGTAAAAATATGCACCCTATGTTAACTTAATGTCTTGTACCTACTTTGGAAGTCGTTTTTAATTTTCAATAATAGTACATGTCATCTACTTTACAATACGACCTTTCAGAAAAGCCGGTTGTCGTTTAATTTAATTATACTTGTCCCATTGAGGAAAAAAAACTGCATGAAACTGTAAGAGATCCGAAGTCGGTTAAATTACAAAAAAGTTGCGCAGTATTTGGCAATTTTTTTTTTCTCAATATTCCCAGAATTTCTTGAAATATCCTGAAAAAAACTTGAAACATGCAGATTTATTATTTTAGTCATATCTTCTTTATTATTGAAAAAAAGTTTTTTATGTAGGTTTACATAAGCCTTAATGAGCCACAGATTTGACGTTTCAAAAATTCACAAAGCCGACTAGATCTTGGGATTTTCAAAGTCAACTTTTGTTTTTCTTATGGCCGCCATATTGTTTTTCATGCCATTCGCTATAGAAAAAATCCCGGAACCCAAAAATTGATCACATTGCAAATAAATTCGAAAAAATGTAATCTTCTTTATTAAAAATAACGTAATAAAATTTTACCGAATGTCAAAAAGTGCATTTTTAAAGTATTTCCATAGGTAATAATATGTAAAACATTACACCCTATATTAACTTATGTTGTAAGTACCTACCCATTGTAACTTAGAAGTCGTTTTAAATTTTCAATACCTACATGCATGTCATGTACTTTACGATACAACATGTCAAAAAAACGGTCCTCTTTAAATTTTAATATTTCGTTCTCATTTGAATTAATAAACTTTAATAAAGGAGTCAGAATAAACAAAGTGTGTTAAAATTTTTAAATTTTTTTGTTTATTAATTTGTGGTTTCTTACTTTGTGCATGGTACCTTATTAAAAAGATTTAGCTGAAATAAGATCTCGATTTTTGTTTTTTTATCACGATATTTCAGCAGCATCCTATTATTATCCTATTTTTTTTTTTCAGATTCTCAATACTTCTCAATATTTAAAATTGTCCACATTTTTTTAAATTTAACAGACCCTGTTTTTTTTTACTATTTCCGATGTCCACGTAGCGAGTCACGAATACCCAGTTAATGAACCTCGTATAATTAAATTGAATAAAGTCCGGTTTTTCCAACTAGTGGAGCGAAATGGGAAAGAAAATGTGTTGTTTTATTTTTGCGCGTAAAACCAGCTACCACTTACATGTATCATGTTTAGACTACTCCTAACATGAAATGTACATTTACGACTTTTTTTGCAGCACAGGACTTTTAGAATTACAAAAAATTCAAAAATTGATGGTTCAGAAAAATTGCATTTTAAAAGTTTTAAATATTTGAAACTACTCAACTAGTTCGACGAAATCGACAAAATTTTTCATTTAAATTAAAGCGCTTCTGTTGGCGGTAAACTTGTTTAGGATTTTTATATTTGATTGTGAAATCAAAAGGTAATTGAAAATTTCCACAAAATTGTATCGATATTTTTTGAGTAAGTTAAAAAAAATAAAAGTTCAGCCCTGTGAAAAATCAATCCAACTAAACTGATTTCAATCAACAATCAGAGAAAAACAGTTCCAACTTCCAATACAAAAGGTTACCTAGGAAACAAAATCAAAATAACAGGAAATAAACGAAAATAACTCAAGTATAGCTTCGTGATCCTATAAACCCGTAATTATGTTTTTAATATCCACTGCAAAGAGGATTCCTTGAATTTTATTCGTGTTATTATTTTGTTTCATTTTTCAAACTCCGCTTTTTTCCACTTGTTTAGGTAGGTACTCGTAAGTTAAATCAAAAAACAAAGTTACAAAATACAGTTACTATTAAATAGGTGCATGCAGTATAGTTGGACCAGAGATATAACGAAACGACTTCTGTCATTTTATAAATTTTTGGATTATTGAAATATTGTTGAAGTCATAAAATATGACAGTTTAACAATTAGATCATTTCGTTATATCTCTTGGTCGACTATACCATACCTACCTTACTGACTGCAGTCGTCTTTAAACGATCACAAATTAATATGTAATTATAATTTGGTGATAACCAGTTAGGTACTTATGTACCTATATTTTCATTGATCATGATTTTAAAACTTATAATATTGTAGTTAGGTACTGTGATTTATAAGTTTGGTGGGTGGGTAGGTGAATATAAAAAAAACCTATGAAACTTTCAAAATTTTTAAAAATACATGATAAAATTCTATAATATTATGCACAAACCCTTTCTAAACTATTTATGTACCTATTGTTTTTATAAGTTACTTTTCTAAGCGCGCTATAAACCTAGACGAACAAATTTAGCTCCAAAATGAAATTAGATTTTTTTGGTCTGATATTTCAGATAATTTATACTTTTGATTACATACTCGTATTAAGTATTGTAACGAAGTCCGGAAATCCGGCCTTCGTTTTTGTCTTAGTGTCAGGGGTTGTGCCAGAGGTTCCCAGTTATTTACGTTTTTCATTGTCTTTTGTTATTTTTAAATTAATTAAATCAATCAAATCATGAAGCAAAGTCGAGTCCCGGTTAGTTTCCCAATATTTAAATTTATTATTAATATACCTACCTACTTGGTTTTTTATACATAAGCCGTAAAAATAAAATTTTTAAATCGTCGAATTCATACACCGAAGCTGAAGACTCCCATCGCCGGGGAGATAACGCTACGCGATAACGGCCGCAATCGCAGGTAAATTGATTAATCCAAGAGAAAAACAATGTTTATCGCTAGCGTGGCTTCGGTTATTTTACAAATTTAATAAAAATTTTTAGATTACGACCGCGGTAGGGATACGGGCATATAAGGCCGGAACGCGAAGAATCTCGCTCTCTGCTTTTCTTGGTTTCATCCGATTTACTACTGTCTGCAATTAAAGTGTTAAGCATTATTGTTTCCGCCCCGTCTGGGAATAGTGACCGGTGTTACTCTCTGCTCTTCTGAATTTCGTTCGACTTAGTACCGTCCACGAAGTTTTTCTTAAGAATTATTGTTTCCGCCCCGTTCCGGGAATAGTAACTAGTGCTATTATTTTGTGTACACTTACGCAACCGCCTTAAGAGAGCCGCGACCGTCAGCAAGAGTTTTGAACCCGCAGAATAATAAGGTAGGTGCGAATAAAATATCGAGTCGAATTTAATTGTGCCCGTTTGTCGAGATTTTATTTATTCCCGTCCCTCACCGAGATTAGCGACGTACCCGATAGATTAGGCTCATTAGGTGCCTGCAACCCTGTCGTAGCGTAGAGAATTATTTGGCCCTTACTAGGAGTGCACTAGGCGGTGTGTGTACCTACGGACGCGTGATACCTGACTTTCCATGCGGTGTATGGCCCGGCGAGTCAGGGGTTAACGCCGAAGTAGTTACGCGGCCATATAGGGATTCACCCCGAGGCGTAGGTGTCTTTCCATGCGGTGTTAAGCCCGGCCGGATGCCGCACCTCAGGAGTGTCTCCGTGCGAAACTGTGTATCTCTACAAAATTATCGTCTTCAGCAACTATTAGCAGGGTTACCCCGCATCACACCTCTCGTTACATTTTTATTCCCGCGCACGGCCGAAATACTCCGCCGTTCGTCGTATTGTTAATTTTTTTTTGCGAACAAGAACCGTTGCCCGTACATTTTATTTTATTTAATCCGTATTACATTATTTTACCGACCAGTCGGCTCGCTCAGATCAACCGCCGAACCTGCAATAAAATTAGTTTAATAAGGGACCCAAATAAAGTTTGTTTTCATTTATCTGTGAGTTTTATTTTGTGTGTGTACCGTTACCAATTACAACCGCCTTCTCGCCCATATCTTCGCTCCGTGAATTGCCCAGCGCTCGTGGCTCCGTGCCTAAAGACCACGTGGCCACGCACGATTTTATTTTATTGATTTTTGCGTCCAACCAACCGACCCCTGGGCTAATTCCGTCTCCAGTGAGCTACCTTAGGGACAAGGGCACCACAACGGTGTCAATTGTGTGAACAGGTTCGACAGGGAATTCAGCGAGAGATTCCCCGGGGGAGTAAACCCTTCCGAAAATCTGGCGCCCGAGACATCCGAAGGTGAGTACCGTCAAACCACGAAACCGGACCCTCAGAACGCGAACAATCGTCACAGTATTATTACTTCTGATTACAGATATTCATTGATTTTAATTGATTTTATATGAAGAAAAAACATTTGTAAAAAATTTAATAAACTTTTCTTTTATAAGAAAATGTATAAATGATTTAATGATGGCATTTCAATAGCACTAAATAATAATCGTGCTACTGTTAATTTCGAAGATATTCCTTGCCCTGAAAGTGAAGAAAAAAATAGCAATGCGACCGTAGTGCCACAGATGCCTTAGTTAGTGACCTTAATATTAGATTGCAATAACTGTTTTTAGCTTCTTACCCACCCAGCACCCCTATTTCGCTCCTTGATCCAGAAAAAATTGATGGAACTTAGGATACGTGGATGTAAATATTTAAAAAAGTTTTTTTTCGAAAAAAGAATATAATTAAAAATAATAATAATTATTAATATAAAATTTTTTTTGAATGTTATTAATTTTTGTTTCCTTGATTTTTATCTTATACCGAACGACATGAAAAAATCAATATGGCGGCCATAAGAAAAACAAAAGTAGGCTATGAAAACTCTGGAATTTAGTCGGCTTTGAAAATTTTTATAATGTGAAAGGGATAGCTTTTGACGACTAATGTAAGTCTACAAAAAATAATTAATTAGTTTCCAATAATAAAAAAGATATGGCTAAAAAAAGAAATTTTGATTGTTCAGGTTTTTCAGGATATTTCAGCAACGACTGGAAATATTCAAAGAAAAAATTCAGATTCTCATTAAGCATTAAATTGTGCAGCTTTTCTCTAATTTAACCGAGTCTGTATCTCTTGCCGTTTCCAAGATCCCCATGTAGTACTGCCACTTACAACTGGACACATTATTGTATAGGTTTAGGTAGGTCCTATAATAATAGGTAACATGCTAACATGCAATAATCAAAATATAGGTAAGTACTTTTAATGGCTTGAATTTTATTTTGATCAGAGCATAATAAAGTCTATTCTGTGATAACGTACGTTGATTGTTTAAATTTTTTGTTTTTATAATAATTTCATAACACGGAATAAGTACCTACCGCAGGCTGCTTGCTATATTGACATTTTTTGCCCTCTTAGACCAGCATGCCAGCTGGTTAGTTCTCCAGCAGACCAACAGTTTTGTGATACTATAGTAAAAGAATACACATACTTTACCTACCACCTAGAAATTGAAGAGTGAACTGGAAGACTGGAACTGACTGATTCTTTTGTTTGCTACTTACTCGTTTGTTCCTAAATTATGATTTCTGAACATAAATCCCTATCTGGTCGGCAGTAAAATAAACGCAAGTAAAACCGTTGCTGAATAAAATCTTATGTCTTCACACCCGTCTCATTTTATGGTACTTAACCACTGAATCATCTTGTTTTATAATATATTAGAATCTTTTTGTGAAATACACAATATGTAGTCCAGTCAGTAAAGTAAAAAATGTATCAAAATTTCATAAAAAATTGAAAAATCTTATTAGGTATATGAGATTTTTCTCCAATAGAATAAATATATAAATAAATATCGTATGGCTGTGGTAAAGCCCAAGTGTTGTTAGTGAATTAAATTGGGTAAATATTTACATCTACGTATCCTAAGTTCCATCAATTTTTTCGGGACCGAGGAGCGAAATAGGGGTGCTGGGTGGGTAAGAAAGTAAAAACCGCCATTGCAAACTAATATTAAGGTCACAACTATGGCCTCTTTGACACTACGGTCGCATTGCTATTTTTTTCTTCATTTCATTTTTCTTCAATAGTAGCACGATTATTATTTTGAATTTAATTTATTTCGCATTTTCATTCCAAAAAGCGTAACATCAGTCCCTATAATCTGGATACGATATGAGAAAGCTTATATCCGGCTTGACGTATTCATCATCTCTCTGGTCTGGTGCATGTTTATATGTGTTTATACGCCGGCTAACCAGGACCGGACTCCCTACTGCGATTTTTAGTGCCATTTTTTTGCTAATCATGAATCTGCAAAGCAAATGAATACCTTCCTAGTGTTACTATAGGTATAGATACGTCCTCTACCCCTATATAGGGTGCACCATAAATCCTTCTCTACAGGGTGCACCATGTATCCTTCTCTATATTGCTATCTCCTAACGCTAACAGATACAGGGTCGGTTAAACAAGTCCAAAGGAGCGCAATTTTGTGGCCATCTCGATTCCGTCGAGACATACAAGATATCTGTGACCGTTCCTGAAATATCCTGAAAAAACTGAAAAATCGAGGTTTCTTATTTTTTCCATATCTTTTTTATTATTGGAGATTAATGAATAATTTTTCGTGGGCTTACATAAGTCGGCAAGAGCTACCCATCTGACATTTAAAAAATTTTCAAAGTCGACTAGATCTCAGAATTTTCATAGTCTTCATAGAATTTTTTTTTATGTTTATTAATTTGTTGTTTCCATTATTTTTTTTATATCGAATGACATAAAAAAATAATATGGCGGCCATAAGAAAAACGAAAGTTGACTGTGAAAACTCTTGGATCTATAGTCGGCCTTGAACATTTTTATACTTGAACGACTTCTGTAAGCCTACAAAAAATTATTTAGTAATTTCCAATTATCAGAAAGATATGGCAAATAATATAAGAAACTCGATTTTTCAGTTTTTTTCAGGATATTTCAGGAGCAGTCACAGATATTTTGTATGTCTTGACGGATTCGAGATGGCCACAAAATTGCGCATCTTTTCTCTAATTTAACCGACGCTATATGCTATATCTCTTAGCGTTCAGGAGATAGCAATATAGAGAATAGGATATATGGTGCACTCTGTATTATAGGTGCCATAGTGAAACTGTAAGATACCCAGATGTAAATATTGACCGATTTTTTCATAATTAATTTATTAAAGGTCATTATTTATTTACCTTTTATTTATTAGTATTTTTGTTATTTTTTTTAATATTATTTTACTATTATGTATTTATAAAATGATAAATGATATAGGTAGGTACTTAGGTACGCGGTGTCTCTAGGCAAGTGCCAATCAGTTGTTATTTTTTTTTTAATAATAAAAAAAAATCATTAATTTAAGTAATTTTAAAATGAGGGATGACTTCACTTTAGTAATAATTAGCACATTATTTGTGTCTTACATTTATACACAAATTGTAGATTTTCATTATCAAAATATGTATGAAATATCTGTTAATGTCGCCATTCTGTAGAAATTCTCGATTAAGCAGTAAGTAGCTGGTAGTCTATTTTTGCCGTACACCGAAGCGACATAATAATTGCTGTTTGAAGTTCCGATGACGGTATTAGCAATGCTTTTCGGAAACAGTTTTGATGTTTTTCTAACTTAACTATCACAGATACCATTTTGAAAAATTGGAACAACAAAGTTTCATATTTTATAAACTATCACATTTTGCAAAAAAATTGACAATTTTGAATAGTGCCTTTTTGCACAGGACGATTTTTTGACGAGAATTAGGTATTTAGCCCATTCCTGGAAATTTCAGCCATGTACCTACTCTAAAGGCCCACAGGGCGACAACTTATTGCTAGATTGGCACTCTAACTATAGAATAGCCTGTAGGTATATGTAATTAATATAGAATGGATATCTTACTACCGGTTAACCGTTTTAGGTATAGTCCTCTCCTCTATCTATTTTCTAACTTAAAAAAAAATCGGCAGACTGCTGGTATAATAATCTTAAACGCGTATAAAACCCAATGAAAGGTTCCCGCAGTCGGATAGTCTGTAACACTGGATGCAATCTTTAGACCCCTGAACTGAAATTTTGAGAAGTGGAAGTAGAAAAGGGTAGAAGAATTCTACTTTCAGAAAAAGAGGAAAAAAAAAGAGAAATACAAGAGACACTAGTCGCTGGCCCGGGATGTTGTGAGGAACCTTCACAGAGTAATGGATCATAAATCAGATAATGCAAGTTTTTATTGACTGCAAAAAATAATAATTGGGATTGTAAGGGATAATAAGGGATTGCTTAAAATTCAAATATGTGTACAGTATATACCTAAGTAGGTATCTTAATATTACAAGACTCACTGTCTGGTATATTTATTTACACTTCAGAGAGGAATTTGAAACATTTTCTCAATAATTTTTTTACTTTTTGACGGTGGCCATCAGATGCGGTCGTCGGATTATTTTTTCCGGTTTGTTTGAGTTTGAATGAAGTACCTACTTCCTTAGTTTTTGTTTTTATTATTTAGAAAACAGGTTTCTGGAAGCTGTTTATGACTTTTTGTAGCGTAATGTGAGTAATGTGACATCACCCTGCTCCTGCATGTTGCATATCAATAAATCTTGATTTATAAGGCAGATTATGATAGGGCACTTATTCTGGTTCCTTTCATTTTAATGAATTGCTTTTGTTTTATTTTTATAATACAAAGTATTTGTTATTTAGTTAAAATTAGCAAACAGTTGAACTTGAACATAATTACTTCAAATATGTTTGTTAATTTGGCATTAGAAGTAGGTACATAATTTTGTGCTAATTTTAATTGAATAAAATAATTTTATCTATAAAATTTTTATTACCGATAGCTTTTTATTTTTTACTGATGAAGAGGATAACCAGTTAATCGTCGGTTAACCGGTTAGTAATATTTCATAAAACTAAAACACACATGCAGCCCGAAAATAAGTACCTATCGAGAAATAAAAAATCTTTGTAATTATTTACATCCGCGGCTCCTAAGTTTCATCAATTTTTTCGGGACCGAGGAGCGAAATAGGGGTGCTGGGTGGGTAAGAAGCTAAAAACAGCCAGGGCAAACTAATATCAAGGTCACCACTAAGGCCTCTTTGGCACTACGGTCGAATTTCTATTTTTTTTTTCACTTTCAGGGCAAGGAATATCTTCGAGAATAACGGTAGCACAATTTTTATTTTCAAATTTGCATTTATTTTGCATTTATACTCCAAAAATACGCGACATCGCTCGCTATTATATTCCGACTACGTTTGCATGCCGTGTATGTTGCGTCTGTTACCAGACCGGCTCTGGTGTTGTTTACGAGTTTCCGCCGTCCTCTCGACACTCTGACCTTGCATGTTTATTATGATATTCGCTGTTCTAAACAGGCCCGCACTCTGGAAGACCTTCTTTTGATGCCCTTTTGTTCGCTTATCTTTCATTTGCAAAGCAAATTAATACCTTCCTGGTGTTACTATAGGTATGTCCTCCACCCCTATATAGGTGCCATAGTGAAACTGTAGGAGCCGCGGATGTAAATAATGACCAAAATCTTTATCTTTATATAGTTTAAGGGCTAGTTGCACAAAAGTTAATTAAAGATTTGTCAGATAATTACTGATTTTAAATTGCCAATTTTGAAAGTATGGGTGAATATTTTGAATGATCTTTTATTGTTATTTACCCGTGATTTAACTCTTCTAAAGGGGAGTAGAATTTATTTCCTGACCTGACCAACATTTTGATAATACAGGGCATTTTAAAATCAGTAATTATCTGGCAGATCTTTAACGTTTGTGCAACCGGACCTAAGATTATTAGACTTATGAAAGTAAATAGAACTTACACTTACGTTTAACAGTAGTAATAACCCAAGGACATTGATAATTTAGGCGTCGGTCTGTTGCCAAGCAACAAGCTTGAGAAAGTTGTTATAAAATTTTTGAGCATTTATCAAAGTTCGAGGGTTATCGGATACAAATTTGTTTGCTAATTATATTATGAAAAAATCAGAGCAAAAACAATTATTTATTTAAAGGTGCAATTAACTTTTGTGGCCATAAGAAAAACAAAAGTTGACTTCGAAAACCCCAAGATCTAGTCGGCTTTGGAAATTTTTGAAACGTCAAATGAGTAGCTCATTATTTGAGTAGCTCATCATACAAAAAATAATAAATCTTTTTTCAATAATAAAGAAGATATGGCTAAAATAATAAATCTGCATGCTTCAAGTTTGATCAGGATATTTCAGGAAATTCTGGGATTATTGAGAAAAAAAATTGCCAAATACTCGTCTCAAAACAGCGCAACTTTTTTATAATTATTTAACCGACTGCATGAAAAAACTGAAAAAACCGAAAAAAACCGCATGAAACGGTAAGAGATATGACTCTTACCGTTTCATTCAGTTTTTTTACCTCAGCCTGTATCATAAAATTAAACAACGACCGACTTTTCTGAAAGGTCGTATTGTATTTATGGCTTATACAATTTATGGTAGTTATCTTATTAACCTATTAAATAAAAATTTAATATTTAACTATTAAAAAAGTTAAAAACGCTACATTTGAATTTTTATCGAAAAGTCCTATCGAAATTGTATAAGTAGGTACCTATATATATGTCTTTTTTGCAGTACAATTTACAATGGCATACCGATAATGTAATAAAAATAGTTTACCTTTTTGTACGAGACAAAAGATGTCATGTGACCCGGACTCTGGGTGCAACTTTTTTTAAGTAAAAGCTTAATGAACGGAAATAAAATGAAATTAATGAATGTAATATACCTTTAATACTATTCAAACATTAATAGTTTCTACAATGGTTTTTTTTTAGTAGTAAGTAAGTATCCATTAGCGTAAGGATGATAATAATTGCGCTAGGACGAACCAGCCTGTACAAAGAGACAATTCGTCTATCCGGATCCGGGGACACTTAGATGTTCTGTACTGTATACTGTATATCCACAGAATAGACATATTCTGTGCTAATACTGCTTATCCGAGGCCCTGAGAAGTGGCAACAAAGCAGGGTTTCCGGTAATCGGATGGGTATATACTTTTAGTGCAGTGGGCTATGTATTGACATCAGAACGTTCAGGGATTCTAAAATTCTTAAGGATATAACCAGATTTGTATGTTGTGAAATGTTTACCCCTCGCAGGTTGCTTCGATTAATATGATGTTTCTCTTCACTTTCAGTTATAATACACACCATCAAGTCTATTATTAAGGGCGGGACTCCGGTTACCTGTGCAACGTACCGGGCTTCGTGAAATAAGCTTAATGTGTACATATATATATATTATATAAATATATATATAATACTAAATGCAATTAGCACGCAAAACACGCTTTAGAAAATACTCAAAGAAAGTTTAGGACTCATTTACTCCATTTCTATAGTATTGCACTTGAACCCGTTTGCTTCTTACCCCTTCATATAATGAATACCTATGGCGATACACATAATTATTAATTATAGTGGTATTTATTATTTTTTTTCCGCACTAAAACTCACCGGTAAGCCAGGTCTTTGGTCAGGGTAGGTTTTTTTTTTAATTTTTTTTTTTTCACCTGACCAAAGACCTGACTTACCGATGACGCTAAAGTGCAACATAGCCATAGGTGCCATAGCCATACTACTGCCTACTCGACTTCAATTATTAATAATAAATTGATTAGGTATACCTATCCGATCTACTAAAAGCACCACTAAATAAATCTGGCAACACTGCTATATATATGGGCAAGGCCGCACATGTATTTCTTGTCTGTCCAGTTATCTCTTATAATCCCCTAGTTTCTCGTTTGTCGCCCAATTGACCCCTGGGATTAGTGAATAACAAAATCCTTCGCCCAATTCGGTACCGCCCGCTGGTGCGAACCTGACGTAGGTTTCCGGAGTAACCGTCTGGATGGCGTCTCTCCAAAAAATAACAGATAAATAATAAACCGTAATTAGTGGTACAATATAAATGAAAATAGATAAGTAGTACTTATTTGGTGTTGTAAAAATAAATAGTCAAATGTTATTAAATTAGTTGAAAATAAGATCTGAGTTTTACCAATCGATAAACGAACCCGAAGAACAATTAAGTAAAAATTGTTACAATATCTTATGTAGATAAGTATTGCTTTGAAGCTATTAACGCTTTTTTTCATCACTTCAGTTCATAAAGGTGACATATTGCTCAATATACACTTCTTTAGATTTTTGAGGTAGGTACCTAACAGATTTTGTGCAGCCATATTTGATTGAATAATAATTTCTTCTAGTGCGGAAGATACCTATTTCATTCATTGAATCACAAAACACAGAATAATAATTGTACATAGGTCTGTCGATCAGCGAATAAACTATGATGTTTTTCTAGTAGGTGCATTGGGTCAACCAGCTTTAGGGAGCGGAAGGTGTCGGGCTATGTAGCTCAGCGTCGAAATAGGTACATCAGCCACTCGCGCTAGTTAAGAGTTGCCTTTTGGAAATTTGCTTTTTAAAAATAAAAAACAATTGTTGGAGCTTAACAAATTTATTATTTTGATGTAGATTATATCGAAGTGGAAGCTAGATGCAGAGTGACAATACGTTACAGTTACCAGGACTGCCTGGGGCATTCTTAAAACAATAGCTTATTCAAATATAATATTACATATCTAAATATAAACCTTATTCTATACTGCTTGACAGAATTAATAATATAACTCCTCCTTCCTTAAGAAAAAACTACCATGGAAGGATTGGAAGGGTTGTTTTCGTCCTTCGGGGTTGACTTTTCAGGGTTAATCTCTATTTTCTGTTCTTCTTTGGAGACGACTTCGTATCTTGCTTTTGGTTCTTCTAGACTTTTCTTGATGGAGATGCAATTCATTTTTCCTCGTCGGTTTCTTTTTCTTAATTTATAGATAATAAATGCTATTACCGATATTATCAAGGGAACCAACACAAAACTAGGTATGTTCCAAATTAGTGGATGAATGTCAGAATTAATTAATTTTAACGATGAAATTGATTTCGCTTCAGATTGAAGTTCTTTTATGCTTTTTAAATCGATTGTTTTCAATTTAATTGGCTCAATATTAGCCATTTTTACTTGAACTGATTGTTTTAATTTAGGTAGTATTAAAGGGTTTCCGATTGTCATTTCTTCTTTGTTGGTAAATGTCAGGTTTCTTGTCCGAATGCTGCATGATTTCGGAATTTTCACTAATGTATTTTCTTCGACTTCTACGACCGATTTCTTCTCACAGTCTGTTTGGACTTTGACTGTTTCATTTCCTGGTAATATTATTATATATCTGTCATTGATCTCTTCGATTATTGGATGTACTACATGGGCTAAATTGGTCTTGCATGATGGATTTTCTGCTTTTATCAAAGGTATTATGCAGGTCTCGACCACTATTTCTTCATGTTTTTGGCAGAAGAAGATTTTGTTCAGTTGTGGACAAGGTATTTCTTCAAATTGATGAAAGCTCGTACCGAGTACTAGGTAGGGCTTTTCGGGGATTATAATGGTGTCGTGGTAGGGTAATCCAATGAGGTGGAATATTTGGAAGGAATCATTTACCAGAATAGGTATATGTATTATGAACAATATTTTGTTATTCTGGATATTGATTTGGATACCTGCGTATTGATAGTAATGATGGAAAATCAGCAATTTTTCCGTTTCCATACAAGGATTCTAAATATGACTTAATCTTCAATAATTGACCTATACTTATTACAGAATTATGAAGAGTTCCAAGATGTGCAAACATAATGGCATTTTCTAGATTGTTTAGAAAATCTATCGTAAGTTGACAATTGTTATTTAGGTGTTGTAATGCATTTGTTAATGAAAGATAAAAGTAAATACTTTTGAAATCTTTGTTTACATCGATTGACAGCTCTTCGAATTTTTCTTTTAAGATTAGTTGATTTTCTACTAATTTATTTATTGTGTCATTATAGTTATCAATCAGGTGTTCGTTTAAAGAAGTCTGGAGTTGAAGCTCTTGATTCAACGTATTTTGATCATCTTGTAATTTTTTGATTAAGTCATTATATCTTTCCTCATCATCGTGATCCAATGTTCCAAAGAGCCATTTGCTAATTGAACCTATTCCATTGATTAGACCACGTTTTTGCCTTTTTAACGGTAACAAGTTGATTAATTTATTCCTTGCGTAGTCTAAGGAAAATTTTGTTTCATTCATTGAGTTTTTGAGATACGTGGTGAATTCCATCGAGTAGCTTTTTTGACTATTGAATAACATTTCATTATTGCTAAACTTATTTTCTAAATTATTATATATGGATTCTAGGTTTTCTAACTGAACCTCTAATAACGAAATATCTACGAAATGAATAAATGTATGCTTAGATTCTATTATTCTACTTTTTCCTAATTCTAATGGAAGAAGCGGTGACTTCAATTCCTGGATTTCTATGTCACTACTAATTACGATTCGAAGTGATACCAGAAGTGCTAGGATTTTCTGGATCATTGTTATCGTTTCCTTTGTCCTGCAAAGAATTTTTCAGATTAGTAGGGTGTTTAAAGGGCTTCCTAATTTTTGATTTATGTACAATTTGATCTTTAAGTATTACGACCTTGTTTCCTAAGTCCGTTTTGACTTTGGATTTCACGTGCCTTTGTTTGGCTTTGTTTCTATCGGCTTCTCGATTTTTTATAAAAATAGTTTGATCGGTGTCAAAACTTGCGGGATCTTCTCGAGTTTCGTTACGTTTGGTAATGATTTTTTCTTTTACCGTGTTGGATTGGTTTTCGATATTTTGGTACAGGTCTTTTAGTCGCGATTTTCTGTCGTTAACGTAATTTGTTATAAGATTTTCTTCTGTTAAATCAAAAGGATCTAAAGCTTTTGTATCCCCTAGAATAATATCATATGGTCTAAATTTCGTGGTACTGTGTACTGAGGAATTATAACCTATTATTGCAAGCTGTACTAACTGCTTGATAGGGGTGTTGGAATGTTGCAGTTTTAATATCCGTATATTTTCTAAGAGAGAGGAGTGAAAACGTTCAACAGGGCTGTTACTGTTGGAATTTCTGGGCGTCGTGTAATGAAGCTGAATTTTATGTAGTTTACAAAAATCAGTCATTAATTGTGATTTGAATTCTGTACCGTTGTCACAGGTTATTGATTGGGGTACACCAAAATGGCTTATAAATAGACATAAGTTATCTACTACTGTAATTGCATTGAGACTTGGTGTTATCAAGTAAGCTTGACCGTATTTGGAAAATACGTCAATTATCGTTAAGAATTTTTGTCCTAAAATTTGGAAAATGTCTATGTGAATTTTTTCTAGAGGCTTTGATGGTGTGATGGTTAAGCAGTATTTTATTTTTGGGGGGTGTCTGTCGTATTTTGCTTGTTGGCATGTTTCGCACGAGTTTATAAATTCGGTAATGCAAGTTTTCATGTTGGGCCAATAATATTTATTTTTCAAAGCTTCTAAGGATTCATTGATTCCTCGATGACAAGTTTTTGTCTCGTGGTGATGGAGTATTATGTTTTTTTGTTCGTCTGGGTCTTCTACGTCAGATACTAATTTATTAGATATGACGAGCTCATACGAATGATTTTTGAAGGTCTGTTGCAATGTTGTTGTCATTAGTGGCATTAAATTAATGTCAGATTCTTTGATATGAATACAGTGCAACTTTTTCGGTTCAACGAAGTTTTTGAAAAAATCAATAATTTGTTTTCTACAATCATCGGGATTTTCCGTCAGATTAATTATTATTCGACGTTTTGATTCGAATGGATTAGAAGTTGTAATGTGAAATTTTTTGAAATTTCCTTGTCTAATGATAATTTGATTTGAGTAGTAATTCGTCACGTTTTCTGTAAACGGAATTTCGAGAATAGGATTTTCTTGGCTACTGTGAACTGTTTCACCGTCGTCGTTACTTTGACCAAGAATTTCATCTGCTATTCGTCTGTCGTCTGTTGTCATACTAACGTTCTCTATGTAATCTTCGATTTCACGATCGATATCTCCGGGATTACCTGTTACGGAGTCATTGTCAATCATATTAATTTCAATTCGCGATAAGCAATCACTATTTTTATTTAAGGAACCTTTTTTATAATGAATTTCATATTCGTATTCTTCTAATTTTAGCCTCCAACGGACTAGTTTTGAATTTGGATCTTTCATATTGAACAGGTATTCTAATGGTTTGTGGTCTGTATAAATCATAAATTTCCTTCCGAAGAGATATGGTCGGAAGTGTTTTACTGCCCAAATTATGGCGAGTAATTCTTTTTCTGCTGCGCAGTAATTAATTTCACTATCGCTTAGGGTTCTAGAGGCATAGGCAATTGGTAAATCACTGCCTATTTTCCCTTGACTGAGAATTGCCCCGATCGCAATATTTGAGGCATCAGTAGTCAAGATAAATGTCTTGGAAAAGTCAGGGTACTGAAGTAGAGGTTCATTTGAAAGAATATTTTTGCATAATTCAAAGGTCTCTATGAATTCTGTGGTATGTTCGATTTTCTCTCCCTTCTTCAAGCATTTAGTAAATACTTTAGTTAATTTGGCCAGGTCTTTAATGTATCGTCGGTAATAAGATAGAAGTCCTACAAAAGATTTGATTTCTTTTGGAGTCTTGGGTATTGGAAACTTTTTTATGACTTCGATTTTTTTCGGATTTGGTTTTATACCGGCTGGTGTTATAACATGTCCTAAAAATTCGACCTCTTTTCGCATAAATTCGGATTTGTCTAATTGAATTTTCAATCTTGCCTCTCTGAGTTTTTGAAATACTAATTTTAGGTTGGCGATGTGTTCTTCGAGACTAGAACTGAATATGATGATGTCATCTACGTAAACTAGACAAACTTTTCCTTGTAAACTACTTAAGATGTTGTCCATTATTCTTTGAAATGTCGCTGGTGAATTCTTTAGGCCAAAGGGCATTCGTAAATATTCATAATGTCCATTTTCGACATTAAATGCTGTTTTCTCGATCGAATTTGGGTGCATCTCAATTTGATGAAAGGCAGACGCAACATCAAGAGTACTAAAGTAATTACAGCGACCTAATTTATCTAAAATGTCATTAATATTGGGGAGTGGATACCTATCGTCAATTGTTTTTTCATTTACCTTACGGTAATCAACTACGATTCTCCACTTTTGTTTACCGCTTGCGTCGATCTTTTTTGGAACTATCCAAATCGGACTACTCCAGGGGCTTTGACTTGGTCGAATTATTCCGTCATTTAACATTTTTGAAATCTGTTTTTGAACTTCCTCTTTATGAACGAAAGGGTACCTGTAAGATTTAACATGAACTGGAATTTCGTCCGTAGTTCTGATTTCATGCTTGACCTGGTTAGTAAAAGTCAGTTGATCGTTTTCTTTATGAAAAATGTCACTATATTGATTACATAATTTCGAGATTGCTTCCTTTTCTTCTATATTTAAATGATCGGTTCTAATTAAATTTCCGATGTTTTCTTTTTTCGAATCGATGGGATTATCGGTTCCTAGAAAATCATTTATGTGGAAAAGCTCAAATCTGTCATGTAATTGTTCAGAAAATGAGGTGACATGAAATGGTTCATTTAAAGTTACTGTAATTCTATCTTTAGTCTTATTAATAAATTCTGCTTTTGCATAACCGCATTTAGAATAAGAAAGTGTTTCAGGAACATATAAACCATTTATTCTCATCTCGGGAATTATTACATCACCTTCGTAACATGATACGGGGACTTTGATAGCGGCTAGTTCATTTGAGTTTACAGAAATTGTAAAATTTTTCCTATTTAATTTATATTTGATCGGAATTTGCGTTTTCTCATTGAGTAAAATATTATTTGTGAAATCAATTGAAAATCCTAAATTTCGAATGTCACTTAGACCTATTAGTCCATCGAAATGATTATGCCAATGGAATAAAATGAAATTTAATTTTCTATTTGATTTTAGTTCTAGAAATGCTGGTATTTCTGCTCTAAATCTTGAATCTTTTTCTCCCGCAGCTGTTTTTATTCGGGTAGATTCATGATAGATTGTCTCTGGAAAATATTTTTCCGCAATTTGTGGATTTAAAATTGAATTCATGCTTCCGGTGTCAATTAAAAGTTTTAAAGGAGGATTTTTGATCTGGATGTAGGGTAGATCAGTGGGGTCGCAATTAGAGAAGATTTCGTTGGTTAAGTTGGACAATCTCTGGGACTCGCGATATGAAAATTTTCATTTAATTCCTCACTATCAGGATTTTGACTGATTTTATTGGATGAATCGGAAAATTGGTCTCTAACTAAGACGTCATCAGTTTCATGGGGATTATAAAACTGGTTCATTTCCTCAAAATTTGCATAGTAATCGTTGGAATAATTTTGCAAATATTTTTCTGTTTCCGGATTATCATAGAAATATGATGGCAAAGACATATTTTCATTTAAAGATTGATGCAAATCTTCAGATGGGGTTAAATTTCCTTCTGAATTTTCTGAGGTTTGGACTTGGTGCAATTCTCTGAAATTGCGATTCGGATTATTGAAGGTATTGGTGGTCGATACAGACATTGGTTGTGGATTATATCCTTGTCTGTTTTGCATAGTATATCTGGAAGTAGTGGACATTGGTTCGGGGTTGGTAGCAGGAATTTTACCGGTTGGAGCAAAGACATTTTTTGGGGGACCAAACACTTGTCTGTTGGTTGGTAAATTTCTAGGGGCTTGATACCTAGGTTGAATTGGGATTGGTTGACTTGGAAATTTATTGAATTGATTTGGAACCATTTGGTATCGATTTTTAATATTGTTAAAATTTGGGTAACGTTGATTATTTAGCTGATTAAGATTGGGATAGTACATACTATTATTTTGTTTAGGAGGATTTGGCTTGTAATTATTATTATTTGCTGTATTATTGCCGTGTTTATTTTGTAAATAAAAGAAATTATTTTCTTCGACGATATACGAAATAGCTGTTTCAATAGAATCTGGATTTTTTAATCTTATTATTTGTTGGAGATTACCAGAAAGGTTTCTAAGTAATGTTCTAAGAGCTAACTCGTCATATTGTCTAAGATGGATAATTTTCGTAGCCTGATTCATTTCTACAGGGCTAACATTATTAATTCTTTGAACTAAATGGCTTCTTAGAATTTGGAGTCTCCTGGCAAATTCCACTGGAGATTCACCTTTTTGAGGATGGGCCATTAAAAGATCTTGTTCTAAACACTCCAAGCTTCTTTTGTCACCAAAACATTGATCGAGAGCATTTTTAATTGATTGCCAAGAATTTAATTCTACTCTACTACCTACTAATATGTTTGCTCTTCCTGTCAACTTTGACTTTATAACTAAAATTAAATATCTCTTAAAATTATTATCAACTATGTGATTATACGCTGAAATTATAAAATCACAACTCGCAATGAATTTATTTAATAAATCTAGATTTCCATCAAACTGTGGTATTAAATCAACATATAATTTAAGCATTCCCATATTAACTTCATTTCTGTTAATAACTTCTGGGACTTGTGGTGGTACTACTGGGTCAGTCATAATTTTTTTTTTATATCAAAACTAACAATACTCAGACAAAATAAATTCAATAATTATTATTGTTAAAATTATAAATCTATATACCTATTTTAGAATTTTTCCCAATCCAGGAAAAGGATTCAAAGAAATAAAAAAGGAATGTAACTCGGTACTCACTACTTAGTTTTGGTACTTTGGTACGTATCCTTAGTGACGCTGCAGGGCTGCTTCCGGGGTAGAGATCGATGTCAAAGATTCACAATCACGTTCTGTCTTTTGCAAAATCGGACTCGTTGCCGTGGCTTTCACAAAACGAACTACACCGACACTACTTGTATTCGATTAGTGCCTAAACGATTGAAATCGAATTCCGAACACCGCACAAAAATTGATATCCCGTCAATTTTATTTTGGAGATGTCGAAAGGGCACTATCCTAACGACTGCGCCAGTTAAGAGTTGCCTTTTGGAAATTTGCTTTTTAAAAATAAAAAACAATTGTTGGAGCTTAACAAATTTATTATTTTGATGTAGATTATATCGAAGTGGAAGCTAGATGCAGAGTGACAATACGTTACAGTTACCAGGACTGCCTGGGGCATTCTTAAAACAATAGCTTATTCAAATATAATATTACATATCTAAATATAAACCTTATTCTACACTGCTTGACAGAATTAATAATATAACTCGCTCGGGACGCTGGCTCACTAGTAGAACTTGTACGTAATCGTTGACTGGCCGACATGCAGTGACGCGTCAGATTATGTCAACAGTGTAATAATGAACCGCTACGGCTTTTTATTTCACCCGTTTTTCGTTTATGCACGCTTCATGATAATCATACATTTTATGAACTAAGAAACGTCTAAAAAAGTGCATTTTATGAATCACTAGTAGATATATATTATATTCGTTTGAAATTACAAATTGCAGTCTTAAGCCTTGTCCACACCGAAAGCAACACATAGGAACATTCTGTTTATGTTGCTTGTTCCTGGAACTTGTTTCTGAATGTTGCCAAAAGTTTATTTAAGTTCCTCATTGTTTATGGTTGCAGCAACAAAAGTTCCTATAAGTTGCTTGTTTCCATATTTAGCGGCAAAGATCAAAGAAAATATAGAAACATTGGTAAACATTTTTTTGTTTCTCAACGGTATTTTTATCAGTGTGGACACGTTGTTGCTTGTTCCCAAAGCTCGAAACTTGCGTCGTGAAGCCGTCGGGTAGTTGCCGAAAACATCAGCTAATACCTTGACTTCGTTCAGTATATTATAATAATAAAAAAACATTAATTAATAATAAAAATAATGCCGTTTAAATGGACGACAGAAAATATAATGTGACGTATGACCCCATGTGTCTTTCTGTCTAAAAGACTTCGCCTAGTCCAACATTTACGGACTCGTTTTTTGTGTTTTTGTAAAATAATTACAATTGCAGCTGCTGCTGCCTGTAAATCTTCTTCGTCGTACCACATTGTTTAGAAACATACACTGCACTGGTGTAGACACAACGTTTCCTGTTGCGGCAACACAACGAAACATTCACAAAACTGAATTACCTTGGTGTGGACAGAATGTTTACGGAACTTTTGCTGTTGTTTCTGTTTCCATAAACAGGTTGCGGCAACCAGCAACAAAATGTTCCTCTGTGTTTCTTTGGTGTGGACAAAGCTTTACGATTAACATCTTGTTTAGTTTATTAAATTACATATGATTGGTTTCGTCGATCATGGGGAAAAGAACGATCTGTAAAAATTAAAAAAAAAAAATCTGTACCAAATTTTCTCTTCGTCGCTAAGATTATTCTAGATAATAGTATATTATGCAACGAGCTTATAATGAAGGCTATTAATACGCGAGTATGATGGTTAAGATACGAGCCGTAGGCGAGTGTCTTAACCATCATAAGAGCGTATTAATAGCCATTATCTGCGAGTTCCATACACTATTTTTTCTACGACCCTTTTTTATTTCATAGAGAAGATTGAAAAATTATATATTTTAACAATGACCCGTGTACAATTGCGGATCATTGAGGTTAAGATAGGTTGCTATTTGCTTACGCATATTAGGTACCAAATTTTCTCTTCGTCGCTAAGATTATTCTGCTGAGACATGTTTTAGTATCAAGTTTAAGGGCACTACTCACTACTGCGTAATTTTTATTATGCGAAATTCGAATTCCGAATTTTACGCTTTGATTTTCCAAGTAATAATAATTTTAATAACATTGACAGCCATTAATTACGATATTGTTTACCTGCGCACGCGACGGTCGCAGCGTTGCCGCTTTGAATACTATCACGGAGCGCTACGAATGATATAATACTTTATCTTCCTATCTTTTAGACGATATACCTACGTATCAAATTAATTAAAGTAACATAAAATCTTGATAAATTTTCTTTGAATGTTACTTATGTTCTAAATTAAATAAACGTTCAGAATTTTTTTTCAGAAATACAGAACTTATATCACAAGGCAATTTTTGTCGTGAGTATGACAACTCTGTGACTTCGGTTGGTTTGCCGACCCGATTGTGAGCGAAAAGGACCCTATTCGATTGCAAATGCTCCTCTGCCATTGAATAGCTTGACCAGTGCTTTAATGAAAATTTGTATCTTAATGAGACCCATTAAAGCACTGGTGATTCATACTTAATATGCAGATTAAAGGTTGGGAGTAGAAAAAACATATTTTGCATCGAACCCATATTGAAATAATTATATTCACTTCGATTCAACGTGCTAAATATGCGTTACACGGACGCTTATCTTCAGATGATAACGCTAATGTGTCGTAAATTACCAATAACCGCTGCGGTAGTGGCGCTACTTGGCTCGCTGCACAATCCCTATTTGCTATAAAATTATTACGAGAGATATCTGATCCACCATCTGATGGGTCACAATCAGACCCCAGCTGAATTGTGAGTGAAGTTATCCACACTGTCAATCCAGCTACATGTTGCACAGAAATCATATCTCTTTGGAAGACCGATAGATTTAGATAGATAGGCTCATCTAATTCACAATGTGAGTGGGTCATTGTGACATCTCCACTGCGATCAAAGATTTATTGTGGCTCACATCTAGTCGTGCTCGTCATATATTTACCCCTCTTTGAGCCTTTTTGCGGAAGCTGACTATCTTGACTATTGGTGTTGTGATTGAAGTTATATTAAATGTATGAGGCTTAACTGTGAACTAACAATGCAGAACTCTGAATTATAGTTTTAATCTTTTTGAAATTACATTGATTCTGACTTTTTTATTCATTGGAAACAACTGAAAATATAAACCCGTTAGTAAAATAAGTTCTCCTCCACTGATTTAAAAATAATTATGAACTGGAAAAGACATTTCAATTTCTTGCTGATGGTGTATCCAAGATATAGTCAGCAAGATATCCAGGAGGATTAATCTTACGTTGAAAGCGTCTTAGGCAGCTGTCGCTCGGTAGGTTGAATTAGACTACGTTGTTGGTAAAATTGTTCATTTTCTTCTAATAGTTCATTGGTAGGTTCAGCAGGTACCATTTCAGCAGGTATCATTTCATTCTGTGCATAAAGGCTATTTTTGATGAAGGTTCGGTCTGGAAGCACTGGAATTGATTGTTGGTTTTCGGTGATTTCATTTCCAATGTCTTCTTCGTCAATTCGCTCTGTAGGTATCAGTGGCAAACGACGCTTTGTTATTCCCTATATTAGTGCTTCTTAATTGATCCATACGACATTAATAAAATATATCCGTCATCTAGCTGTATCAAATAATGAAGATATTCATACTTCTTCATAACTGTACCTAAACGCCAGGCAGGTTTGTTATTCGAGTAATATCGAGATAGTACTACGGTTTCAATCTTGAATGATCTGTTATCAGGAACTAGTGGTAGATAATTAGTTTGTTCGTCATATCGCTTTATAGCATCTTATCTTATCACTGTAGGTCTCTTCAAATACAATTCAGCAAGGGTTCTCCCCTCAGCATGTGGAATATATTTATACCAGTTCATAATTTTTTGAAGTTTTTGATTGAGAGTTAGAGGTTCATTTTCAAAGGCCTTTAAGCGATTTTTAACAGTACGCACACACCTTTCAGCAAGACCTTTAATCGGTTTCCGGATCACCTGGTGCTAAGAGTTTGTGGAATATACCATTGAAGTAGCACCATTTCTTGAAACAATTCGCTAGTGAATATTGTCGCATTGTCGAAGACTAGAACCTTTGAAAGTCCATGGGTAGCAAAAATTCTTTTCCTACAATTCGAGGTTTTTTGAAGTGCGGAGGCAACATTTGAAACTCCTACCTCTACTAATTTTTATTTTAGCATCGACTAAAATCAAAATATATGCTTATCTTCGTAAGGTTCTGCATAGTCGATGTGGACGCGATCCCAGTTTTCTTCTGGCTCCTCCCATGGGTGCATTGGTGCTTTTAGTGAACTAGACTTAGTGTTAGCACAGGTTTCACAAGAGTTGGCAACATTTTCAATTGTACGATCCATGCCAATCCATGTACAGTAGGGACGAGCAAACTATTTCATTTAAGTAATGCCAATGTGCACACTATGAAGTTCTTTTAGGATAATTTCTTGAAGTGATCTAGGAATTACAACTTACAACTCTTTTAACTTTGAGTATTGCACCACCATCAATAGTATACTCTTTGTGACTAGAATTGTCACTGAGAAGACTACTTCTTATTTTTATGTATTTCATTTGTATCTGTTTCTCTCGCTATTGTTTCAATGTTTCTCTCGCTATTGTTTCAACATTTAGTACTTCAGATTAAATTTTAATTATTGCATCGGAACCGATATTTATTTATTTACTGCCCCACGGGGAAAGAGCCTCAATTAATGGACAGGCACTATTCACATAAAAGCATTAGAAATATTAATAAATATTGCTAACAACAAATGAGGCAAAGTAAACATAGTAAAACACTTATTATTATATGTAATTTTCTACATAAGATACCTATAAATAAAGGAAAGGAAACTAAATTAAAAATTCAGGTGCACAAGTTCCTTCGGTTCCTTTTGACGTATGAGGGTGTAACGTACATTTGTACGTACTATTTAAATGTGAACCGTAGGCAACCCGTCGCACGCGTATGGTAAGTGTATGGTGGCGATAGTTCGTGTCGTTCGACGCGACGCGAGTTATGCACCTCTTAATCCATATCATTTGTAATTAGGTAAGACATAAACAAACTAAGACAAAGACCTAGTGTCTCTAGAAATTAGTAAATATTTATCATATAAGAATTAACGTAGAATGTAAGTACTTAATACCATTATTAAAGTATATATTTTAAGACCCAAAAAGGCGTGTTGATAACAGATACATGCACGTGGTCACGTACACAAAACGGAAAGGGCATTGCCTTTCCAGAAGCTATATAAGCTATGACAACGCATTTCAAGCTCAGATTAGATTTAGCCTTCCTGGCCTAATGTATTAAATTGTAAACCGTTTGTTATGAATTTATTATATTAGTCTTTTCTCAATAAATAATTTTTTAAAAAGCCTTTCGTTGAATTGCAAACCAAAATTGGCGCAGTCGTAGTAGGATTCAGCCCTTTGCACAATAATTTGCACAGAATCTTGCATCTGAGCAAGGAAAGTACAAAAGTGTAGAGTCAGTGTTAACTGAGTAGTGCTGTCTTCAAAGAACCTGGTCGACAATTCAACTTCAGAGGCATCATCTGCAAGACCTGAGCCTGGCAACTCAAGCATCGAGTCTCAGAGGCAACAAAGTCAGCAGATCCAGACGACTCCAACAGTTCGAGAACAGAGAAACTGCAAGGATCCATAGAGGCTCCTCATCAACTCGACGTTCGAACCTTGGGACATCTCGTCTACTGAAGGAAGCTTGCCTGTACAGTAAGTCCTTTCCTTCACCTTTCCTAGATCATAAGATTATAAAAAGAATATAAATATCAAATTTATTAAATGAAACTAATTTGAACATTTTTCAAAGAAAATTTTAATTAAAATAAAATTTAGTTTTGAGATAAAAAACTCAAAATATTAGTAAAATTCCTAATTGAATTTATTAAATAAAAAATTAAAATATAACCATTATTACTTAATTAATTATTAATATTACCTATAAGTTTATCTTGGATATTTTCTAAAAATAAAACGTATTATTATATGCTAGGTTTTACTAACTGCATTTCTTAGAGATATATTTTTAGCAAATTTTATTATATTTAGATATACAGGGTGTCTCTGAAAGGTGCGGAAAAAAAGCTACCACAAATTCCTGAGGCCTAAATAAGCCGATCTAACCCAATTTATCTCCGTCCAAAAGTGGATGATTTCGGAGATACAGGGTGTCAAAAGTTCAATTTGGTTTCCGTTTTTCTTAAATAACTTTTTTAATAATTGGTATATTTTCACAATATTCGGCTGAAGGGGCTTTTGTGGGGTGAAAAATTAAAAACTGCAATCATTTTTATTGTAAAATTTAGAGGGCGCCACCTGCGGTACCTTGAACACATTCAAAACGAACTATCTTTTTTGGGCCACTCTGTATTTAACTTTTAAATTAAAATTCTTATTCTCCAACGTCTTTTCCCAAAAAAAGGCATACGTGGTAAGAGTTGATTTGAGCAGCCGTTTCTGAGATATCTGGATTTAAGAAAATCACTACGTGCATGGCCAGGCCTAAGTAAGTATGTAGTTATTAGTAATTATTGTAATAATTGAACACAATTTGAAGCGAAGGCATTGAATTAAAATTATTTTATTTAAAGTGCCAAACCAGGTTTCAGGTGTGAGCTACCTCTCACATATGCATGTGGTGCGCGTACTGTTGAAGTTCACTCTTTTGGGGCCACCCTTTTTATCGGAAGAGTCCGAAAGGCACTATTTGAGAAGTATTGCGAGGCAGAGTACTATGCGGTGCTTTTCCATTGCCTTCCACAAGGTGCATCCCGATTTTGGCTCGAGTAGCACAACAAATACTTTTCGGCTGCTGGTGAGTTTCGAGCCAAGGTTTACCGGCTGGTGGACGAACGCTCTATCCACTACATCACGGGACCCACTTAACGAATTTACATCAACGAGATCACTGTCACTATAAACCAAGTAAGTAATTGGTGTCAAATCGAATCTAAAAAAACAATTCAAGCACACACTGGAATAATTGTCAAACAATTTTCAAATTTACTTTAGTAATGGCCGTACAGTTTTATAGGCCTACTAATGAAGAAATGAACGATATGTTATTGGTTTTTGGATATTGCCAAGGAAATGGTTTAGAATCTTGCAGATTATCAGTGAACGATTTCCGAATCGTCGTTTATCAAACCATAAAACCTTTAATGAAAGACGTCTTCGTGAAACAGGTAGGTTTACGCCTGTTTCTATTAATTAAGGTCGTGCACGTACGATAAGAACTCCAGAGGTTGAGGAAGATATTTTAAATAGGATTGAAGAAAATCCTAAACTCGGCACCAGACGATTGTGCTTAGAGCTAGGTGTATGCAAAGATACTGTTAACAGGGTGACCAGAGAACAATTACTGCACCCATTTCATGTTGAACTTTTACCCCATGATTATGAACCACGTCTAGCTTTCTGCCGGTTCATTTCCAAGAAGAATCTGGATAGGAACTTTACACAAGGAATTTTATTCACAGATGAAGCCTGTTTCATGCGGAGTGGCATAACTGATTTGCACAATGTACATGTCTATGCTGGAGAAAATCCTCATGCGGTTAAAGTAAGCCATTACTTATCAAAAGTAAGTCATTATCAGCATGAGTTTAAGATCAATGTGTGGGCAGGAATCATAGACACTTTCATAATTGGTCCTGTCATTTTACCACCTCGACTTAATGGCGAAAATTATTTGGAACATCTGCAAAACGAATTACCACACTTGTTTGATCCCCTGCCCTTGGAACTTCAAAGATGAATGTGGTTTATGCATGACGGTTCTCCTCCACATTTTTCGATAAATGTACGTAATTATTTGAGCGAACAGTATCCAAATAGATGGATAGGTAGAGCCAATGATGCACCCACAAGTTGGCCAGCTCGATCGCCTGCTATGACACCGATGGATTACTTTTTATGAGGAACTTTGAAAACCCTTGTGTATTCTAGGCCATAGTAAATAAGTACAGAAGGCTAATTAAGGAGACGTATTGAAACCGGAATGGACGTTTTGAAAAATGATCACTCCAAAGAGTTCAATTTAATTTTTAAAACGTATAAATCTTTGTATACACGAAAATGGAGATCATTTTGAACATTTATAGAAGCATTTTTTTTTTAATTTAATTAAACTAAATTTTTGTTGTTGATAAATCTCTTATTGACTGTTTTAACTAAAGTACCTATAAAGTTAAATCCACATTTATGTACCTAGTCGTTTTTTTGTAGCTTTCAGTGACAGTTATTTTAATTCAACGCCTTTGCTTTAAATTGTGTTCAATTAATACAATTACTTACTTAGGCCTGGCCATGCCCGTAGTGATTTTCTTAAATCCAGATATCTCAGAAACGGCTGCTCAAATCAACTCTTACCACGTATGCCTTTTTTTGGGAAAAGACGTTGGAGAATAAGAATTTTAATTTAAAAGTTAAATACAGAGTGGCCCAAAAAAGATAGTTCGTTTTGAATGTGTTCAAGGTACCGCAGGTGGCGCCCTCTAAATTTTACAATAAAAATGATTGCAGTTTTTAATTTTTCACACCAAAAAAGCCCCTTCAGCCGAATATTGTGAAAATACACCAATTATTAAAAAAGTTATTTAAGAAAAACGGAAACCAAATTGAACATTTGACACCCTGTATCTCCGAAATCATCCACTTTTGGACGGAGATAAATTGGGTTAGATCGGCTTATTTAGGCCTCAGGAATTTGTGGTAGCTTTTTTTCCGCACCTTTCAGAGACACCCTGTATATATATTTTTCTTTCTTTCGTTACATATTGCAATTTTCGAATTTTTACCTGATTAACTATTGCGCATTATGGCTCAACAACCAATTAACTACGCCGCAATCAAAGCGTATGCAGATGCAATCCCACAATTTGATGGTAACGAGTTTGGTTTATATCCTTTTATAGAACAGAGCACAAAGCTCCTAAATCACTTTGGTCGAGACGGTGACCCAGCATTGTCATCGTATCTCCTAGGCCTTGTTACCAGCAAATTTAAGGATAGAGCACTCGCATTAGTCGGTAGTCGCAGTGACTTAGTCACCTGGGACAGTATAAAACAAGCACTCATAAGTTGCTTTGATGACCATCGCGACATAGATTGCCTTGTTAACGACATAAATATAGCGACCCCTCACCCAAGAGAATCCTTGCTAGAATTTAGCAACAGATTACAAATTCTTCGCGGAAAAATCGCGACCAAGCTAAAAGCTATCCCTTTAGCACAAATGCCATTAGCTACGAAAGAAATCAAATATGCCCACTATGAGGCACTCACTTTAAATGTTTTTATAAGAAACCTACACCCTCTTTATTTGCAAATGGCAGTTCGATTGAGAAATCCAACCACATTAGAACAAGCCCAATCATTTTTAATTCAGGAAGAAAACTTCCAGAAATTAAATAACTCGAACATGCACAGACCCAACAACAACAAAAACATAAAACCGCAAAACTCAAATCATCGCCCCTTATTTTCACAAACACCTCACCATACATACACCCCCAACAATTATTCTGGACCTATTCCCAACTTCAATAATCAATTCCAAAATCAAAACCCATCTTATAGACCCAGTTTTCCGTCTCAACCTGTGAACGTCACACCCCGTCCGATTCAACAAAGATTTTTTACTAATCGCCAAGTTTTCGGCAAACCCCAGCCTGCATTCGGCAAAAACATCCAGATATCCAGATTTAATGCTTCGACTAACAATCCAACACCTATGAGCGTATCCAAACAGATATCTCATAGACCCCAACAAGGTTTCTCCCAAAATCCATACAAGAGATTTAAACCCGACGAACTTCATAACGTCGAAATCCCAGAAACTACAGCGAATGATGAATTTGCTGAAAACCCAGAAGAAGAGTCTTATTATAACGACTATGACGACTATTACCCGTACTCCGAAAATTTTAACGCCGATAGCTTTTCACATGATCCGAATCTACGATCGGAACTGTAAATTTCCAATCACACATCAGAAGAAAATTTTCGTGTAAGAGCCTCGGAAAATACGAACTAAATATTATAGGTCAAAACAAACTCCCTTACATTATAATACAAAATCCCCCATTAAAATTACTCATAGATACAGGCGCGACCACCTGTCTTCTGAAACCTTCAGTTGTCGAAAAAACTTTCCCGGACAAGATATTTCACGACCCTTTTTCCTTGACCTCCTGCGGAATCAATAACCAAGGCAGATTCAAAGCAATAATTCCAACATTTGAAGAATTCCGCACGAATAGAAACCTTGAAGTATGTCTCTTCGACTTTCATCGTTATTTTGATGGCCTTCTAGGATTGCCTTTTCTCCAACAAAATAAATTAAAAATCGACTTATCAGATAACACCCTCTCCAACGATCGAGTCAAAATCAAACTTCATTTCGAGAGAAACCACGATGAACATATAGATATCGAACCCAATTCGAGAAAAATCTGCACTGTCACCTGTGACCAAGAACAAGGCGTTATAGAAATCCCTGAAATGAAATCCGAACATTGCTATACTTTACCCGCTATCGGAACAGCAAAGAACTATAAAACACAAATCGAAATATTTAATCCCACTAATAAATCCATTCGAATTAAAAGTCCCCATATTTCAAGCAAATCGTTCCAACCAGATGATTTTCAAATTTGCAATTTCGAAACCAGATACACCAACTCAGAAACTCCTTCATCATCACGCCCTAATATAAGAACAGATCATCTAAATACTGAGGAAAAATCCGAATTAATAAATCTTTGCCAAAAATATTCAGACATATTCCACAACGAGGACAAACCACTCACTTTTACTAATCAAGTCAAACACGAGATAAAGACCAAAGACGAACTACCGATACACTCGAAAACGTATAGATACCCCTACGTTCACAAGCAAGAAGTAGAAAACCAGATTAACCAGATGTTAAAAAACGGCATCATTAGACATTCCGACAGTCCTTACTCCGCCCCTATTTGGATCGTCCCAAAAAAACTCGACGCTTCAAATAAACAAAAATGGAGATTAGTCGTGGACTATCGTAAACTTAACGAAAACACTATCGATGATAGATATCCCATCCCAAATATTACCGATATCTTAGACAGACTAGGTAGGGCAAACTATTTCACAACCCTTGATCTAGCCAACGGTTTCCACCAAATCGAAATGTCTCCAGAAAGTATCCCCAAAACAGCCTTTTCTACAGAGAACGGACATTATGAATTTCTTAGGATGCCTTTTGGTTTAAAAAATGCACCTTCCACTTTTCAAAGAGTCATGAACAACATATTAAGAAATCTTGTCAATAAAATATGCTTAGTGTATATGGACGACATCATTATCTTTTCCACTAATCTTGAAGAGTATATAAAAAATTTAAAAGCAGTATTCTCTCGATTAAGAGAATCTAACATGAAAATCCAGCCTGATGAAAGTGAATTTTTAAGAAAAGATGTAGAATTTTTAGGGCACATCATTACGCCCGACGGAACCAAACCCAATCCAAAGAAAATTCAGGCAATAAAAAATTTTCCAGTCCCTACAACGGCTAAAGAAATTAAATCTTTCCTTGGTTTAGTAGGTTATTACAGAAAATTCATTAATAACTTCGCTAAAATCACAAAACCGATAACCCAATGCTTAAAGAAAGGACAAAATATCAAACACACTTCAGAGTTCATCAGCGCAGTAAACACATGCAAAACTCTTTTATGCAATGAACCAATATTGCAATATCCAGATTTTAATAAAGAGTTTATTGTCACCACCGATGCAAGTCAATTCGCGGTAGGAGCAATCCTTTCGCAAGGCCCTATAAATTCCGATAAACCAATTTCCTATGCATCTCGCACTCTCAATGCCGCCGAGATAAACTACTCCACCATAGAAAAAGAACTTCTAGCCATAATCTATGCAGTAAAAATCTTTAGACCATATCTATTCGGTCACAAATTCAAGATCGTCACAGATCACAAACCATTGACCTGGCTGTTCTCCCTAAAGGAACCCAACTCTTAACTCGTTAGATGGAGACTAACTCTGTCCGAATACGACTACGAAATTATCTATAAAAAAGGCAAAATCAACTCCAACGCTGACGCTTTATCACGAGTAAAAAGCCCAAATCAGGAACTAGAAATTCACCCTATAGACACTGATAACACTAACAGTCTTATAGTCGAAACAGGAGACGACGACATAGACGAACTCCTTAACAACCACTTAAGAGAAATCGAAGACACTAATACACAACACTCCAATTTAGAAGACCCTGTTCTGGACATACCAATTACAGAGCACCCAGTTAATTTCTATAAAAATCAAATAATATTCGGCTACTCGCCAAATAAAACGACATACACCTGTACTAAAAGTAACCCTTTCAACAAAAATCGTATAACAATTGATTGCAAAAACGAACACCTAGAAAATTCCACTATAGAAGCATTTAAAAATTTCATCGATCCTAAAACCAAATATTGCATTTATGTAGATGAAAAATTCACAAATGGAGTTAAACGTATATCAACTATACTCCCTAAGACATTCAAAAATAACGCATTTTCTCTTTGTGCATCCACAAAATTCGTAAAAGACGTGGAAGTGATAGATGACCAAAGAATGTACCTCAAATTCACACACGAAACAAAAACCGGTCACCGCGGAATAAAACAAACCATAGAACAGATAACCCAGAAATATTTCTGGCCAAACATCACCGACGACGCAACAAACTACGTCAACACCTGCAAAATTTGCTTAGAAAACAAATATGAGAGAAGACCTTATAAATTGAAATTCGAATTAACACCTACTCCTTCAAGACCTTTTCATTCCTTGCATATCGATACGTTTCACATCGATAAAATAAAATGTCTAACGATCATAGACGTATTCTCAAAATATGGACAATGTTACGTTCTAAAACAATTCCATGCTATCGAAATTTTCAATAAACTTCTGTCATACGTAAGTCATCATGGAATACCAAATCAAATTTCCTGCGACAACGGTACCGAATTCAACAACAACATAATCAGAGATTTTTGCAAACTTCATGGTATAACCCTCCATTTTACGACACCGCACAATTCAACTTCGAACAGTCCCATTGAAAGATTCCATTCTACCCTACTAGAACACATTCGATGTATAAAACGACAACACCCTTCAAATAGTATTGACGACACAATTATTTATGCAATTCTTGCATATAATAACTCCATACATAGCAGTACGAAATTCACACCTTTTCAAATAATAAATTGTAACTTAGAAAATAACGACCCGTTCGACATAACTAACGAAACAATAACTTCAGAATTTGTCAAAAAACACAAAGAAATTAGCAAAAACCTATTCGCCAAAATTCGAGAAACCTCCCAAGCCACTAAAGAACAGTGGATAAATAAAAATAACGAATCCAGACAACCTGCTCCAGACATCCCCGAAAATGCCCCTGTACACTTCAGAACAAATACACGTGACAAACAAAAACCCCTATACAAAGCATCGACTAGCAAAACTAACCAAGGCCCTGTCCTGGAAATGTCTAAAACCAAAAGACATAAATCTAAAATAAAACCGATACGAAAAACGAAACAAAATTAATTTTCCTTCGTCATTTCCTTTCCAGATGATAATCATCTTAACTCTATGCCTACATCTGGCCAAAGCACAAACACCCTTGACCAACTACCCTGGATTCTTTCCACATCACTTAGGCCCAGCTTACGTCACAACGTCAAAAATTTCTTATTTGTACTACATAAACCAAAAACCCTTATTACAACAAACCGAAAAATTATCAGAAATCTTCAAAATGGTGTATATGCAAATAACAACAGCTAGCGATCCGTTTGTTCAAAAAACACTACTGCCAAGACTCCTAGACATTCAAGATCAAATATCAAACGCAAAAACCATGCAAGACAATTTACAACCCAAACAAAATTTACGTACGAAACGTGGACTACTGAATTTAGGTGGCTCAATAGCAAAAACGCTCTTCGGAACTTTAGACGCTGATGATGGCAAAGCAATTTATGAATCGCTGAATAATCTACAGGAAGACCAAGAGACTTTAAAAATAGGTCTCAATAAGCAAATAGAACTCTTTAATGAACTGACTGAAAAGTTAAATTCTACCGTAGCAACACTTAACTCCGATTTAATAGCCATAGAAAAACAAATGAATAACTTAACTAGTTATTTCATACATTCGAAGATCGCAATATATTCCTATTTGGAATTGGATAATTTACTCAATAGGCTCGAAATAAACACTCAAAAATTCAACGATGAATTAATGAAAATAGAAACATCTCTATATTTTTCAAAATTAAATTTAGTAACTCATGAAATCGTATCCAAAAACGAACTCTCTAGTCTGATAACAGATTGTTCCAGAAAATACCATGACGCTATGATCAAGTTCAATGACTTACATACCTATTACAGAATACTATCATTACAAAGTTTCATTTATAAAGATAAGATTCTTTTTGTAATCAGTATGCCATTAACGGATTCCAACATTTATTCCTACTACCATATAATCCCTGTTCCGATCAACAATCAAATGATAATCCCAAATACACCGTACATCGCAATCGCCAAAGGAAACAACCTGGAAATTACACAAGAATGCCCTCAACTAGAAGATCAATTTATTTGCTCCGATATGAATCAACAAACGAGCAATCAAGACACCTGCATAGCACCAATCTTACTTCATCAAGGAGAAAAGAATTGCAGCAAAATCTACGTAACGATGAAAACAGACATGATTCGCAAGATTGACGAAAATCTACTAATCATCGTACCCAAAAACAAAATAACAATCACAGAATACTGCCCAGATATCATCATGAAAACTATTGAATCTCCAAGCCTGTATACAGTTCCAATGAACTGCAAAGTAAAAATTCACAACAAGATCTACTACACAAGAAAAGCAAGGAAACCTGAGAGCATCGACAGCTTCAATGGCGTCAAATTAGAAGACATACAACTACACGAAGACATATACCTATCGACAACATCCCTGAAATTCAGATGAACATCACGCATATTTCGAAGAAAACTCAAGAACCAATTTTATTTAGACTTCATAAATCGAATACTAACTACCATTTAATCACTTGGTTTATAATTATATTATTAATTGTTTCATTTGTATTGTATAAAAAACGGCAGTTATGCCACAAGAAATTATTTAATAAAATTAAGATCGAAGGTTCAGATATTGATATTGAAAAACCTTCTTCGTCACTTTTTCAAACTTAAGGAGAGAGGAGTTATGCACCTCTTAATCCATATCATTTGTAATTAGGTAAGACATAAACAAACTAAGACAAAGACCTAGTGTCTCTAGAAATTAGTAAATATTTATCATATAAGAATTAACGTAGAATGTAAGTACTTAATACCATTATTAAAGTATATATTTTAAGACCCAAAAAAGCGTGTTGATAACAGATACATGCACGTGGTCACGTACACAAAACGGAAAGGGCATTGCCTTTCCAGAAGCTATATAAGCTATGACAACGTATTTCAAGCTCAGATTAGATTTAGCCTTCCTGGCCTAATGTATTAAATTGTAAACCGTTTGTTATGAATTTATTATATTAGTCTTTTCTCAATAAATAATTTTTTAAAAAGCCTTTCGTTGAATTGCAAACCAAAATTCGCGTCTCTTTGAGTTGATCGAGTGAACGCGCCCTAGCAGGAGTCCTCCAGTTTCGACGACCTCGAACCTCGATAGTCGAGGAAGTCGAGTCAACCTACACCTGATATTTCGTTCCTTTCTTTTTCGAGCTGGAACTCGTGGAATACACATCTACATTCGCGAATTCTTCTGCAAATGGCGTCGTGAATTTTGTTTCAATTTTACCGTGAACATCATTTTGTTTTTGGCTTGCTTTTCGTACCGCACCAACTTTTCGTACCGGACCAATTTTTTTGTACCGGACCAACCTTTTTGTACCGGACCAGCGTTTTTTTTTTTTTTGTACCTGACCACTCTTTGTTATACCAGACAAGCTTTATACTGGAATCAAGTGCTGGACCCGTTTTTTGGTACTGGCATGTTTTGGACCCTGGTGCTGGCATACTGAAGCCTAAGGGAAGTCACACTGTATCCTCTAGAAGACCAGGCAGTTCCTGTTATCCAGACGGAAACCTCCACCACTCAGCTGGCTAAGATCACCGGCTGAAGCTAAGTTCCTTCTTTACTACATTACCACGTCACCAGTTCATTCTGCAATATTCAACTCTTTTGATCTCTTTGTTTATTTATTGTTAACCATCTTCAAGGAGTTTTCCATTCAATCTGTGATAAATATTGTGATTTTAAATAAGGAGTACCTGTTGTTCTGCCGATCCGCTTGTTATTTGTGAACCCTCTTAGACTAGCAGCTCAATCCACGACGCTTACTATTTTATTATTGTCCCATGCTCTAAACTGTATTATTTTTCACTCTCAGGGCAAAATAATTCGTTTCAAGGGATATCACATACTGGTGGTATTTTGTAAAATACATCTGACATTTTACATAAATAGGAGATTTATTCATTAACTTAGTATTTTCACGGGAACATACGAAAGTTGATATACCTATCTCTCCTACCAGATCTAGGCACACGAAAACTTACTTGACTCAGAATCGCCGAGCAGTCCATATAATTATTTATAATAATTTTGTATCAAAAAAATCAAACAGGCTACAATTCGCCGCTTATCAAAAAGAATATCGAACTCCCTTAATAATAGATTGTGATCAAAACCTTGGCATGGGTACCTCACATGGAGATCTCACGCCAGGCGAAATTCTCGAGAGAGACCTTGTTTTTTTAGAGCCAAGGTTAGATCGGAAAACCATCTTTTTTGCTAGTTTTTTGTTAGCCCAGGTCAGCTTGGGGAAAATATCATTTGTGCGAGCCCATATCAGCTCGGGGAATTATTGTACCGACAACTATAGAGTTTATGTTCGGTCTTTTAGAACTCGTTGCCGTTAAAATTAAACAATAGAACATGGCATCCCTTTTTAAAGTAGTAGAAGGTGACTTTTTCACTCAACGTACTCTGATTGACATATTAAAAGTTATATACTTTTCAGTCGTGAGATGGCATTTGCCTTGCAAGTCACTAGTTTCCGACATATCGTTTGCTTAAATGCTTTGATTTTCTTTCTGATCGGCACACTCCTCTAGTGGTGGTGATGTGTCAGACTGATGAGATGGAAATAACCATTGAAACATCGCGTTTCTGTCTTCACAATATCATTATTGCAAATATGTCGCTAGGAAAGCGTTATTGTTTTTCAACAATCGGATTGCTGTAGTTTATACAGGGTGTCCGGAAATGATGAGCAAAAAATTAAGGGGGTGATTCTTCTTGATGAAATATTGCCAAAAGTATCTATAATTTTTTTTCGAAAACTCAAAAAGAAGAAAGTTATAAGCCTCCAAAGTTGATTTTTTTAAATCAATATTTTTTTATAACTTTTTTTCTAGTGTACGGATTTTCTTAAAATTTGACACACTTGCCACTGATGTTGCTTTACATCCTTGGTCCAAATTACACTTGAATCCCTCGAAATCAAGAGGTCTTATGTGCCCTTGACCTTCAAAAAAGGCCTATAACTTTTTTCGTAATATTTTTTTCTGAGTTTTGAAGACGCACAATTGAAGAACATGAAGAAATATTCGGAAAAGGTCCTCTTTGTCTATCACGATAAAATGACCTGTTTCCGAGTAAAACTGTTTTAAAAATTTGCTTGCACTAAAATTGATCACCATAAACTATGATCATTCTGCAACAATACCAAAGCATGCTTTGGAAACAGCTGCAGGGTTGCCTAGGAAACAAGACGTTTGCTTTGGATTTCATTTTGACAGCAATTTATCATTTTTTTATTAAAATTATTTTATTATTTTACTTAAAAAAAAAATGATTAATTTTTTTTTTCATTTTCAAAAAAAAAATCATTTCCAAGTCTATTTATATACGAATGTCTCTGTTTTGTACATAACTAGGCAACCCTGCAGCTGTTTCCAAAGCATGCTTTGGTGTTGTTGCAAAATGATCATAATTTATGGTAATCAATTTTAGTGCAAGGAAATTTTTAAAACAGTTTTACTCGGAAACGGGTCATTTTATCGTGATAGACAAAGAGGACCTTTTCCGAAGATTTCTTCATGTTCTTCAATTGTGCGTCTTCAAAACTCAGAAAAAAATATTACGATAAAAGTTATAGGCCTTTTTTGAAGGTCAAGGGCAGTTAAGGCCTTTTGATTTCGAAGGATTCAAGTCTTATTTGGACCAAGGATGTAAAGCAACATCAGTGGCAAGTGTGTCAAATTTTAAGAAAATCCGTACACTAGAAAAAAAGTTATAAAAAAATATTGATTTAAAAAAATACACTTTGGAGGCTTATAACTTTCTTCTTTTTGAGTTTTCGAAAAAAAACTATAGATACTTTTGGCAATATTTCATCAAGAAGAATCACCCCCTTAATTTTTTGCTCATAATTTCCGGACACCCTGTATAATAATTTATTATTACATTAATTTGTTTCATAGAAACTTAAATATACAACATATTACAAAACAAAATCATACTAAATCTAATCTCGATTATTGTTTAAGTACTTATATTTAAAACTGTAAAAAATAGATTATTGATGTGATCCTTGCAAAAGCTGTTTCAATCTATACGCGTTATACTATGGCTAAATAGCTTGGTGAAAGCTAAAGGTCATAAACTCTAAAAAAAAAATATACATTATAAGAGTAGATAATAATAATACTCGTAGTTCCCACTTGCGATATAGTGAAATATAAATAGTGAAAAAATACTTGATTGCATTAATTAGTTTAGTAGGTATGGTGTATAAATAGTAGGTACTGTGTTGTGTTAATTATTGTCTTTAGTAATGTAGTGGTATACAGGGTAGTTAGAAAGTGTAACAACAGTTTAATAAATCTTTCAGTTTTGAGTTTTGTAATTTTGGACAATTTCGTAGTTTAATTTACTTTCCATTGATGTAAAATAAATTATACAGTGGTTTATTTGGCTCGTTAATGACAAAATTATCCATTTGTTTAAATAGAACACCCTGTATATTATTGTATTTTCATGTTTCCTTAGAAAATCCAACAACAATGCTTTTTACAGTTGCAGTCTACAATAACATAGCGAAAATAGTGAAAAAATTTAAACCACGTAGGATAGGTACCTACCATATTATGAAAAGTTAAGATAGGGACATAGTAAGCCGTTTTCCGATATTTTGAAACATTTTAACTCTCAAAATACTCGGTACTTAAACTGTAAAAACCATTCTTATTGAATTTTCTCAGGAAATGTGCAAATACGATAATAACAATGTCTTATTGAAAAAAAATAAGACAATGTTGTGTTTAACGAGCCAAAGAACACCCTTCATAAAAAAATACATCAATGGAAGGTAAATTAAATTTTAAAGTTGACTTGTTTTTGCATTTTTTTTTTCTCATAACTGAAAGATTTATTACACCGTTACCAGACTTTCTAGTTATCCTGTATATCAAGTAAACACACATAATAAGTAAATATTGAGTTTTCATGTTTTACCAGTCCAAGAACCAATAGGTACTTTCACTAAATAACCATTGAAAAAATTATTATTTTCGCTTACAACGGACTGAATTCTCCAAACGAATATCCCCTTTTTGATATTAATGCGAGATTATGGAAAATAGCTTCACAATGAATGTAAAAGTAAATTCAAATATGAATAAGTTGCCTTGGCCACCTGCAAGAAATATATATTTATGTATCTAGTGCGAGACAAACACTCATTTGAAATCACCATAATTTCGCCCTCGAGATGCATACAACATTTTTTTAGACAGCTTTATTGAAATAAACGAAAAATCTAAATAGTAATTAAAAAAGACTCAAGGAAATTTTTGATTTGGTTCCAAATTGAATTGTTGTCAATGAAACAAATATAAAGATTTCTATACAATTCACGAACTATTTGTCGTTTGTCGCTCTAGGTCGCGAAATACTTCTGGAAACATTATTTTACGGCTGCCTAAAAAAATTTTTGAATTATAAGAATCTCTAACGAAATCAGGCACTTACTGTTAAGAAGGTGGGCAAGCACAAAGTCTTGAATGGACCAGCGTCTACACCCAAAGGACGTTGTGCTGCCATCAGCATAAACAGTACCAAATTTTTATTTCCAGGACTCATTTCATACCAGTTTATATCATAAAGTGTCGTTGCTACATTATCCCCCTAAAAGTCCCAAATATTTATTATGAAAAGTACTTACAGAAATGTAGAGCAAGTTATTAGAACAAGCATTTTACTCACTTCATCAGTAACTATTTGACAGGCCAAGAGAACGATGAAAATGATCACAAGCCACATTGTAAACTGTATGACATTTTCCATGTTGTGAGACTTCAATAATAATAATAGTAATGATAATGATAAAAATATAGCACTTCTTGCAATAATATGTATATTAACAAATTACATTATCATTAAATAAAATTAACTTACAGTTAAAACGTCCAGCAGCGACACCGCCAGTAACATACTTCCCATAACGAAATGCGTCAAATTTATGAATTTGCATCCGCTATTGATCGTATTGACTCCACTGAAAGCAAGTTTATCATTAACAGTGCTTATTAAACATTTATATTCAGAAAAGTAAACAGAGGTATCCATAACGACTTACATTATTCAAAGCTACCTCGAATCAAATAAGCAAGGAAAATTGATAAACATTAATTGACTGTCGTAAAAACACGATGAGGAGTTATCTTGTTTAGATATAAATAATTCGCTATTCTTTACTAAGACCTCTACACCTGATATTGTATAAAGACTGTTAGATAAGGTTTAATTATTATTATTTAATTAGAGATCTATTATTGCTATCAATTCTGTTTGAGTTTCGTAATCGATCGCTCTAGTAAGCTACCGGTCTAGACATAAATCTAGTTTAAATCCAACCATATCATATTACGTTATTTATGTTACGCAAGTGTTATGTTTATTGTTTTGTTTTAATAAACCGTACGAAAATCAAAAGTAGAGACCCGGCGTAGCCGAGAAGTCTCGAAAGTATACGCGCAATTCAGGCGCCAAAATGTCGATCTGTCTGTGTGTGTCTGTGCGTTTTGCTGGGAAACACTCTATAGCTGAAATTTTTCGTCGTAGAGAGTTGAAATTTGGCTCGATTGAAGAGGCGCACGGTCTCATGCGTATTGAAAATGAGCGGGATCCGTTACCGGGAAGTGTATTTTTTCGGGAATTTCGAACTTTTTCGGAAAAATCCTAGGAAACACTCGTAAGTTTATGAAAGTTACACCGATAGAGTTGAAATTTGGCAGAGACGACCCTTGGAACCCCCAAATACGACCTATTGAAAATGAGCCGGATCCGAGAATTTTTATACCCCCGTTCAGGGCCGTATTTTTTTTGCAACGTCTCACCTATAGGATTTTTTTCTCGGTAACGGTACATCGCGGAGAGATTCTGTTTGCACATTTACTTGGGGAAAGCATAGACGTACAAACATTTTAGATTATTTTTCTAAAAAAAATTAAGTGACCGGCATGTCGATTTTTTTCGAATTTTTTCATCTGATCGAAAAAATAAGAAAACTTTTCGAGGCGTGCATTACCTACAAAAAAGGTAGATATAGTTTTTTTACCTTAAACGTTGGAAAAACTGTCAAAATCGGAAAAACTTCGGCAGGTCATTCCGACTGTTTTCCGCGTCCCTTATTTGCATCTGCCTGTATTTTCTACATCGTGTAATTCAACATATAATTTGAAGTGTTGGCTTCAATTTGTAGACACTTTTATCGAAAAATAAAAAATTTCCTCGCTGGTCGAAAATTACCTTACACTCGTTAAAAAATTATCAAATCGATGAAATTTCTTTTATAATAATTTTTTCTCACATTAATTTATGAATTATTTGCAAAATTAGAAGAACAATCACAACGAGAATAAATTTACCTAAATGCGTGCGAAAAAATTATCCACATTGGTCTTATAATAACGAAGATATGACAAGTTTTAAAAATATTTTTTTAATAAAAATGTGATGGTGGTGTAGGTACCTACCGAGCAAGCACAATCATGTAACAAATATAGTCGCTGAGGGCTGTAAAACTCAGATGAAAGCGTGGGGCAGTGGGCAAGGCTGCTGCCTAGCAGACCGAGAGTACAAGTTCAAGTCCACGAAAGGATTATTACTACATGTTTTCTCACCCTGAAAATACAACTACAAGCAATACCCCCACCGTGGTATCAGTCCTATAATCGGTTGAATTTCCAAATTTGATAACTCACTGTGATTGGTTCTAAAGTGACTAAGGTAAATATATCTAAGTAAAAATAATCGATTCCAGGTTGAAATCACTAGCAATATACTGGAAAGGCCGTTGTTTGATCAGTGATGAATCGACTTGAGCTTATCAAAAACGAAAAATGAACATGCACAAGAATAAAGAAAAATTGTCTTACACAATAACGTCGTTGTGGGTCTTGGCTACCTTTACAAGAGCAATTCGTACAGCCTCATCATCACTCACGTCCAATTTACTCAAGTCTTTCAGATTGAACTGAATATTCTTTAATTCTGTCGACATCACGTCCAAAAAATACATCATCAACGCAACACAGTTAGCAGCTATGCCGAATAGCAATGTTAATGTCATAATCTCGTGCAGAAGTAAAAGCTCGTAAATTGGAAAACGGTAAATATCGAAGGGCAATTCTTTCGGGATCATGTATCCGCAAGTTACTGTCCAATTGTTAGTAATTTGGGTTCTTTGGCAGTTCGATCTGGTGACGTACTTATAAGCCGCAACACTGGACAAAGTAATTATAGCTCCCGTATAGGCTCCTTTGATAATTTTCCGATAATCGAACGTTTCATATAGACCCATTTCGAAATCTTGGTTAGTACTTTCAACGATTATTTTCAAGTTATACAAATAAATCGAAAACATTGCAAACATGCAGCATAACTCCAGTACAACCGATATATCCATGAGCGTATTGTTCAAATTAAAGTCTGTAAAAGACTAATAAATTCATATCATAGTAAAAAGTATATTTCAGTTTATTCACCTTTAAAAGCGTTCCAAACATGCAAAAAAAGTCCAAGCGAAGCAGGAATGCCAAATGGGACGTAACATGCAATCATCTTCAAATAGAACACGACATTAACATCTTCAGGTCTGTTACTCTTTGGCCAGATTAGGAAAAATCTTAAGGGCTTAGTTATCGCCTCCAAGTCTCTATTAATATACACAAGTGGTGCATCTGAAGACATTGCCAGAAAATTTAAGAGGAATCCTAATCTGTTAATATACACTCGCACTTGTAAAGACTGCAAATTCAATACGAAAAACAGTTTTTTCCGTAAGAGATTTTTGTTGGTGTTGCTAATTTAGTAAACTAAATGTTCGACATACGAAGGGAGAATATAATGTCAATATTTCAAATAAAAATGCCACAAAATAATGATTACTATATAGGTACTTTTGTATTGAGTAATAATGTATGACTAAAAATGTTGTCGGCACAGAAATAAGAAAAGATAAAGATGAAATAAACTGCCCGTAATAAAAAAACAAGAGTGACGAAGAGAGTAGGAACATTAGATACCATAACCTAATTTTTGGAGGTTTTTTTTGCTGAAACTAACCGAAGTTCGTAAAAGTAGATTTAAAATAATGAACCCTTGGGAAATTTTGACCGTGATCAATATTTCGTGTATCCTTGATATTATTGTAGGTAGGTATAAGTAGATATTGATTTGGTTATAAGAGATGTTATATATAGTTTAAACTATTACAGTGTAATGCAACCTCCGTATTAAATGAGGAATCCTGCGTCCTGCGGCCCAAATCTGTAATGTGGCCCTTAACTAAAATTCCCCAAATCATAGGCCGAACTGGATGATTTTAAAAAGAACCTTTGACGTTTGACATGTCAACTTGTCTGTCATGAATGTCTCTGTTGAATTAGTACCCTGACGTCTAACTTTAAATTTGAGGTTATCCCACCCTGAATTTCCAGGTTCGAATATTTAAAACAAAATGGCCGATGTGATTCTAACCCCTTTAAAAACGCGTGGTTTTACCTGTGATCGTGATCGTCTAGTCTTTAACTCTGTGAACCTTCTGCGTTGTGTTGCTGTAACCACACTTTTTCGTTTGTAGCAAACGGTACGAAAATACTTGAGTTAGCCAACTTTTGGAGAAAGGAAATATTATTAAAACACCAGAATTTCCCGCTATGAAATGAAATCAATAGTTGTTTTTTTCATTCTATCAATCTTTAACCCCCTGACCTAGCTGGGTTCGGTACAGCTAATCAGATCAGAGAAAGAACCCTTGCAAAGAAAACACTGACCGCGTTCACAGACATTAAATACAAATGACACAACATATGAAATAATCACCGCTTTTGGTGTAAAATTGAAATTATTTAATAAATCTGCTATATTCAGAAAGAGGACATTTTATCTTTCTATTTCAAGAACTCATACATCCTGAAAAAGAAACCAAACACACAAATACATATAAAACCCAAAGAAAAATGCATATAAAATTCACGCCTTATGCCAATACAAAGACTCAGGAATAAATAGGTTAGTTGCAAGTAAATAAATAGTTTTGAGTTCCGAAAATATGAAACACAAAATGAGATCAAAAAATATATGTTTTATAACAGAGGCGTTATCGAACTGCAAAAGGGCAGTCATCGATAACAATTTGGAAACAAATAAAATTCATCATTACCACAGTGCACAAATAAATTATCAAATCAATAATGATGAATTATTAGAGAATCATCATATAGGTACGTTTATAAGTTTGAACTAACGCTCTGGCTTACAAATGTACTTAGTCGTTCAAAGATTTTAACCCTGTACCCATACACACACACATAAAAATATAAATGAAAAAAAAACGCCTTGTTGCTGTTCAAGTTCTTTGTTGTGCAACGACGTTAGTGAACCAAATCATAGTTCATTTGTTTACAGTTACAAACAAATTATCCCAGCGTAAATTCATCGTTTTAAATCGTTAATTGTAAGTAAGCCCATGTGCCTGGTGCATAAACGAGTCTCAAATAGCAACTGTCGATAGACGAATCATTTGAATAAAATATCAAAGCATGTGTTATTTGCATTTAAAACAATAATTGAATTAAATAATGATTTACCAGCGAAATCCCCAAATGAATTAGGTACTTAAATTTAAATGTAAGACTGATGTTTAAGGATAATAATAATAATTAATAAATGATCAAAATTCACCAAATATTGAAATAAAAACCATGTAACATTCTTTGTACAAATTAGTTCATTAAATAAATAAATCATGAATAAAATTTTCTCAAATAATAAATAATAAGGTAGTCACATGTCTAGTCATTGCAGGGAAATCCCTATGACGCTCTGGAAGCGGTGCATGAGCGGAGATGTCGATTCACCTTTGCCTTGAATCGCTTTAGATTGTATACTTCGGGAAACACGCCCTTTGGAATGCTATTCCAAAGTGATGCGGTTCTATACATAAAAGAAGTCTGAAATAGGGTGGTACGAGGTGTAACGAGCTGAACCTGATACGGAAGAGCGTCTGCGGCTCGACGTGTATTTCTGCCCGGTCTTGTTCTTGGTGGGATCAAGCGGGCCACGTCTTTTGAACACTTTCCATTAAAATATCTGTAAAACAGACTCAGGTCGGCTACTCTTCTTCGATGTTCGAGAGTGTCTAAATTTTTTGTCAAATCTGGGTCCCCAATCAAGCGGATGGCTCTTTTCTAAATAGAGTCGAGTAGTCTCAGCGTATGTTTGGGAGCCGAACTAAACATGTCAGCAGTACTCTAAGGATGGTCGGATTTGAGCCTTGTATAAGAGGAGAAGCTGTTGTGGTGTATAAAATTTCTTCGTGCGGAAGAGTGTTCCAAGTTTTTGAGAAGCACTCTTCGCCAGACCTGCGACATGATCATGCCAAGACATGTTCTCTCCGTGGCTCACTCCAAGTAAACGAAGAGATGACGCTTGGGTAAGAGAGTGTCCCGCCATCAACATATCTGGCTCCAAAACGTTGGTATTTTGGAGAAGATGAACTGCTTGGGTTTTTCCAGCATTAAATTGGACTTGGTTTCTATCGCCCCAAGTTAGAATGTCCTGCAAGTCATTGTTAAGTATGGCAACTTCTTGCTCCCTGCGAGTCTGTGCGTCGATGGCAGATGTTCGCGCATCTAACGTATAAGAAGATATGAGGGTACTGTCGTTGGCAAAACTGTATATTGGATTTTTTGTTGTTTCAAGCAAGTCGTTTATAAATATTAGAAAGAGATTCGGAGATAAAATGGATCCCTGAGGCACACCGGCATTGATGGAAAAGGTCTCAGAAAGAACTCCATCGACTGCCACCTGTAATGAACGATCTCCGAGAGAATTCGCAAGCCACAAGCAGAATTTCTCGGGCATGCCATGGTCCTGCAGTTTTGCCAACAGTCCACCATGCCAAACACGGTCTAAAGCTCTAGAAATATCAAGCGCAACCCCTCGAGACTTCCCATGGTGCTCGATTGCGCCGTTCCACAGCTCGGTGACGTAAGTGAGGAGGTCACCATCAGTTGACCTCTGTTTGCGGAATCCGTATTGGCGGTCGCTGATTATATTAGCTACTTCCAAGTATTTTAAAAGATGTTGGTTAATAGCTTTCTCCATAATCTTGGATATTACTGAAAGAAGTGCCACTGGTCGATAGTTATTTGGTATAGTCTTCTTGCCTTTCTTGGGAATAGGTTGGATCCGTGCACATTTCCAGCAAGAAGGAAATATTCCCTTTTTATACGACAAGTTGAAAAGTCGGCAGAAAACAGATGACAGCTCAGTGGCGCATTTTTTTAGTACGATAACAGGTACGTCATCGGGCCCAGAAGCCTTGTTTGGGTCTAAGGCTAACATAATGCTCTTTATGACACGCTGTCGGAAAACAATGTCTGACATTTTGGTTTCCACGGAAGGGATCATTGGCGGAGTTCTTCCATGAAAGTCGACGGAAGAGAATGAAGAAAAGACTCCCGCTAACAAATTTGCCTTCTCAGTAGCCGTGAATGCGATAGTTCCATCTGTCCGTGTAAGTGGTGGAATCGTGAATCTGGTGAAGTTCTGGCTGACTGCCTTAGTTACAGACCAAAAAGATTTCGAACCGTTAGGGCAGGAGAGAAGTTTGTTCCTAAGTCTTTGGTTGTGAGTTTCCTTGGTTTGATCTATTATTTATTTGCATCTGTTTCGAGCAAGGATGAAATTGTGATGATTTATGCCGTCGGGGCTCTCTCGCCATTGGCGAAAAGCCAGTTGTTTGGAGGCGACAGCTTCCTTGCATCTTTTGTTGAACCAAGTTTTGCTGTTTGAGGGCTGTTTTTTAGAAAAGGGAATGTAGGCTTCCATGCCTGTTAGGATGACTTGAGCAACTTCCCTAGCACAAACAGATGGATCATTAGAGCCGAAACAAACACTCCTCCATGGAAAATCTCGATAATATTCCCTGAGTTCTTCCCATTTAGCAGATATATAGTGCCAGACTACACGAGGTTTACTTGCTTCTTTAACACTAGTAATTGGTAGGACACAAGATGTTGAGACGAGTTTATGGTCTGAGGAACCTAGTGGGGCTTACCGTAATAGTACACATTTGAGGGTTCGTGGTCAAAAACAGATCCAACAGGCTAGCGAATTCTCCCTCGCGATCGGGAATGCGTGTTGGTTCATCAACGAGTTGGGTAAAACCACAACTGATCGCAAACGATTCCGCTTCACGGCCTTCTTCATCGGTGAAATTTGAGTATTTAAGCCAGTTGATGTTATGTACATTAAAATCACCCAAGATGGATATCTCAGCTTTGGGGTAGTTTATCTGTATGAATTCAACAGTTTTTGTGAGGGACAAAAAAAGTGTCCTATACTGTGTATCGCTCGGTGGTCGGTATAAACAACAGATAAACCTCGTTGTTTGTCGGTCTGTTATCCTAAGCCACATGACGTCGAAGTCATGGGGCTCAAAGACTTCTTCACGCTGGCAGTAGAGGTCACTTCTGACAAAAAATGCCAATTCCGAAGTTACGTCTAAATCGGGAATGAAAGTCATATCCTGGATAAGGATAATTAACTGTGCTTGATGACGCTTGAACTTTTGTTTCGCACAGTGCTAGAATGTGAGGTTTATTTGTCTGAAGATGTTGATGTACTGAATTGATATTCGTATTTAAACCTCTAATATTACAAAAGTCGACTGTAAATTTTTCCATTCTGGATGTGTTATTATTCTTTCTCTTGCATGAATGTGCCCCTGGATTAGCCCCCGCCCGGAGATCCGAATGGGGGGTCGTTTTAACTCCGGAAAATTTTAACCCCGGGAACGCCATCCATGCATATTAATTGTTTCTTACCCCAAGGACCGGAATCTCTGGCACAGCAACGAAACATCAGCTCTTTAAAGCAACTTCACTCCGCCTAAGCCAGAAAGATGGTATCGCACCGGGCGAGGCGTTCTTTCTACGTGGGTTAGGAATTAAGCGTTCTTAAGTGTGGGTTCTACGTGTCTCAGGAGTCCCCCCTCCCCTAGTTTTGAGCGTTTGTTTTTTTTTATCGATTTCACCATTCGCAGTTGGTGTACTCGTACAGATCGGTGCTCCTAAATATTATATGAAATACTTGCGGAAGTTAGCAGTTAAACATTATTGAATCAATAGGGCGTCGCGAATATGATAAAATCGAATATAAACAGTTAGGAAGAGTTTATTCCTCAAAAAATTTATGAGTTTAAAAATATTCACGTTTAACGTTATCCATTGTGATATATCAATGATAACGTGACTAGACGTACGTAACCGTTTAAATAAATTTTTTCGAATCTCAATTAATATCCCACACCTGTTCTCGTGCGGAATTAATTCTTTATAAAATTAACTTCTAATCTCTTCTTTTCGCTAAAGCGTTCTATAACTTCTATATAAAAATTCCTTAAGTAACGTTTCGAATCATTCTGCTTATCCATATCGAGATAACAATTTGAAAATATGTAATATGTGTGTAAGCTGGTATGTAAATAAACATTAGCTGTGTAGATATAGTAGAGCAATATTTAATAGGAATATATTCGTCAGCATAAATATCGTGGTCGTCAGCTAACATGTTTATGTGAATATGACATTTAACTGTAATATAAATGGATAGGTATCAATTATAATAATAATCAGAACAACTAATTAATCAGGATTCAGTTACAATTAATTGCGTCTAAGAAAGTTGAGTGTTATCGTTCATCTGTGTTTAAAGGATTTATCACAACTTAACAAAAAAGTTTCTCTCTCTAATGGCGTTATTGTGATAAAAAAAAAACGTTATCTAGTTTCTAATGAGACACATCGAATTATTTCATCTCTTTTGACGTGAAATTTTGCAAAAAAAGTTTAATTTTTATTTCTAAAGTAACTTATATGTTCAATTTCCTTTGAACCATCTCTCAAGAAATGTTACAGATTATTATTCATAACGTTTAAAAAAAAGGTTTCATTTTTATTTCAAAAGTAACTTCCATGTGTCGTCTCATACGGGTGATTACCAAAGAAAAAATACATTATCTATTCTGAAACTTGGGATTTCTCTTGGGATTTTACGGAAGAAACAAAAACCGTAACAATCGGTTTTGTGACAATTGTCTCATTTAGGTTCCGGGCACAGTGGGTCAATAAAAAATCGTTAAAAAAATCAAAATTATTCTAAACTTGCTTATTCTCGACAAAATGTGAGCAAACGAGCTTCTTCATCATAATGTAGACAGACCCGGAAAAAATGGCACCCTTTGCACCAATAACAATACCACCACCATCATCAGCAACGATACTTGCATCCCAATGCTAACGTAAGACCTGAATTTTCATTTCTGATAATAAAGGATCTTCATTGAAAACTTGAAACTTGGGAACCAAAACTTAAAGATTGAAATCTGAACACTGGAACCTGAGACTTAAAAACTGGGTGCCGAAAGCCCTGTTGTCTGTTGAAACAGAAAACAATGACTTTATTATTTAATTCAACAGAATAGAGAAATATTCTACTTACAAGTGGAAGGATTTTCGTTTCACGTAACATGATGAAAAAGGTCTTTAAAAATTCAACTCAGGGCTTGTTTCTTTTGTCAAGCCCAGTAAACAAAGGAAATCTTAAGCGAATAACGAAATCAAAAATGTCTGGACATCTGATCTATTCAGTTCTTAAACGAAAGTGTAGCTCGCAACTTGATTTTTATATTTTTAATCCGAGAGATGATCATTCGGAAGTACTCGGACCCATTAGGACTCGCTGCCTGTCCTTAGCCAATCACATCTTTCCATTCTGTGAAAACACGTGATGTCCGAGTGCCCGCTCTTCAGGTACGCTCTTCAGTACGCTGTTGTCATATTGCTTAGCCTGGCCTCACTTATGCTCATAAGTTCAAAAATCCGCTATCCTTTATTTTCTCAGGAAGATAGTGCACCTTCCACCAACTGTTCGGAAATTAAGACTTGTCTCATAAAAGAAAATTAATGATGTTAAATATATTTTCATATCCTCTATGACCTCAGAGAATTCGTTATTTAATTTATCATGTTTTTCAATAGAATAAATCGATTACTGAACGAAACAAATCGAGCTGCATACCAAAATACTCATATTTTTTTATAATTTGTAGATATACTTCACAACGCCGGTAAATTTATTTTAAAGAAGGAAAACGATTAAATCCTCTACAAAGCACAATTCTTTTAATCCACCAAACATGAAGTTTTTATTTCCCATAAGTGTACGACTGTACGCTCGCTTTTTTCTTTTGTACAGTCGACTACTAACAAAGTATTCTGAAATTGCACAGTCGTATACCTTATTTTCAAAGTTTCATAAAATTCATCTACAAAAACCGTCATTAATTATTTCTTTATTCAGTATAGCAGGCAGGGCATGCAACAACCTTATTATCCACTCATACTTTTACATACTAAAAAGCAATAGAAGAGTTTGTTATATAGTTGTGAAGAGGTTTGTATGTTCAATAGTGAAAAATAGAAATAATAAAATGTGCTTCGTGTTTATTGAAGATACCACAAAATTAGTACACAAGCGTTCTGTGATTCTCTTGTCCCTATGTGAGGAAGATCTGGATCAAACAGTTCCTCCACAATCAGTTTACCGAAAAATTCATGATTGAGTAAAAGAATATGTCATGTTACTTACTGTTGACTTAAGGATTATGTACCTATTGTAAATTTTAAATTGTGGTCAATATTTCAAGTTTTGCAAATACTCAAATTATTTCACATTTACAATTCATTGCGATTTCGTTCAAATCTGAAAAAATGTGACTCGGTTAGTGAAGATGAAGGGAGGCATACTTAGTCGATACATGATGCATGATATACCTACTTACATGTAGATTAGTAGTTGTAATAGGTACTCAATCACTATTTCGATTAATTTACAGTGTTTAAGGAATGAAGGTCCTTGGCCAACCAGAGACTCAATGCAGTCTTTAAGTCATTACCGGAAAACAGTGCGAAAAGATGTGTTCAATGATGTGATAGGTCTTCTTGGATTGTAAGTATTGTTTTTTTTCCTTTTTTGAATGTTTTTATTGAACAGAAACATGTAATACTGATACATATTTTAGTCAAGGAAAGGAATGGTTCGATATGAGATCAACAGTAAATCCCATCTTAATGCAACCTAGAACAGCTGCTGTGTATGTAGACACAATTGATTCGGTCGCTGGAGATTTAGTAAATAATATGAGAATTTTAGCCACTAAAAATCCTAATGGAGAAATGCCTAAAGATTTTGACAATGAGTTGTATAAGTGGGCGTTAGAATCCATAGGAGCTATTGCGTTAGAAAGAAGATTAGGTGAGAGCGCTATGAAAGAAGAGAGAATATATTTTAAGTAAGTAAATACATTCAGCCATTTGAGTATTTATATTTCAGGTTGTTTGGCACTGAACTTGGAACCAGATTCAGAAGCACAAATACTTATCAACAGTGCATTGAAGATGTTTGATTTAAATTTTCGTTTGGAAATATTACCAGGATTTTGGAAATATTTCCCTACACCAACTTGGAAAGAATTTGTAAAAGTAATGGACACTATCACTTTGTAAGTTCCTACCTCATATACGATTCTACATCAAAAACAGAACATAAAGTTTTAATACCGTTTATCTCTTAGACCTCAAATAACGAAGTTACCGACCATTGCAGTTTAAATTTGAAGTTTTTTAATACTCAAAAATATTGCTTAATATTATTTAAAAATTCTTAAGTAAGAAGTAAAATAGCCAAATTATCCAAAATTTTAGATTTTTTTGGTAAAAATGGTTTTAATTAACATTTCAAAACTATGCGAATTATTTGATTTCCTGAGTTCCAATCAATATTGCAACTGCGCGTTTTAATTGTTGAATAAAAAATTGAAAAAATAAAAAATCTGTAAAAAATTGCATCATTGAGTGACACGTCGCAGCATGCGACATTTGTCTTGTTGCGCCTTTTTTCGATTACATATAGCAACGGCACACCATACCAGTTAGGTGACTTCACGTCTAAGTTATCTTAATTTTTATACCAGCGCCCAGTGTTGCAAAATTTAAGAACATTAAATTGTCCATATCTTAAAATCTGTGTACATCAAGTAAAAACTGTTATACGACTTTTTTGTTCTGTTTTTGATGTAGAATCGCATGGTGCTAATATTATGCGGACGTTATAATACACCCTGTATTACCTAAGTACATTACTATATGTATAGAGTGGAATGTTACCCACTTCACATGAGTGGGAAATTGTTATCTTACATGGCGCCACCCGAGTACGACAATCCAACGAGTGTGAAATGACACTTTCCAAACAAGTAATGTCCACTATTTTTCCGACGACCACTATTAATGCACAATTTAATTTTTTTTAATACTTATTTTATTTTAAAACTTTACAAAGAAAACTAATGATTGAATCAGAAAAACTTAAAATAATGTAATAAATTTATTTAGAATTGTAGCATATTGAAATTGATCGCTAGGATGATAAGGAAATTATTTCCATCCCCCTCGTTAAATCAACCCAAACCGAAAAAGTAAACAGTGCAAGAATAGGTACGTAATTACCTAAAGGTAAAACTGTTAGGAAATTAAAACGCAACTACGCGCCCTAAAATCCAATGAAATATTGAAGTCAGCATATTAGGTATTCATAAAAGAGAAATCGCTCTAGCTGATAACATTCCAGCACTTTTAAACTTCGAAGGGAGTCGCAAAGCGATGAGAGGAGCGGACCAGATGTTGGTGGATGTATTATGAGACACCCTCGGATCGAGTGAAATAATAGAGCGACCTAGATACAGACCGGGTGGAAGATTTGTAAAATCATAAATCAAACAATAACCCCTTGCAAAGACAATAGTAAGTCGCTAGGTACTCCACCCACGATAATGAAAATTTAACCAATCGATAAAACGAATTATTAAAGGACAACAGCCGAAAGTTCATCATAATCCTGGAGCAGCAAACAGGTGAAAACACGAAATGAAAGTTAAGCCGTTGTAATAATTATAATAGCTAGGCACAATGGAAAAGACGACAACGCGTCGGCCGATTTGAAGGAAAATTTAGGTAGTTGAAGTTCAGGACTATTCAGTAAGGTAGCCGCGAGGTCAACCTGCTAAGTCTCGAGATAAGTGAGATATGATAAGAAACAGAGACAAGAAAGCAGGGTGCCAATAAGGGGATTTGTTGCTTGTCGTGTTTAGAGAGCGGGCCGCCGCATTTATAAAAGCACAAATCTCGATGGTAGAGCTCTAAGATAAAAACTGATTCCCGAACCCTTTGGACGTGTCTGGAGATGACGATAAGTGGACTCTAGATCACCCAATCCTAATCTAAACCATATAATTTGCTCGGAGATGACAATAAGTGGACTCTGAATTTCCCTCATCTACCTAATTAAAATTCCAATTAAAACCCTGCGAGGGTAAGTCTCATTCAAGCGAACTTCAGCACACCATTCTAAATTTCCTTAACCTAATTTGCTCGGAGATGACAATAAGTGGACTCTGAGTGAATTTCCCTCATCTACCTAATTAAAATTCCCATTAAAAACCTTGCGAGGATAAATCTCGTTCACGCAAACTTCAACCCACGATTCTAAATTCTTTAACCTAATTTGCTCGGAGATGACGTCTTAGGTGGACTCTGGGTGAATTTCCTTCATAAATCCAAGGAAAACTCCAGTTGCCATACAATAAATTCGAATCTCGTCTTAACCAGACTCAATACTCACAATTGGCAAAACTTCTTCGAACCAAGTCACTAGTAGATGTCAGAGCGCAAATTCTGAGGGAATTTACTTCATAAATCAAGGAAAATCCAATGAGAAAATAGTTAGGGCATATCTCATTTAAAACACATTTCCAACAACCGAAATAACCAAACCGATTCGCAACTTCCACGTGCGCAGATCCCGTTTCAAATCAGACAGCAAGGAAATAGGCAAATAATAGGTACCTACTCGATCACGTCAGCGAATATTAGGAAAGAGAAATACTTCAACAAATAATTACAAATTCACGTATAGGAAATCGAGATAGAGCTAGGAGGAAAGTAGGAAAATTAAACCCAGGTCAGGGATTAATAACCTGTGAATAAATAAAACGGCCCATGATTAGAAATAATTCAGTCATCCTATTTCTCCAAGAGTCCGAGTTTATTTAGTGCAGATGTAGGCAATAAATGTCCCTTTAAATTATACGATATTAGAAAGTGAGATGAATGCCTTCGCTATTGTATATCACCATGAATGAAGATCAAACTTCCTGCCAGAGCATAGCACCCCCCGATATAGAATAGAACAGGTTCAGAGTAATAAGGCAGCGTTGTCAGATGTAGCACCTGCTACTCGCATATATTGTCGGGAAATACCAGTTCCATTACAACACCCGATTAGGAGTTAGAATAGGTACTCGATTACCACACGTTGGGGGAGGCATTCATCTCGATGTCCAGATGAAGACCTCGGGTAGCCGGTAAAAGAGCATGACTCTTTAAAGTGGAAATCGTAGAACGCAACGGGGCAAAAAAGCACCCTCAGAGTAGGACAAGCCAGGCAGGTCTGTCAGGTGTAATACCTGCTCATCAGATATCAGGAAATCCAATAACCAACGTAAAGCTAGGATCATGAATTACAATTCCACAAATAGGAATTCAAAGCAACCAAAAACAAATTAGTCTCGAGTATGTGAATAGCCAATCAAAATCAATCAAACCATAACTCCTTTAGCACATCATACGAATGTCAACTCCAATCAAAATTTAAAAACAAACTCCGCAGAAAATTGCTATAAAATGTTATTGCCAGTCTGGACTGAGTTATCTGCTTTCTAAACAGGTGTTAGGGGTAAAACCTTGGACCACGGTGAAATCGATGGTTGGTCTCGATTATAAAACCCCCCGGCTCCAATATAGGTATTCATAAAAATTCCAGCATTCAACTATTACCCAGGCAAGCCCACGGGAACCCTGAGGGATAATTATGGAATAGCGGCCTAGTTTGGTCAGTTGGTCATCACATTTAAAATAGCAATAACCAAATGACTGCGAATTGCAGAGAACGTCGTATTTGAAATGATAAGGTATATTGACTCTTCGCCTCGTTAGATCAGGTAGAACAAAAAGGTAGCCGCAGGGCAAATAGGTATTGACGGTCCAAAAGAGGCCATATAAAGGTAGCCCAGTGAGACAAAACGACGACACAACAAATAAACCAAATGAGTTAAAACAACTATCATGAGTATGATGTCAATTCAGGAAAACCGTTTCACAATTGAAAAGCAATTAGGAAGACATTCGTATAATGTTCAAAGAGGAGGTAGCAATCAAAACAAACATGGCAACACTGCTCTCGATATCCAAGCCAAGCTAGCAACTCGACAAACAGACAGACATTTCCGCCAAATCCCGGATAGTCTGTAACCAAAGTGGTTGTATTCTTTAATTAATTCAAGCTGTTGTTTGAAATGAAATCAAAGAAGTTAGAAAAAGGAAATTAGGCAAAGAAAATCGTTGAATAGGTCAACAGACAGATATTCCCGCATTAATCCCGGGTCATCTGTAACCAAAATGGTTGTCTTCTTTAATTAATTCGAGCTGTTGCTTGAAATGAAATCAAAGAAAAAGGAAATAAAAGCAAAACGAAATAATAAGAAAGCACAGAAGTGCAAAAGAGTGGAATCCGAAATGGATTGGAGTTTGAAAAATTCATGAAAGGGATTCATCATTCGCTTTCCATTGTTTTGTACTCTCTATGCAAAATCACAGCCCCTCTCGCCCTTCACCATTTTACGCTCTTGCAAACGAATTCCCTCGCTCATCATTCGCTTTTAGACATCTGATAGGAAGTCCACCGTTAACAACAAGCCTCAGTAAATTTCCCCGCTTTTCCGAAAGAAATCCCAATCAACCGAGATACAATGAGTCATAGTAGGTTCTTTTGCGCGTCCGTTTCGGCCATAGTAATCCTGGCATACCTCAATCAAAGAGCAGGGGTGACTACGGTAAAAACTACGGTAACCACAACGAGAAAAACACAACGGTCCTATTAGGGGGAAATTCGGAAAACTAGACGATCACAGTGGCTTTCGGCAACAGACGAAGGGACCCGGGTCCTTACGGTTACAATATGTATCTATTTAGAATTGTAGAAATTTGAAATAGGTCAAATTATTATTATTATTATTATTAGGTAACTATAATTTCAATTTTATAATGGAGTTTTGCAACAAATAGAGAGATTTATCTTTTTTATTTATCAGTAGCATTATACCTAACCAGTAGTAGCTAATCGATCGACATCAATATGAATGTGTGAATTTAATTATTGAAATTAATATTCCGAAAACGTCAAATCAACTTTTGGATTTTACTGTTTTGGGTCTACATCATTAAACTTATAGTACGAGAGCCCACGACCAAAATTTTTGTCTCATAGCAATACGACCAAAACCGCATCAAATTAATAGATTCGATTATTCTGAACCCGAAAATCGCAATATCAGAAATTTTCCGTGTATCGTCCGACCTAACCAAATTTTCAAAAATGTCAAAAATTTTACCAAACTGTATCATAGCAATCCGTCTGATTTTCAGAATATAGTTAAATGATACCTCTAAGATATCGGAAATAAGTTTTTCAGACGCCACTAGCGTAGCGTGTACCCGGGAGACCACTTAAAAAAATTAAAAATGAGACAAAAAAAAGTATAATAGCAAAACGTCTGAAAATGATTTTCACGAGTGAATTTGGGTCAGTGTATATGAAATAATCATCTTTCAGAAGAAAATGTGAGCACATTAAATTTTGAGACCGATTTGAAAACGTTAAAAAAATTTACCGATCGGTAACATAGCAATTCGTCTGAAAATTGTTAGACGTGATAAAATAAGTTGTCTAGATGTAGAAAAAATTTATATCAGACAAATTCAGTGTCGCACCTTACTAATCAGACAACTTTTCGATACTCCGAAATTATTCAAAAATCGTATTGAGGCGATTGAAGTCTATGTTACAAGCCAATGAATAAGTGGCGACCAGTAAATTATTTGATGATGATTGATAAAGAGCTTACTCGAAACCGTCGAACGGAAGTTGAAGGACTTCAATAAATTGCACAAAAGGAAATTGGGATAAAGTAAAAAAAAAAAAAAAAACTGTTTATTTGGAGATACAAGATGCGAGATGTGTATGTGTTTTTAGTCACTGTCGGACGCATAATCATCATCGTCATCATCAAAATCACTTTCCAGATCACGATCAGGATCTTCAAAGTCATCTTCTAAAAAATAAAAATCATTATAGTCAAGATCACTCATTTCTTTATATGAATGCTGCAGTAAAAGTCATGTTAACTATACCTTTTGATTCTTCGTTATAAATTATAAATTATAAATTATAAAGAAATTCGATGAATTTTTATAGTTTGTGAAAAATCCAAAAACGAATATTTTCATTAAGTTTATCAATATTATCATAAACTAATATACTTAACAATTTTTCCATGAAAATTACCAGATTTTACGTAAAACTTAATGATAGAAACACGTAAGTACCTACTCGTTTTCCTGTATTTTTAGCCGTTATCAACGTTGCTTTCAAAACAGAAAATTACCTACCTACCTATTCACTACACGTTTATTGGATTTTTTCAAAACTCTAAATTTTTAAAGACTTTATCGAATATTTTCTTTCTTTTGTTCCTCACTAAGATATTTATCAGCAAATGCTTTGTGTACATCCGATAACGGACTCTCTATGGACATCGGATAACGGACTCCCTATTGACGTCCGATAAAGGACTCCCTACGGATGTCTCCAAAGTTGTGACAAATGGACACTGTCCCATGGACGTCCATAGGACAAAAACGGACTTCCTATGGACGTCCGTTGGTACATAGAGGGATGTCCATTGGACTACTTTGTGCTGTTTGGGATGACGTCACATATGACTTTTTAAACTTAATCGTACAATAGCAATCTGAATGAGCGGTGTGAGCGTCGTTACCACTGTCAGAATAGCCTGCTGCCGCATGCGCTGTAATGATGCAAGGGACAGGAGCGTAAGAAGTAAATAGCCTTTCTTGCCATAGGATTGTAACAAGCGCCAGGGCGTTTGCCGGGCGACTCCGGAACGTTCTTTTCGTTTTTGGGATTATAGGCGACATCGGAAATGTCTGAAAACAGTATTTTAGCAATCCCGGAAGCCATAAAAAAGTTTAAAAAAAAATTGAACCGGGTTGCTATAATACAGTTCGGCTAAATTTTTTGACATTTTCAAAAATGCGCTCAGGCCATATGCTACGCGCAAAATGTCTGAAAACAAACATTTTCGTTATAAAATGACAAAATCTATGTACATTTTCAATATCAGACGTAATACGATAATACCGTCTGCCTATTTTTTTTGACATAGCAGAAATGGCCTCCCACACAGTTGCTACACTTTTGACCGTTACCACCCACCTAGTAGGGTTCAGGATCATCTTATCTAACGACTTGATACGGTTTTGGCCGTAAAACGATGATACATGGTTTTGGTCGTGGGTTCTCGTACTATTATTTAAACCCTGACAAAAAGTTGGAAACGTCAAACTCGACTTAAAAAACGTCAGATTTTCCATGAATAAACACCCGGAAGGGGTGAAACGGGAACTCGCCGCGTGAAATCGACGAAAATCCGTCCCCGTCCGTTTTCGAGGATGCTGAAAGCGATGCTGAAAGGTCGGTCCTCGACGCCCGCCAACCCCTCTACGCGGCCAAGATAACAACCCCCGGAGGGGTGAAAAATGAATATGATTACTTTTTATAAAAATAAAACAATCATGAGTAAGCGTGTGAATTTATCATGAATTTATTTTATTTTTTTCATGAATTTACCCGTTTCACCTCTTCCGGGGGTTGTTCTTGGCCGCGTAGAGGGGTTAAGTATGATAGTTGATAGTTGATAGTTCCCAATTCAAGGTATGATAGTCTATGCATTCAATACCAAATTGAACCATCACAAATAATTGACAGGTCACGAGCATTTTGATCATAGTATCGTGTGAGCAAGTGAAAACGTAATTTAGGTAGGCCCTGGAAAAAAATTTCATGTCTTAGATTGAATCCTACGATAAAATCACTGTCATCTATTTTAAATGTCTTATTTTTCTTATTTTGTGATTTTGAATGGTTTGGGGTGCGTTCATGAATTACACTTTGCATACATGAAAAACTCTGGTTGCGTTCATATAAATAACCAGTTCGCTAGTTCGCTTGATGGATAAAAATCTAGCATCGTTCATAAATTGCCAGTGACGACGCTGGAAGTGCGCTCGGAGTGTTGAAGACATGTGTGAATTAATTTTGTGCATCATAATAATTAGTGGGAATTATTGTTCATGTTCATTATTAGATCAAATTGTTTAGTTTGCCTACGAAAATAAAATTTTTCAGCAGTTGTCAACAGTCAACCATAAAAGATATTCGCGTCGCATTAACGGACAAGTCAAGACACATCGCTTTTTTGTGGCGATGAAATTTTTTTGGAGTCGATGGAGTCGCGTCCATTCAAAATAAACAGGTTCAAGTGAATCCACACACCAACTGTCTATGTAGCGTTATTGGGTTTTTGAAAAAAAAAAATTTGTGCTAAATGGAAAGATCATATACCGTGTGTCCCCGGATAGGTGAAACGACTCTTATAAAAGACAAAAAATTTTTGATTTTCATTTTTATTTTTTGGGGTTCAGCTCTGCTTGGTTAAAGAGTAATTTCTAACAAAATTTTAGTTTTGAAAAATCAAGCATGCCTTGGAAATTAAAAAAGAAAACATTTTTTCTGTACAGTAAAGTGCATTTTATGTGGCAAATACGAAAAAATGTTATTTAAAAAAGTTGTTAAGAATCAACATTTAGGTCCGTATACCAAATTTCAAAATCATAGGCCAACTTTGATCTTTTACATTTACTTTTATGTTTATTTCACAAATCGAAGAATTTCATTTGTAACAAAGACTGATATTGACACATTGCTATTGCTATGGATACAATTTGGTTTTTCCATGGCAGTCTTTGTTACAAAATGAAATTCTTTGATTTGTGAAATAAAACATAAAAATAAATGTAAAAAATAAAAGTTGACCTATGATTTTGAAATTTGGTATCGGGTCCTAAATGTTGATTCTGTAGAACTTTTTCAAATAACATTTTGTCGTATTTGCCACATAAAAGGCACTTTACTCAACCGAAAAACCGGTTTCTTGGAAATTTCCAAGGCATGCTTAATTTTTCAAAACTAAAATTTTGTTAGAAATTACTCTTTAGCCAAGCAGGGCTGAACCCCAAAAAATTAAAATTGAAATCAAAAAATTTTTGTCTTTTATAAGAGTCGTTTCACCTATCCGGGGACACACGGTATAAGTTTTATAACAAAACTATTTTTTATTTTTTATTTTTCGCAATAATTCAAAAGTTATTTCAAAATAAAAATTCATTTTTGAATCCAGTACCGAAGATACGCCGACAGCTCCCGAACAAACCCTAGCGCGTATGACGTCATAATGTTATAGTTTTCACTAATTATTGCAGTTGACAGTTGATACAGAAGTAATTGTTTTGATCTATTTAATTTTGTTGTCGTTATTAAATATTCAAATTTATATTGAAAATGTCGAATCTCAAAAGTTATCGTTCTTGTTTTGTACCATTATGTACGAATACTACAAAAACAACTCCTGACAAAATGTTTTTAAATGTTCCCCAAGACGACAAACGTCGAAATAAATGATTTCAAAGTGCACCGTTCTTTTGTTGTGAAGATCATTTCAATGTAAGTAATTCTTAACACCACTGTTGTTATTAATTATTATTTATCTAAGTATACAAATCAAATATTGTTCTTGGCATACCCGTCCTTTTACAATACAAATATTATGTTTCTATTCTGTGGTTGAACATAACCTATAGCTTTGTCGCCGTAGCTCTCACGCGATATGCTCTACAATTTATGATATAAATAATTATATTTTATATAATGGAGAATAAATAGCTAATCGAAACCAACTAACAACTCGTTTTTTAGCAATAAGTTTTCAATATTATTGTCTAGTCACGTGTAATAGCCGTAAACGCTATACTGTTATTGAATAGCTATAACATTATGACCTCACAACTATAATGTGACCAATATTGGCGCGTTTATAGTCACGTGATATTTTTTTAAATTTTATCAATTTTTAAATGTTTATAATTGAAAAAATTTATTTTTTAAGTTTTTTGCATTAAACAGGGTGATCCCGAAATGACGGATACGGATACCACCACAGCATCCATTGTGGATTAAAGATTCTAAGTTCACTTATACTTTTTTCTCCAGTATGGCCTCCTTAAGAAGATATGACCACTTTTGTGGACGAAAAAGTCACAACACTGCACTACCCTTCTTCAGGCAGGAAAATAATGTCTAGGTCTACAATAATACCCAGATATAGATGTTACCATGGAAACATATGAAATGGCAAATCCAACAAAGTTAAAAACAATAATCGTTGCGCGGATACATATTCGATGATATTATTCAAAATTTATTTTAGTTGCATTGTTGAGCTCGAATTTGAACAACGATGTCACATTGAAAAATTGTTTTGAACTCAAGGAATAGGTAAACTTTTAATGCCTGTAATTCCGTTCCCGATAATAAAAATAATAAAAAGCAAACACTATCGTTATAGTTATGTAAAACCATGTGCCCCTGAATATAAAAATTATTGATAAAAAAGTTTTAAAATAAATTTAAAAAATCAATAATTTTTTTTTCAAAATCTCAATTCAAATGAAATTGGTCGAGATTAGAGTATTTCTAAACGATGTATTTTATAAATTTAAAAGAATACCCTGCGTCGGGTAACTGCTATGAATAGAGCTGCTTTTAGTTAAATAATTCGATTCTCATCCGACTGTCTGAAACTGGCGCGAGACATCAATGTAAGTTAGTTACTCCAAATAAGTAGAGAAGATGCATACAAGAGGGAATGCAGGTCTCATGAGTATAAAGCAAATAAAACTCTGAAACTGCAATAAACTCACGGTTAGTTCTTTAGACTGACCGTTAGATGTCGCTCTACTTTACACCACACGGAGAATCGTGTAACAGGCAGCTTTAAGACGGCCGAAGCATCCATGCATTCGATGACATCTTCCGGATACTCCAAATGCAGCACCCTGATGAGCCCCAGTAGGGCGAAACACACGTGTCTGTGCTTGTTCTGGTACTCTGGTTGGCTCTGTCTCTGGATGTGTGGAAGCTCTTTTGATTGGAGTTTCGGGCACTGCCAGCATGACACTGTTATGGGCGATGGAGGAGTACTCCGACGCCATTTAACAGGCTAGTAATTGCACTTTATGTGCTTTATACTCATGAGACCTGCATTCACTATGTATTAATCGTTGAGTATACTTGCCTTTTCCTCTTCTTCAGGTAGAGAAGAGACAGACACATCCAGTGGCTGAGAGGTGGGCATGGTTGCCGAGTGGTTTATTATGTACCAGCTCCTTCTGATTTCGGACCGATTTTACAGGTGTAGAGTGGTCGTCCCCAAATGGGAAGAACTCCGGCAATAGGGACGCTAGGAATGTGATTTCGAGTTTGGTCGTGTGTGGGAAGATGCTTCCTTTCCCATTTGTGACTTTCAGACATAAGGTGCCAATTTTTAGTCTCATATCTTATGGTAGTGATATGTGTGTGGTTTTGATAAATACAGGTATGCAAATAAAATTAGACATTAGAGAAGCGTTGCTAAATTCTATTTTTATTTTCTTCAGATGGGATATTGGGGAAGAATCGGCATGTAATATCGTAATTTAACAACGCCCGAGTATGGCAATCTAAAATAAGTTTACTCGGTGAGTTGAATAAAAATGTTCTAGGGAAATTATTTTTTAATTTACTTTTCGATTTACAGGGTCTTAATCTTGGTTTTCGTCTTTGTCTTAGGTTTTAGTTTTTGATCTTAGTTGTAATTTTGGTTTTTGATTTTTGAAATGAACAGTTGTTTCTTTTATCCGAGTTTAATATGTAAATTATAATAATTGGTTATTATCGAATTTGTTCTTTGATGAAGATTAATAATTATTATGATGTTTATTTGAAAGTTGATGAATTTTAGTTTCTTTTGAGTGCCGATTTTGTTTCAATAATAAGGTTCTGTGGAAATAAAATTTTAGTAAAAGCACCTATACAAGAAACTAGATATTTCTATAATAATGTAGGTTAAGAATTTTTAGTAATAATATTTGTGGATATTTGAATGTAATTAGATTTAAGTAAGTTGATTTAATTACAAATGATTCTCACTTTACAATAATTATTCTACTAGGAGATTTTTATATGCTTGATTGGATAAAATATTTCCAATAAAATTGTTATTGTTAAAATTTCAAGTTTTTCTACTTGCCTTTTGCCCTTTTTATATCCGAAAGGAAAAATAGGTAAGTAGAAAGTTGCAGTATGTGGTAAACGTGGTAAACAGAATTGCCAAATTTCAAAAAAATCCAATAAAGGAATATTTACGAACATTTACGAACATCCAAATTTTTTTTAAGTTTAACACTCTGTATCGTAAAAACTATGCATTTGCGGACCCATGTTTATATGAACTTTTCTTCTTAAAATCACTTAAAGAAGCATCTCTTGGAGTTTGGCCACATACTTAAATAACACCCTGTATTTACAATTTATGTCTAAAATGGTACCCTTGTCAAGATACAGCCCTTAAGAGAGGGACGATTGGATACACTACATTTTTCGAAACCAATAAAAAATGGATTAAATGAGAAACTTTTGATTATTATCGCCTACTAGTATTATTGTTAAGATCAATAGGTAAAAATGAATTAAATCGTTTCTAAAAAATAAACTTTTCATAAACGTTTTCCTGGTGTAAATCCATTTAAAAATTAAATATGGGAATATAATTGCAAGATACGATACTTTAATAAGGTGCCAAAAGTTTAGTAATACCTACTTTTGTTTAATGATAAGAATATAGAGAATCAATCAGTGGCGTGCGGATAAAAAGTTCTACGGTAAAAAGTGATACGTGATACTGAAAACAGGACAGGGAGTGTACCGCATTTCACAGAAGTGAGAAATTACTTTTGTGCACGTGTCTCACACTGTACTTTTCCTATGAGCATAACAAGACAATTTTTTATTCAATGAAAATTTAAATACTGTTTGAAAAGCGACTGTTTTACGTTTACCCATCACTGTTGACGCCCTGTACAACGAAAACGGCTGAAGATAGAGAAAAACGGCTTACATGTCCCTATTTTAACTTTTCATGTACTATCCTACGATGTAGATGAAATGTTTATACAGGGTGATAAAAAATTTGAAAACTTCTGAGATTTCTCCACGCGTCGCCAAATAAAAAAATCAAAGAAAGCACAAATGTTTCTATACCATAGGATAGTACATAAAAAGTTAAAACAGGGATATGTAAGCCGTTTTTCTCTATCTTCAGCCGTTTTCGTTGTACAGGGCCTTGAACTTGAAAAATGACGATTTTCACTTGTTTATTATAACTCAAAAACTTCTGAATTTAAACACCAACTATAAAAGCCAATCTTATTTTTTTTTTCAGACAATCTAAAAATGCAATAACATAGGAGCATTCCATTTAAAAAAACATAACTTTGATATGTTTTATGCTTTTGGGACACCCTGTACATTATGAATATAATTTTAAAACGTACCTCTGCCGGGTCTCTATCCACTCCAAAAATAAAAAGATCCTAAAATCCAGAGACATGGCCATAATCTTCCGTTTCGTATACCGTGGCCCACCCTGTATAATAGTAATAATAAAAAGTCATTGGTAGAATTGAAAATAATACCTACCTAGGTAGGTAGTCTGAAAAAATAAACTTTAGTTAGGTACCTATCATTATAATGGATTGTAATTTCTCTGAATGTGAAACAGAAAATACACCACCTGAAGTCAGAAAACAAGCAGGTTTGTGTTCTTTGAATTTGCTACCTGTAGTTTCGAGAGAAAAATACGAATCTGCTTATAAACATTTCATAAATTGGAGAAAAGGTCATAAAAGCAGAGCATTGTCAGAAAAAATAATTTATGTGTTAAATTTGTTAAATAATTAATCTGTTAAATTGTGGTCGTAGGAAAAGTACTGTGTGAAGCGCGTGCGGAAAAGAAATTTCACACTCGTGTGAATTGTGACTACACTCGTGAGAAATTTTTTCTTTTCCGCACTTGTTTCACAATATACTATTTCTTATGACCACTATATGACAGGGCCATGAACTTGAAAAATGACGATTTTCACTTGTTTATAACTCAAAAACTTCTGAATTTAAGCACCAACTGTAAAAGCCAATCTTATTTTCTCTTTTCAGACAATCTAAAAATGCAATAACATAGGAGCACTCCATTTAAAAAAACATAACTTTGATATGTTTTATGCTTTTGGGACACCCTGTACATTATGAATATAATTTTAAAACGTACCTCTGCCGGGTCTCTATCCACTCCAAAAATAAAAAGATCCTAAAATCCAGAGACACGGCCATAATCTTCCGTTTCGTATACCGTGGCCCACCCTGTATACTGTAAAATCATTGAATTCTACCGACAATATTATTATTATTTAATATTAGACTCCGTATAAACTAAAAATAAAATAAGTGACGTGAGCGTGGAGACGTGGTAGATAATAACAATGATTTAAGAGAGGTTAGTATATCATTGATATGCAACTTCTACACAACGCAGGCGCTGTGCGTCGTCGATGGAAGTTAGTAGAGGTGTGCGAGTTATTTTCACGATCACGTTCGTGAATTTGATTTAGCTCTTATTAGCGATCAACTCGTAAATTTTAATAATTAGTGCCACAAGAGAATAATGAGTATATTTTACAGTCTTGTCGGGTTCTATGTTATCCCATTTGTGTTTATTTTATTACCTTGAAGCTTTAAATGAATAGTTATTCCATTAACAATAAGTAACAGTTGAGTTCTCAGTTACCGCCCATCACTATTGTTTAGTTAAAACTGTACGGAAACGATTTTTGGCTATGCGTTATGTCACTTTGTCGCACAGTTTTGGATACGTGAGAAATCTGCTAGTTTGCGCACAAAAAACGATGCGCAAAGTAGTGTTTTGTATAGTGGTCGTAGGAAAAATAATTTTTAAATCGTTTAGATTTTAATTTAATAATAATAATTGCTTATTGCAGTACAGTTTTGAAATACATCAATGAGGTTCTTGATAAAATGGAAGTTATTCAAACTGACGAGCAGGAGAGAAGTATTTTGAAAAGACTCTTGAAAATAAACAAAGAAATTGCCATAGCGACAGTAATGGATCTCTTAATGGCTGGTATTGATACGGTAAGAAAATTAATAAATAATGAAAAAGAAAGACAAATATGTACTTAACCAATGACAATTCTTTTTTATTTCAGACTGGCAAATCTTTAGGAGCTACTCTCTATTATCTTGCCAGATATCCTGATAAACAAAATAAGTTACGAGAAGAGCTAAAAAAAATAATTCCAAAAAAAGATTCGCCTATCACAAAAGAAATATTAAATAATGCTCCTTATTTAAAAGCTGTTATCAAAGAAACAACCAGGCTCTCTCCCATATCTATTGGAAATATGAGAACTACCAGCAAAAACTTAGTTCTATCTGGATACCAAATACCTAAAGGCGGGTTCTCATTAGTCAACTTCATTGATCAATATCATTGATTCTATGCAATTGAGCATAGATTTCAATGTGAAATTAGTTCACATTATTTCAAGGAAGTTGAATATTCAGTCTAGAAAGCGTCAATTTTAAAAATGGCTGCAAAGAAGAAAATTGTGCGTGCTGGAGTTCGTATTGTGTGTGAGTACTTGAAAAACAAAATCAGAAACAGGAAAAACAGAAAACCTCGTCGTTGGTGGGTGAGACCATGGATCTTAAGACGGAGATATGAAGGTGCTTCAGTAAAACTGTTAGTGGAATTGGCTAGAGATGACTTGGATACATATAAAAATCATTTAAGAATGGGCGAAGAAAAATTTGAAGAACTTTTACAGAAAGTATCGCCATATACAGGGTGAGTCCTCTAAAATGGATAGCTCGGTTACACCTATACCATTAAAGATATCTAAATGAACCAAAAAGTGCTGTAAATAGGAGGGTAAAGTGCAGTTTGTAAAATTATTTTCAGATACACAGGATGGCCCAATATCGCTGTACGCCATACAACTTTGTTATTTTAAATAGGACACCCTGTATATTATTACATCTTCAGATTATTTGAGAAAAGTAAAAAAGAATGGTTTGTAAAGTTGAAGTTTGTAATGAGCGATTTATGAGTTATTAACAAATGAAATTCGCGATTTTCCATTTTCAAAGCAGCTTTTCTTAAAAATAGCTCAAGATAGAGGAAAACGGCTTACATGTTCCTATCTTAATTTTTCATTTAGTATCCTATCATGTAGCTGAAATTTTTATACCGGGTGATGAAAATAATCAAATTTTTTACCACTCTGTATAAAAATTTCATCCATCCAATAGGATACCGCTTGAAAAGTTAAGATAGGAACATGTAAACCGTTTTTCATATCTCGAGCCGTTTTTTAAAATAATTTTACAAACTGTACTTTACCCTCCCATTTACAGCACTTTTTGGTTCATTTCGATATATTTAATGGTCTATTATAGGTGTTATCGAGCTTTCCATCTTAGGGGACTCACCCTGTATACAGAAAAAATACTTTATTGAGAGACGCTCTTCCAGCAAGACTAAAATTACAAGTAGTTTTAAGATATTTAGCTACAAGATTCTTTTCCATCTCTGAGTGCGCTGTACAGAGTGCCCAAAAACCAAGAAACTTTGACATATGGTTATCCCTCCATTTAAAATTGGACATTTTTCACACCAAATATTTACAGTTTGGTTTGATTTTCCACGAGAACAAAATTTAACCTCAAAACTCAATTCAACGTGACTGACAGCGCATGTTCTCACAGTCAAGCACTGTTCAGTTTCGTTGAATCAGTTCCGTTGATCAACCAAAAGTAGAAACGCCTTTCAGTTTGATTGAAGCGCAATATTATTGAACAATATCGTTGAATGAACGTTCATATAAAGGCGGGTTCTCATTAGTCAACTAAATTGATCAATATAATTGATTCTATGCCATTGAAATAAAATAGATGAATATGAACGTTCATTCAACGATATTGTTCAATAATATTGCGCTTCAATCAAACTGAAAGGTGTTTCTACTTTTGATTGATCAACGGAACTGATTCAACGAAACTGAACAGTGCTTGACTGTGAGAACATGCGCTGTCAGTCACGTTGAATTGAGTTTTGAGGTTAAATTTTGTTTTCGTGGAAAATGAAACCAAACTGTAAATATTTGGTGTGAAAAATGTCCAATTTTAAATGGAGGGATAACCATATGTCAAAGTTTCTTGGTTTTTGGGCACTCTGTACAGCGCGCTCAGAGATGGAAAAGAATCTTATAGCTAAATATCTTAAAATTACTTGTAATTATTTTAGTCTTGCTGGAAGAGCGTCTCTCAATAAAGTATTTTTTCAGTATACAGGGTGAGTCCCCTAAGATGGAAAGCTCGATAACACCTATAGACCATTAAAGATATCGAAATGAACCAAAAAGTGCTGTAAATGGGAGGGTAAAGTGCAGTTTGTAAAATTATTTTAAGATATACAGGATGGCCCAATATCGCTGTACGCCATACAACTTTGTTATTTTAAATAGGACACCATCTATATTATTACATTTGCATATTGCTTGAGAAAAGTCAAAAAGAATGGTTTGTAAAGTTGAAGTTTGCAATGAGCGATTTATGAGTTATAAACAAATGAAAATCGTGATTTTCCATTTTCAAAGCAGCTTATATTGAAAACGGCTCGAGATATGGAAAAACGGCTTACATGTCCCTATCTTAACTTTTAAAGCGGTATCCTATTGGATGGATGAAATTTTTATACAGAGTGGTAAAAAATTTGATTATTTTCATCAACCAGTATAAAAATTTCAGCTACATGATAGGATACCAAATGAAAAATTAAGATAGGAACATGTAAGCCGTTTTCCTCTATTTTGAGCTATTTTTAAGAAAAGTTGCTTTGAAAATGGAAAATCGCGAATTTCATTTGTTTATAACTCATAAATTTCTCGTTACAAACTTCAACTTTACAAACCATTCTTTTTTACACTTTTCTCAAATAATCTGAAGATTTAATAATATACAGGGTGTCCTATTTAAAATAACAAAGTTGTATGGCGTACAGCGATATTGGGCCAACCTGTGTATCTGAAAATAATTTTACAAACTGCACTTTACCCTCCCATTTACAGCACTTTTTGGTTCATTTAGATATCTTTAATGGTATAGGTGTAATCGAGCTTTCCATTTTAGAGGACTCACCCTGAATATGGCGATACTTTCTGTAAAAGTTCTTCAAATTTTTCTTCGCCCATTCTTAAATGATTTTTATATGTATCCAAGTCATCTCTAGCCAATTCCACTAACAGTTTTACTGAAGCACCTTCATATCTCCGTCTTAAGATCCATGGTCTCACCCACCAACGAGGAGGTTTTCTCTTTTTCCTATTTCTGATTTTGTTTTTCAAGTACTCACACACAATACGAACTCCAGCACACACAATTTTCTTCTTTGCAGCCATTTTTAAAATTGACGCTTTCTAGACTGAATATTCAACTTCCTTGAAATAATGTGAACGAATTTCACATTGAAATCTATGCTCAATTGCATAGAATCAATGATATTGATCAATGAAGTTGACTAATGAGAACCCGCCTTAAATCTATTTTATTTCAATGGCATAGAATCAATTATATTGATCAATTTAGTTGACTAATGAGAACCCGCCTTTAAGGCAGGTTCTCATTAGTCAACTTCATTGATCAATATCATTGATTCTATGCAATTGAGCATAGATTTCAATGTGAAATTCGTTCACATTATTTCAAGGAAGTTGAATATTCAGTCTAGAAAGCATCAATTTTAAAAATGGCTGCAAAGAAGAAAATTGTGTGTGCTGGGGTTCGTATTGTGTGTGAGTACTTGAAAAACAAAATCAGAAACAGGAAAAAGAGAAAACCTCGTCGTTGGTGGGTGAGACCATGGATCTTAAGACGGAGATATGAAGGTGCTTCAGTAAAACTGTTACTGGAATTGGCTAGAGATAATATAAAAATCATTTAAGAATGGGCGAAGAAAAATTTGAAGAACTTTTACAGAAAGTATCGCCATATACAGGGTGAGTCCTCTAAAATGGAAAGCTCGATTACACCTATACCATTAAAGATATCTAAATGAACCAAAAAGTGCTGTAAATGGGAGGGTAAAGTGCAGTTTGTAAAATTATTTTCAGATACACAGGATGGCCCAATATCGCTGTACGCCATACAACTTTGTTATTTTAAATAGGACACCCTGTATATTATTAAATCTTCAGATTATTTGAGAAAAGTAAAAAGGAATGGTTTGTGAAGTTGAAGTTTGTAATGAGAAATTTATGAGTTATAAACAAATGAAATTCGCGATTTTCCATTTTCAAAGCAGCTTTTCTTAAAAATAGCTCAAGATAGAGGAAAACGGCTTACATGTTCCTATCTTAATTTTTAATTTGGTATCCTATCATGTAGCTGAAATTTTTATACCGGGTGATGAAAATAATCAAATTTTTTACCACTCTGTATAAAAATTTCATCCGTCCAATAGGATACCGGATGAAAATTTAAGATAGGGACATGTAAGCCGTTTTCCCATATCTCGAGCCGTTTTCAATATAAGCTGCTTTGAAAATGGAAAATCGCGATTTTCATTTGTTTATAACTCATAAATTGCTCATTACAAACTTCAACTTTACAAACCATTCTTTTTGACTTTTCTCAAGCAATATGCAAATGTAATAATATAGAGGGTGTCCTATTTAAAATTACAAAGTTGTATGGCGTACAGCGATATTGGGCCATCCTGTATATCTGAAAATAATTTTACAAACTGCACTTTACCCTCCCATTTACAGCACTCTTTGGTTAATTTCGATATCTTTAACGGTCTATAGGTGTTATCGAACTTTCCATCTTAGGGGACTCACCCTGTATACAGAAAAAATACTTTATTGAGAGACGCTCTTCCAGCAAGACTGAAATTACAAGTAGTTTTAAGATATTTAGCTATAAGATTCTTTTCCATCTCTGAGCGCGCTGTACAGAGTGCCCAAAAACCAAGAAACTTTGACATTATGGTTATCCCTCCATTTAAAATTGGACATTTTTCACACCAAATATTTACCGTTTGGTTTCATTTTCCACGAAAACAAAATTTAACCTCAAAACTCAATTCAACGTGACTGACAGCGCATGTTCTCACAGTCAAGCACTGTTCAGTTTCGTTGAATCAGTTCCGTTGATCAACCAAAAGTAGAAACGCCTTTCAGTTTGATTGAAGCGCAATATTATTGAACAATATCGTTGAATGAACGTTCATATTAATCTATTTTATTTCAATGGCATAGAATCAATTATATTGATCAATTTAGTTGACTAATGAGAACCCGCCTTAAGGGAGTAAGTCTTTGAATTTAAAGCAGCCGTAAAAACTAAACATGTTAGTCATTACTAAAAGCTTCAACAATTCACATGGCAAATTTTGTTTTGCAGACTATTGTGGTTTTTGTAAACTTGCTTCTTTGTCACAAAGAGGAACACTTCGCAAAACCAAAGGAATTTATTCCAGAGAGATTTTTAAGAGATAACACTGCAGAATTATCACATAAAAATACAAATCAATTTGTTTTTTTGCCGTTTGGTTTTGGTCCAAGGTCTTGTGTTGGAAAACGATTAGCCAACTTAGAGCTAGAAGTCGGAACAGCAAAGGTGAGGACAATTTTTAAAATAGTTAATAAAACGTTTATAAAGTCTCGAAAAAATCGATTTTTTTCCATACTGTGTAAAATAAACACTTATTTTTCAGATTATAAGAAATTTTGCTTTATCGTGGCCCCATAAAGATATGAGATTCCAGACTAGTTTTCTTCATGGAATAGGCGATCCATTAAAACTAAGAATTAAAGAAGTTGTTGACTAATAATACACAATTTACGTTTTATGTAAGAGAAGGTTAATATGGTGCTAGAACTTGCCCATTGTTGTACCAAATTTATTGTACTCGTGGCTTAGAAAATTTGTTTTATATTTTGTCTATTTAGAACAATAAAATAGTAGTTTATGTACCAAGGGCATTACAAGATGATAATGCCTGAGGTCGACTGATCCAGGATGTTGACCGATGGGCATTATCATTCGGTAATCCCAGTAGTGCCATACAAAATTTTCAATTACATCGTGAAATTACAATACAATTACAGGTCGACACATCTTATAAGGTGGCCGCTGAGAGGCGCAGATCGAGAAGCGAGAGGTTTTTAGAAAGAAAGCGACATATTCAAACCACGTCTGTGGTCGGTACACTGAGTATCAAAGTTCTTGACTAAAAATGAATTTTCTGTAATTAATGTTAAAATACGGAATTTTATTACTTTAGTAATGACTTTTGTATCACGACTTTGGCCAAAAAGTATTTTTTTCTGCGACGGGCTAAAAGTTTGACCTTTTTTCCCCGTTGACAGGTAGAAAAATGCCTCATTATATGAGCTGTAGAAGGCTTTATCGAAGGCTTTTCAATAAAGCCAAGCGCGATGCGGAGACTGGCAGGGCTACACGGCGGAACTGACAACCTACAATAAAGAAATCAGGAAAGCTAAACGGAAGAGCTTCAGGGACTTCTGCAGGGATATCACCTCAACACCTGAAGCATCCAGACTTCACAAAGCTTTAGCGAAAGGCATTGCTCAGGGAACAATGTCGCTCAGAAAACCTGATGGGAACTACACAGAAAATGAAGAGCAAAGAGCTCTACTTCTGCTAGAAATTCACTTTCCAGGCAGTGCACTGAAAGTAGGGAACGAGGATTCGTTCGAATCTGGTAAACCCACGAAAGAAGATTGGGAGGTCGCGAAAACCATCTGCACCTCCGAAAGACTGAAATGGGCAATTGGCACCTTTCAACCATTCAAATCACCCGGGGTGGATGGCATATTTCCGGCTCTTCTGCAAAGAGGACTGGAGGATCTCATGCCACACCTGGTAAGAATATTCAGAAGCAGCCTGGCTATGGGATATATACCACAAGCCTGGAGAAAGGCGCAAGTCATCTTTATTCCTAAGGCAGGAAGAAAGGACACCTCTCTCCCGAAGTCATTTAGACCCATCTGTCTTACCTCCTTCTTACTAAAGACGATGGAGAAAATCATTGATAATCACATCAGAACGGAAACACTGAACAGGGGACCACTACACCCAAGCCAGCATGCATACAGAGCGGGCAGATCGACAGAGACCGCCCTGTATGAGCTGACAGAAAAGATTCAGGACACTCTGGAGTACAAGGAAACGGCCATTTGCGCCTTTCCGGACATAGAAGGAGCATTCGACAACACCTCTTGCGATGCTATCAAGAAAGCCCTAACTAAAAAAGGCATAAACAGCACAACATCCCATTGGATTCAACAAATGCTGTCCACAAGAATAGTTGGAACCAAAGTGGGCGATGACACCATCCAGGTGAAAACAACAAAAGGATGCCCACAAGGAGGGGTGTTATCCCCCCTCCTATGGAGCCTGGTAGTAGACGAGCTCCTCGGGTTACTCACCGAGAACGGCATTACCTGCATCGGGTATGCCGATGACATCGTCATCATGGCCAGAGGAAAATTTGAAGGAACACTCTGCGACATAGTACAGCGGGGGTTAAAAATAACCTTGAACTGGTGCCAGGAAATAGGACTCAACATCAATCCTATAAAAACTATACAGATACCATTCACAAGAAAAAACAAGCTTCCAAACCTCAAAACCATCGACTTAAATGGAGTCGAGTTAGAATGGAAGGAAGAAGTAAAATATCTGGGAATAACACTGGATAAGAAGCTAATGTGGAACAAGCACTTGAGTGCAACAGTAAGTAAGGCCACATCCGTACTCATGGTGTGCAGGAGAATGGCGGGGAATGCATGGGGTTGCAACCAATCCATTTTACGTTGGATGTACACCATGCTAGTGAGACCCATCATCACATACGGAGCGGTCGTCTGGTACCAGAGGACCAAGCTAATAACAGCGAGGAAAGCACTCGAAAAGATCCAGAGACTTGCATGTCTCTGCATCACAGCAGCAATGAGAACATGCCCAACAGCAGCGTTGGAAGTAATTCTAGATCTCACACCACTGCACTTAGTGATTGAGAGAAGTGCCGCAGAGGCTCAACTCAGAATGTCAAGAATGGGGATCAGGGGGGGACTACGGACCGAGGGGAAACAACCCCTGAACATCTGTAAAAACCTCCTGATAATGCCAAAAGACAAAACTGTCAAGAAATTCAGCTTCAAGAGAAACTTCATCATGGAACTGTCTACGAAAGAAGAATGGAGCAACACATCCATTGACACTTTCAAAGAAGGTACAATAAGATGGTACACAGACGGCTCAAAGGCCACCGAGGGAACTGGGGCAGGAGTATATGGGCCAGGCACCAACTACTCCGAGCCGATGGGAACATCCCCAAGCATACTTCAAGCGGAACTGTACGCAATAGAAGTATGCGCCCAAATAAACCTCGACAGAAACTATAAAAATAGGGAAATAGCAATACTGACAGACAGTCAAGCAGCCATAAAGACGCTGAGCTCTCCCATCATCAGCTCAAAAATGGCATGGAACTGCCTACAAAAACTCAATAAACTAGGCAGAGAGAACAAAATTCACCTCAAATGGATACCAGGACACACTGGGATTGAGGGAAACGAACGTGCCCACTCATTGGCAAGAAAAGGAGCATCGACACCCTTTATAGGACCAGAACCATTCTGTAGCCTTGAAGACACGTTCTTCAAGGCAGAACTTCGTAAGGAAGAAGAAAAACTGAGAGAAATCCATTGGAATAACCTCTCAGGATTGAGACAATCCAAGGAGCTCCTCGGGAACTTTAACCGAGAAAGGTCAAGGAAACTCCTGACCCTCAACAAAGGAAGTCTCAGAATGCTAACAGGATTCCTAACAGGTCATTGCAAGCTCAATGAACACCTGAGGAAACTTGGTATAGAAAAAGATGGCGTTTGCAGACTCTGCAGGGAAGAAAACGAGACTCCTCGTCACCTATTGATGAACTGCGAAGCCCTAGAACGTGAAAGAAACGATGTTCTGGGCCAACACCAGCTCAACGGGGGGGCTTTGCCCGGCCTTGATCCTCTTCAAATCCTGAAATTCCTAAGGGAAACGGAGTTGGAGAGGCTGCTTCAATGAAGGGAATATACTCCAAGAAGCAGAGAAGAGGGGGCACAATAGATCTTAATAGGTCGCAGCGCATCTGACACCCTCAATATCAATATCAATTCCCCGAAATAGCGGCTTAGGTATAGCTACTATTAACACTCAGATATCATTAAATTTATATCAAATATACGTAAAGGAAAGTTACCTTATTATCCAAATGGCAATTATTAAGGGAATTTTCATAACAATCACTATCCATATTAATAAATTCACTCATTGAGACCTTACAAGAATCTTTGCAAAATTATCTAAAATTTTAATTAAATTATGACGTTTATCGAATTAAATCGTTTCGTTACCAGGCAACGTCAATTACGATAAAAGACAGTTTGCAAATCCAAGTTTAACATAATAAATTATTTTTCCGACATAATTTTCAGTTATCTAACTACGTTTTTCGACATTCTAACACTGATATTTCTTCTCGCAGAAAAAAATTGTATATTACACACGAGAAAAAAGTGCGATATTAGCTCTCGATGTGTTTGTCCCCTCCGCTAAACGCGTCGGGGACGAAATCACATCTCGAGCTAAAATCTATCACTTTTTTCTCTTGTATAATAAATAACTATTATTTTTAATATATGAAGATGCGGTCACCATAATTCACAACTCACGAGCACGAGGTTTAGCTCAATATTTTTGAACCACGCTGCACTATTTGAATAGAGAAATGCTGGGTTGTAAAGTTGACAGTACGGTCCAATTTTACATTTAAATAAAACCAAAAAGATAACAAAATTATTATCGAACGCTCTCTTCGCTAGTCCACATTGACTCGACGAGTACTGACATACCTATTTAATTAATAAATAAGCGGATTGGAAAAGACGGCGATTTAAATTATTTGATTGACTTACCGAATTAAATTAATGACTCAAAAACACCTCTATTAATGAATTTATAAACAATACGTTTTTTATATGCTGATAAGATAAAACAGTACCGAAATTACTATTATCTGGTGCTTTTTAGTTTTTTTGTCATTTCAATTGACTTTGCATAAAGTCTTAACCTGTCTGCATGGATAGTAAAATTCGTTAAATCTCACAAACTTGAAAATTAAGCCACTCCCCAAAGGCTACTGCGCCACTGGCCACCTTACGTGTGTCAAGCTGTACAATTATTGAATTACAATATATTTGTTCCATTTATAGCTACTCTTATCAGACTTATTTACTGGCATCGTGTCAGTTGTATGAAAAATCATGATAACCTTTTTTCGTTATTCATTTCTTTCGATTAGAGCCTGCCTAATCTATTTTAAAGGCGCCTTTAAATACTATGTAGGCACATCAAAAAGATCTGATTTCTAAAGTGATAATAGTTCCACTGAATTATTTAACTGGCTGTTTATGGTATTTCATTGAAGAAATTGGGGTAGATAGTGTAACGAAGTGTTTCGTTATAAAAAAACCTTCTTGCGCATCAATCGCATAAATGATGTCTTTTTATGCGATTCAACTCTGAATATTTTCCCCACTTTTTAAATTGACTTTTGAAATTTTTCATAGTCTGGTCATATTAGCATAGTGGTTTACTGTGAAAATTGCATTTCATTTCGTTTGAAAACGTGCCTTAGAAAGAATTTTTAAATTTAACAAAACAAAAAAAAAGCTAAAATTTAACAATTTTGTCCCTTTTCCTATGCCCGCCACTGGCTAACTTTATTTTAAAAATGCATTTTTTTACACTACCTTAAATTCTAAAAAAGTTACAGGGGAGTATGGAAAATTGAAAATTTGAAATTTCAAAGAAATAAACATCAGGTAAAAAATCTCCGCCATTTTTCTTAGTTAGTTCTTGAAATTTCCAAAGGTTAAAGGTTATTAGTATAGATGTCTACCCTGAAAATTTCAGTTCAATTTTTAATATAAACGGTTATAGAAATTTAGCTATTTTTACCCTTTTCCTACCCACGCCACTGGCTTATTATTAGAAATAATGCAAATATTATTTCATCAACTCGAATTTCAAACTAAACTGCTCAACAAATGAAACGTTACATGACCAAATTTGCCCTTACTTTGGCACTGATAAAATTTGTTTACAATTTTTGTTTCGAGGGTTCACTAATACCTCAGTCGGCCAAAACATAATTATAGTAATAAAAGTGCGCGGTAAGTTTACAATCCAGGTAGGCAGACCTTATACACAAGAATTATATACACAAACCTTAGAATGCCCTTCTCATTGGTTTACCGGAACCAGGTAACCAATAAATAAGGCACTATCTGCCTACAGATGTGACTACTTGGACCTTAAAAGTTTTGTGCGCAGTTTTATTACTATATCTGTTGGTCGACTGAGGTATAGTTCAATCCCTTGTTTATCAGTCCGTATGTTTGCAAGAACTTGGTACTTCGCACAAAGTTTATATAGGGTGGTAAATAAAAAAGTTCAAAATCTCAGAAAGTTCGGCTTGCTCCCATTTGATCAAAGATATTTCTTTTTGAATTTCAACACAAAGAGCATCAAGAATTCAAGATGGACCTCATATCTCGAAATGGTTTTCGAATTTTCCGATTATTTCTTTTAATTACAGGGTGATTTCAAAAAAACTACTTTTTGTTGTGGCAATAATAACTTTGTTATCCGTGACCTGATTTTAGAAATGTAGGGCTCATTTTAAAGCTTAAGCTTCAAAGAAGAATACGCAAGGTTGATAATCGACTAAGGACAAAAATTGAAAATACAGGGTTGTATTAAAACTAACCCAAATTTGAATGGCTTCCGAAATCTGGTATTAAGGAAAATTTGAAATAAAGCTAATTTGCTTTCAAACGAACCATTCATTCTTAATACTTCTAGATATTCTTCGCTTACATGAGTTAAGAGTTGTTGACAAAAGAGCAAAATTACAACTTCGTGTTTTCGAATGAGGTAGTCTCTTTTTTATTATTAGGCTTATTGTTTATCATATGGATGTCACTATTATTGATTGTTGTTTGACAGGTGATAAAACTGTTTTATTTTGTCGATTGAGCTGAGATTTCTTTGCATGACTTCCGTTAATATTTACCGTGATGGCTTGTTAATTCACTCAGCAATAATTGAGCCTGTCATATCGCAAAGAAAGTTCAATTTAAAAAAAGGTTAAGAGGTGTCCATTAAAATGTTTTATTATTTATGTACAAAAAACTGTGGCATTACAAACAAAAAAAGGAGAGTATCCAAGAACCAATATTTTTTCGGACCTCCCCTGCCTCTTTTATAACTGCCGTAACTCTCTTGGTATTCCCTCCACCAGGTGATGTAAAATCTGCTGGGGATAGCTTCCCATTTTTCCTGTATAGCTATCACCCAAATTATCCATTTGTCCTTCCCTTTCTTTCAGATTATTTTTCATTCTGCTCCAAACATGCTCAATCGGATGTAAAGTCTGTACACTGAGAGTTGTCTGTTGTGAGAACTAAGGATACATCATCTCGTTATGTTTCTTGCTCCTTCTATTGCATTGCATAGTCAATCGAGTTAAAATGGGACGTATTGTCAGAAATACGTTTGAATCGTCAGCAATTCTAAAAAGATGAGCGAGAGTGAGAAGGAAGTACCGACTCGCGTCTTGATACGCTTAGATTGATACGATATTACGATAAGATTGTCGTCGTTACTATCAGTAGTGTCAGTGTCAGCGGTAAATATACTTAATATACTTAAAAATAGGTTTGTCTTGTGATTTGAAACGTTTTTAATACGAAATTAGCAGAATTACCTGTGTCCTGTGATAAACTATGAGTAACTTATTATAATTGCTCGAATGCCTAAAAATCTACTTCCTTGCTTTGCCTGGGAAGCGATTGAACTCCCCAGTACGTGGTCTTGTGGTAAAATTGCTGGAATATTTTACTTGCAAATAAGAAAACGGAGGTGTTATTCTTTCTTTTAAACGGCAACCAGCAGGTAGGTGACATGATATTTCTATCATGATGATAACAATAATTATTATGATTCTTATTTACTTGCATTATATAATATTTGTTATCAAAAAGTTGCAAGGCTCTACTTCGTCAATAACTTATCGAAATAATATATTTATAGGATATTCATTATTCCTAAACACACGCCACTGACACTAACTGCGATACCACATCTGGTTCGACTTAGAAATAAGTGTACGATTCAAATCGAATTAAATGAAATTGTTTAGTCAGAATCAGTGTGGCATGACAACGGACAACTCTCAGTGTACAGAGAGTACTATCTGTCCACTGAGTGTTGTCCGTTGTCATGCCACACTGATTCTGACTAAACAATTTCATTTAATTCGATGTGATTCGTACACTTATTTCTAAGTCGAACCAGATGTGGTATCGCAGTTCGTGTCAGTGGCGTGTGTTGAGGAATAATGAATATCCTACAAATATATTATTTCGACAAGTTATTGACGAAGTAGAGCCTTGCAACTTTTTGATAACAAATATACAGGGTGTCCCAGCTTATTCGAAGCGGTCTCTGTAGGCCAAACGATGGATTTTTTCCAAAAAAAAATTGCAAATACAAGTACAGGGTGGGCCAATAAGCGAGGTAAGCGGCTGTATCTCAGAAACTAATGATCGTAGAGAGTTACGGTAAAAAATTTTATAGGTTAAGTGGGCAAGGGAAAATGCTGGAAATTATTTTCAAGTTTCCAAGATGGCTGCCAGAGGGCGTTTGCACCATCTTGAATTACATAAAGTTACATTTCTTGTGATTTTTCCCAATGAATGTAACAAAAAAATATTTGCGTTTTAATGTTAACTTAAAGTCGAATATTTTTTGTAAAAACTATTTTCCTCTATCTTTCGAAATAAAGTGGTGGGGGGTATTTTTATGTTGTTTTAAACAAATGCCTGTAACTTCGAAACGGCTTTAATGATTTTGGATAAATTTGGTATAATTCGAAAGAGCATTTCTTGGGCTTTTAGGTTTCTTGTGATAATGACAGTTGTGACCTATACGGCCGCCGATAAAGGGCGTTATTCGATATTATAACCAAAATATTGGATTTTCTCAAAAAATTTAAATGCGATGATATGCCTTTTTTTAGACTAGAAAATAGCAAATGATCAACCAATAAGCCTGCGCAAACCGCATCTTAATATCTTTTTCCTAACTCAAATTATTAAAAAAATACCAAACCAAGAAAATTCATATATCCCCATTTAAAAATGCATCGGTCGCTTTCGATAAGAAGGCAAGTAGTAGGCCATGGAAATAAAAGACAAACTCCTAACTTAAATATTGGCAAGTAACGTCAAACTTCTGTCACACACGCAGCCCACTATTATTGTTGATTGCATATAATTTGAGTACTTTTTAATCAAAATGCTTCTCACAAAATTAAATAATGAAGCCGTTGACATGATTGCGATTTATTTCGAGTGTTTTCAAAATGTAGCTATAGCTGCAAGACAGTACGCGGCACGGTATCCAGATCGCCTTCATTACGGGAGAAGAATGTTTCCGCGCTTGGTGCAGCGATTACGCGATACTGGAAGTTTTCGTTGTGCTAAACGTCGCAGGCGTCGCAATGGAAGGACCGAAGAAAATATTATCAATGTCTTGGCTTACATAGAATTTTATAGAATTTTAGAACATTGTCTCTAGACTTGGGAATTTGTTGCACGGACAACTGTTACAAATATTTTGAAAGATTATAGGTGAATAATTTTATCTTATTCCAAGTATCTTAGCACATACCCTCAAATACAAATTCAGTGTTATTCTGGTTTTATTATTTTTTACTACTGATTATGTTGTTTTCTACTTTTATATTACATCCTTACCACATAGTCTTGCACTAGACGCTAAATAAACAAGATTTCGATAATAGATTAAATTATTGTCATAATGGATGCTAGGCATACTTGAGGAAAACGGAAATTTCTTAAAGGAAATTCTCTGGACCGACGAGGCTACTAATAGTGATGGTAGAGTAAACCTTCATAATATGCATTATTGGTTCGCTGAAAATCAACGTTGGTTAAGAGAGAGAAGTGCAGCAGCAGGGACGCTGGAGCGTAAATGTGTGGTGCGGTATCATTGGGGACAGAATTATTGAACTTTACTTTTTTGATCAAGCTTTAACTGGTAACCGCTTCATAGAGTTTTTGATCAACGACTTGCCAATTTTGTTGCAAGATGTGCCACTCGAAACTAGGAGAACTATGCTTCTGCAATTAGATGGTTGTCCGGCACATTATTCAATTAATGTCCGAAACCATATTTACTGGATCTTTCGAGAACGCTGGATAGGAAGGGGAAGCCGATTTCCTTGTCCGGCAAGATCTCCCGACTTGACATGTCTTGATTTTTACTTCTGGGGACGCTTAAAAGACATTGTTTTTCAAACTCCACCAACAACACGAATGGATATGGAAAACAGAATTCGAAACTCAATTCCTCAACTATCAGCGGCAGAAATCAAGGCTGCGGTTCTGCTGACTCAAGAGAGACTGGAACAATGTGTGGAATATGACGGAAGGCAATTTGAACACAGAAGGCATTAATCTTTTTTCAAAATGGGCCACAACTTTATTTAAAAGGAAAATCGTTACGAAAACGCGTGAGGAGTTTGGCTTTTGTTTCCATGGCCTCCTAATTCCCTTCTTATCGAAAGCGACCGACGCATTTTTAAATGGGGATATATGAATTTTGTTGCTTTGGTATTTTTTAAATAATTTGAGTTAGGAAAAAGATATTAAGATGCGGTTTGAGCAAGCTTATTGGTTAATCATTTGTCTATTTTCTAGTCTAAAAAAAGTCATATCATTGCATTTAAATTTTTTGAGAAAATCCAATATTTTGGTTATAATGTCGAATAACGCCCTCTATCGGCGGCCGGGTAGGTCACAACTGTCATTGTCACAATAAACCTAAAAGCCCAAGAAATGCTCTTTCCAATTATACCAAATTTATCCAAATCATTGAAGCCGTTTCGAAGTTACAGGCATTTGTTTAAAACAACATTCAAATACCCCCCACCACTTTATTTCGAAAGATAGAGGAAAATTGTTTGTATAAAAAATGTTAGACTTTAAGATAACATTAAAACGCAAATACTTTTTTGTTACATTCATTGAGGAAAATCACAAGAAACGTAACTTTATGTAATTCAAGATGGTGCAAATGCCCTCTGGCAGCCATCTTGGAAACTTGAAAATAATTTTCAGCATTTTCCCTTGCCCACTTAACCTACAAAATTTTTTACCGTAACTCTCTACGATCATTAGTTTCTGAGATACAGCCGCTTACCTCGCTTATTGGCCCACCCTGTACAGGGTCACAATGGCCATAGTTTAAAATTATTTTGGAGTATACAGATGTCCCATATGACAGTGACATATTAAAGTTATGTTTTTTTAAATGGAATGCTCCTATGTTATTGCATTTTTAGATTGTCTGAGAAGAGAAAATAAGATTGGCTTTTACAGTTGGTGTTTAAATTCAGAAGTTTTTGAGTTATAAACAAGTGAAAATCGTCATTTTTCAAGTTCAGCTGGATACATAACTCCTGCTGGACGCATAACGCTGGACACATAACAAGCAACGGAAGAAGATTTATCATATCTAGCAGCAAAAATTCTAAACTTCATCAAAGAATTAGAACTAGATGGGGTGCTATGGAAATATACACCAGAAGGGGAGGCAGAAAAGATCTCACTAGGCAGAAGTATAAACAAACATCCCCATATAAACAAACTATCAACTATCAACTTCATATAATAACGAGGCATCACTCGCTAAGTGTTCTGGAACTGGATTCATATTTTTTGTATGTTTACCTTTTTTTAAATTGTGGTTATCTCGACAATTCGAGCCGAGATGATTCTAGTGACATGACAGGAATGACGCATTGCCAGGCCAGTGTAACACCAGAATAGCTCCGCATTTTTATACATGTTCGAGAACGCGCGGTTTCGTCGTGAGCGTGTCTGAGATAGGCCAGAGGCTTCGATGGCACCTCAGAGAACTATGTATGTATATAAGAACCGCCGTGGCTGGAGACTGAGTCAGTCGTATCTTGGATGTGAATGAGAGCTGAAGATCTGTGTGCAAATACGAGAACAGCTGATTATTTTAGATTTGGAGGTTATTATTGTAAGTTAGTCCTAGTAGAGAATAATAGTTATTTATTATACAAGAGAAAAAAGTGATAGATTTTAGCTCGAGATGTGATTTCGTCCCCGACGCGTTAGCGGAGGGGACAAACACATCGAGAGCTAACATCGCACTTTTTTCTTGTGTGTAATATACAATTATTTTCTGCGAGAAGATATATCAGTGTTAGAATGTCGAAAAACGTAGTTAGATAACTGAAAATTATGTCAGAAAAATGATTTATGTTCAACTTGGATTTTCAAACTGTCTTTTTATCGTAATCGACGTTGCCTGGTAACGAAACGATTTAATTCGATAAACGTCATAATTTAATTAAAATTTTAGATAGTTTTGCAAAGATTCTTGTAAGGTCTCAATGAGTGAATTTATTAATATGGATAGTGATTGTTATGAAAATTCCCTTAATAATTGCCATTTGGATAATAAGGTAACTTTCCTTTACGTATATTTGATATAAATTTAATGATATCTGAGTGTTAATAGTAGCTATACCTAAGCCGCCATTTCGGGGAAATAAGTACTCATTTATTTCCCTGCTAATTCATTTATTTCCCCGATAAGATGCAGCTCATATAATGAGGCATTTTTCTACCTGTCAACGGGGAAAAAAGGTCAAACTTTTAGCCCGTCGCAGAAAAAATAATTTTATTTACTCCTATTAGATAACAAATTAATTATTAGTCTATTTTTAACGAAGTAATGGCATGCATTACTATTGCCCTATCAAATAATAGTGTCAGGTCGATTGAACCATGACTTCATTATTCAATCGTTAATGTGAATTGTTTAACTTTACCGTCCTATTCTGTCGTACGTTTGTGAGATTCAAACTACTACCTACTGTCAATGTTTCATTTGTGTTAATTTAGAGTCCCTAAACGTCCATTTTACGTTTAATAAAATGTCACAAATATATGAGTCAGAGAATACTAGGCTGATTTGATCTTTCAACTAGTATAGCATACAAAGCTACTTATCATAATACTAAAATGAACTTGTTTTGGTATCCGTGCGAAGTTATAAAACCGTGGTCAACCGTTGGTGTGAAAGTTGATGCCTTGGAACGCTGCCAATAGGTTTAGTCGACTGACAGTAGTGACAGCTAATCACGATAACCAAACTTCACATTTGTTTATGTTTAATGATGTTCACTCAATTTTACAATACAAATTATTATTGTATTATAAAAATTAAACTTAAAATAATTTCAAACGGAATAATACAGGATGTTCTTCGAAGAAAATAACATCTCAAATAATATGCCACCTGATATAATACGAGAAAAAGCAACAAATGCATCAATAAATGGTTTACTGCATGCAAAATTAAAAGTGAAAGACGATGCGCGACGGAATCTTTCACTCTGATTTTGTAATTTTGATTTTGGTCTTTTAAAGTTATTTTACGAATTTTCATGTGTAAATTTCATGTATTTTTGTTGGAATGTAAGACAACTCCTCAACAACATATACGAAAGAGTTTATCCGACTTGCGGATTACCTGCATGTATGTCTCGGAAATATCTAAACTCTTGTGAATGAGTCCAAAGTTCCGCCTCTTCTTTCAATAATGTTATTCCTGAGAGAGTGAGATTTTCTCTACAAGCCAATGGGTGGTATTAATAAAGAATGTTTTGTTTATTCTTACAGTTTTTTAAGTGATTGCTTACGTTCATATAAATAAAGTTTCAGTAAGAGCTTTTACTAAAAGTATATTGCTTATACTTACAAATCAAATACATATATGTCTCGTTGGTGTCTATTGTATGGAACGCTGGTGAAAACAGGTAAACTTTTGGCGAGACAATTACTGCTGTGTTCGTATTTTTACAGCTACAGTAATTTTAAGTATACCAAAATGATCAGTAGTCAAAATAAAGTACAACGAACCTGCAATAGCTTACGGGACAAATATGACTCGCACCGTTCCTTGTTATGAATCGCCAACAAGAGAATGTACGAGCTGAGAGACTGTACCGTCTCACAGCCAGCGACGGTTTCAGTTATTTCCACAAAGCGATAAAGGCATTACTCCGAGAAACAGATTTTCAGGAATCAGAACGTTCGCTACACTTATGCCCAGTTGCACGAACGTAATTAAAAATTTGTGAGATAATCATCGATTTTAAAACGCCCTGTATTATCAAAATATTGGTCTGATAGTGCTGGAAACAAACTCTACTCCCTTGTAGAAGAGTTAATTACCAACAAAAATTAAAATATCCTTCAAAATATTTACCATATTTTTAAAATTTGAAATTCAAAATCGGTAATTACCTTAAAAAATTTTAATTACTTTCGTGCAACCGGCCGTTGTAGTGTTGTTTGTGGTCTCTTCAAGTTTAGTTACGATTAAATTTTAACTGCATCCGTGTTTGTGAGTTTAACAAAAAATGAATATAACATTTTTAAGCATCTGTTTTTTTTATATGAAAATCAGCATTTACTTTTAGATCTAGCTGATACTGATAAGTACTTGCTAATGCTTAGAAGTGGTTACTTATAAGTATTTACTTATTTTTATTAATATCACTTCTTATGTTATTTTACGTCATTACACATCTTTTCCGTGCTTTACAATTTGTGTCTTCACGTCAAGTTAACGTGAATAAGAATCATGAATAGTGTACTTACAACAATTCTATAGTACATACTGATTTCTGTAAGTATCAAGTACTTTTTATTAATATAGCTTTAAATAATTTTTTTTTATATTTTTAAGTATAAGCATATACTTTTAGTGATAGCTCTTATTGAAACTTTATTTATACGAACGTAAGCATTTACTTAAAAGAACTGTAAGTATAAGCAAAAACTTATTTTCATTAATACCAATATGTCAATAAAAAATATATATCAACTCGGAAACAAAGGTTAAAAGCAAAGTCGCATACACGTAAATTGAAACATTGTATTATATTGCATTCCGTGTTGGCTGAATAATACTAGGTATAGAATTTATGAGTGGAGAGAGAGGAAAGTACACTGAACATTGTAATTTCAAAGAGAAGGGGATAGATAGTGCAGTAGATTTGCTTGCCAGCGAAGTTGTCTAACCTGTCATTTTTTAATTAATTCGTCATGACATAAGTCGTGACACAAGTTGCAAATTGTTGTTGCTTCGTTAATTTTCAAATCAATATGACAACGTACAGATTCTCCATCCTCTCTTAATGCATTATCACTTCTATACAGCTATCTTATCCTGTGTATTTTCTACATACCTAGCATCATTCAGCCAACACGGTATAGTGTTCATATTTATGAAACTATCGTAAAAATATGTATTACAATACCTGATAAATACAAATAATACTAAGTAATATCACTTGAAGGTGCAAGAATTGCCAGCAATAAATTATTTATTACTAGTGGGTATCAGCAAGCAAGATGATTATCAGGTAAAAACAATTTAATTTTAAATTTAGTTTTCCGGCTTCACAAAAATCATAGTTAAAAGCAGCTCCTCTAACAACACTGCAACAAATTATTTATAATGACTTTGTTTTTCTGTTTCAGCACAATATTCAAACAAAATAGAATAAATTTTAAAAATGACCCTTAGAAGAGGGGTCCCCAAATCCTTATCACTGCACAGACATCAATGTTCAAACTGATGTGACCTATAATCATTTTGCTTGCTGTAGCTCATAGGTAACAATATTACTTAAACTTTATAAAATATTCTCAAGTGCTTAATTTTTTCTCCAAAGCTAACTGCATTGACCATATACTCAATGGTCTCATATAGCCAATGGCTCTATAGTATTTCTGGGCATATATGGCTTCTGGTGTGTCAAACGCAAGGCCAAATTTTTCAGTCAGTGAGCTATACATCCCTCCAGCAGTTTTAAATGCTTCCTCTACCATACCCTAAAAAATTATCAAGCACTCTAATTAACTAAAATAAAACAGAACATATTTACATTGAAAAAATTTAAATAACACTTATAATCCAGTTGGTAAACTAAAAAACATACCCAAAGTTCATAAAAAATCTTATCTAAAATTTTTCTTATAGCATGACACTGCCAAAGCTAGTATGTATACAGGTGGCCAAAAAAAGGTAAGTTTTGAAATTGCAACTTTTTGATAATTTTTATCCAGAGTCATTTTCATTTTAAAGTATTTTGACTGTAGAATTAGTTTATATTGATTATATTAATTAGAAAAATTAACAGTAATATAAACTAATACCAGAAGTGAGATTTTTTCTTTAAATAAAATTTATTGTCACATTTTTTCTATGTTTTTGCATCAAAGCGTACTCGACACGAAGAAACTTGAACATTTTATAAGTTCAAGGGTACTTTCTATTTCATAAGAAAGTAAAAAAAAAACACACAAATTACCATTTAAATTCAATTAGTTCACAAAACTGTTAACTTCTAATTTACAGGGTGTTTGTTAAACATACCGTTTTAAGAATATTTTGTCCTTAGACCCGCTTTGGCTTTTCAAGAATCATTTTCTAAGATAGAGGGCAAAAAAAAAGTTGACAATTAATTGCAACATGTTATTATCAAAAACTACATGTAAAGTTTCTGAATCTACAAGAACTGTTGGCAATGAGTAATGCCTACTTCCAGCTAGGATGCAAGAACCCAATCTTCTACTCATTGACTGCCAGTCTCTTCCAAAGACCCCAGGGTCGATTCTTACTGAGTTGCACCCATCAATTATTATCAATTGTTTAAAACCTTCCACATTTTTCACTGAAGTGGTATAAACTAATGACTTTAGATGGCATCATTGGAAATAATCCAGGGGATTTAACTCATAGGTTCGAGTATAAGTGAGGTCCACCTCAACCAATCCAGTGATCTCCGTAAATTGCTGTATGAACTCACGAGCAATCACACTAAAACCCACGCCCTGCATCGGCGCGACACAGGTGGCGGATAGGGGAAGGCCTTACAATAAGCGACAGTGAGTAAGGTTAGCAGCTCCCTAATCTCAAGGTATTGAGCGCGCCGAAGTGATGCATGACAGTGGGTAGCTCAGTCTTAGCGGCAAACATAACCTCGGAGCACCGTTGTAGCCTTACTCCTTGCATGCAGGCTCTGCGGGGGGAGTGGACCAACCTTTCCCAGCCACTCCTGGGACATCCATGGAGTGTGTAGAACAAATATGCGCTGATTACGAGAGCCAAAATCTCGATCTCCTGGTAACTGAAGAAGATAATGGAGATCGGTTCTAATCCAACTCCAAGAAACAGCTCGATTCCACTGTACCAGGAGAAACAAATCTCCCCTGAGAAAAAGCAAGACGAATAACCAGATTACAAGCCTGCAGGAGAGACTTCCTCACACCGGAGGACCTGGATACATTGGCAACAGTCAAGACGGTCAGCTTCCTTAGAGGGGCTGACCTGATGGTGTTAATGTAACACGACTAGATGTGAGCCACAATAGACCTACAGTCGCAGTGGAAGCGTGACAATGGCCCACTCATAAGAAATCTAATCTAATGTAATCTAACCACCCTAAAATGTGCTGGTGCGCCATCGTGCATAAATCACATAGCATTTCAGAAACTAAAGTAGCATTTGTTCCAAAAAGTTGCGATACACCTCCCCAGGAAATCTTCCTAGTAGAAATACTTGTACAATTAGCGAGTCACCCACAATTTCCAGCCTAAATGTTCAACGAAAACCGATGTTGAAAACTGGTCTTCCACTTCGTTTCAATGTGGCTGTTTCATGAAGATGTTGATGAATACTTTGGAAGGTTTTTCTATCAGGAACATTTGGGTCAGAAAATTGTTCAATGTACAACCGACTAGCTTGTAATGAATTGCAATCAGCAAGTGCGTAAATGCATGTCAGTCATCTCAGTGTTCCTATAGAGAATCATGATACAGGACGTCATTATGAAAAATTTAACTATTAAAGCAAAATATTCTTAGAATAGTCAAAAGAATCACCCCTTCAATTTTTGCCACATGTTTAACAAACACCCTGTATATGCCATTATAATACCCAAAACGAGATAATTCACTTCAATTTGATAAAAATCTATTTCACAAAAAATAGGACACTGTAACAGTCAGAGGACAAATTCATTTTTCAAAAACAATAACGCTTTCTGAACGACACATTTGCCCTAGTGGTATGGCGAAGACAGAGACATCGATGTTTCAATGGTTATTTCCATCTCATCAGTTTGACACATCACCACCCCTAGAGGAGTGTGCCAATCAGAAAGAAAACCAAAGCCTATAAGCAAATGATTTGTCGGAAACATAGTGACTTGCAAGGCAAAATGCCATCTGATGTCTGAAAAAGTATACAACTTTCAATATGTCAATCAGAGATTCTCTCAGAGAAATCTGCAATTTTTTCACTACCATCTCTCACAGTTCACTGAAAAAGCAATTACCTTACGAATCTCAGTATATTGTATGTTTTGTATACAGGGTGATTCAGGTTTTATTTCGTTAACTCCAGGGAACGATAGAGAATCGAAAAATATTATGAGTTTGCTTTATGAACGATATTCGGGAGATGCTTCGTTAAGAAAATACAGGGTGTTAAAGTTTTAAGAAAAAAATCGTGTTTTTGAAATATAAAAAAATTGGCTGATTGAAATAATTTGAAATTTTGAACAGTAGTTGTGCCAATTAAAGTACATGATTTAATACTTCCGATGAAAAACTCTTCACTTCAGTGGCAGAGGCCTGAATCACCTTGTATTGCTATTTGTATAAACCTGTATAAATAAAACACACATGGCAAAGGATTATCAATTTGGTAATAATTGAGGTTCTATTTTCCGAAAATGGTTATGTGGATAACAATAATTGTTTATGTCTCATTCTGACAAACAAACAAACTTCTTCAACTACCAAACAATAAACACACAATTTTTTTCTGTAATTTTTGTAGGTAAATTCAGACTTACTTCATGAATCATCAACGAAGCTAAAGCATAAGTGACTCCAGTCCAAACTTCTTGACTCTGCACTGCAAAATTGTCTCCTTCACCATCAACAAAACCATTAACTGCGCCCATTGTGCCATTACAGAAAGCTAACACATTATTTTTATAGATGGTATCAAGGGACTGAGCAACATGTTGCCTATTAAATACCTGAATAAAAGTTATTTTTAATAATTATTCATTAAAAACAAAAATTCCACTCACCTCATACTTGAAACCACAATTTCTCAAATACCAATGTCCGCAAAGCTGATCAGCCATAATAGATTTATATTCCTTTTCCGAACAGTCAAAATTATAATAAGTGCCATTCCATAGTTTTTTCTCAAAAGCTTTTACACCTTTTTGCAATGTAGACATGAATTTATCATGATTAGCTGTTTTCCCGAGTATATTTGACATTTCACACATAGCCCATAAAGCAGCCAACCATAAGCCACCACAATAAGCACTGAAAATGAAACCAGTTTAAAGCAAGTATTTCACACTCGGCTGCCAAAACTTTCACCAATATTAAAGTTTATCGTAAAGTTTTTCTGTTCGATTTACTGACTATGAATATTAATGAGTATGACGAATTTTAAGTTTAGTAAATTTTAAAAATCGGACATCGCAGAAAATGGCTTATCCAGAATTGAATTGTTTCGATTAAAGAAGTTCTATTTCTATTAAACTGTTTGATGTGTAACGTCAAACCGCAGGTCCTGACCAAATCCCTAGTTTTATAATAAAAGACTGTAAGGATATTTTTGCCTACCCGCTAATGATACTTTTCAAATTATCCTTAAAAACATCCACATTTCCTGATATTTGGAAAATTAGCAGAATTTGTCCTGTTCACAAAAGTGGAATGACTTCTGAAATTATTAATTACAGACCTATTACCATAATATCAAATTTTGCCAAAATTTATTAATGTTGTATTTATAATCGTGTATATCCTCTTTTGCGGAACTTTATTTCTCAAAGCCAACATGGTTTTATGTCAAGTCAAACTGACAACAAACTGACGCCCAGGGTCAGGCAGATGCTGATTTTTCAAAAGCATTCGACCGCCTTGATCACTGGATACTGCTTGATAGACTGAAGTCCTTTGGCTTTGGAGATCGTACGTTAAAGTTGTTTACATCTTATCTACTGAACAGAACCCAATATGTTACCTATCGTGGTCATCGATCAGACCCAATACTGGCAACCTCGGGAGTGCCCCAGGGCTCAAATTTGGGTCCTTTATTTTTCTATTATTTATAGATGACTTAAGCCGTACCCTCTGCTGTAGTCACCAACTATTTGCGGACGACTTGAAAATTTATGTCAAAGTGGAAACTGTGAATGGCTGCACAATCCTACAGGATGAAATAGATAGGATTCACCAATGGTGCACTCGGAACAGGCTTGATTTAAACATAGTTGTATAGTTGTATGGTTGTATTCACTTGTATGGTCCCCACACTATGCTTGCCATAAACAAGCATGTGAGCCGGTACAGCGTATGTTTCTAAAGTTTATTGCTTTTAGGATCAATGGCAGGTATCCGGAGCGTGGTTTTGATCATCAGGTCCTGTTACGAAACTTTAACTGTCTATCACTGGAGTATAGTCGCATCATATTTTCATTAAGGTTCTTATTCTTCTTGATCCAGGGTAGGATTGACTGTCCTTTGTTATTATCGTGTATTAACTTTGCTGTTCCCAAACACAATACAAGGAAAGAATTAACATTCTTCACCGAAGCAGTTAATACAGAGTGAGATCACCTCTGAATATGATGTGTAGGAGTTACAACATAATCTGTACAAATTTGCGACTTATATCATGGCTGCTCTGTGAACTTGCCCACGAGCCTGTCTGGTAGGATTCTGTAGGAAATGATGTGATTATTTTATATTGTATGTTTTATATTGTACATATATGTATATTATATATATTATCTTGTTCTGTAAATGGAGTTACTCTGTTGAACAATAAATTGAAATTGAAACGTGCATAATGCACTTTTACAAAGCAAATACTTCACCATGATGTCAATATCGCATCATAATATCCTATAGATCATTCTTTTCCCCATGATCGACGAAGCCATTGATGTAATTTAATAAAATAAACAACATGTTAATCGTAAGACTGCAATTTGTAATTTCCAAAGAATACATACACATACATCCAGCAGGATGATTTATTAGGTCGGTGAACCCTAGTGCATTCTTGGTTAATGGAAAACAGATAGTCGTTTTCCCTTTCCATATTGTTCGGTGAGTTGAAGTGAAGCACGATTTCAATTATTATTGACACCACTTGTCCACTACTTTGTACTTTCGTCAGTTTTGAGGTATCGACAAAGTATAATATAATGCCTAAACGAAGGCCAGCCAACAGGTATAATAGTGGTCACGTGAAGTCAGCGTGATAAAGGAAGGGTCTCATGGTACCACCCAAAATAACGTCATTGCGCGATGAAGTGATTGTGTTCACGATGAAGTAAAATTGATGGAACATAAAACAAAACTGCTTGTTGAGGAGATTAAGATCAACTTCGAGAAGTAGATGGCCGAATTCAGCTTGGAGCCCTGGACTACGTCAGACAGTTGTGGTCGCCGAGATTGAAGACGAGTTTATTCTGGGACTAGACATCATTCAATGGCATGGACTGATTGATCCGAAACAAGGTATCCTGAGATTGGGTGAGGAAGACTTGGTACATCAGGAGCTCACAGGAACAAGACACTAGCCAAAGTTCGAGAGAGGTTCTATTAGGTGAACTGTGAGTACGATGTCATACAGTTGGTTCTCGCACGTAAGTGCGAGAAATGTGCTGCAAGCAAATCTGTTGATTTGTTTTGAAATAACTTAGTTACAATTTTTATTTGGAATTAATGTCAATAAGACAGATTTAAAATATTTTATAGAAGTTTGGATAGTTTTAGTTGAATAAAGTGCTTTTAGAAGGTTTACAGAAGCGTTTATTAATAGATTGTAGTGGGGGGCCTTCTGTAGGTTGAGATCTGTTGTGATCTATTGTGCCCTTATTAATAGATAGTCAGTTCTTTATTTATCAACTTAATATAAAACTCAGCAGACGTAGCAGGTCTGTTTTCAATCAGTGACAGCGGCAACCGTTTTATCCTCTTTCCATGGACCATTTCAGCAAGTGGCATACGCCATACCGAACCAAGAAGATGCTACAGTTACGAGAGTCTTGGTGGATAATTTAATTAGCAGATTTGGCGTACCTTTAGAGTTGTATTCCAATCAAGAACGAAACTTCAAATCCCAAGTTTTCGCAGAGATGTGTAAACTGCTCGGGATAAACAAGACAAGGACTACACCTCTCCATCCACAGTCTGACAGTATGGTGGAGCGGTTTAATTGGACAATGGAGGAGCATTTGTCGAAGGTGGTGAGCAACAATCAGAGAGACTGGGGCCAGTACCTGCCTTTGTTGCTGATGTTATATAGAGCAGCCATCCATGAGACTGCAGGATAGACACCGGCCAAGGTTGTATTCAACTACCCTGTGACTTGGTCTACGGTTCGTCAGGCAGTCCCCAATCCGAGATCACAAACTACGTCAACGAGTTGAGAAACTCCATGGCGGAAGTGCCTTCCCATGTTAGGAGGAAGATCAAGTTGGCCAGCGATCGAATGAAGGCGAGATGCGCCTTGAAGGCAAACTCCGGTGGCTTCACAGAAGAAGACAAGGTGCGGTTTTATAATCCAACTAGGAAGAAGGGTTTTTCTCACTCACGTTTATGCCATCCTGGGAAGGGTCTTACACCATTATTAAAAAGGATAAACAATGTACTATATAGCGATCTGTACTGACAGCCAAGCTGCCTTAAAGGCACTGGCCTTGCCAGTAATCACATCACGGAACGTGATGGACTGCAGGAATGCCCTGGAGGACACATCTGACACCAACAAAGTCACTCTGGTATGGATACCAGGGCACTCAGGGCTAGAGGGCAACGAGAAGGCGGATACACTGCGGGGTAAAAAAAAGCCTCAAGAGAACCACCATAAAAGAGTGGATGCTTTCAGAAACTCTGCCCAAATGAAACAGATCCATATGGCAGAGGCATGCGAAGGAGTTCATCAAAGAACCCTCGCACGCGGTTACGACAAACCTACTAGGCTTCAGTCATAGCAGACTGAGGATAACGGTAAGCCTGCTCACAGGACACTGTCGACTCCGCAAACACTTAACCAGGGTCGAAGGGGCAGACGACGGCGAATGCCGCTTCTACCTTGAAGACGAAGAAACGGCGGAGCACGTTCTCTGCCATTGTAAAGGACTAGCTAGGTCCCGGTTCCTGTGCCTAGGCGCTGAAAGACCTACGCCAGAGAGCAACATTAGGTCTTCCAACAGACTCTGGAAGTTGGTAAACAACTAGAGCTGGAAGAGGAGCTCTAACTATAGGGAGGGCACAATAGATCTCAACAGGTCACAGTGCACACCTACAAAAGGCCTCCCTCTACTATATTAGATTCAGCAAAGCGGTGTCCCAAAGTGCAAGATGAAGGTGGTCCACCTGAATCGTCTGGCACCCTGCTATTGGAACAGCGAATAGGTTTCGAGGGCATTGCTCGAAGGTGGTTATTTAGATTTGGAGTTTAATGTTATAGGTTATAGTCGTGTTAAAAAATAAACAATTTTGTAAGACTTTGAATTTGTGAATTAATAAAATGTAAGACGGTAACAATATTATTTGCAAAAAAATTATAATTAGGTGTACCATTGTAAACAGAATAATGTTATGTGCTTTTTTAAAGAAAAATTCAATATGGTGTCCATAAGGAAAACAAAAGTTCAATTTCATATTTTCGAATGTAGTAGGCGCCAAAACAATCAAGTATATAATAATAATCAAGTGATACCAATAAATGCAGAATGTCAAACAATGTCAATACACCAACTTTCAAATTTAAACTTCAAATAATAAAGGAGTTATTGAGAAAATAAAAAATTGGAGTTTTTCAGTTTTTTCAGGATATTTCATAAACAGTTACAGGTACAGTGAAAACCGGATATAACGACATTGAGGGGACCATCAATATGCGGTCGTTATAGCCGATAGTCGTTATAGGCAATTAAATGCATTTTTTACTAACTGACCCACATACCACATACCATATGATATTATATATGTAAATTCAAAGGATTAAGAGGTTTAAATAAATAATACGTATATAAAGGCATCACAATTTTCAAATACATATTTATCTACCAAAAATTTATTAATTTTTGAGGATACAGGTAGGTATGTACAATTTTAATTTTTTATCATGTTCTGAGATACCTAAATCACCTTCATTGTCCGATCACGCAATAAAAAACCAAAAAAAAACAGGCCCTCGCCCGACGACGGGAAGCGTAAAATTCAGAATTTACAGCATAAACATCCGTCGGTCGTTATAACCGACACGATTCCGTGAAAAATCCAAGATCACTACGTCGCTATTACCGATACGTCGCAATAAGCGATGTCGTACTAAACGGTTTCTATGTAAGGTGATTTTTATGAGACTAAACTGGGACTTCAACATTTGGTCGTTATATCCAGAACGTCGAACTAAACGATGTCGTTATAATCGGTTTTCACTGTATCTTGAATGTTGAATGCCTTCATGAATTTGAGATGGCCACAAAATTATGCATATTATTTGTTATCTGTGATGTAATTAAATCTGTATTTTAGCGTTTACGAGATATCTATAAGGAGCTTTAAAAAAAACGGACAGGCTGTAAATCTTACATCATGGATAGTAGTTATGTTCATAAAAAAGTTGGTAGTATTAATTTTCATAAAGGATACAGGTTGTTTTGTCAAATTGTTATGGTTATTGTTACATTGTTATTGTTATAATGTTAGAAGAGTAATACGTCGCTTTAACAAGGGATATTATGGGAAACGTCAAAATTCGATATCGGTCTGTGAGCTAATGTTCATGTTGTAATACTTTATCTTATTAAAGACTACATTCCATTTTAATTGGTGTTCAGGAATTATAAGTTGTCAATAGGGAGCTAGTCATAACAAAATTTTGTATTCTGATGTCTGAATAGAAGTTAATCTAAATAAGCTGTATCTGAAATTTTGTCCCATCAGATTTCAGGTTGCAAAGCTTGTTAACTAAATAAAGTAAAAATGAGGAGCTTTGTGAATGTGAGCAAAAGGTCAGAATAGCGCCCAGAATTTATTGATAGCAACCATAAATAAAAAACTAAGATACATGTCTCACCTAGATCCAGTCATAGTCCATATATCGAATGTTTGATCAGGATGGCCACTGTTTTCTATCAGTCCGTCATTATCAATGTCAAATTTTTCAGCTCGATGCATCACTGCATAACATGCATCGTACATATCCTGTAAATACTGAACGTCTTTCTTCCCTGACAAACAAAAGTCCCTAAAAACCTGCAGGACAAACTTGGTGTTCAAATCTCTCCATTCGCTCACATCATGGATTGGATAAGCATTATACAGCACAAAAGGTTCTTCACCTGCAAGTAAAATTATAGTGAGTAAAAAAAAACAAATATCATGAAAAATTTCTTCTATTTTCCATTTTATTCTATACTCCTTTTGCCACAACCATTATTTTCTAGTTAAGAAAAACTTTACTGTCACCCTCAAAATGCTGAAGGGAAACATAGAAATCAATAATAAATAAGGTTATCCATAACCCAATAGGGTTATGTGGAGCTCAATAGGGTAAAGTGTAGGAGATATTTAGAGGTGTTCTAAAAACTATTATATTATGATGGTTTTAACACTAAGGGAGGTCATAAAACTCAAAAGGGACACAATACTATTGTATAAACATGTGATGATCCATCCCACCAACCAAGCAGTGGTTCCGAGGGGTAGGACACTCTGTGGAAATGCCTGTACACAGCTTTGGAAATATTTGGAAATGCTTGGAAATATTTGGCAATGTTTGGAAATGTTAGGCAATGTTTGGAATTGGAAATATTTGCAAATATTTTGAAATGTTTGGAAATGTTTGGCAATGTTTGGAATTGGAAATATTTTGAAATATTTTGAAATATTTGGCAATGTTTGGAAACGTTTGGAAATGTTTGGAAATATTTGGAAATGTTTGGCAATATTTGGCAATGTTTGGAAATGTTTGGCAATGTTTGGAATTGGAAATATTCGGAAATATTTTGAAATATTTGGCAATATTTGGAAATATTTGGAAATATTTGGAAATATTTGGAAATGTTTGGCAATGTTTGGAAATATTTGGCAATGTTTTGGAAATATTTGGCAGTGTTTGGCAGTGTTGTACACATTCATTGCTAGTGTCTTACCCCTCGAGTGGTTCTCAACAAAAAAACCTACCTAGGTCGATAGGTTCTTCAATCAGTGAAGGAAGAATTGTATTTATTCTTGAAAACATAAATTTACAAACACTTTCTAAACTAACATTTTTCATTAGGTTTTATATTTATGATTTACTGTTCTAGGTGTTTCCTATACTATTAAAAATAGATTCAAAAATGTATTTTTTGCAAACTTTTGAGAAGTTAACCTGCATTTTACAGGTCATATACAGGGTGTCGCTAAAAGGTAGGTACCACCAACGCTGTAGCATAGATTTCTGAGTAAAAATATGACGATTTACCCGAAATTATCTATATCCAAAAAGGCACTCTTTACAAGATACAGCCCATAAAAGAGGGTCAACCAAAAACACGTTTTCAAGAATAAGTCGAAAATGGATTAACTGAGAAACTTCAAAATTTCAGCTTACTACTATTGTTAAAACCAATAACTGACATATGCCCGTATTCACAAACGATAATTTCCTAAATAATTACGTAATCAATTATACCTATCTCACTCTATTGCAAAAAAACTGCATATCTCCATCTCACTCATTTAATTAATTACGTAATTATTTAGGAAATTATCGTTTGTGAATACGGGCAATAGTCTTACAAACATTGACATACTTCCTGTTTTTGATGTCACATCTCACTTTTTATCCAGAACTCGTTCATCTGAAACCCACTGATTGATTCTGTATTTTTTTGTCGAAAGGCCAAAGTATTACTAAACTGTTTGACCTTTTATAAAAGTTTCGTATCTTGCATCGTTTTCCCGTGACTAATTTTTTATGATACACCTACACTACTGAAAACGTATTGTAATGAAGTCGTGAATTTTCGACTTCATTTTTTAGTCAGCTGCCTCCAATAATAGTTTTCATTTATTCCAAAAATCATTAGGATCGATTCATGCATTTCGTCAAATAATAAAACCTTTATTATTAATTCCGCAAATCATTTATCAGTTTTTTATGAACAGACCAAAATTTAAGCGAGCTGAATCGAGGCAGTTGACTACAAATTCGGAAGCCACACCGCTGATACCAGCGATATCACCGTAGGTAAAAACTAAATGAACCGTTTTTATGCTCCGCGTTCCATCAGAAAAACGGTGATTAGTGAACCCAGGCGATATGAAAATCATATAAAACCACGGACATTTTGGCTTCAAAATTACTTCCGATCCGGCGTTATTACGAGTAGGTAGTACCTGGTATAAACTTCCGAACCGGCGTTCTTAGGGTGCAGTAGTGTAAGACGTCCGTTCCGGTGTTGTTAACCGAAGTTAGTAGCAGCGATCCCAGAGTTAGTGCCGATTACAGCCAGACAAGTGTACTGAAGTTCCGCACGTTAATCCGAGATCCGAGCCGACCACCCTGCGCTTCCGTGCTAAGGTAGGTGGTAATTGATACCAGCCGTCATTGTTTCACTGTATTTGGTTGTGTCACGATCATCCCCGAACATCCCTCATTAGTCCTTCCCCTCTACTCATTACTGGCCCCCGCTGTAGCAACAAAGGCTCCGTTATTGTTGTGAGATTGTCAGCCCCGGCGACGCAGGGGGTAATCTCGCGGTGGTAGCGTGGTCTGGTGCTAGTCAACAGCCCATCGACACCCGTGTTCCGCTGGAGTAACGAAGGTCCCGTCTTTGTCGTGAGATTGTCAGCCCCGGCGACGCAGGGGGTAATCTCACGGTGGCGGCGAGGCCTGGTACTCGTACCAACAGCACGCCGAATCCCGGCCCCTCCAGTCCAGTAAGACACGCCACACAGCGGCTTCACCGCGCCGACCCGATTTTCACGTTCGCACCCGCCGTAAATATCACCACCTTGCATTACCAGGAAATACCTTTTTATCCGACCGGGGTTTAAACCGCCTCCGACGACCGCAACTCGCCACGTGCCGTTTTGCTTCGCAACCCGTAGTTAGTTGACCCGTAAGGTTAGGAATTTGTATAATAAATTGTTTATTCGTCGGAATTAACCTTTTTAATTTTTTTTCTATTGTAAATAGTAATTTTGGTGAAAATAAATTTGTTTAAAACATAGCCCCCGAATCTCCTTTCTTACCACAACCGACCGTGAACCTGGAACCAAGTGATACTCGCATAACAACTAGACTCCACGGGAGTGCCATCGAAAACGCGGGGAGCGCCTAAAGACCGCTCCTCCGTGTCCTCCGCTGTGATAACCTCATCTGACCCCTGGCACTATCCGTCTTCTCCACAGAGTTACCCTGGGACAAGGGTACGACAAACGTACCACCTGTGTGACAACCCAGGTAGTTGGGAAAGGAAAGCGAGACCATTTCCCCTGGGGAGTAAACCCTCTACAAAAATCTGGCGCCCGAGCAATCCGTCCGTTCTCTGCCAGTTTCCCGGACAGCCGGAGTTGTCGTCACAGTATTTTTTGTGAAAATGTATTTTTTAATTTAAATAATAATTTTAAAGATTGGGAAGTAAATATTCCAAAGAGTCCAAGCGTCCGCTCAAGGTCACTCTTCCTAACAAGGATGGTGTTCACTGGTTTTTCCACAATAAGAAGACAATTTGCGAAGGCGGCTTATCGATGTCAGCTGACCTTACACAGAAACAACGAGACTATCGTTCTCGAGTCGTGAAAGAGCTCAAGACTCGTAAAAGCAAAGGTGAAGAAGGTATATTTATCAAATATATTCGTGGTCTCCCTACCATTGTCACCGATAAATCTCAAAAGAAGAAAAGAACATCATCGAGCAGTAATCACGAATAGGAATTATCAAGCCCCGTACAAATTAATGTATACTATCAAAATACTCATAGTATCCGCGGTAGACTCAACGTTGTTCGGAGTGGTATCGGTCTGTTGGAGGAATACGACATCATTGCCCTAACGGAAACTTGGCTAAGCGAGGATATTAACGACGCAGAATTAGGTTTATTTAATTATAATATTATAAGATGTGATAGAACTTTGTTCACTAGTGATAAAAGGGATGGTGGGGGCGTCCTCATTGCCCTCCACAAGAAATTTAAATTTGAGAAAATTGCCATTAGTGATAATTCTTTTGAATTATCATTAATAAAAGTATTTACTATTGACTCTTGCTTTATTTTTGGAGTTTGTTACATTCCCACCGGTTCTAAGTCGGAATATTATTCTGAATTTATAGAATGTTTACAAACATCTCTCTGTGATATCCTAGTCAATGATAATACAACTAAGTTTTGTCTCCTGGGAGACTTTAATATTCCAGGATACGAATGGTTTAATGAATCTTGTTATTCTACCGCCTATGGCTATAATAAAGATGTCAATTTTAGAGAAGCTGCTCACATTATGTCTGAGTGGTGTAAATCATACAATATTATTCAACTAAATAATAATAAGAACGTTTTTGGTAATATTTTAGATCTAGTTTTTACTAACTTTTATAACTCCGACATTAATTTGTGTAATGACTTTTTGATAAAATGCGACGAGGCCCATCATCCCTTATCTATTTCATTCCAAGCATCAGCTATGACTTTATGTGAATGCAATGATGTTATTTTAGATTTTAAACATGCAAATTTCACTGAAATTTCTGAGAAGTTGAATGATATCGCTATTCCTGATGGCATTTCAGGTGAGATTCAGTTTAATGAATGTGTTACTAATATTGAGTTAATTTTTCAGACGTTAATTGAATAGAAATAGAAATAGAAATAGAATTTATTGAGCTTTAAATTACACAGCCAAGTCCTAAGAAATTACAATAGAAATACAATACAATATTATCAAGTACAAAATTATGTCAGTCTCACATTAAACTGCCCTATAAAATCATTTGTCTGGTGTTCATATCCGTGCTAAGATATTCCTCCACTGTGTATAAGGGGTGGTGCAATAGCATCGACTTCACTGCTCTGCGGAACTCATGCCGCGAGTATGATTTTGTACATTGTGGAAGTTTGTTATAGAACTTGATACACCAGTAGTTCAGTGCGTGCTGTGACCTGGATATACGATGAAACGGTATGCTGATCTTGTCATAGCTTCTCGTATTATGAGCATGGAAGAATCCGTTTTTTTGAAATTTGTCCTTGTGCTCATGTACGTACATCACACAGGCCATTATATACATGGAAACCACTGTGAGAATATTCATTTCCTTAAATAGTTTCCTACAGGACTCTCTGTAACCTGCTGATGCCAGCAGACGAATTACCCTTTTTTGTGCCAACAAGATCTGTTGTATCCTCGGCGAGCTCCCCCATATCAAAATTCCATAGTTCATGATGCTATGAAAATGCGCATAATATGCAGTTAAAGCGGATTCGGCCGTAGCGACACTCATGAGTTGCCTTATCAGGTAAGTGGCCTTGGATAGTTTCTTACATACATAGGTGATATGTGTATCCCATTTGAGATTATACTGAAAGTAAATCCCCAAGAATTTTACTGCTTCTCCACCTTGGTTTATATTAGAGGTAAGTATTTTTGTTTTGTCAGTATTCAGTTTCAAGTTATTTGCAGTAAACCATGCTTCTGCTTGCTCAAGAGATGTTTTTGTCTTTTCTTCCACTGCTACGTAATTTGGAGCCTTGTTTAGGAATGAAGTATCATCCGCATACAGATAGCAGTCTTCGGATCTAACATTTACTGGGAGGTCGTTCATATATATTATGAACAGAAGTGGTCCAAGTATGGAGCCCTGGGGGACACCCGCAGTGACTCTCATCCATGGAGAAGCATCATGTTCAATTAGTACCTTTTGTTTCCTGTCATTCAGGTAAGATGTTAATAGTTTGAGCGGTATTCCTCTTATACCATAATATTCCAGCTTTTCGATGAGGATTTGGTGCGAAATACTATCAAACGCCTTACTAAGGTCGCAGAAAGCTATCTGTGTTACGTTCCGTTCATCTATACTGTCACACATACTGTTTACCAACTGGATCATGGCGGTGATGGTAGATCTGTTTGTTTTAAATCCATGTTGCTTATCTGTGAATGTCTTCTTTTTTACCAGGTAGTCTACGAGACATGATTTGACGAACATCTCATACACTTTGGATAGTGCCGGTAGGATCGATATCGGCCGATAGTTTCCCGGATTGGTTTTGCTTCCACCCTTGTAGACTGGCCTCACTACAGCCATCTTCAATGTCTCTGGAAAGTAACCTTGGCTGAAGCATTTATTCATGATCACAACTAGAGGCCCCACGAAACATGGCAATATAGTCCTCAGGAGCCTCACCGTGACAAAATTATGGTCATTCGATTGATGATTTTGTACCTACATTAAAGACTAAATCTAGAACTTTTCCTCACTGGTACTCAAATGATCTGAAAGCGGCAATTATTAATAAGAAAATCTCTCACAAACTATACAAAAGGTACAAGTCCAGGTTTTTCTTTGATAGATTTAAAAGGGATAGAGCTTATTCTAAACTATTAGCTCATAGAGATGAAAGATTATATCTTGAATCTACGGAAGAATCAATAAAATGTAACTCTAAAAATTTTTTTAAGTATGTTAACAATCTCAGTTCTAATACGTAATTCGATACCGTCAACCCTTCACCTAAATGATCAAACGGCTGATAACGGTCAAGATATTGTCAATCTTTTTGCTGTTAAGTTTAGAAGCATTTATCGTGATGCTGATCTTAGCAAAACAGCTGTACCTTTCGAGTTTAATGACTCTATCGGCAGTATTGTGTTCACCTTGGAGGATATTGAAACGTGCATAAATAATTTGAATTCTGGCCAAAGTCCTGGTCCAGATAAAATTCATCCAATTATAATTATTAATTGCAGTGAAGCCATCAAACATTGGTTACTGAAATTATTCAATCTTTCAGTTAAACTGGGTATTTTCCCGCAAACATGGAAATTATCTTACCTTTCACCATTTTTCAAGGGAGGGGATCCGTTCGATGTGAACAATTATAGACCGATTAATAAATATAAAGTTTTTGCGAAGATGTTGGACTTTCTTATGTACACTAAGTTACTTCCGTATTTTCGTAAATATATAGTTCCTCATCAACATGGATTCCTCGAGTCTAGATCTACAGTTACAAACCTATCAGTTTATTCCGAGTACATTACATCCCAGTTGAATTGTGGCAAAGTTGTTGATTCTATATATATAGACTTTACAAGAGCATTTGATCTCGTCAATTTTAATTTATTGCTAAAAAAATTGGAGGCTTTTGGTGTTTTTGGCAATCTCTTAGTTTGGTTTGAATCCTTCTTAAATGGACGCCAACAAATGGTTAAAATAAAAAACTACATATCAACTACTATTGAAGTTCTTTCAGGAGTTGGCCAAGGAACACATATGGGCCCTTTATTATTTTTAATTTTCATTAATGATATAGTATATTGCATCAAATATTGTGAGATCTCTCTTTTTGCAGATGATACAAAAATTTTTAATTCTATCGAGTCATCAACCGATGCTATGAACCTTCAATTAGATGTTAACTCCTTTGAAAGGTGGTGCAATCTTAATGGACTTCAGTGTAATACAAAAAAGTGCTTCACCATTAGATTTGGTAAATCCCATCAGCCTATTTACGATTATTTTCTTGGAGGGAATATATTGGAGAGAGTTGATCATATTAGGGACTTGGGAGTTGTCTTTGATTCTAAGCTTTCTTTTAAGTTTCATATTGACTACCTGGATATTAACATTCGTAAAAAAATCTACTTTGTTAAGAGGTTTTCTTTTAAATTTAGATCTTTAAGTACTTTCCGCAGTATATATTTTGCTTATATTTACTCAAAACTGATGTACGCCTCGACGATCTGGAGACCAAGTGAGAGAGGTGACATAAAAAAGTTAGAATCTTTAAATACTTTGTTTTTACGTTATGCGGCATTTAAAACTGGAAATGCACTTCATTTTACTGATCACGATTTTTCTTCAACTTATAAATTATTCCAAATTTCTACTTTAGAGTCTGCCAGAAATAGAGCCGATATTATATTTGCGTTCAAATTACATAACAATCTCATTGATTGTCCAGATGTACTTGGGCATTTCGACTTTTACTGTCCTCCTAGAACTTTAAGGCATAACAGTTACTATTTTTTAATTCCAACACTAAGAATGGGACAGAGGAAGTCGATTGTCTATAGGTTGTCTGAGCTTTGTAACGAAAATACTGCTTGGTTTGATTTGCATAACTCTTCTTTATATTGTATGAAAAAACTCTCAAAGTTTATGTTAAAATATGAGTAATTAAATTGCAAAACACCTGTATTCGATTTGAACAAGTCAAGAATTTGTAAGCACTTCATATGAAAAGTTATTGTTTAATTGTATGGGGCTTGCCCTGTTGAAATTAGAATAAATAAAATAAATAAAAATTTTAATAACAACGTTCTATCATGGAATTCAAAGTTAAAAATATGCCCATTTAACCGAACTTATTTATGTTCAAAATGACGTCCTTTTAAAGATGTAACCCTTAGACAGGGTCGACTGAATCCACATTTTCCAAAACAAGTAAAGAATGAATTAAATGAAAAACTTTAGTTTCACCACCTACTACTATTATTCCCAAGGCTAATAAATGAGAAAAAAATCGTTTCGGTGAAATAAAAATTATTATTGTAATTAAAATGAGATTTTCAAAAATTCTTTTTCGTGGTGTAAGTCCATCATTAAAAATCAATTATTGGAAAACCTTGCAAGATATCGAACTTTTATAAGAAATCAAAAAGTTTAGTAATACTTTTGGTTAAAAAGACCAGACCTTTGAATAAAAAATACAGAATCAATCAAGGGCCCGTGGATAAAAAAGTTCTGGGGTAAAAAGTGAGACGTGACATCAAAAAAAAAAAAGAACACCCTGTATGTCAATGTTTGTAAGACTATGTCAGGTCTTAATAATAGTAGTAGTAGGTGGTGATATTTTAAAGTTTCTCATTTAACTAATTTTTTACTTATTCTGGAAAACCTAGACTTGGTTGACCCCTTATCAAGGGCTATATCTTGAAAAGGGTGCCTTTTTGTACATAGATAATTTCAGTTAAATCGTCAATTTTTCAATTGGGAATCTGTGGTAGAGCGTTTGTGGTACCTTTTCACTGGTACAAAAAGCAACACACAAATTCCAAAGAAAACCACTAAAAACTGGCAAAAACTGAGGAGCTAATTAATGCTGGCTGCATCTCACGTCACTTTTGTTTGTTGTACTTTATTGTACTAATTATAACAACTTTATTTACTAAAATTTACCCAAAATAAAATTAATAAATGAGGACAACCAGACCTAGAAATGACCAGCAACTGATAAATTTGATATTTTTTTCTTTTTTTTCAAGTTAGCATTTGTTCCAATTTTTATTGGTAAAGTCAAGCAATTACAAAAATGATGACACAAAATAAAAAGTAATTCCTGTTTTTCTCGAAAATTACTCAACAGACCTAAAATACAGGGTGATTGATTGAAACGCCACATTAGAAAAAGTTCGACTTCCAAATGATTTAGGAATCTGAAATCTGGAACTTAGGCAACATACCTAATAACGAGTCAAAATGAAATATTACCAAGATGGTAGAACATTTAAAATGGCGAAAGCAACGGCCATCTTTGTTTTTTTAAATGGGACACCCCATATATTATTGCATTTTCAGATCGTCTGAGAAAATGTAATAACAATGGTGCTTATAGTTGTATGTATTTTAAATTGAGTAGGCCATGAGTTATAAACAAGTGAAAATCGTGATTTTCCAACTTTAAAGACATTTACCACGAAAACGGCTCATGATATCAGAAAACGGCTTACATGTCCCTATCTTAACTTTTCATCTGGTATCCTACTGTAGAGTTGAAATGTTTATACAGGGTGATGAAAAATCTGACAATTTTCACCACCTTGTACCTATAAAGATTTCAACTGCATATTTGGATGCCTTATAAAAAGTTAAGATAGGGACATGTAAGCCGTTTTCTGATATCTTGAGCCCTTTTCGTGATAAATATCTTTAAAGTTGGAAAATCACGATTTTCATTTGTTTATAACTCATGGCCTACTCAATTTAAAATACAACTATAAGCACCATTGTTATTACATTTTCTCAGACGATCTGAAAATGCAATAATATATGGGGTGTCCCATTTAAAAAAACAAAGATGGCCATTGCTTTCGCCATTTTTAATGTTCTGCCATCTTGGTAATATTTCATTTTGACTCGTTATTAGGTATGTTGCCTAAGTTCCAAATTTCAGATTCCTAGATCATTTGGAAGTAGAACTTTTTCTAATGTGGCGTTTCAATCAATCACCCTGTATAACTACTCCAACAGAAGCAACTTTTCAATCTTAATAAATGATCTATTTAATTTTTCAAAACAATTAGAGAGGTCCAACATTTAAAAATAAATGAGTGGTTGTCCTCTCGAGAAGAGGACTGGGGGGGGGGTTACGCCTATGGAGACGGGGGGTTACGCCTTCCGATTTACTCATTGAATACTATGGATCCCCAAAGTTACATCAAATTTGACCGGCAGATAATTCCCATAAGGATTCTGAGGGGGTTAATTTGAAATGAACAGTCTCAAGAAGCCAGAGATTTATGATTTATTGAGAACATTTAACTGACTTTGCTGTCAAGTCCTTCATTTATTTATAAATTTGGATATCATTCTCTGTTTATGTCATGCCTGACAAGTAATTCCATAAAAAGTAGTCTGAGATAATTAAGATAAAAATTTAAATGTATTCATAATAATAAGCTTCTGTGGTTTCTAATATAACATTTATGCCCGTATTCACAAACGATAATTTCCTAAATAATTACGTAATTATTTAAATGAGTGAGATGGAGATATGCAGTTTTTTTGCAATAGAATGAGATGGGGATAATTGATTACGTAATTATTTAGGAAATTATCGTTTGTGAATACGGGCGTTAGTATATAATATATAACATTAAAAATGTGAAAGTACTTAAGCAAAAAGAGCCGCAAATAAAGGTTCAATTTGTGAAGTGAATAGTTCCAGTGTTTGGAATTGCATATTGACATTCGTTAAAGTCATCGCCCCCCCCCCCCGGGCTGTTTTTTTTTGTGTCTCACTCTTTATATCAAACCAAAAGTGAACTTCAAATAAATCAGCTAAGCAAAATGTTTATTATGACTTTCTTTATTTCACCTACAAAATTTATGATCTGGCATCTATGTTAAAATTTATAGTGACCATGAGAATCTTTTTTAGATAAAATTTTGTCTTTACAATATTTTGCTCTATCAACTTACCGGGATCACCAAGGTCATGTGGAACAGTATTAGGTACTTTTCGCTCTACCGTTTTTCCATCAAACAGCATAGTCATTTTTATAGGAAGTTCTGCAAAAACTGAATCCTTAAAATCGTACTGAATTACTTTTTGTATCATAGGCCAATTAATCTGAAGAGCATATGAAGCATAAAAATGGACGTCGTATGTATTGCACATTCGGTACTCGTGACCTTCTAAATAAAAGAACTTTCCATAGTCTCTCCTGAAAGAAATAAAGAGTGAGCAACAAAAAATACACTGACGGTAGGCCATGGACGAGTGAGACAGAAGATACAGTACGACTTTCGCAAATTATTTATAATTTATTTGAAAGTAGTTCGAATAAATCATCTCCGAAATTGAAATTGATATGATTGTGTTCTTATGTCAATCGATCAATTAATTTCAGATAAGTAATTGAAATTCAATTTGATAGATTTCTAGCTTTTATTTATTTTTTTTTAGAAGTATTGTTTAAATAGGCTTTCAATGAGCAACAGAAATATTTTACTGGAAACATACTTGAGGTGGTCAGTGGATTTTCAAGTTGCATTTCAAGATTACCATGAAGGATTTCCAAATCGAGCTATGTTATTTCTTTTGACATTTGAATCACATCGTGGATTTGCAGTACAGAGACGAAGCAAATATCGAAGCTATATTCTTTCTTTATTTCTGCTCAAAAGTTTTCAATGTTGTATACAGAAGAGAATACTAGTGTATTTTAGTAACGTGATAGCTCATCATAACAGTTGCAGACCACATAGATAATCCAGGAAAATTTTATGAAGGATTTAATGATAAAATTTATGTTTTCAACCCCTACTTTGTAGAATCTCTGCATACTGATTGATGATAAATAAAACACTAATGTTTTAACAAAAATTCTACTGTCAATAATTTTATTTACATACGTCTGAAGATGCTACTTTAAAAGTAGCGAAACACGTGTAACATTTATATTATCCATCATAATACAGTAGAATTTTTTTTAAACATTAGTGTTTTATGTATTTATCATCAATCAGGATTTTATAATGAAAAAAATAACCCTCAAGATAAACCAATCAACGGTTTCTTTTCATAACCACAAAATTCCGTTTTATTATTTAGCATTCTGGCATTTATTATTAAATTAATAACCACTCACTAATGTTTCATTTTATTCATTAAAAATTTTTGTTTGGAAATTATTTATTATCAATAATTTGTGATATTTAGCTAAAGTTTCTCTTCTTTTTAGTCTAAGTCGGTTCCAATCTTCTTTTGATTAATTTGAATGAAACGAAATTAACACAAAGAAGATTCAAACACCAGGATTCAAGTTCGACAATAAAGACATTTGATCAAGTCTCTCTGTCAGTTCTGTCAGGCGAGTCCCAGAGGGTAACTCACTAGATCCTGATCTGAACTATCCAAGTGCCAAAAAGTCAGGACATAGCTAAGAAAAATCACCAAGCTAGTTCGAGTTCAAGTAGTTGCAGGTGTGAAGTGGGTAGTTCCAATGTTTCGGACTTGCACATCGAGATATGTTATGAAAGTCACGGTCAACCGTCAGTATACATATATTTTTTGCTCACTCTTTGTAATCTAACTGCTAGTTAGTCTGATGACAACAATTTAAAAAAATAAATTTCCTACCTGGGATCTTCAGCTGGAAAATTTTCATAATCTTCGTTATTGAGATCAACCCAAACACTACCCCCGTCACTGACATAGTAAGTTTCATTGAAAAGGGCACCCTTATACCAATCTGGTACATTACTAGAAAAAAAAGAATTTAATTATCATAATAATATAATATTTACTATGAGTAATGATATGAATTATTCTGATTGGTTAATTAATATTACACATGAATTATATTCTCTAAAAAATATCTCTTGAATTTCATAAAATATAGGTATTTATCAATTACCATTTTTTAAATAGGCAAAATAAAATCAAAACTACTAATGGCAACCTTCAGCAAGACCATTATTGTCATGATGAAAGAATGGGCCAGTAAAGATGCATGATGAAGTTGCAGAAGAGAATTATTCAAGTGAGGCTATAATAATATCAACATTGTAATTTATTGTTTGCAAACCTTACATCTCAAAATGGAGGTAGATAAAAAAAAACGCCAATAATAATTATCAACCAACTTACACATTATCTAGTACAGGTTTTTGCCAATTTTCAATCTCAGTCTCCCATTGCTTGTAGTTTTTAAAAGTGTAATCGACCATTTTAAGTATAGCACCTTCTTTTCCGAAAAATTTTGTGTAGAATTTATTATACTTTTTTGTTCCAACTGGAAAACTTATAGTGGGCATGTCCCAGACTAAACTCATTTCTATATTGCTTTCCTCTGAGGCTGGTACAATAGTCTTTGCAGCAATTCCCACAGCCATTTCACCAAACATTTGGTTGAAATGTTTGTCAGTCAGAGGGTCAAATCGACCATTATGCTTCAGTTGCAACCACGGCTTGGATCCATCAGAATTGGGATCGAAATACAGGCACTTAGAAACAGTAACATCTTTCTGATTCTGCACCGACAAAGCATAAGTACACTGCATTTTATTAATCGTGTTATAAAGTACAACACCTTCTGAATCACAATATGAAAAAGGCTTTGAACTACAAGCAGCTGAAAAATAATCACAGGGTAACAATTAATACAACATTACAATAAAATTAAACAATCTAAGATAGCAAGTCCACAATTAACACATTCATGTCATTCAAAAAATACAAATGTCCCTAAATAATTATTGATAGTAAAAAATCCTTGAAGCATTTTTATTTTTTTAAGATAAATAACTTTTACCTCAAAAGAACGAGCCATAATACAGAATTTAAAGGAGGAATAATTATACACAGTTAATAACTGAGTATAAGAAAGTGCAGGAGACACATCTAGTGGTTAAATCATAAATAATAGAAAGAAGATCAATTGGAAATTCTGGCGCTAAAAACCTTTTGAAAAATGATCTTATAGTGCAAGATCAGGAATTAGGAATATACACCGTGTTGCATTGAAAAGGTAACATAAGGAATACGTGTAATAGTTATTTATGTATCAAGGGAGTTATGAGGATGTTAATTACAGAGGGCAACATATTGCAATCCCGAGGGATGTTAGTCTCGAGGGATTGTTAAGTTGCCCGAGGTTATTAACATCCAATAACTCACGTGATACATAATTTATTTTATTTCATACAAAATAAAATATAAAACCAAATCTGTTGGTTTTTAAAATCAAACGAATAATTGAGTAAGCATGATGATTACCATGGATATATCAACTGAAAAGTTTATAGAAAATGACATATGAAATCCAAATATTCAACCAACAATGCAATAACAAAACCAACATCCAATGGTTACCAGAATTAAACAAATAGTAACAATAGAGGGAGTTATGGATTAATAACAGCCCAGTATAACTCCCAAGGGAGTTATGAATATGTTTATAGTTACGGTAACCAAGCGTTTATCTAGTTATAATGTATTAGTATGAAATAAAGAATATTTCAACAATACTTTGAAAATAAATGCCATCCTTCAAAAACTAGAGTTCCCTTGGAAACTATGAAGTTTCCTAGGATACCATACAGTTTACAGCATATAGGATACCATACATGCCCTATGTTACCTTTCTTATGCAACACAGTGTATACCCTCATCTGTTATTTGAATATGACAAAGATTAAATGTTAGATAATGTAAAGATTGATATACGCAAATGGGTTGCCTAGCTAAATCGCGTACTGAACCGAGATATTCACCTCTGAAGAACGAAGATCAATTTTTCTATCATGATAGTCACCCATTTATTTTTAAATGTCGGATCGCCCAATTGTTTTTAAAGTTTTAAAGATGAAGTAATATACAGGGTGATCAGTAACTCGCGCACTCAGAGCATGCTGCGGTAAACTTCACTTTTTAAGAGTGGTAAATTTTCTTACTGCAGTGTTGTAAGTTCATTTTTTCCATAGATATGATCGTTTCTATAAAAATAAAAGTAGCATCACTGCACTGAACATGTGAATAAGTTCGGGTTAGATGGTATTTTTATTATTTTTATTTCCATAGCAATGAAGGCATTTTAATATTTTATATTCCAAGTTGAGCTTAGGCAGTTGCCAAACTTCAAATTTCGTTCAGATTTAGGTATATTGTCAATTTGCAACATTCTCAATTCCTCTGTAAAGAGGTTTTGTGAAAAAAAAATTGATGAATTACCTATGGCCGGTACTCATAGTCGATTCTCAAACTCATACTTGAGGCGTTCTCCGCGAAGTAATACTCAGCTGAGTAAAGCTGCTGCTATGCCAGAGACAAACCTCAAGCAATACTCAGGCGAGTAACGGCTTGAGTATTAGTTTCTAGTAACTTTTATAGTTTTCAGGTTGCCGCACTGAACGAAGGCTAAAAATCTGCTAAAATAAAATAAAAAAGAAGAACTAACGAGCTAACCTCCGTATTATTCGCATACATCACACGCCAGACAACACAATAATTATTATTAAAAAAAAAATTATGCTTTCAACCCCTACTCTTTTGTAGAATCTCCTCACACTGATTGATGATAAATAAAACACTAATAGGTATTTTTAAAAATTCTACTGTATATTGATGAATAATATTATAATATTACTGTATATTTTCCATCAATATACAGTAGAATTTTTAAAAATACCTATTAGTGTTTTATTTATCATCAATCAGCATAATAATTATTGTTTAAAAAGGTTAATTAAATATTAAAATTCTTGTTAAAAGTCTTATTAAAAAGGATCAAAAAGTTTATTAAATGTATATCGGCGACGAAATTATTGTCTCTCGTCGTAAAATTCAAACGTGTTTTCTGCAACTGCTGGTATTTCATCAATTTCGTCTTCATTGAAGCAATTTCCGCAAATTCGAGAAATTCCCAATTATCTTCCCGATCCATTTCTATAATGAAAGTATCGCGAGTTCGTTCCTTCTTCCTTCCTAGCAATGTAGCAAACGAAAATAGTAGAATAATGGAATGAAAATAGGTATAGGTAATACGGAAAACATGTTCACAGTCATCAGTGACCTCTATAATTTAATAATAATTATGTTTTAATGATCAAGTAATTATGTTTTAATGATATACTCGTTATGTTCTAATGATGTTTATGTTGTTTACAAACAGTACAGCTGACAGCTGTTCACACATAACCTCACAAGACAAGCCAAGTAATACTCAAGGTTGGTCAAACGGCTACTTGGTCAATACTCAGTTCGGCGGACAATCACGCATGCGCTTAGTACTACTTCATGTTGAGTATTGACTGTGAGATGAAATATCGATACTTGAGAAGTACTTTGCCCAAGTATTACTTAAGTATCGACTGTGAGTACCGGCCCTATATGGTATCCATTATTCAGACATTACAGTAACCTGAATTTTTCATTAATTTTAATCACGGTCATTGAAAAAATTAGCTTTAAACTCGGACGAGGGAAACTCTGTAACTTGAAAACCAACCGTTGGATTCAATTTTTTGTGCAGAATACTCTTAATTTTAATGGGCTCTATATTCGGAGTGCGCGAGTTACTGATCACCCTGTATTTATATCAAAAAATAAAATTTTATGCATAGGTCATAAAAATTATTAAACAGGTATCCCAGCTCATTCGAGTCGATCTCTGTGAGTTAAACGATTGATTTTTGCAATTTTTTTTTTCCAAGTGCAAGTATAGGACCTGTACACTGTACAGGACCTATAGATTGCAACTACTGGGCAGCTGCAATTTGCTTCTGTGTCCTGTAAGAGCCAGTTTTCATGACTTGATACGTAAATAACTATTACCTGTGGAGTCTGCTGACTTTGTACCAGTTCCATTTTTAAAAGTAAAAGCAATGGAAACAGTTCTCACTTCAGTGCCAACATTTATCACTTGCCATGCAAATACTGCACATGGTAAACTGGTATCCTGTTAAAAATTAATCAAAATTTAGCAGTTGATGTTTTAAATTAAAATAGTAACAAACCTTGTAGTTATCAGGAAAAACTGGACTGATCTGCCTACATACCAATTTGATGTCGTACTCTGAAAGGTCATATTCAGTCCAGGATCTTGGATACAAACCAGTGTATAAACATTTACTGCCATCAATATTACTTTGCCAAGTTTTCAAGGATTTCGTTCTGCAAATAAAGAGATAATCAACAGTTAGTTATTTTGTACTGTGACATGGTTGGTGGTTGGTATTTTATAATACGAGTATGTTATATTTTTTTTTAATAAAAAAAAAATCAATTCCTGCTGGTATTTATATCTGGAATGAAAATGAAATGTTTGGAATTGTTGGAAGTCCATCCGACACGGCACGTCCTAATGGCTCATAGGGAGTCTCCATCTCAACTGGGCCTGCTGATCAAATAAACACCCGCGGATAATGGTGCCCAGGAGAAAACCTGGTAAATAAACTCCCAAGGATTCACACCTGGTGAATACGGGTGTGGCAAGCCCGGGGTACCATGCTGAGACCTCTTCTACTTCAACTAGTCTTGGAGAGAGGGCCTCCTTCCATCTTTAATCTTTCCTGTCGCTCTGTCTTGAGCAAAGGCTACTTTCGATCTCACCTTCCCCCTACTCTAGCCCCTCGGCTAAGGGAGTAAACCCCGAAAATAAATCCCGGCCCTGCTCAGTTAGGGGGCAAAAGACCTTGAGCAAAGGCTACTTTCGATCTCACCTTCCCCCTACTCTAGCCCCTCGGCTAAGGGAGTAAACCCCGAAAATAAATCCCGGCCCTGCTCAGTTAGGGGGCAAAAGACTTATATGTCGGAAGACGGATCAACACTTACGGGACAGGGTAACGGAGACCCAGAACCGGTCGGACCGAGTGGTGGGCGAGTGGGCCCTCACCGACCGTCATCAAGCGACCACTCAAAGCCCTTAACGGAATGCCAGGTTGAGGGTCTTGGAAATGCTACTGGCATGCATCTGCAGATAATTGATCATAGCAAGCGTGAGGGGGGGGGGATATTTGCGATACCTCCTTCGCCAGGGGAAAGCTTGGGAGTATCCAGGCCTTTACCAAACAGGCGATCATACAGAAACTAGCATCAGTGTAATAGTAGACTTGACAGATGAGGACCAAGTAGATTCTGATATCGTTGAGCAAGTAAGCAGTCCCCAATACAGGAAAAAGAAGAAAACATGGCAACCCCCGGGCCCGGATTTAGTTTCCGGATCACCCAGAAAAATAATAATAATAATAAAAATGACGGGACATAGTCAACAAAGGAGGATGATTCCAATGAACATAACGATAAAGCACACCGACTGAAGGGGCCAGGGAAAAAGCGGAAGAAAACCGACAGCCCTATAATGACACAACCAACCCCAGCAGAGCAGAGTGTGGCAATGCTAAGATTGATCAAATCAGCCGATCAGTTCATGACGTTTACAAAAAACCATTACAACGTACACGGAGGGCTTAAAAAAAAACTCGCTCTTGAGCTTAAAAACAGAGTTCGGGACATTGAGAGAGAAAATAAGACTATGAGTTATACAGCAGCTCGGATAGAAAATGATACAATACAAACCACAGAAGGAAACACGACCCAACAAGAGGAACGGGATGTACAAACCTATGGGACTGACAGAAAGAACAAGACACCCAGGGAAACAGCAGCCACTCGGCGATGACACAGATACCCAGGCAGAGCCCATTGAAGAAAGGGAAGGTAACATAGAAGCACTTCGAAGAACCAATGACGAACTAGTCGAGCGAATGAAACAAATGAAATCAAGACATCGAGAGGAAATGCTGGAAATAAAGAAAAAATTAGAGGAACTACGGAAACTACGGCCACAGATATTTTCCATGCAGGAAAGCTACAAAAAGCAACTGAAAGAAATGGCGAACAGCAAACAAGACACATGCGAGCTTTGCGACAAAAATAAGGAGATCAGAACAAAGGCAGGGGGCCAAACAACCACATACTCTAACCTGAAACTAGAAAATAAGGGGACACAAGCAACACCATATGTAAACGAGGCGCAGAACGTAGCGCAGAAGATCGATAAAATAGAAGAGTGCGACAACATTGAAGAACTAGTTACAGAAACCTGGCCAGAAGAAGTATACGAAAACACTGCGATAATGGAACTAAATCCGGTACTAGCCCCGGTAGAATGGGATATTGTGGTAGTCACGAGCAAGGAAGAAGGAAAATTAGAAGTAGGCATCTACAAACAAATAAAGAATATATTTCCTGAAATTGTACAATTGAAGGTGGATAAAGAAAAGGGAGAGCTACCATATATCACAAGTGTGACAAGAATGAATGACGAGGAGGGAAAGGACAGAACAAATAATGAACGAAACATATTCAAAGTAGAAATAGAAGAAGCCAGCGGGAAAAAACGATCGGTGAGACAGTTGTACACTAAACTAAGAAACATAAAGGAGGTGATGACGAAAGGAGGGAGGAACAAAATAAAGTTTTGTTATACAGTGGTGTCGCGTTAATCCGGATCAATTAAAACAGAGGTGATCCGGATTATCAGATCATGCGGATTATCAAACCAAATTTAGTTGGCTTTTTGTATACATACTTTGGTGCCATATTTTACAAAGTGTATAAGAAGTGCGTTCGTTCAAATGAATTTATAAGAGAACACTAAGAAGACGAGACAGGATACTACGGAAACAATCAAGCAAAACCAATACATATATTATGTACATAATATACAAGTGCATGCCAAGATATGTAAACCAATGCGTGGTTATTTGATATGTACACATGCATTGTGTACGTCTATGTGTGCGTGTTAAATCCGGATTATAGAGTACAGAATCAAGGTGAATTCGGATTATAGAGTACCATAAATTAGTCCGTATTAGAGAAACAAAGGAAATTCGGAGTACAACATACACATTAGGAGAAAGAACTTGATTCGGATTACTGGATCATTCGGATTACCGCTGCTTCGGATTAGCGCGACACCACTGTATATGTGAATTCCCAAAATTACAGATCCTGGTTTGCTGAAAATCCGCATATTATGTTTATTGAAAAGCCACTTCATCCTGAGAAAGTTGGTGTTTGGGCAACAATTAGTGGTAGGACTGGTAGGCGATTAATGGGCCAATCTTTTTGAAGGGAACATTAGTGCTGTGCGGTACAGGGAAGAAATTCTTCAGCCTTTTTTGAACCAACGCATGACGACGAACTGGCTCAAGGATATTTTCAGCAAGACGGTGCAACCCATTGCACTATCGAAACACTCAATTTACTGAGGGAGCATTTTGATGATCGAATTATCAGTCGTAATACTCCATAGCATGGCCAGCCAGATCCTGTGATCTCACACCAAGTGACATTTATGGCCATACATCAAAAATTCAATATTTGTGACACTAATTAATGATTTGGCAGAATTGAGAGGCAGGATCGAGAAGTTCACCGAGATAAATGATACACCCGAACTGTTACAAAGTGCCCTTCGTGGAGTGAAAAACAGTATATTGAAACGTGTCCAGGAGGGTGGAGGTAACTTCGCTCACCTCCTAAATTAATTAATTGATTTTATTTATGTGTCTTATGAAAAATGTCAATAAAGTGAGTGCCTATTGTATTAATGTTCTTGAATGTTTTGACAACTGTCCTAACCTAACAAAATCAAGAGCTGTCAGTTGTAGAGAGTGGATTAAGCTAAGACAAACCTCTTTGTGTCAGGACCTACTCCATAACGGATTCGTTTTCGAACACCCTATAGTATTGTAACCAAACAAAAGCGTTATTATTTCCACCTCGCAAATCCTTCTTGTAATTCTTCCATAAATTTCTGTTTTCAGTCAGTACATCCAGAATTGGGATTTCCTGCACCCTATCTTGCAATCGCAAGAAATGAATTTTATGTTTTCAAGAGAAACAGACTCTTCCAACGATGTTACAAGACATGGTTGTTTAACCCTTCAGACGGAACATCCGTCTCTTAGGAGGATGTAGGTAATAAATTTACTGCCAGATGGCCCTAAGTAGCAAATATCCAGACGCAATTCTTAGTTTGCTTCAATTGGCCATTTCCCTTGGCTGTGAGCATAGTGGTTAGAACAGTGTTGACGTGCAATTAAGGTCAGTTCACGTTTTATAAAACCTACACCGTCCGTCAGGGATAATAAAATGGACCATCAAATACCAGGCAATGTTTCCAGTTGAACCCAAAAATTAATTAGCCTTGCACTAGCCCAATGTTAAGAATCTTGTTCTGACATAGATTCTGAGGATTCTTATGTTCCCCTGATAAGTCAGATTTGGAGGAATCCGAACACGATACAGACTCAGAGATTGATGTGGAAGAACAGAATAATGTTTATGAAATAGAGGATGAAATTTTCGAAGACCGGCAAGAGGACGAAGATTTATCTAACAACACGGGCTCATACTATGGTAAGAAGAACTGTTTTACTTGGAATAAAAAACCTCAAGTGACTTCCGACCATCCTACCCAGAAGAACATGATAAAAGTTCGGCTCTCCTAAGCCTGATGGGCAGCGCGATTGTTATGTTCAAAACCATCCCCTAGAGAAATATGGGACCTTCTTTTTAGCAGAGACATGATTGAACTTATAGTGGAGCATACAAACCTAAAGCTTGATCAATTGCGAAGTAAAATAAAAAGTCAAGACTCGGTATCCTACAAAAAGACAGACATAAATGAGGTAAAATCATTGTTTGGAGTTGTGCTGTTATGTTCCATTTTCAAGTCTTCCCGAGAAGCGTTACGATCTCTGTTTTCAACATCAATCACCGGAAGACCGATTTTTCGAGCGTTTATGACCGAGAAAAGATGTAACATTCTGTTTCGGGCACTTCGATTTGATAACTCAAATACAAGACGAAGAAAATATTTTTCCGGTAATTGGGGGTTTGCGTAGATGCCCTCCAGTAATTTTCATCCGTTTGGGAAATAATTTTTGGAACCGCTGGGCAAAATTCGGAAAAAATACTATAGCCGCCCAACGCCGAACGCCAGACCCCTACTCGACAACACGGATTTCGAGAACGACACTCGAACTATACAAAACCGTGCTTTTCATCCGTTTGGGAGTTGCAAGGCATTTTTGTCACCGCGGCCCTAACTACTTGTGCCTTTCCGTGGCCGTTGTGCTTTTAGAATTGTAACGGGATTTTCCTGATGCCTGACTAAGTGTTCCCAGGAATGGGTTTCTGTCCCGAAGTACCCGTGACAAGTTCAAATGATTAGTTATTTATAATATTATTTACAAGATATTGATATTTACAATATAGTACAGATAAATCATTTTCTATTTAAATTTATAATATAAAACCTGTGAATCTTCTGAGGCCGCCTTGGTTAGGGAATGAGGGCGGTCGTTCCGTCTTAGAGCGAGCCCTGGTTGGTCCCAGATAGTCGTCCTGGAGGCGTGATGCGCCGGGATTGGCCGGTTGATAACACCAGCACTGGTACTGATGCCGCCGGCTGTTCAACGTTAGTAATTCCGTCGCTGCCGAATGGTCCGTACCTGCCCTGATAGCGTATGGAATACGCGTCGTGGTATTTCTCCTGCGCTGACTTATGCCAGGTCCTCACTACAGACCCGGAAGGAAAGGAAGGGGTTGCCGACGCCTCAATACAGCGCCGGCTTGCTGTGTTCAAGGATTAACCGCCTGCCAGAGCTCAACGCACCCTGGCCACGATTTCTGCTGTCAGGTTATAGCGCGGTCAACTCAATCCATCGACCTTGCTTGTCCGGGAGATCACTGCATGCCCCGGCTGATCTCCAGGCTCAGTTCACCTAGGAGAGAGAGTTGCTTGCCAGTCAATACCTAGCAATACTCTACTTGATTCTTCAGCTGGCGCTCTTTATATAGCCGGTGCTGGTGGAGATAACATGCTAATCACTGTCGTAAAAACTGTATCAATCAAGATAAATCCCTCTAAGAATGAAATAAATAATAATTAACAACGAAAGCCTCGGATTTCGTTACAGAATGTACATGCCGAATAAACCAGCCAAGTACGGCCTGAAAATTATGTCCCTCATTGATGCGCACACGGCTTATCTATATAATGCTTACCTCTACACAGGTAAGGGAAGCGATGGATCCAAGCTATCGGCCCACAAAAAAAAAAAAACTAAATATCCCCACTCAAGCTGTCATTCGTCTTTCAAAGTGTATATCTGGAACAAATCGCAATATCACCTGTGATAATTGGTTCTCCTCAATCGAACTGGCTTCTGAGTTAATGAAAAATAAATTGACGATGGTCGGAACATTGAAGAAAAACAAACCTCAAATCCCCCCCGAGTTTCTTCCCAAAAAATCAAGACCGGTGGGTTCAAGCATATGTGGATTCACAAAGGATTTTATGCTTCTATCTTATGTGACAAAACCCTCAAAAGCTGTAGTTCTTCTCTCCACTATGCACCATTCGGAATACACAGACGCACACAATAACAAACAAGAAATGAAATCATTCTACAATTCGACGAAATCTGGTGTAAATACCATGGACCAAAAGTGCAGCATTTACTCAGCAAACCGTCGAACAAGACGATGGCCGATGGCTATATTTTATTTAGGGATGTGCCGAATGTTCGGCAAAAGTTCGGTATTCGGCAAGTTCGGCGCTTTTGCCGAATATTCGGCGAAGCCGAACTTTGATATGATTTTGCCGAACTTGCCGAACTTTTGCCGAACTTTTTTTTTGCCAGATATTGTTTTTGCGTAAAACACTACAAACTTTTCAAACAAAAACCCCAATACAAGTCTAGTTTGTAAAAAAAATCGACAGCAGTTAGAAATACAGCTCGTCTAGTGAGGATTGTTGTAACTTCAATAAAAAACTAGGTATAGGTAGGTATTCCTGAATAGTTTCATATTTTTCGTTTCATAATGTTACTTGGCTTTGTGAGTTCAGAAACAGCTGAGACCCTGTGGCATTGACCTAATTCTGAACCTAAACATCCGTAATATTCGTCTCGCTTGGTTGTAATTATTGTCTCAAAAGCCATAACCACTCAACATAATATTTATGAGTAGACAAGGTTATACAGAAATCTGAAGCTGGGATAGCATGAGTTGAAGTATAAAAGACTATAAATATGTAATGACTAATGATTAATAAATAATGAAGGCCTGACTTAGCGTCTTTGAGATCTTTTCCCTGAAGTGTTGTTTATTGGCATGCCTTTTTTATTTTTGTTTTTTTATACCTACATTCTACATTCAAAGTAAATGAACTCAATCTAATAAGTAGTAGTAAATTTATTACTACAATAAAAAATATGAACAAACAAATAATGAAATATTAAATTAGGCAACACTTGATAAAGAATCAGAATTTTTTTATTCCCAGTTTTAAGGAGTATACCTAATTGCATGATTTCCAGTCCAGTGGAATATTTAGAATTCCAGGAGTGGAGTGTGGCAAGAGGGAAACCGGTTTTGCAACTGAGATCAGGGTCAAATTAGACAAAAAAGAAAACAATGTACAGGAATAGGAAGTAGGTACTTAGGTATTATAATACCTAACTCAATTTACTTAGGTCTGGATTTTACGAGTTCTTTAGTTCTTTCAGTGATAAATACCTAATAATAATTATTATTATTATTGACATTTTCTATAGTTTTAAAACTTAAAAGTGTACATATTTATTTATAGGAATTGGGAAATGTTTAGAGGCTTGATTTTTTTGATATATGTAGTTAGTACCTGGCCTAAGCCACCCATATTCCCTAACCTAATTTTTTTTTACGTTTTATCCGAATTAATTACTTTTTTCAGGAATAACAAGCAGGATTGATTGGATTGATGGGAGTTTTTGACATTTCACGTTTTGTAATGACGATTTATTGAAAACCTGTACAAATTTTCAGATCAATCGGCAGTTTTTCCGCGATTCAGACTTATTTTATCCTGCCGAACTTTTTGCCGAACATTCGGCGATTCGGCATAATTTCGGCCGAAGCTTCGGTGGTTCGGCGGTTCGGCCAAATCGTGGTTCGGCACATCCCTAATTTTATTACCTTATATCAGTGGCGTCTAGTAATGCTTATACTAGACTAGTATATAGCTATTATACTGTTTGTTTGACGAGTCTGATAAGATATCAAGATTTGAATTTATAAGAAACATGGCTCCGTCTTTGGCGAAAGAGCATCTAAAAAGCAGATTATCCATTTCCTAACTTGCCTCAAGAACTTAGGAAGATCATTACTGAAGCTGCTGGAATAAAAGAGGTTCCTTTGGCATCACCTGCAACTGACAGACTTCAGAATAGGAAGAACTGTAGATTTTGCCCTTACCAAAAGAACAGAATGACTGCGTACAAGTGCACCCCTGTGTAATCAAACGACCACACTGCCGCTGGGAACATAGGGGAACGGAGGCACGAATAGCATACAATAGCAACGCTGAGAGAATTTCAAAACGAAACGAGCATTAGAGAAAGTAGTGGGGAATACCGTAGGGAACTGATGACGCACAAAATCCAACCTTACCACAAGCTTCAATGATAAAGTAAAGCAATTCTAATATCATATGTATGCAGACATACTGCTTACTGAAACTTTGTGTAGGTATGTACTTACGGAAATGTAGACAGGCGACTTTGGAAAATTGTATCATTATTATTGCTATCTTGGATTGTGATTATAAACTGATTTGCATCGACAGTGTTCCACTCACAGATTCCAGGCTTCAACTGGAATCTACAGAACTCACCTCTAAATCCTCTACCAATTGCGCCACAGCCAATTCCACCAATTGGGACACCTTGAACGATATAATAAAATGGTAAAAGCAATTCATAAAAACTTCATAACTACATTTTTCAAGGGTAATCCTGTTGTTTAGTCTTCCAAAACACCCCTCACATGCCCATTCCACTTTTTCCACTCACGTCGCTCACAGCTTTGCTGCATTAAATCAGGTCTTTGGTCAAGGTAGGTTTTTTTATTTTAGGGACATTTAAAGGAACAGAAAACCTACCCTGACCAAAGACCTGATTTAATGCAGCAACGCTGTGAGCGACGCGAGTGGAAAAAGTGGAATGGGGATGTGAGGGGTGTTTTGGAAGACTAAACGGTGAATATCTAGATGAGCGGCATGGGTATAGGGCGAAATGGCTTATACTATCGGATAGCTCGTGTCTCTAGGAGTATCAAGGTACCATTGAATTTTTGCGCCGGCAAGTAATAGTCGAGAAATAAGGCCTTAAAGTGTCATCCTTGCCCTAATACGTGTATTCGTCATATGATTGCGCTCGAACAGGAAACGCTCGATCATCGTGTGCCCGACGGTTACGCGAGCTGCCTGTTCGCGCGTATAATGTTTGAATACACGTATTAGGGCAAGGATGAAACTTTAAGGCCTTATATCTCGACTATTACTTGCCGGCGCAAAAATTCAATGGTACCTTGATACTCCTAGAGACACGAGCTATCCGATAGTATAAGCCATTTCGCCCTATACCCATGCCACTCATCTAGATATTCACCGACTAAACAACAGGATTACCTTTTCAAGTTATAACTTACCGTATATCTGTTTTGCTCTTTGGACATGAACATAATCCATTACTATGGATTTACCGAAAATCTTACACTTGATATAATAAATAATATACCTTTAAGAAAAAAATTGTTAATCAGTACTTACTGTAAAGTACTTGAAAGATCACATGGAAAATTACCTGATGATGAGCGGTAAAATTGTCCATATGATACCCCATCGCGGCACAAACTTTTGTGAACGATTTTCTGGATACTTGTGGTTCAAATTTAATTTCAAACCATATTTAGATGGTTCGGTCATTGTCTACAGTGGATACCAAACTAAAAACAATATAAAATATTTTTTACAGAATTAAATCAGTCACCCTTATAAATTCTTTAATAAATATAAACTTCTTTCTTGTGAGGTCTTTATGTTTATATGACTAGTGACTACATCAACAGCAAAAACGGGCTAAAAAAATCATTGTTGTGCGGTTCGCACTTCGCAGTCGTGTTGTGAGTTATTGTTAGTTGTTAGGAAACTAGGAAACTGATTATTGCTTAACCAATAATGTGATAATATTTGATATTAAGTAGAGATATTCATATCTTAAATACAGATTTAAGTTATTGATATTATTATTGTATTGAATCCTTATTCATTGTGTTTTCTTATTAAACAACATAACAATACCAAAACTCATGGTCATGATAATTTTCATAATCGGTGGGACCAACTACCAACACTTTAACTTTACTTTATTTCTTGGTTCTTGGTTAGGGAAAAATAAACAAGTTATTTTTTGTTGACATCATCGAACTCGAGTTCGATGGTTCTTGGTCCCGTACCCGTCGTGAACGCACGTCTCGCAACAGTAAATTTATAAAAACTGGACCGAGCGTGACATGCGCACAATGCTCCAAACATCATTATTGTAGTGTAAAAAAAAAACATCGTACCTTAGACTATATTAATAAATAAATATAGTCTAAGCATCGTACACACACCAGCAGCAGCAGTGATGTGATTACTGATTATCTGTGTATTTGATGCAACTAAAATAGATTTTGAATATGATCTACAAAATTTTTCATCAACTAGTGCCTTGAATAAAATGAAGCATGTCTGCCAGAAAAAATACAAACAATCGGAAGGTGTGTTTAGTTGAACTACCTACTCCAATCTATGATCTAAAAATCAAAGAACAATAAATAAATACATCACTACTTGCATAATGAACAATAATAATACATAACAATCCAAAGCTAAATATCAAGCGTAATTAATTGAAATGTTATATCATGTGAAAAACTGTAAATTAAATTTGAATTCAGATTTTTATCTAATCAAGTGTTAGGAAGTGGGCTATCTCATACACTTAGGCAACAGCGCTTGTTGATTAACACTAGGGAACCTGTATTACCGACACTGACGCTTACGTTAGTGTCGGTAATGCAGGTTCCCTAATTGACGCGGCCCTTGGAGCCGATAGTGGTAGAGCTTTTTTGATTGGAAGAATAAATAAAATTTATACAGGGTGTATCTAAATAACACCGAAAAAAATTAAGGGGTGATTCTGTGATGAAAATTAAGGGGAGTATTTGGTATAGAATTTTTCGAAAAAACTCTCCCCGAAAAAGTTACACCCCTCCGAAGAATTAAAAAAAAAAATGGTTTTTATTTTTTATTTTCCCTGTATATTAAGCTAAAGAAACGAAAATTGGTAAATATTAATTGTCAATGAAACTACATATTTTGAATTTTTTTCAACCCTGAAGTATGCTTAGAAGGGATTGAAATAGTCAACCCCTAAGATATTTTACCTTACATTTTTTTTCGATTAAATTTTTTCTTAAAAAAAAACACGGCTGAATAGCTCAATTAATCTACAAACTTTTTTATCTCCATAAGTTTTTTCTGAAACTTGCGCACTTAAGAGAAAAAAATAAATGCATGTATTGCAAGCTCATGTTAAGAGAGAGAAATACTTTATTTAAAGTTGTGCTGCCTGTCTGTGACAGGTTGCTTTTATACACAGCATAACAATCAATCAAAAAAAGACAATAACATAAAAATTTTAACAATTAACAATAAATATGGGTATGAATAATATTAATCGTATCAATTAAAATCTTTTCACATATGTCATTTAATTTAGCGCTATCAATTTTAAATTCACAAAAAAAAATCTATTACACTTTGGCCCACTGTCCCACGAGATCCAAACCAAAGGCCAATTACTTTCCAATTTCTTTCTCCAAATTTATCCTGAAAATTTTCCGCATAAAATGGAATACATGGTTCATAAATTTGTTTTTTCTCTGTTATAATTTTCGTGTCCTGAAGTAGGTCATTAGTTTCATATCTAACTGTAGGGTCGATAATAAATGCATTTTTTGATTTCTTGTCAAAAGCAATAATGTCTGAAAATCTGTTTAGTCCTGTTGTATCTCTGCCATATACTTCTTCAAAGCATTCATAACCTTTTTCACGAAGAATTGATGTTATATGATGTTTAACATGATGATGACGAGCTGTTATCTTCGCTGAGTTGCTGCTGCAGTTGCCTGTGACATGAAAAGGGGTTTCAATCTCTTTACCGCATTTGCGGCAAAGGCGGTCACCAATAGTGTTTTATTGAACAATAGCCAACCAAAAAATTAGGCAAAGATTCTTACAACTAAAACAATAGTAAACAAAGAATGAAAAAAGAAACTGTCGAAGGTCAACAATACAATAATAATGCTATCAGTATTATTGTTTTTATGAATGTCACTGCAAAGCACAGACCACTAGACCTTAAGACAAAATATCCTCGCCTTAGCTCATCTTTGTGAAAATGCATTTCATTTATTTTTTTTCTCGTAAATGCTTAAGTTTTCGAAACAACTTGTGAAGATAAAAAAGTTTGTAGGTTCATTGAGCTATTCAGCCGTGTTTTTTTAGAAAAAAATTTCAATCTAAAAAAAAATTTTGTATGGTAAAATATCTTAGGGGTTGACTATTTCAATCCCTTCTAAGCATACTTCAGGGTTGAAAAAAATTCAAAATATGAAGTTTCATTGACAATTAATATTTACCAATTTTCGTGTCTTTAGCTTAATATACAGGGAAAATAAAAAATAAAAACCATTTTTTTTTTAATTCTTCGGAGGGGTGTAACTTTTTCGGGAAGTTTTTTCGAAAAATTCTATACCAAATACCCCCCTTAATTTTCATCACAGAATCACCCCTTAATTTTTTCGGTGTTATTTAGATACACCCTGTATAAGTTAAAGTCACAGACTATCATAGTTAAAGTTAAACAGTGTTTTACTCCCGAAAGGTACTGAGAATTCGAAATCAAGTCCAGCGGAAACAGATCGGTTTTAGAACCGAAGATGATGGGTTGGTGAAAAGAAAAATATACATAGGTACTTAGACACCTGAGACACCAATATCCTGAGACGAGCAGATGCCGTTCATAATATTCAGATCTGATATTAGGAATAAAAAAACGTCGTCGATCTGATAAATGAAGTTGAAAAGTTTTGTAGCATTAAAAGTAAATATTTAGTATTCATATGCCCGTATTCACCAACGATAATTTCCTAAATAATTACGTAATTATTTAAATGAGGGAGATGGAGATATGCAGTTTTTTTGCAATAGAAGGAGATGGGGATAATTGATTACGTAATTATTTAGGAAATTATCGTTTGTGAATACGGGCAATAGTGTAAAGTTCTCTTCAAATAACTTCATACTCTGATAATAATTTATTGCATAAATAGACTTTGAATTAAAACAATAAACATTTCGCTATTATTGAATAATAGTGTATATTATACTAAGTATAAGGGAGAGAAATGCGTTATTTTGGCAGAGGTGCAATTTGAAGCCCGAGGGCTACAATGCAGGAGGACAAAATAGCATCTCTCCCGAATGGTATATAACTATTTTTTCCACGGTCTCATTAAATTAAAAACACATATTTTGTCATTATGAAGTAAAGTAGCACCAGAATTATTGTATTCGGATTTGAGCATTTATTTAGTAGTCGTTGAGTTATTGTCATAACTACGAAATAAACAAACAATACAAAATAATGTAAACTCCCTTGGGAATAATCGACTACTTCTGTTTTAATTTTGATGTCATAGAAACTGATTTCTACTCCCGACCGTGGAAATAGCTATTTATGATATTAGTTTTAAAAGTAAAGTTTGATTTTGTGAGTGAAAAGGTTTGTGAAATGAGCGAGGCGTAGCGGAGCGAATTTTACAAATTTGCGAACAAAATAAAATCACTTTTAAGACTAATGGTTTTTGTAACACAGTGTTAAAAGTGATTGTTTACATGGAAGCGTGTTAAAAATACTTTTTCTGTACTTACATTCTCTTTTTAAACTTTATTTTATTTTCTTTTTATTACTGGCAAACATATTAATAAAAAATAAATACCTAGTCAAGAATTCAAGACAATAATAATTGTTCAGAAATTGCAATTAAAAATAATTATTTTGACGTCTCTTTTATTTGTATGCACGCATTTGTTAGTAACCATAGCGTCGGCAACGGTTGCTATGCATATAAATGTGTAGTTGAAGTTTCTCAGTTAATCCATTTTTGACTTATACTGGAAAACGTGTAGCTGGTTAACCCCCTTGTAAAGGGCTGTATCTTGAAAAGGGTGCCTTTCTGGACATAGATAATTTTGATTAAATCGGCATATTTTGTACTCGGGAAGCTGTGGTAGAAGTAGAGCGTTGGTGGTGCCTTTTAGCGACACCCTGTATACTAGATCCTGCACATATTAGTAATAATTGAAGATTATAGTAATGGCTGTGCAGTAATGGATGAAGTCATTCTACCTACCTGACAGCCTACTTGATTAAAAAAAAACTAATACACATACCAATTTTTCAATAAATATAATAGAGCAACAAAATTATACAGGGTGTCCCGTCCCGTAAGTAATGGTCCGTGGTGAAATGAGAGATTCTTGGTTTAACAATTTTACGATCTAACACTACTTGCTCTAACAAAATCTCGATAATAAAAAAGGTACAGGGTGGCAAAGTTGAGATATAAAAATTTGCTTTTCAAAATATCTTGAAAAATTGTATGGACTCTATCAATACAATTCATGAAAGACCGTCTCGTATTAAACAATACACCATCCGATCAAAAAACTCTCTTGCAGCTCTGATTTCTTGCCAAAGTTGGGCTCAAGTATTCATATAGTTTTTGTAAACGAGTTCTTTCATGCTGCCCCATATACTGAAATCCAAAGGGTTATAAGCTGGACTGCGTGGTGGCCATGGAAATTGACTACCACGACCAATCCAACGTTCAGGAAACAGGGTGTTTAAGTAGTCTCGTACTCGCATTGTGTAATGTGGTGGAGCCCCGTCCTGCATGAGCCACATGTTTTGTTTCAAATTTAGTGGTAAATCATCCAGCATTTTAATAAATTCGTTTTCTAAGAATTGCAAATAATTAGTACCATTTAATTTATTGGGTAACTCGTATGGTCCTAGAAGATGGTTTCCAATAGCTCCACACCAAACATTAATTTTGAATTCATGCTGAAAATCCCTTTCCCTTGTTTTATGACGATTTGCAAATTCCCAAAAAGATTGTTTCTCAAATTCTAGGTACCGAGACGAGTAAAAATGTAGCTTAATGAAAGATCCGCAGGCAATAAATTTTGCACAGATGTAAAATAGAAGAGATGGAAATTATCTGCGTGCAATACTTTAAAAATTGAAGTTTTTCTGATCCCTGTGGTTGCAGACAGTCGCCGTAAGCTTGTTTGAGGATCATTTGCAATACGAACTAATATTTCGTCTTTATCTCTCTTATCTGAATTTGAAAAATTATTATGTCTCGGCATTTTTTAATTTTCTGACTACTAGCAGTAAGCAAAAAATTCTAAACAGTACCTAGGAGAGAAAATTATTAATTAGAGCAACTTTTAGCAATCAGTATACCTTTTTTTCTCAACAATGATGTAGTTTTAATATTTCACAATAAAATATGCGCGATAGCCTGAAGGATAAAAAAGTTATGTGTTCATTTACGTTGTCAACATGACCCAAGTGGCGCCCTCTATAAAAATACATCGAAACGGATATCAAATTATGATTTTTCATACCGTAAAACATCTATCCCCAAGTTTTCACGTTCGTACCTTTACAATTTTTCAAGATATTTTGAAAAGCAAATTTTAAAATCTCAACTTTGCCACCCTGTATTTTTTTTATTATCCAGATTTTGTTGGAGCAAGTAGTGTCAGATCGTAATATTTTTAAACCAAGAATCTCCCATTTCTCCACGGGCCATTACTTACGGGACACCCTGTATAATTAGAACCTTTTGAAATAAAATTGTACTTACCTTGAAAATATTTACTGAAGTTTTGAAACATAAGCTGTGCTATAGGCTTATGAATAATGTACACCAAATAAATGTTAAATTATGTTACACCATTCCAAATTTGAGAATAAAATATTTTATTTAGTCAACTGAACTTTGGTTACAAACATTGGGAACTACAAACTATGTAGATATTCACTAGGCAAATTCACTAGTAGGTAAAGTAATTCAATAGGTACTTTGATTTTATTTGTTTACCAGCTCTCATACAGGTATTATAATATTTTTTTGTAAATATCCTAATGCAACATAATTTTATACTTTGTACGTATATCAGTAGTAGATGTACCTTGATTGAACTTGAAATGATTAATATTATTAGGTTAATTATAACAGAGGATTACATGTGCGGAAATGATAATGTTTGATTAGATAAGCGAAATCAGTGAAGCTTAGAGACCTACATAAATGTTGGGATTTGGGGGTCATGATGACACTTGGTAAAAAAAAAAAACATTATTATTCTTGAATTGAAAACAATTAATATTGAACCTTATAAATTTTGCTTTATTGGGAAACAGATGGAATGGTATTTATAAACAAAAAAGATTGATTATGTATACATAGTACATGTTAATTTACAAACCGTTCGATAATATAATACTAGCCAATAAAATTCATAACCACCAGATGAAGTACAACATGTGCAAAAATAAAATCTGCAAATCCTCTCTCAGGACTAATTCCATAGAAATGCTGTTTATTTTCTGGGTTCACTTGCAAACGTAAGCACACTGAAACAAAATATTCCATGTACTTCTCAATAAAACTTTACATTTTTATACAATGAGTAAATATTTATCTGCATATCATGGGAATTGTGAGTTTTACTAAAAACCGTAGGTGGTGCTAGGGGTTTTTCAAATCGAAACTTTTAAATAATTTAATTCAAATGATGCATTCATATTTGCTAGGGTAGGAAAGTTTCTGAAATCATCTTAACTGTCATGAAAACATACATCCCTTTCAGAAAAAAATTCGCTCAAGTATCAAACCTTTATTCAACAAAAGATGCAAGGAAGCTGTCGCATACAATCACCTTCTGGTGAAAAAATCCAAATAACTCAAATCACCTCAATTTCATCTGTGCTAGAAATAGATAGTATAGTTGAACCATAGACATAACGAAACGATTTCTGTCATTTTATCAATTTTTGGATTATTGAAATAGGTATTATTGAAGTCATAAAATATGACAGTTTAACAATTAGATCATTTCGTTATATCTCTTGGTCGACTATAAGGCCGGCTCCACACATGGGGGCCAGTGTTGGCACCAATGTTGGCACCAATGTTGGCCCGTGATTAGCGATATTTTTGTAGAACATCCTCACATTGATAGTGATTGGCGCCAAACTCAGTTACTCCCAAGTAGAGCCAACGTGAACATGTCGGATATAGAAGTACCGTGGGTGCGTTTACTGTACTAAGCACTGCCTATTATAATATTTTATTGTAAACACAAAAAAAAAACGTCCGCGCAGAAGAAGATGTAAAACTGTTTACTAATAGGAAATGAATAATTAATAAATTATTAAAAAAAAAATATTTACTTATACCTCTGTGTTTATTGAATAGGTATTCATTTTGTTATAAACTGGTCCAAGAAAACTATCCATAAATTCGTAAGCAAACCAAAGTTGTCTTATATATTTCGTCTCTGGATGCTCCGGAACGAGTTGAGTCTTTAATTTTCTTTTTGTACAGCCTATAAGTGGTCATTAAAGATTCTCGTTTTTTTTTTCAAATTGGCCACTGCATGTTTCAGATCCAGACTGATCTGGATACGTTACCATGCATCAGCAATAGCATTTCTATTTTTATGTTATTGTTTAGCTATTGGGTTCCATAAAACTGGTTCGGCTTGATAGAGCTCCAAAAACTCTAGAACGGTTTCATTAGACCATACTTCCTGCGGGCCATTATTTTATAGAAAGACAAGATGCTTACGTGTACACACTAGACAGGCCGACTGAGAAATGAGATAACTTTAGAAGATCATTTCCGCGATAATTTCTAAACCTTACACGCACGTTGACTGTAATTATTATTATTTCATATGTCCCCAGTTAGCAGTCTTAATTATTATTTTTCTTTATTATGGATCCTTAAAAAAAATACTTGTCGCTTGATTTCTGTAATTTCGAGTCTTAATATTATAGATAAGATAAGCGGCATTTTAAACGACCAATGTGTGGCCGGCAACGCCAACATTGGGAGAAATCTCTTTGATGTGTCTTCGAAAAACCGACACAAAACGGGTACCGTCCAACGTTGGCGCGAACATTGCCGCCAACACTAAATTCCCGATCCACACATTGGGTGAATGTTATTGGCGCCAATATTGGCCCCAATGTGTGGAGCCGGCGTAACAGTCAATTGAACCAAGGATGCTCATACCCAAATAATAAGGACCCCAACAATTTAAAATCTATTTTATTTGGTCACAATAACTGTCATGTTGACTCAAATCTAAGGCAGTTAGCTTGCAAAAATTTATAAAATGTCAAGGCATTTTATGTCATAAAATGACTCTGGGCTCAAATAAAGCTCCTGGTTCTGATGAAGTACACCTGTACTACATGATTGTGGTACTTAAGAAGTGTCCAGGTACTTTTTTCCTAACTTTTTGTGGCTAGAAAACAAACAATTACAAAATTATTTTATTTTCCGTGTTTCTGAAGCGTGACTGCTCTACTCCCTAGAAATAAGTTGTACGCATAACTGACGTAACTCTCTGAGACATTAAGATAGTATAGCTCTCTTACAAACATGCTACACAAAATTAAAAGTAAACAATAGACAACAGACTATTTCATCTTTAGAAATACAGAGTGTTCCTGTTCTAGTTCTTTGGCTTATTTTATGCCTAAAAGTTCATACAAACATAGGTCCGCAACCGCTTGATTACCAGTTTATAGGGCGTTGAAATTTGAAGATTTTATATTTTTTCTGAATATTTCCTTGAGATTAATCCAATTTTAGTTAAACAGTCAGCCACACAGTGTCATCCCAGCTTTAATTTTTAACAGACAGTGCCACTAAACTGTCAAAATTAATGGAAATGGGAAATTATCCAAAAAAGGCAAGAACTTGTTTTACCATTTTAAAAATTTGACTTTCATCAAACGGATTAGAGAAAATTGTTTCTTTTTTCTTCATAAGATTGCAGATGCAAAAAAAACCATATGAGACCAAAAAGTTTCTCAATAAAATAGGACCTGCAACAATTCAAAGTGAACGTGAATCGATATCGATATCTCCGCTCATGCGCCGCTCCCAGAGTGCCATAGGGATTTCCCTACAGTACATGCGCCATTTTAATGAAAAAAAATTCATATTGTATTTTAGAATCTACCAGAAGCGCATTGCAAAAAAGTTTAAAGGGAGAAATGGGAGCGAAATGGGAGAAATTCAGGGAAAACATCTCGCTGTAGATTCTCACAACATTTTTTCATGCCCAGTGCAATATGTAAGCCCTACAAAGTGTAACCTATATTCCAAATTTGAGCTAAATATCTCAAAAACTCTGGGAGTTTAAAAAAAAAACTAATGTTTTTTAATTTCAAAACCCTGTAGACCAGGACTAAAGCGGTTGCGGACCTATGTTTATAAGAACTTTTAGGCATAAGATGTATAAACACCTGTATAAATACATTATTTTTATGGACATGTCAAGTTGAAATGTCAAAGATACATCAGTAAAACTGACTGAAACATTGCCAGGCAGGCTCATTAATAATAATTAATAACAAATTAACAAAAGGATCCACTGAGCTCACCGGCAGCAGACAGCGACTCTTGGACACTACAGGTGTCCCGTATCGTTATGTTCAAATCTTGTGAGCATATAGTAGGCTTATTTCTAAGCCTAAAAAACCCAAAAGTGGCAGGTCTATCTGCATTCGTTACGAAGTTAGAGGCCTAAGAAAATAATGTCTAGTAAATACCAGATTTAACTTTGAAAGCCACATAAAGCTTATTTTATTGACCAAATCTTTAATTTATCATGTGTTAAAAATGTCCTATTCCCTGCTGAATACAAAGATGTGCTCGGACGTCTATTGCAGAAGTAACAGTTCTAATTTCTCGTCTTTTTTCGCGACCGATCTCTTGACCAGCATGCTAAATACGATCCAATAATAATTGTTTTTTGGAATTTAGTTACAAACGCCAATTCTGAAATATGCTGGTGCCCCATATATTTGAATCCAAATGCCATTTTGTATGAGCAGGAGAACCTCTTCTAATGTTTATTTCAGTGACATTTACTCATGTCGTTACCATAACAATAAATTATTAGCCTAAACCACAACACATGTGGTTGTGTGGTTTTCAAAGTTGAATCTTTGTTATTTACTTATGTCCGTATTCATCAATAAATATAACCCCTGGGGTTATATTTTGTTCATTGGTTTAAATTTCATAGCGTTCGTAGGCTTTGAGCATTAGACCAATCAGCTGTCAGAAAATTCAAAATATAACCCCAGAGTTATATTTTGAAGTTTGATGAATACGGACAATTATTTACTAGTCATAATTTTCTTAGGCCTGTAACTTCGTAACGAATAAAGATAGACCTGTCACTTTTGGGTTTTTTGGGCTCAAAATTAAGCCTACTGTATGCTCAAAAAATTTGAGCATAACGATACGGGACACCCTGTATAAAAGGCTCTAGTGAGTAAGAATCTCTATAGCCTGACGTGAAAGTAACCATTATTTGGCTCCTTGAGGTCATCTGGCAAGGCGTTGTACAGACCGAGATCGAGTGGGTTACCTGCCGACCTGCACGATCTAAGTCGCCTCGTCCTAACAAAGTTGGAAGACCTTGTGCCATACTCACGAACATCTTACTGTCTTCCAAGTGTATCTGCCACTCATGAATTTCCAGAAGAGTGAAAAACTAACAGTCTCGACAACGCCATTATTGCAAAGATAATAAATAGAGGACGACAGTGTGTCCGACAACCAACTCCAAACATGCCCCCTCCCCCCCCCCCCAGAAATTGACCACATAGACAATATGTGAACATCAAGAACAAGACCCAAAAGCTTTACTACTTCTCTACAGGAATTCTTGATTTTAAAGATCAAAGTCTGGGTCCTCTCTGAATTAACCCTCATTTTATTGGCAATAAACCAGTCAGTGGCCCAGTTTACAAAGTCTTTGACAGCAGCAGCAAGGATACACTCATCATTCTGAAGGCATATGTGTACAGAAATGCGCAGACTTGAGATTACACACCTGAATGTACTGCAGCCGACTATTCAAATATGAATATGACTAGAGAAGTCTCAGCAGAACACCTCGCATTCCCAGTATATGAGTTTGATGCACCCACTGCATCAAAAAATCTCTGAAGTCTGCTGCTGATCACCACCTCGAGCATTTGCCCAAAGATAAGCATGACACTAATTGGTCTGTAATTACAAAGTCGATCAGGATTCTCTTGTTGAGAATCGAAGACATTAGGCTGACCTTAAAATCATTCGGGATAACATCAACCATCAAACTCTTATTACAGAGCGACACAGGACATAAGCGAAAGTAAAATTCTGTCAGCAGTTACCTTGACGATCCTACTTTTTACATTGTAGCAGTCAAATGAAGGAGAGCCGCTAAGACAGCCTATAATGTTAAGTAGCTCATCAGATGACAATGATTCAAAGATGCAAGTGGAGTCAATTGGCCTTTGACTTTTTCAAATAATAATTATAGTCATGAATACCTACAGGCAAGCTGCCAAACAGTTCATCACAACAGCAAAAATATTCACTGACATCATCAGGGGAAAATCTATTGGCGTAAGACTCTATGACTACCGTCGAGAGTCCCTGTATTTGCATGAAATATCCATTCAGAAATTTACCAATTTTCGTCCGCAAAAACCACCTCTGTGCTTCCGGTAGGGGTGGTTTTTCTTCTTGATAGAAACAAAATCCGCACAGAAACTCCTCTAGGCCAAGCCCAGGGATTCAAAACCACATTTTCATTATCTCCTACCACGGCCACTTTAATGTAAATATATTCATTGGGGAACCTAAATTCCAGGCTTTACAGACAGTGAAGAACAAATCCGCACCACCTGCCTTATAATGGCCTCCACATTTATGCCAGGAGCAACTCTTGATATAATATGTATATAATAAAGCTTAGATGCACTTCTCAGCCCAGTCTCATCGTCCACGTCTCCAACAATTACAACATCCTTGCGTTGAGACCCCTGTGAACAACACAACGCCAATTACTGGACTTGATATCCGGACCCAATGAGATCATAGGGAGACCGTGACCACCATCTGTAAAAGAACCAAATACACTCTTCATATGTTGTTTCCTTGATTGTGTCTTCTTGGCAACCTATTCACCGCAGACAGCCGGAGAACAGAGGTTGGCAGAACAGAGACAGGCCGAACACCCCCAACAAATCACTGCAATGTCCGAACCAGCACAACAGCCAACGTGACCACCCCATGGGAAAGAAAGGTGCAACAACTGTATATTGGACTCTCTAAGTATTGTGACTTGTTCAAAAAGACCACTAATCATCAGACCTCAGTGCAGAAATTCTGGCATTTATTGGTCAAAGACCCCCCAAACCAGATATCCTCTCCATAAACTCTCCAAGAATGTCAGGTGCCTAAGTCCTCACACAAAATTTGTCAAGCGTCCTTCACAGAGCCGTCGCAACCTGAATTGCCGCCTTATTAAGAAGCAGTATTATGATGCCACCGCCTTCCTGAATTCCCAAATATTTGCCCACGAATGAAGTGAGAGATATTTATTGGGGAGGGTGTTACCTCACAGGACACCATTTTTTTCAATTCCTAGATTTGAGTACATTTTATTATTAATTGGACAGGTATTATATAAATATTGACAAACCAGGGGGGGGGGGGGGGGGATGTGGAATATCCCCCAGGTTTAAGGGGGGTTCAGAGGTCATCCCTGAGAAATTTTTACAATAACTATCCAAAAATGTCATGAAAAGATCACAAAAACGCCAAGATAAATAATTGATAAAAATATGTAGGTAGATAAGATAATACATATTAATTCTCTCTGAGTTTGCACCCCTGAAATTCCCTGTGGGCAAAAAGTATAAAGTAAAAAAAAGAGATCAGAAAATCGATTCATTTCTTTTCAAAAGGCAAGTTTAAAAAAAAACTCTGGACGCTGACTTCTGGAGAAACTACCTAAACTGCATACAAAATGTTTTTCGCACAGTAGTATATAACTTATCAAAAAAAAACAGGAAAAATACACTACGAACAATGGTTGAAATTGGCGGTAGCAAGGGGCAAACTGTGACTCGAAATAGATATTTTCAGAGGAAAATGAGGTGGTCCATTTTTCTGTTAGCTCAGGTCATTGCCAGGTTTTCAATATCTTCTTTGAAAAACATGGTAATTATACAAGTACTATCTGACTACTGGAAGTGTAAACATCAGGATTACCTAATATGTACAATACAAAGAATAAACTTAACTTTTAGACCTGTCGAACCTTAAGGTATGTTTCCACCAAAGGAACATTGAGAAACTTTTATCTAGGCAAGTTTTGTCTTGTTTCTATAAACAAGAAACTTTCAGGAACATACATAAACTTATCGTTTCCACTGAAGCCACTAAGTCGCCGGAAGTCGCTTGTTGTTTGTGGCAACAGCAACTTAGAGCAACTTCGTGTTTCCATTGACGTGGAAGTGTAAATTAAAACGTTTACTGTGTTAATAATTATTTTATAGTAGAATAAGGAGAGAAAAGATGAAATTGCATTAGCGGCGGCGGCATACATTGTATTATCTACCAAAAAGTGGCGAAAAAGAAAACATATATGCTGGGTAAAGTCGAGTCTACAAGAAAGAGATGACTTTGGTGTAGCACAGTTGCTTAGCGTCCTCAAGAAAGACGATTTATGCTCGGGAAGAATAACCAATGGTAGTGTCCAAAATTTTTCTCGAATGTCCAGCTCTGACCTCGAATGGCTATCTGATGGGGTCAGGTTGCTCCAAGAATTCAAAAAGAGGACACAAAGGACACGTGCCATAAAGTTTACTAAAAAAATTTATGTTCCTTATTCGTTTCCACCGAGACGGCGACAAGCAGCAACTTGTTTCTGTTTCCCTATGTTGCTGATTTTCCTTTGAAGTTTACCGCTCGAAATGGAAACCGGCGACAAGAAGGAACAATCTGAAATTGGAACAGAAACCGAGTGGAACATTTTCGAAAAAAGGAAACAGAAACATAAAAGTTCCTCAATGTTCCTTTTTGTGGAAACATACCTTTATAGGTAAAGGTGCTGTATCGCGACGGTTTTACCCCTACGATGGCCTTCCTCCACTGTCTCTGCTTGCTACGCTCCGACACGTTCCCAGCATTGCCATTGCAAGCCCTTCTCCTACGTTCTGCAGACAATCCTGCCCGCTTCCGCACGAGACCGTAATAGTAGCTACCGGTTCCGTCAGGTCTTTGGTCAGGGTAGGTTTTTTTCATTTTACGGACATTTGAAGGAAAAAAAAACCTACCCTGACCAAAGACCTGACTTACTGCAGCAAATGAGTGTTTTAATATTATTTGTAACCAAAAATGACACTTTAAGGCCGTAGGAGAATGGAGACACGGATTTAATGTGGCAACGCTGAGAGCCAGTCGGCTCCGAGCAAGCAGAGAAAGTGGAGGGGAGCCAGCGTAGGGGTAAAACCATCGCGATAAAGCACCTTTACCCCTTTATATTTACAATCCTCTTTATAACAATATTTTAACTGTACCTCATTGCCGAAATAACGTGCAGAAAAAACATTACTAAAAAAGGAATTTCGGAGAAGCGGCAAGCAGGAACTTATGCTTCGAAAAACCTTCCCTGTTTGCCGCTTCTCCGAAATTTCCTTTTTATTGTCAGTTGATGCACATTATTTAAGCCGTAATCTAGTAGGTAGGTATAAGCATAATGATAACTTACCTGCTAAAACGAATGAGCTAACTGATGAAATAAACCCGCTCAAAAATGCATTAAATGGAAATGTTCCAACCAAGCAACAGTAAACAAATTGAACAACGCCGGTGAGCACAATATACAAAAGATAAGCATCAATAATTTTTAGTTTTTTTGGCGTCTTAGAGTTGTATTCATTGTAAAACTTGGATACTACTGCACCAATTTTTGCCATTGTTAACTAATTTGTTTTGCTAAATTCTTTAATTTTCAAGATATCCACGTAGCCAACGAACGCAAGAAGCAAAAATAATAAATTATTTTATTTTCATTTTCTTCAATAATAATATAGGTTAGGGTGTTGTAGCGACAGCCAACAGCTACAATAACGTCAGCTTTGTAGCGACAAGTGACATGTATTTTAATTAAGGGTGTGTTCCGTAACTAAGTCAGCGAATAGCCTGCCCCAAGGTAAATTTTACAAAATTTAACGAAATGCGTTCCGGATTCCGGAATATCATTAATCACACGATTGTAAAATTTACCACTGTCAAATGTCAAATTATAAAAAGGGAACGTGGTAAATTTCACAGAAATTTATCGGGGGCTGGGGTACGTTCATAATATAAACGCCGTGTGCACACGGCGACGCCCTAAACCGTTCTTAATAACATTGGGTAAACAGTTACACCATTCAGAATGAACGCCGTGTGATCGCACGGTAGACAACTTTTCATCCAAAGAAATTATATGGATGAAAAACGCCCGTCATGCGCAGTAGCAAAAACGAGTGGTTCGTGATTTATTAAATATGAAATTATGAAATATTATTAGGTTAGAAATTATTGGAGAATGGAGATGTAGAAATAGAATCTGATTCAAGTTCGATTTAATAATTATTGTTTGTTCCACCGTCCCCGTCCGTTTTTGGTTTTAATTAATTATATTTGTTATGTGGATAGTTTTGTTAAAATACCTACCTATAAAACCTAAAATGCATGGAAAACATAAAATATAAAGCAGGGTTTCCACATGTGCATTTCCATGCGGCATGTCGGTTGCAGCATCAAAATGCATATGCATTTCTGTATTCACACCATGCATTTCTGAGCAAAAACGACATGCGCGTGGAAATGCACGGAATTAGAACTTGTTCTAATTTCATGCATTTTTATCATGCATTTCTAGTGAAATCACAGTCATATTTGTGCTACCAACCGCAAATTTAAAAGACATGTGGTACTAATGGCAGTTCGTATTTACTAACATGTTGATCTAACCTAATAACCCTAACCTATTAATATTTAATTTGGTAATTAGAATTAGATACATATATATTTGTTTTTAAATATATTATACTTTCCGTTTCCATTTTCAAGGAGTGATTTGAATAAGTGCAAAAAAATTTAGAAATGAATAAGTCAAAGAGTAAATTTAATTGGACGCGATCCATAATTAACAGAAGATCTGATAATTTTGTATGAAACCCAGCCGGTGTTATATTATGTAACATAATTATGTAACCAATATGAAAGACTACAAAAGACTACTCATATACTTGATAACAGAATTCAATATTTATTCATTGTTACCTCATTAGTTCTTTCTTACACAAAAGAGAGAAAAACTTTATTGAATAAAGTCGACTGCCCATTTAACTTGGGTTGCATTAATACACAGCATATCGATCAATCAAAAAAATGACATAAATATTAAAAATTGTAACATAAATAATAATTAAAGAACATTAATTTTAGGAATAAATGTGTTTGTTTATGATTCTGATGGAATCTATTAAAATTTGTTCAGAAATTTCGTTAATTATTTCTGAGTTCAGGTTAAAGCGATCTTCTTTTACCGATTGTACCACGACTACCAAACCAAAGGCCGATGACTTTCCCATTTGCGCATGCCAAAACTTGGTGAATATTTGCTCTGGTAAAAATTAAAACATTTTTCATAAATATTCTTTTTTTCTAATTGAATTTTATCATCTTGATGACAGTCATTACTTTCAAAACGAATTGTAGGGTCGATAATAAAGGCAGAGTCTGTTTTTGGATCAAATGCAATAATATCACTGAAGCGATTAAGACCATCAGTGTAAAAGTTAAAGTTAAAGTTCTTACTATGAGAACATAATAATTATAATTATTGTCTAAGGTGAGAACTTATACAATTACTTGTATCTATATTGAATGATAAAATTGTAAGGTTATGTTACTGTTACTTGTTTTTACCGCCAAATTTTAGTCCAGCGCTGGCAACAGAAAGTACACACTAAGCTTTAGTTGGTAGAACGGAAAATTCTCTACTTTCAGTTATATCTTGCAGCATTAAATTGCATTAGTGTAAACCTGCGTACAATTTCGAGCTGCACGTGCATTTTAATATTTTTAATGCTGCATTTGCATGCTGCAGTGAAATGCACATGTGGAAACCCTGCTTAAGCCTCTAATAAGTACAGAGTCGCATTCATCATCACTATCTTCGAAGTCATCATAAAAATCTGATATATTATAATTATAAACGAAGCTACAATAATTGCTACCTTGTTTAATATTTCAGATCAATTTTAATTTCCTGACCGAAAGCTGTTATATATATAAATTAAAATAAATTATAACATCATCAACATTCAAGGACGAACGGGAAATTACAACGACTCGCGTGATTGATAAAGTATTTAATATTGATTTGTTAATGAAAAAAATTAGGTTATGTACAACTACTGTCGAAAACTTCTCTGAGAGCGTTCACTTTAAAACAACACACCAGGAATGCTCGGTAATTCGTCCGGTAGGTTGTTTATCATTCACACGGCGTTTATTATGAACGCACTCCAGAAGCTCGGTAAATATTGGTAAATATGACACTATTGATAGTAATGACATTTGACTTGTCCAGAAGTCCAATGTTTCCTTAAAATCAATTCCTTTAAAATTTAAAAAGCGAAAGTGAAAGAAATAAAGCAAAAAAAGGCGAGCGAAATTTGGAATTCCAAGTTTCAAATTCACTTCGAATGCTTCGATGAGAATAACAGATATGACGAAGACGAAATACACATAAATTAAAATTAGTAATCTTCAATAAATTAGATGTCTAATTATTTTAAAAGTATAAAGTCTCAGTATGAATTAAAAACGCTATTCAAAATAAGCTATTATTTAAGCTACGTTTTCCTAGCTGCGTATATCGCACTGCGTACGACGCACGCGTAACACGGCCAACACTGCTCTTGTGTGGTTTAAATCGGACCGTTTTCCTACAGTGCGTGTTCCGCAGCATTGGACGGTGTGCGCTCGCGTGAAACGTCGGCTGTGCCTCGAGACGAGCAGTGAAATCACGCGACGCATTGCGTAAGTTATAAGTTTTTTTGATTTTAATATTGAATACATCAGGTAAAGAACCTCAACCAAGATTTTCTGCAGCTGAAGATGAACTGTTTGAACTGGTGGCTGGATTACTCATATTATACGATGTAAAATTAAAAGACTACAAAAATAAGGATTTAAAAGACACAAAATCGAATTAAATTCACTAGGTTCGTCTTTTTTCAACAAAGTTCTCTATAACAAGGAATTATAAATACTTCTTCTTCATCGTAATGAGATCTAGTAGAACTCCTTTTCTCATAATATTATTACCAAAATAAATAATACGTCTTAATTTGAACTGATTTGCGCAAGTTGGAAAACACTGTTCACGCAACCCACTACTGCGTGAATCGCCGTGCGTGTACCGCAGGCGTTTTGCGCTCCCGTTTGACGCAGCTAGGAAAACGTTAGCTTAAATAATTTATAATCTTTTTTAAATATTACGCACTATGAAGTTTGGCACGTTCTGGGTTCTGGTATCATCACGAGTCACACTCACACACGCCCGGCTAATGTAAAATATAATGAGTGAGTAATGAATGACTATCAGGTCACTTAACCTCAACTTTTATTATTTTAATATACCGCCGCTATTTACCAGCAGCCTTCCGAGTTAGGGAACCTGTATTACCGATACTAACGCTTACTTAGGGTAGCGCATTCACTCGTTGACGTTTACGTGAGACAGAAATGTTTGAATAGCTGGATGTCACATTTGGTCAGCAGTGATGTGCCGTATTCTTTACCTCTATTCTTTACGGGAATTCAATTTACGGGAAACAATTCATTCTTTACATGGAATTTTTTGAAGGTAAAGAATGTGAAGAAGGTAAAGAACGTAAATAATGTAAACAATCAATAAACAATGAACAATGCGAATTTATGCTTATTATTGCTTATGCAGTTAATAATAGTTTATGTATCTAATTGTTACTGAATAATAATAAATAATGTATTATTGGTTTATTATTTAATTAATGTATTATTATTATAATTATTATTATTGGTAACCCTACATTTTAGGTTGAAAGTAAAAAGGCAGGTTTTCTTGCTTTATTTATTTAACTCAGCTACACTATTTGTATTCGCCACTATAATTACAAACATATCGAACAGTTTTTTAGATCGGTTAAATGATAACTAATTTAATCGATTTAATTAACATGCAGTGTGAGAATTGCAATTACCTACTGTGACAAATTTCAACAGTACGTCCCATTATAAGTATATATATAGCCGATGATGGCGTAAACTGTGGTAATATAAAGTTTATTTGCTAACTGAATCGATTAATTTACGATTTCAGTTAGTTTGTCTCATGGTTCAGCTTTCTCGTTAAGTACCACGCATTTAAGAAAGCTTGTGAACCAGTAGAGTTATGTACCATTAATAAGACCGTTTTTGAGTTCCAAGACGAATTTTTCCACACGTCAATAAGCAGTTCTACATGTTGAGGAATCCAGATGTCTTTTCGATACGGTTTTCACGCTTTCCACGGTAAGAGGTACGAGGTGTACCTATGTTGCACCTTGCACCCAAAAAAAGTTTGCTATTGATTCACCAAGGTGATCTGTTTCTTAAGAGATTGTTTTATCACAAAAAATTGTAATTTTTAGTAGTTTTTCTCTTGGGTACCAAATTTTTTCGGTATATTTTTTTTCGTTTTTTCAGATCAAGTATGTGATGGTATTGGTGGCTTAACTGATATATTATTTGATGATGATATGCCAGCAGTCTCGTCAGATCAGAAAGTGGTCTAGCGAGACTAGCAGATGGCGACTGCAGTGAAACGCCAACGTGTTCTGTGTCGGTCGTGCTGATGATGGTAAAAATTTGAAGCAAAACCCTAAAATAAATAGATATACCAATCAGTACTTCACTCAATTTTTTTATAACTGAAAGTTTCAAACATACTTTATCAACCTCTGTTTCCAGCTCCACCTCTATACTTCGACATGTTTATTCATAACAACATTTTCTTCCCAAAATACCTACTTCTTTGGGTGGTTCAGGTTCTGAAGAAATATATTCTTAACTTGTATAAATTTCCTCTTCCAAGCTTGACTCATAAATTGGCAGTGGTACGAATGATCGGGATGATTCATTATCAGAATTTTGATTTTCGTCCAATGTCCACATTTTTGAACTTTTCCTTCTGTTAAATAATTACTACTCGAAGTAGTGGGAATTAAATCTCCTGATTCAGGACCTCATTCCTAAAATGTGTAAAAATCATGCCTAATTCAAGTGCGAATAAAAATCAAGAACTGAATATAAGTACAATATCACACAAAGCATAATTTTTATTGTTATTTATTTTAATTTTGGGGAACTGGAGCTCAGAATATTCCTGAGTTTTGACTTCTGCCAACCATCGTAATCTATTGTGTGTGTGTGGTAGTGGGATTCCATGAACATTCATAATAATAAAATAACATAAACAATAATAATTTTTTATCAATTCAAACATAGAACATAACCTTGCTTTTCAATTATTTTCGTTCTTTACACATTCTTTACATTCTTTACGATTGCTTACGTATTGTTTACAGTGTTTACGTCATAGGTCGATAAGATGATGAACTCTTTACGCGTAAAGGCGCACATCACATCGACATTTTTCGACGTAATAACTGTACAGTGTACACTGTACTACTCTAATGCCCGTATTCACAAACGATAATTTCCTAAATAATTACGTAATTATTTAAATGAGTGAGATAGAGATATGCAGTTTTTTTGCAATAGAATGAGATGGGGATAATTGATTACGTAATTATTTAGGAAATTATCGTTTGTGAATACGGGCATAACTCTCTGAAGTACCACCAAATACATTAGATGATAATACGTGCAGCAGCTCTCCGATATTTACATGAAAAAAACTGTAGTATGAAAAGGGGGGCCATCTGTTGCTTAGATAGCTAACTACACGCAGAACCGGAAATTGGTTTTAGAAATCACGGACATAATTATAATGCAAAGTTCACTGACATAATAATATTATCTAGCTTTCTTGGTACCCGGTAATAATAATGATCACAAACGGCAGATTGACGTTTGGTTCAATTAATAGTATAGGCTAAGTAAGTATCGGATGTTTGCGGCGCGCGCGCCTCCTCGTGGATTTTTTCGCACTTTCGTGCGGCAGTATAACCTTGCTTTGCAATTTTTGACAGCTCGTTTGGATAATGAAACCCTTTTAAAATTATTATTTGGCAGTGTATTTCTAGATTTTTTAATTTATTATGACTACAATAATTATTAAAAGTCATTTCCAAGCACCCAGTCTCGACTGCTTTCGTTTTAAATCGTTGAGAAATGGGCGAAATCTCATGATGAGTTTTCACATGAGCGATGTTAGAGAATATTACGTTTACATGGAACTTTTCTTCAAGGAACAGCGCTCATTTAGAGAGACTCCTGGTGCACATAGCACTCGTAAAAATGAAAAAACCTATTATTGTCCCATTGTTCAGGTGATATATTAATTGTCCATTAAAAAAATATCACCTTTCTTATCAACGCATAATAAGTTCATATTTCATCTCATGTTTTCGGGGTTTTTATTGAGCTTATGTATAATAAGTCGAAGAGTTTTAGACATATTTTGCAGCTGTAAAGCAAGAAAATGTTACCCTTCGTCTGAAATACAGCTCGAAAAAATTATAGCAGTAGTTATTGTTTTATTAGTATTACTTATATGCCTTAAATTATTAACTAAAATTTTTAACTTTAATTTACTATCTAAAAAAAGATTCAGGAGTAATAAATAGGTATGTAATCTCAAGCATTTAAGGTACTCGTGTACAACAAACACTTCCCGATTTTTGTATACCTGAACGACCTCATGTTTGCAATAACAAATACATTAAAATGAACAGCGGGCACGCAGGACTTGCCGCATGAAAGTGTCAAATTTGCGTACTTGGTGGCGCCACAATAGTTACTTATTTAGCCTATATTACGGCTCGTGTCTTAACCATCATAAGAGCGTATTAATAGCCATTATCTGCGAGTTCCATACACTATTTTTTCTACGACCATTTTTTATTTCATAGAAAAGATTGAAAAATTATATATTTTAACAATGACCCGTGTACAATTGCGGATCATTGAGGTTAAGATAGGTTGCTTACGTATATTAGGTACCAAATTTTCTTTTCGTCGCTAAGATTATTCTGCTGAGACATGTTTTAGTATCAAGTTTAAGGGCACACTACTCACTACTGCGTAATTTTTATTATGCGAAGTTCGAATTCCGAATTTTACGCTTTGATTTTCAGTAATAATTTTAATAACATTGTCAGCCATTAATTACGATATTGCTTACATGCGCACGCGACGGTCACGGTCGCAGCGTTGCCGCTTTGAATACTATTATCACGGACCGCTACGAATGATATAATACTTTATCTTCCTATCTTTCACACGATATACCTACCTATCAAATTAATTAAGGTAACATAAAATCTTGATAAATTTTCTTTGAATGTTACTTATGTTCTAAATTAAATAAACGTTCAGATTTTTTTTTCAGAAATACAGAACTTATATCACAAGGCAATTTTTGTCGTGAGTATGACAACTCTGTGACTTCGGTTGGCTTGCCGACCCGATTGTGAGCGAAAACGAACCGATTCGATTGCAAATGCTCCTCTGCCATTGGATAGCTTGACCAGTGCTTTAATGAAAATTTGTATCTTAATGAGACCCATTAAAGCACAGGTGATTCATACTTAATATGCAGATTAAAGGTTGGGAGTAGAAAAATTAACATTTGAAATCAACGCTAGTTAGACAACCAGCCGCTTGGGCGATAGTAACTTCCGGTGACAATTTTCAGTGGAAGCTGTGTACCACCTCTTACCTCTTCACGGCGCTACAGCTCCTGACGTAACACGAACGGTTCGATGACGTAGTGTAGTGCCGCGAACCGCGAATGTAGAAATTCCCGGCTAGAGATGGGCTTAACGGATCACCTTACTGTTTCGGATCATTTGGATCAGTGCCTTTCATGATCCGTTCAAACTGTTCCGTTCTTTTGTTCCGTTCACTTCACGCTGCCACAATACTCAACCAACAGTCAACACATACCTACATAGACAGATATACAAACACACGTAGTTACAAAGGGTTGTCGGTCACTCGGTCGGTTGAATTAAATCCAAACCAAATGTGAGATGCAGGGACGGTCGGTCAGTGTCAGTGAGATTGAGATGGGAAAATATTTTCATACCGGATGATTGATGAATAGAAATAATAATTGAATAACATTTGATAATAATAAAAGTCAAGTTCTTTTAGAGATTATAACATTCCCTTGATAAAATATTTTCAGACAAGAAAAATAATAAATTCTTGCTTTATAGCGTGTTAATTATAACTTAAAAGTAACGGTAAATAAAAATTCGATCGGAAAACACAAAAATTAACATTCTTCAACTTTTTACTAAGTTTCTCAGGTGTAAACATATTTGACTGCAACATTAGTTAATATTATTTATATAAGTATAATTAGAAAAATCAACATGAGTAATAATAGAAACTGATACCCAGGAACTTTTATGCTACTCATCTTGATTTTTCTAATTAATTAATTATTATACTAATATTGTAGTCAAAATATTCAAAATTCAAAATTACACTGAGAAAGATGAGCAAAAAGTTGAAATTTCAATAATCGCCATATATTTTGTCAACCTCTCTATGCATATAAAAAAATTAATTTCGGTCATTATATACATCCGCGGCTCCTACAGTTTCACTATGGAACCTATATAGGGGTGGAGAACATACCTATAGTAACACCAGGAGGTATTCATTTGCTTTGCAAATGAAAGGGAAAGCCACAAAACGGCGTAAAAAAACGGTTTTGAGAGTGCGGTCCTGACAAGAGGCACCGATTAGATGCCGCGATCCCGGAATAAATCCACTTCACAATAATTGCCAAGTATTCTATTCTGTTATTCTGTGTTAGAGGTTTACAGAGGCGGACCGGGCGATATATCCGCTTTCACATAACGTGTCCAGTCCACAGAGATTGATGCAATGATTTTCGGATTATAAATGCAAAATAAATGCAAAATTCAAAATAAAAATCGTGGTACTGTTATTTTCGAAGATTTTCCTTGCCCTGAAAGTGAAAAAAAAGAAATTCGACCGTAGTGCCAAAGAGGCCTTAGTTGTGACCTTAATATTAGTTCGCAATGGCTGTTTTTACTTTCTTACCCACCAAGCACCCCTATTTCGCTCCTCGGTCCCGAAAAAATTGATGAAACTTAGGAGCCGCGGATGTATACAATTACCTTAATTTCTTTCATAACACTGCGACATTACATTATTGATAAATATCTAACGAGTTTTGTTGAAATTCCCCGCAAAACACGTTTAGTTTTCGAAATATCATGTTTTTTGTGATTTTTAGAAAAAAAATTTATTTTGTGATAAAGTTTAGAAAACGTCGTTTTATCTGGAATCAAAATTCACGCCATGGATCTAGTGTGCTCAAATTTAATATTTTTGAAAACACAAACTTATGGCAAAAAAAATTCAAAAAAGATGGAAAACAAAAAAATTTCCCTATGGTGCGAACTTTATGGCGGGCACTATATGTCATTATAATCTAATTTATGATTAAAAAAAAAAAAATATTAAAATATTTTAGGAAGTATTTTGTTACACACATTAAAGTATTTATTTTCAATGTCAGTAAAGCGTTTCGTTGCGAAAATTTTCTTTCAAAGAAGCGCCAATAAATTCATTTGCCTAGGGCGTCAAATTTTCTCGGTCCGGTGCGGAACCAGAAACCTAGGAAATGTGGAACACTATAGTGAGTATAATAGCGCTGATCCACTGATCAGCAGGAATATCAGGATCAGCGATCGGAGCTGCAGTGAGAGTAGAGCGTATGTGTACCTGAAATTCGGCTGGTGACCGATTTCTTATTTCTTTCCGGTCACCAGAGACCAGAGCACCAGGACCAGACGCGACTGACGCGAGTCCGATCCGAGCTCCGAGCCAAGCCACAGACACAGAACAAGACAAGAACAGATCCAGATCCGGTTGATCCGAGATCCGAGCTCCGAGCACCGACCTAGCGAGCAGGTTCCGGTTCATCATGAACGGATCATTTACAGATTGATGATCCGGAACATTCGGTCAGTAAAAAGATCCGTTCAAAGAGAACGGAACGTTCCTGAACGACACATCTCTATTCCCGGCACGTTGCAGTACCTCTAGCCACTACACTGCACTGCCTATTTTAATAAAAAAAATTATGAAAAAGAAAATAATTCTTTATTTAGGTTTTTCTTTTTTTATTTTTGAAATTATTAAGGTAAATAAAAAATAAATGTAAAAGAAAAACATAAAACTAAAACATAATAGATTATGGATGGATTCATTGTTTTGTTACGATTATACGATTACGAATCATTAAATTAAAACAGTGATAGTGATGACACTGTGTAACTGTTGCTAATCAAACAGCAATAATTTTCAAAAACGATCATCTGAAATTTATTAATTTAGGAAACTGTCTCTATTATAAAGATTTTGAATAGGAATTACAACACTTGAATGTGATTTTTTGGTATTATCTCTTACTAAATATTTAGGAAACTTTTGAATGTGAGGTCAAAGGATTACAATAATTATATACAACATTCTCATCATTATTGTAGAAATAGAATTAATCTATGAGTATTATTATTATTCATGAAATTGTTTTTCCTTAAATTTTCATTTAAAAATGCTTTCTAAATTGAAATTGTTTTTCCCTCAAAGAAAAGTAGCAAAATTTTTGCATAATGATTCGGCAAATATTATACAGAGCAAAGTTGATTCAACATTGCAGAATTATAAGGTAAGGTTAATGACCAAACTTTCATTTCCTTCATCTAAAGATTATAAAAATTTGTAACAGGAAAACCACCAACAAATGGAAACCCTGGTGAACATCCTTAGAAGTAGAACGTCTTCAGTCTTAAACGGCGGTGGAGAAAATGCAATAAAGAAACATACTTTGAAAGGAAAATTGGTAGCCAGAGATCGAGTAAATTTATTATTAGACAAGAGTACGGCTTTTCTAGAGTTGTCACCTTTAGCAGCTAGTGACATGTATGACGGTGAAATCAACTCAGCAGGAATAATTACTGGGATCGGCAGAATTTATGGGTAAAGTTTCAGTAATATGCATATAGAATGTGTTTGAGAATAAATTAAATAATGGGTCATTATATCGGACGGTCACTTTCAACTGGCTCCCCATTGGGATCTCCTAAACAATAGGAGATGCAGAGTCCGTTAAATTAGAAAAAAACTAAAGAACTATAGAAGATAATATTTTAACAATCCTTCTATGTACACTAAGAAGGGGAGATATAACACTATCACAGGCTGATCCCCATGCCACAATACAGTGTAGGTGGCAATGCTATAATAGAGTCCAAACATTACAGAGTGTAAGCTTACAGATGACATTGGGTACGTTCACCTGACGTCAACTGTCCAGTTGTTGAGGTAGCGCTTGCGTTCAGACATACCGCTCACTTACAACCGTTGCTAAACTGTTGAGTATTTTTGTGAGCGTACATATTTCACGATCAGCACAGTCAACGTGTATGTTGCGGACATGCGCAAAGTGGGAAGTAAAAGTTGCAAGTAAGAATGCTCCTGATACAATCAGCGACAAAGAAATTATAATAATTATTTCTATGAACTTGAATCGTATCCAGAAACATGTCACATATCTCTCGATCTCAACAATGCGTTCAGACTATTTCCAACATGTTGCAACAACTAACGCTCAACCGTTTGCGCTGCTATTCAACAGTTGACGTCAGGTGAACGTACCCATTATTTTCGATAGTTTAGATAACACATACACAATATACTTGACCCTTTGAACGATATACTCTATATGTGCCTTCCACTTTAGGGACATGTCAAAAACCACTCCCAAGTATTTAGTAGTCTCCACTCTATTGATAGTTTCTCCCTCAATTTTCAGTTCAAAGGTACTAGGTACGCTATCAGCATAATTACCAAAAGTAATACAGACAGTCTTATCTACATTTAGAGAAAGACTATTATCAACAAGCCATTGAGCAATTCAAGATTTTTTTTTAACCTGATCCCAAGTTTCTGCCCTGCAGATAACTAGTATCGTCAGCATAAGCAATAACTGAACAATAATCAATAGCGGACTCAAATATGTCATCCATATACACTATTAAAAGCAGAGGACCAAGTATGGTACCCTGAGGGACACCAACACCAATACCGCCAATGCTACTTCTAACCCTGCCGATCCTAACGAGTTGTTTCCTTCTTGTAAGATTCAAATCAAGCACTATCCCTCTTATTCCTTTCTTGAATAGTTTATCTTTCAATATTAAATGGTCAACTGTATCAAAGGCAATGTCAAGGTCAAGAAAAACTGCAGCCGTGGGTATGCTCCTGTCAAGACTAGCATAAACCCCCCAGCAATCACACCAACAGCATCGCCAGCACCTATCCCCTTTCTGAATCCATATTGCATATTGGAAAGTAGTCCAAACTTTTCAAGAAATTTCACAATTCTTCTCTGTAATAGTTTCTCGAATATTTTAGCAAAATTAAATATCAAGGATATTGGTCTGTAATTGGAAGTCAAATGCTTAGACCCACTTTTATAGACTGGCACAACCTCAGCCATTTTGAAACAATCTGGACAAATTCCCTGCAGAAAAGAATTATTCACAATAACAGCCAAAGGCCCAGCAATGCAGTGCGATATCAGCTTGATATACCCAGTTGGCACTCCATCCACCCCACCATTCTTATTTTTCATTTGCATAATAGTTCTATGAACTTCAATTTTATCAGTAAGGTGCAAATTCATGGAATTGTTGATTTGAACTTTCGATTTTAGTTTTTTTTTCTTGCCCTGAATTGTTGCTTCCATATCTAACTTTTTCTGAGAGCTTAATGCCAATTTCACGAAAGTAACTGTTAAATTCCTCAGCAATCTCATATTGATTCTCTACAATCACCCCATTACTATCAGTCACTTTTTCAATGTTAACTTTCCTATTTTTCTTCCCCTTACCAAGTAAGTTATTTACATATTGCCAGGTTTTTTTCCTATCATTTTCAAAAGATTTGACTTGTGAAAATTCAAATCTATGTTTCGCCGCATTTATTACTGTTTTTAGTTTATTTGAATACTTCTTGTAGTGTTCCTTTAATTCTGAGTTATTACATAATATCTTTAATCCATTTTTTATATAACTTCTGTTTGATTTGGGTAGATTTAATTATATCCTGTGATATCCACGTTTTTTTAGGAATATGTTTATATCCTCTAATACTTGTTGCAAGCTGCATGTTCTTTTTAATTTTTTCAATCATTAATTCAGTCGAGGCATTTACATCAGGAAGGATAGACAATGTGTCCCAATCAGTACCTTCACATAATTGTATAAATTTTGTTTTATTTACGAAACTATAAATGTTCTCATTTCTAGTTTTAATTTTGAACATATTAAAACAAAGAAAAAGTGGAAAATGGTCAGTTATGTTACACGTATACCTAATAGATTTAAAACAAATATTTGATTTTATAAATGCATTGTCAATGCATGAACCATTTCCATTTTCCATCTGGAGCCATTTTTGAGGCTACTTGAAAACTTCTGACACTTGGGCTTTACCACAGCCATAAGATATTTATTTATTTATTTTATCTGGAGCCATTCTAGTAATTTCCCTAGTAGGGGGCATATCCCCTCTCGAGAAAAGTACCCAACCATTCGATGGATTCATTTTCTTCTCGATGCAAGTCTATGTTAAAATCTCCAATAACAACATGATTTTGAACATTTTTTTAATTTACTTGAGTCTAAATAAGAAGCTATATCCTCAATAAACCTCTTTTTATCAATTTCGTGAGATCTATAAAAAGCACTTATGCCCATTGTTTGGTTTAATTTTAAATTCAACAAAAAGTGACTTAGTCATATTTACATCATCACAAGAAATGTTACACTGCAACTCTTTCTCTATATAAACCACAATATAATCCATCAGCCTTATTTAATAAGCTATTATTATTATAAGAATAATATCCCTTAATTCTAAAAAAATCCAAGTTTACAATATTCCAAGTTTCTGTGCATATAGTAATTTTAGATTTGACCGTGAGTTGTTTCAACAAGATTTCTAAATTTTTAAAATTTTCATTTAGACTACGAATATTTACAAGTAAAATGAGCTCAGTACCTTCAAATCTAACTAATTCATTTAAAGCATCCAAATCTTCAACGATCTCTTTCCTCGGTACGCAAGTGTCTTCATCAATGTTATCTTCTAATTCGTTATTTCCCAGTCTAGTTTTTGACGTATTGTCCCTTCAAAATTTACAATTTGAGTACTCCAATGTATGCATCATTGATTGCTATGTGTCTCCATATTTAGTTTTCTTTTCTATGCCTTCTACTATTCGCCGATAACATATGGACAGTTTCTGTCGTATGCCCAATGTGCCATATCAATTTTAACTTTCAGTTTTTCAACCTTTTTTGAAGCAGTTTATGCACTTTGGCAATTCTGCCTCGCACTGTTCTGTGTCATGTTCATCCCCACATTTGGAACAAGCTTTTTTATTCTTACATTCTTTACAAAATGATTGAACCCGCAACATCGAAAACACCTAACAACATTGCAGTAGTCGTCTATTGTGCATCTTCTCCATCCCATATTTATTTTCTGCCTTGCCTTGACCTTAACTATAAATATCAGGTTCTAACTCCAATATTATATTACATACGTTTTTCTTTCTTTTATCTACGTACATATTTCCGAAATAGCTTGATTTTTCCTTCAATATTCTCATCAACATCCACCAATTCATTTTGCTCAATAAGGCTGGTGATTATTTGATCTTCATCAAATTCTACATATTTTTCTTCGGCCCCTCGTATAATAATCTTTGGGTTTTTTAACTTTACATCTACTACTCTATACTTACTACCCAGTTTCTCACTCACCTTCTTCTCTATGATATTCTTTGTCTTATCATCTTTACAAGTGATGACCACACCTCCCTTCCTGATGTTCTTAAGACCGTTAATACCAATCTTTAATTTACCGGGATCAATTTTCTCACTCAAATCTGCTCTTGTCTTATCATTATTTTGTTTATTGACTGGTTCAATCATTATAATCTCCTCGTTTTAATTTTTCAGGACTTTTGCATATTCCACTTTTCCAGGGCTCACTCCCTTTTCTGCATTGCCTTGTTCATTATTCGCCAACATATTTTTAATCTCCGCCATCTCATCTTTCATTGTCTTGAGAATATCCATTATACTTGGCAAAGTTTTCATATTTTCGGTACACACATTACATGCCAGTATTAAAGCCCTGTTCTTCAATGTTACACATCTGATCTCCTAAGCTGACAAATCATAGCATGTGGTATGCATATATTCAGAACATATATCACAGATATAATGATCCTCATTTCCTATTTTCTTCCTGCATTCATACAATTTTTGTTTTTCACCTCCATTATAACTTATTCCAATTATTTTCTTTGGTTATATTAAAATTAAAAAAAAAAAACTTAGGTATAGATTTGTGTTGTCATCTATTGATAAGATAATCATACAAAAATCGGGTGAAATTCGTTGAAAAAAAATCCAGTTAAATTGATGGAAAACGGAAGATAATTGAGAAATTTGTAGCGTCCCCATAGTGCCGTTGCCCGCTTAACGGCTTAATAAGAATCTGAAACAAAATGAATGGAAATTTATGGTGTCGCTGGTATATCTTCAAAAAAACTGAAAAATCGTGATGCCCTATTTTTGCCATATCTTTTCGAATATTGGAAAATAATAAATATTTTTTTATTGTTAGATAAGCCTTTAAGAGCTATCCATCTGACATTTCAAAAGTTTCCAAAGCCGACTAGATCCCAGAGTTTTCATAGTCAACTTTAGTTTTTCTTGTGGCTGCCATATTGGTTTTTCATGTCATTCGGCATTAAAAAAATAATTTATCAAAAACCATTCACCGAAAAAACAAGGTGTAATATATGTCATGTGAACGCGCCCTTATATCTTGATTGTCAAATGTCAATGAAGTATATGACATGGCGATTCAGGGGTGTGGCTTCAGAGCGTCCATGTACGCTACGCAGTTGAGACACAGATTGTACTCTTTACTTTAATTTATGATTATAATAAATTACATATTAATTAAAATGAGTTTAATTAATAATAGAACAGATACAAAACACAAGGCAAACAATATGATGTCATAGTGAAGGCATTGTAAGGTGGTCTGGGTCCTAAATCCCCTACCCCTACAGCCAATATTATAAAGACTCATTAGGCTAACGGGCACATTTCTGTGTTCGTTTTTGAAGCTAATATCGATGTCAAATGACTTTTATTAACATTTTTTAAATTATTATTACTTCCATGTCAATAGATAAATTTAAAAAAATTCCACTTAGACTCGATACTTTCTTCAGAAATGGCCACAGAAATCTGCCCGTTAACTTAATGAGCCTTTATAATACCCGCTGATAAACATGTCCTGCAGGTGAAAATTGTTTCTATGTTCAAAGTGACACAATTTTCCAGTTGAAAAGGACCCTGCAGAATCTTAATGGAAATTGGCTCTTGGTCAAAATTGTTGTAATTCGTTAGTACCTCTATTCGATGTGTAAATCAGAACTCTCCATGGACATAACCCCAGAAAAACTGGTGTGCTCGAGATTCACCTCTGAAGATGGTGATTTCTCTAATGATAGTTATGTGTATATTTTTAAATATTGGCCCCTGTAATTTTTTTAGAGAGAAACGTAATTTTCTTCAGCTTTTCTTTATTGAAAAGCTGATTCTTTTGCTTTAGTTACAATTTAAGTCTGTTGAGCCATTTTTCAGAAAATGGTGGAAAAGTTTTCAATTGGGATTTTTCTTCTGAAGATTAAAAAAGATCCGATAGAGGAAGCACTAGTAAGGGAGCACATTTATATTTTGAATTCCCTATTTACAAATGACAACAACGTTAAGCATATGGTTTTGTTAGCTTAGAAAAAAGATACAGGGTATTGGAAAAGATTTTTTTTTCAGTTTGCTTGGACATAACTTGGGCGTTTCTCGAAGTTTTAATTTTATACCAAGAGATTATTTATTATAATACAGAGCACACAAAACGAAGGAAACATGGGTGAAAAAATTCATCATACAGGGTGTATGACCCCTTTTCCTGTGTGGTTGAGGTACCCATCAGGGGCGTCCCAGGTGACGGATAGGGCACGGCCTTACAGTGATCAATAGTGAGTAGTTAGCAGCGGTGATAGAGCTCGTCGGATTTAAAACTGCAGACTGGCAGCTCAAAAAGCCCTGCCGCGGACCACCTCCCCCAACCTAGTTGTCGTGTCGTGACTAAAGGTCTGCACAGGGGTTATAACGATGCCGGAGAACGTCCGAACGTGGACTCTCCAAAAAACCGTAAAACTCTGTTGTCGAGGTCACATCTCGCGAACAGAGGAATACGGGGGTCTAGGCTTTACCGCCTGGACCAAAAGGAGACAACCTTTAAAAACCTAAATCCTAAGGTGGGAACCCAGGCTAAAAGGATGCGTGGCTGAATAGTAGATCAGTACCTTCTGGATTCAACCTCGAAGAAGTGGCGTACCTTCGAAAATAAATTCCTACCATACGTATGGAGCTCTGCGTATGGTATTTCTTTAATAGCTCCATTACTCGTGGGCCATATGGACCAAGACACACCGAATTCAAAAAGGGAAGGGGATTCTGAAAAGAAAGACCCACCCAAGAAACTCTCAGGAGCCGCTCGCAGGAAACTGAGAAAAGAGTAGAAACTACAAAACCAGGGAGAAACTGGAGAACCTAGAAAGCTAGGGTTGAAGGTGAACCCCAGTGTAACAAAACCCGGGACCAGCAAGGAACTGGAACAACGTAAAAGAAGGAGAACCTGCACCAACGTTCTCAGGAGTGCAGTTTAGAGGGGAGTTTCTCATGGCTTCCTGCGCTGACCAGGCCACAGAGGACTGGCTAGTGCGGGTGGTCAGGGAAATGAAACCCTGGTCAGGAGCGAAACTCGGCACCAAGGACGTTCCGAAACCTATAAGAGCACCAGTGTGGATACCAGGGACCCAAGAGGAACCAGAAAAAAATCCAAAAAAGACTGGGAATTCAAAACCAGGGATTAAAAACTAGAAACGTGGATCCTTATGGACAGAAAACCTGACACAAAAGGCCAACAACTAAGTTTCCTCATGGGAGAAAATAGAGCAACTTCAATGCAAACCTTACCTAAACCTAACTGGGGTGCTGTTCAAGCGACTAGGTGGGTAAAGGAAAGAGGGAAAAGAGAAGATGTAACTGAAAAAGCTGAGTAAGCACCAGCTGAGATGGGCAATTGGACTTATAACAGGACACTGCCCACTAATGAAACACCTCTCAGTAATAGGAGTGAAAAATATCCCAGATTGCAGGAGATGCGGGGAGGGGGAGGAAACCCCATACCACCTAATATGTGAATGCCCACCACTAGAGGGAACTTCTAGTATTTGGGACCGAAATGGCAGAACCAAAAGAAATAGAACAAGCACCCATTTGGACTCATACTGAAATACTTTCGGGAGATGGGACCGATGAGATAATTATCCAAAGGGGTACAATAAGCGCAAGCCTCAGTACAAGGGCTTTGAACCTACCCTAGAAGTTATAATAATAATATAATAATAATGACCCCTTTTTAGCTTAACAATTTCTACGCCCATGGACTTACAAGATCTTACTTATCAGCGTTGAGTATCTACGCCACTGATGAATTTTTTCACCCGTGTTTTTCTTCGTTTTGTGTGCTGAAAATTATAATAAATATCCCCTTGGTATAAAATTGAAATAATGAGAAATGCCCAAGTTATAATTTTTTTTTCAACACCCTGTATCTTTTTTAAGTTGTTCTCGACATAATATGTTTATAGAAATTTTATTCCTTAAAACAGTTCTTCTGTAAACTTGCGAAGTCCTGCTACAAAACACTGACTCACCCTGTATAATAATAATAATAATAATAATAATAATATTAATTTATTGCTGCTATCCAGTGCAATAATAGTACCTTACACAAGTCGTAGTCATACGTAACTCTGACAGTCAGGCACTAAATAATAATATTATACACAAATATCATACAAATACATAAAATATTTAGCATGCATTACAACAAATTGTAAAAAGGGGGAGTGATTGTGCAGAGCATAACGGAGCAACAATGCCGTCTTTTTAGAATTCATCAGAGGAATAATATGCCTTTTCAATCAACAGACTTTTAAAATATTTTCTGACCGTCTGAAATAAAACCAAAAACAAATCTAGCAACTTTTGCTAATTTAATTGACCCTGTAACTGTTAAGGTTTACAATATCCTTGTAGTGAGCAATGAAATAGTTATAACCTGGTATAATAGAAAATATTAACTTTTTAAAAGGGTGTACAGAATAATTAATTACTTTGTCTAAACTTAATCTGCTTTAATTCACTGTTTGCTTCTTTCCAGGCGTGACTGTATGATTGTGGCAAATGACGCCACGGTGAAAGGCGGTACATATTACCCACTGACTGTTAAAAAGCACCTAAGAGCTCAAGAAATTGCGCAAGAAAACAATCTACCTTGTATTTATTTAGTAGACAGTGGTGGTGCAAACTTACCTCATCAATCGGAAGTTTTTCCAGATAAAAACCACTTTGGAAGAATATTTTTTAATCAAGCAAATATGTCTTCACAAGGAATAACTCAAGTAACGTGAATGTTTTGTTCAATTTTATCTTCAATTTCTATTTGGCAGTTAATTTTAGATAGCAGTAGTTATGGGTTCTTGTACTGCAGGAGGTGCGTATGTTCCAGCCATGGCAGATGAGTCGGTTATTGTTAGACAGCAAGGAACGATTTTTTTAGCAGGTCCTCCCCTAGTTAAAGCTGCTACTGGTGAAGAGGTAAGTACTCATCAATCGTATCAATTTTCAATTACTACATTTTTGATAAGGTTTCAGCTGAAGATCTGGGAGGAGCTGATCTTCATTGCTCAACATCCGGAGTCACAGATCATTATGCATTGAGTGATGAACATTCCTTGGAAATCGCTAGGCAAATCGTGAAAAACCTCACTTTTGAACCATCTAATTCCAGTTTTGATACAGATTTCAAGTCTCCGCTGTATCCGATCGAGGAATTGTATGGCATTGTCGATCAAGATTTATTAAAAGGTTTTGATGTACGAGAAGTCATCGCTAGAGTGGTGGATGGTTCAGAATTCGATGAATTTAAAAAGAAGTATGGGGAAACACTAGTTTGTGGTTTTGCTTCTCTGTATGGTAAAACAGTGGGTATTATTGGAAATAATGGAGTACTATTTTCTGAGAGTGCAATGAAAGGAGCTCATTTTATACAATTGTGCACCCAGAGAAAAGTTCCTATAATTTTCTTGCAAAATATAACAGGTAATTTTTTGTTGCTACACAAATTCTCAATGAGCACTTTTATTATGAAAGCCAATAAATAAATTATAATTTATAATTCCAGTTAAAATACAGGATGTCCGGAAATTATACGCAAAAAATTAAGGGGGTGATTCTACTTGATGAAATATTGCCAAAAGTATCTATAATCTTTTTTCGAAAACTCACAAATAAGAAAGTTATAAGCCTCCAAAGTTGATTTTTTTAAATCAATATTTTTTTATAACTTTTGTTCTAGTGTACGGATTTTCTTAAAATTTGACACACTTGCCACTGATGTTGCTTTACATCCTTGGTCGAAATTAGACTTGAATCCCTCGAAATCAAAAGGCCTTAATTGCCTTTGACCTTCAAAAAAGGCCTATAATTTTTTTCGTAATATTTTTTTCTGAGTTTTGAAGACGCACAATTGAAGAACATGAAGAAATATTCGAAAAAGGTCCTCTTTGTCTATCACGATAAAATGACCTGTTTCCGAGTAAAACTGTTTTAAAAATTTGCTTGCACTAAAATTGATCACCATAAATTATGATCATTTTGCAACAATATCAAAGCATGCTTTGGAAACAGCTGCAGGGTTGCCTAGTTATGTACAAAACAGAGACATTCGTATATAAATAGACTTGGAAATGATAAAATTTAAAAAAATTTTAATCATTTTTTTTAATAAAATAATTTTAATAAAAAAAAAAAATTGCTGTCAAAATGAAATCCAAAGCAAACGTCTTGTTTCCTAGGCAACCCTGCAGCTGTTTCCAAAGCATGCTTTGGTATTGTTGTAGAATTATCATAATTTATGGTGATCAATTTTAGTGCAAGCAAATTTAAAAAAATAGTTTTACTCGGAAACAGGTCATTTTATCATGATAGACAAAGAGGACCTTTTCCGAATATTTCTTCATGTTCTTCAATTGTGAGTCTTCAAAACTCAGAAAAAAATAATACGAAAAAAGTTATAGGCCTTTTTTGAAGGTCAAGGGCACATAAGGCCTCTTGATTTCGAGGGATTCAAGTCTAATTTGGACCAAGGATATAAAGCAACATCAGTGGCAAGTGTGACAAATTTTAAGAAAATCCGTTCACTAGAAAAAAAATTATAAAAAAATATTGATTTAAAAAAATCAACTTTGAAGGATCATAACTTTCTTATACAGGTGTCCCAATATTCCATGGACATGGAGCAACCACAGATTACTGAGGTAAAAAAAAGTCGCTCGGACCAAACTTATCTCTATACCAAAATGCTTCATTTGTCCATTAGAGGGCTTCAAAGTCTTTTGAAAATTTTAGTTTTTTTGAAATAGCTCAAAGTCGGCTGATTCAAATTCGATGAAATTTGGTAGGTAAATTTCTTATTAAAAGTACTAATTTCTGATGTACATGATAATTTGACGGAAACCCGGGAAGGGGTGAAACTACCCCTACCCTCCACTAAAATCGATCGTAATTGTTGATAGGGTAGCAGGAACGCTGTTTTTGTTTTTTTGTTTGAAAGATACATCGTTTTAGCCCATTTTTGGTCTCCTACAAAAATCTGTATCTTTCCGAGGTGCTATGTGATAAAATGAATTAGTCGATGATAACTAAATTTTTATTTCATTCATTTACTTTGAAATCAAATTTTCAATTGTCAGGTGATTATTTGATCTAATCTCATAAAAGATGCTCCATGTGGGCGCCGGTTTGGACCCTAGATAGTTCCATCCTGCGCAAAAACATGTTTTGAACTTTTCTTGGAACCTCGTCGTTTTGCAAACTGTTTACTGCGTTTGAAAAAAACCGTTTGCAAACACCTGAAAAAAAAACGAACCATACTAAACATCTTTTATGAGATTAGATCAAATAATCACCTGAAAATTGAAAATTTGATTTGAAAGCATGAAATAAAATTTTGATTAGGTACCATCGACTAATTTATTTTATCACATAGGACCACGGAAAGATACAGATTTTTGTAAGAGACCAAAAATGGGCTAAAACGATGTATCTTTCAAACAAAAAAGCATGAGCAGTGTTCCTGCTACCCTATCAACAATTACGATCGATTTTAATGGAGGGTAGGGGTAGTTTCACCCCTTCCCGGGTTTCCGTCAAATTATCATGTACATCAGAAATTAGTACTTTTAATAAGAAATTTACCTACCAAATTTCATCGAATTGGAATCAGCCGACTTTGAGCCATTTCAAAAAAACTAAAATTTTTAAAAGACTTTGAAGCCCTCTAACGGACAAACGAAGCATTTTGGTATAGAGATAAGTTTGGTCCGAGCGACTTTTTTTTACCTCAGTAATCTGTGGTTGCTCCATGTCTATGGAATATTGAGACTCCCTGTATGTGAGTTTTCGAAAAAAAATATTGATACTTTTGGCAATATTTTATCAAGTAGAATCACCCCCTTAATTCTTTGCGCATAATTTCCGGACACCCTGTATGCACAAATCATTTTATTTTAATTTTTAAGTTTACTTCAGAAAGTAAGCAGGAAGATTTTCTTAATATTTAAATGGTTCAATCAAAGTTGATCAAATAAATTTTGCTGTGTCTAATTGCTAATCAAAGGCCAAATGAAAAACTTTAATTAATGTTATTTTTTAGCTCTGTGAAGTTGCCACCTCCCCAAATGCGAATTTTACAAAAAACACTCATTCTTGTATCCATTTGTATCCGTGGTTTTTCTGTAAAGCCAATCATAATTATGTATGTTGAGTATTAAAATTTTGGTCATTATGTAGATGAGGGGCACTACTGACACTCACTATACGAAATAGTGTGGTTCTCTAGGAGTAAGTAATAAAGGAGGAATAGGCAAAAGTAGTTTACATTAAAAATAGATAGTAATAAATTATTGAAGTTTGGTGATATGTATAATCATGGTAGTGAGTGTAAAACTGATACATGTCAAGGCCGCGTCATGAGATAAATTAATACCTTAAAGAGAGATGGGAAGATAGAAAGCAAGTTTGAATGAATAAATGCTTTAGTATTGTTAGAAAAGAAAGACGTAGTAAGTTAAATGAATGAAAGAGATGAAAAGTTATTGTAACACTTACGGTCACGTTAGATGTATCACTCACCTGTGGAAACTCGTATTAGTGGTGTATCCGGGATTCCCCCATCCAATGGACGTGCTGGTTTATTTATTTTATTATGTGCAAATACCAAATAGTACATTAGGTACTGTAGTTTTTATCAGTGTACAGGGAGAATTTTCCTTGCCCTGCTATCACGATGTTTTCCTCTAGTTTTATCGTAGATGTAGATTGTTACGTAGATTATTTTGTAAAATGAACAATAGTGGATTGTGAGTATGAAATGTGTAACCGGTCTACGATAAATAAGAAATTGTGCGATAAATAAAAAAAAACTATAAAATATATATATTCGTTTGAAATTACAAATTGCAGTCTTACGATACATGTTGTTTAGTTTATTAAATTACATATGATTGGTTTCGTCGATCATGGGGAAAAGAACGATCTGTAGGATATTCTGATGCGATGTTGACATCATGGTGAAGCATTTGCTTTGAGAGATATAGTCTAGGGAAAACCCCATTAAAAAACCTAGACACACCATCCTGTTGAGATTGGTTTGAAGTATTCCAATCATTTTGCCCTTCTGAGGTTATCTGGCTGTTAATGTAGATTTTGTTTACAAGAGCTTCAAATTCTGTAACCAGTCTATTGTTTCGGTGGAAATTTTATGAATTGCTTGAAAACCTCCAGAAAATTTGGTTAAAGGACATTCATTGACAATGTGATTGATGGATTCTTCAGGATGTCCGCAAATACAGGAAGCGCTTGGTATTAAATTCCATTTATGTAACATTGAATTACATCTACCGTGTCCTGTTCTTAAGCGATTTACTTGTACCCAGACTTTCCTTCTGATTTCAAAACCGTTGACTAATGATGAAGGATCTTCGATTAAAGTGTTGTTGAATAAAGAAACACTTTTATTTCGCCAATCATTCCTCCATTCATCTTCAATTTTAAATGGTCGATCCAGGTATGTTTCTAGCCACACAGGTCTTCTTGATTTTAATCTCGTTGTTGGAAGATTATTCAGGTCCGATGTTATTGAAAAATCATCTGGAAATGTTCGGTATTTATTCATGATTTTATGTGTTGCTTGTTGTCTTCGGAGATTAGATGGAGCAATATTTGACAAAACAGGTAACCAAGGGATCGGAGTTGAGGAAATTGTTCCAGTAATAATTCGTAATGTTTGGTTCAGTTGAATATCCACTTTTGATTGATGTACACTGTTGAGCCATACGGGTGCACAATATTCCGCTGTTGAATAAACAAGTGCAAGAGCTGATGTGCGAATTGTTTTTGCATTGGCTCCCCAAGTTGTTCCAGCAAGTTTGTATAGAATATTATTCCTTGTTTTTAATTTTTGTTTCACTTTTTCTAAGTGTTGATTATAGGTTAAAGATATATCCAAAGTCACACCAAGATATTTTGGATTGAAATTATGATTCAGTGACGATCCGTTGAAAGTTATATTTAGCTTTTTAGATTTTTGGTGGTTATTGAGATGGAAACATGTAACTTCTGTTTTTGAAGAGTTTAAGCAAAGACGCCATTTCTTAAAGTAATCATTCATGATTTTCAAATCAGAGCACAGCGTTTCTTCTAATAAATTAAATTCGCTGTTTTGGTAAGTTAAAATAATGTCATCGGCATATATGAATTTTCTAGATTTGGTTGCAGGCAAATCACTAATGTAAATATTGAATAGCAGTGGAGATAAAACAGAACCTTGTGGGAGACCATTATTTAAGATTCTGTATTTACTGCTCTTTTCGTTTACGAAAACTTTTATTTTTCGGTCTGATAGCATATTTTCCAATAGATTCATAATCGTCTTACAACCAATGGTTTTATATAATTTATGTAAGAGACCTTATTTCCACACAGTGTCGTATGCTGCAGATAGATCTAGGAAGACTGCTCCTGTTTTTAATTTTCTTTGAAAGCCACATTCAATGTGGGTTGTCAACGCCAAAACTTGGTCACATGTATTTCTGTTTGGCCGAAATCCACCTTGTTCAATAAGTAATTTTTCATCAACAATTGGTAATAGACGATTGTATAAAAGTTTTTCCAGTACTTTATAAGTGATACTAAGCAAAGCAATAGGTCTGTAGCTTGAAGAGTCATCATTTGGTTTCCCAGGCTTTAGAATTGCGCTAATTTTTGCTTTTTTGAAATCTTCAGGTAGTCGACCTGAAACCAGAATGTCATTAAAAAAAGAAAGTAGCCATTTTAATGAAAAACTCCCCAGATTTTTTAAGAATTCAGTTAAAATACCATCGAAACCAGGTGATTTTCGATTTTTCATGGAATTTATTGCTGCTTTAAGTTCTTTTAATTCAAATGGTTTAGACAATGTGTCAGAATTAATGGCATTTTTTCTTTATTGATTATGAATAAAACACTAATGTTTTATAAAATTCTACTATATATTGATGGATGTTAGAAACGTTACACGTGTTTCGCTACTTTTCATGTAGCATCTTCAGACGTAAATAAAATTATTGATACAGTAACATAGCAACAGTATTACCTAAGTGATCACAAAACAAGTAACTAGATTTAAATAAATTATTAAGAGAACTAACTAGATCATAATGTAATTTCTTCAGAATCTTCTTAGTTGTTGATATCAAGAAGAAAATCAAGTAGTGGAGAACGATATGTGTCTAGCTGTTCATTTATTACTGTGTATTGTTGATTATGTAAATGTTTGTGGATCTCTAGAGATTCGAGAAAATTTAATTTAAAATAATGATCACAATGATGAAGTAATTCAATTTTGTTGTTTGCTGTTGGAGTGTGATTGTTTTCTATTAAGTGTTTTGCAAAATTTGATCTTTCTGGATGTTTGAGTCTGTAAGAGTTTAGGTGTTCGTTGTATCTAATTTCTAGATTTCTACAAGTCTGCCCTATATAAACTGAATTACAATGAGAACAGTTTAATCGATAAATTCCAGGCTTCTGTAATTTAGATAACTTTTCCTTTGCATTCAGCAATATAGAACCATTACTCATAAAAGATTTGAATGAAATATTAAATGTAGTGGTGTTAGAAATTATCCTTGATATTTGTGTTGAAACGTTTCCAAAGTACGTTAGTGATGAATATTTTCTGATTTCATTGTTTTGTTGAGGATAAATGAGGTTTATGGCTAATTTGTGTTGTTTTTTGTGTAATAAGTTGTCTATTAAAAAAAACAACACAAATTAGCCATAAACCTCATTTATCCTCAACAAAACAATGAAATCAGAAAATATTCATCACTAACGTACTTTGGAAACGTTTCAACACAAATATCAAGGATAATTTCTAACACCACTACATTTAATATTTCATTCAAATCTTTTATGAGTAATGGTTCTATATTGCTGAATGCAAAGGAAAAGTTATCTAAATTACAGAAGCCTGGAATTTATCGATTAAACTGTTCTCATTGTAATTCAGTTTATATAGGGCAGACTTGTAGAAATCTAGAAATTAGATACAACGAACACCTAAACTCTTACAGACTCAAACATCCAGAAAGATCAAATTTTGCAAAACACTTAATAGAAAACAATCACACTCCAACAGCAAACAACAAAATTGAATTACTTCATCATTGTGATCATTATTTTAAATTAAATTTTCTCGAATCTCTAGAGATCCACAAACATTTACATAATCAACAATACACAGTAATAAATGAACAGCTAGACACATATCGTTCTCCACTACTTGATTTTCTTCTTGATATCAACAACTAAGAAGATTCTGAAGAAATTACATTATGATCTAGTTAGTTCTCTTAATAATTTATTTAAATCTAGTTACTTGTTTTGTGATCACTTAGGTAATACTGTTGCTATGTTACTGTATCAATAATTTTATTTACGTCTGAAGATGCTACATGAAAAGTAGCGAAACACGTGTAACGTTTCTAACATCCATCAATATATAGTAGAATTTTATAAAACATTAGTGTTTTATTCATAATCAATAAGTATGCAGAGATTCTACGAAGTAAGGGTTGAAAACATAAATTTCATTTTTTCTTTGTTTTCTTAATTTATTTTTAATGTTTTTCTGTTCTTCTTTGGATACTAAAACAGAATTAGAAACTTTCACTATTCTAGAAGAAATAGAATTAGGTGAAATATTATATTTTTGCTGTTTTATTTGATTAGTAGTTCCTAATTTGCTAAGTAGGTTCCAACTGCTTCTACTAGAATGAGTGAAATTCATGTTTTCCATTAAAGTATTCCATTTTTCTTTCCGTGAATTGTTCAGACAATTCAAAATTGTATTTGCTGCTTCTGTAGTGGGAGCTTTTTTATATGATTCATAGATTTCCTGAGTTTCTTTGGTCCAACAAGGAATATATTGTTGTCGAAATCCTCTAGGTATTGTTCTTTTAGCTGTTGCTTTGATAATACCTACAAATCTAGAATAGTTATTATAAGTGGGCTTAATCCATCTTATGTTATTGTCTATTTGAGTTCTAAATTCTTTCCAGTTTGCTTTGCCAAAATTCCATCTTGGTTTTTGTAATGAATTAATATATTCAATACGAATTCCTGTTCTAATTAACGTCGGCTTGTGCTGGCTATGTGGAAAGTGTTGTAATACTTCCTTGATAATAGGTAATGGTATATCATCATTGTCTTTAGATATTATGCATAAATCTGGGTTATAATTTTTACGCCATCTAGAAGAATAAAAACTTTTTTTATCTTTCGGATTATATTTCAAATGATAATTATTTCTCTCAATCCAGTTAGACAAAGCAAACATTTCGGTCGTTGAAATCATAACCCCAAGAATTATGATGACAATTAAAATCTCCTGCATAAATAACTGGGTGTCCATAAACTATAGGAAAATCTTCTGGCCATTGAACTTTTGGAGGTTTATATAAATTACAAATGAAAGTATCTGAAACTTTTATGACAATTATAAATATACCTTCATAAATATTATTATATATGATTTCAGGATTGTGAATATTTTCCTTAACATAAGTAGCACATCCGTGTATTGCACTGTTTAATGATTCAACAAGTGTATAACTTGGAATAACACCTCGAGATAAAATTTGTTCATTAGAATTTGTGTGCGTTTCTTGAAGAAGTATTATATCTACATTTTTATCATTGCAAATTTTAGATAAAAAGTGGCACTTATCTTTAGATATTCCTTCAATGTTTAGTTGTAATATGGTCAAATTCGAGCCAAGTGTCAATTCTTTAGAGCTGCATGACTGGGAGTATTCCAAGGAATCGGTCCAGTCTTCACAGTGACGATCTTTGTGGATTTTGTTGTTGTTTAATCCATGATGGGCTCTAGTATTCAAGCTATCGTCTGCCATCAATATTATTATAAAATGAGAAACTACAATGGAAATAAAGTGTGACAGTGTCAAAATTGTAGTGAAATACGAGCATAAAATTTAAAATTTTCAAGATGAACACTAAGGTCAGTGCTAATTGCTAATAAGAAGAGAAAAATATTACATCAACTAATCAAAAAGGTTTCAGGTAAAATGCAAATGAATCAATGTTAACAAGTGTGAATTTTGACACCAGTTTGTGCTTTCATCGTATGCTATTGCATAATATAAAAATATTTGGATGAAAAAAGTGACAAAATAATATTTTTTTTCTGCGACGGGCTATAAGTTTGACCTTTTTTCCCCGTTGACAGGTAGAAAAATGCCTCATTATATGAGCTGCATCTTATCGGGGAAATAAATGAATTAGCAGGGAAATAAATGAGTACTTATTTCCCCGAAATGGCGGCTTAGGTATAGCTACTATTAACACTCAGATATCATTAAATTTATATCAAATATACGTAAAGGAAAGTTACCTTATTATCCAAATGGCAATTATTAAGGGAATTTTCATAATAATCACTATCCATATTATTAAATTCACTCATCAAAAACTAACAAGAATCTTTGCAAAACTGTCTTCAATTTTAATTACATTAATATGACGTTTATGTAATAATTAAATCGTTTCGTTACCCAGGCAACGTCAATTACGATAAAAGACAGTTTGAAAATCCAAGTTTAACATAAATCATTTTTCCTACATAATTTTCAGTTATCTAACTACGTTTTTCGACATTCTAACACTGATATTTCTTCTCGCAGAAAAAAATTGAATATTACACACGAGAAAAAGTGCGATTTTAGCTCTCGATGTGTTTGTCCGACGCGTTATTTTTAGTTAAGAAAATGGTAAAATGAATAAATTGGTTTTGTGAATTTGATTGAAACTGCTTTTGATTTGTGCGCTTTCGCAAGTTTTTGTAGTTTGGAGTTGTTGAATGACAAATGTTTGATGAAAGATGTTTTTCCTCGTATCTTTTGAAAGCTGCGTGGAAAAAACCTTTTTGGTGGACAATCATGGATGTACCGGGTGTCCCAACACTAGTGTCCACCCCGTAAATAGACCTTAATTTTAAAGATAAAAAATTGAAACTTTGAGGATTTGTGTACTTGATATAGATAGGACCACGGAATGGCATAATTAGTTTCATTAAAAAAAATTTTAATAGCTTTTTAATAATCACCTTTTTCATGACTCCATAATACGACACTGTCCAGTGCCGGTTCAGTGTGCCGGCTAGCCCAGCAAGAGCCGTCCTTTTATTTATTTTGGCCTTATTTACTTTGTCATAAAACTTTCTTGCAGCTACCGTTTTCAGACTATATTGATCACCCTATTGCACATCATAGATCAATTTTCTACCTGTCATTGCTATATAATTATATATTTTATTTAATTAAAGCATTATAATTAGTTTTTCACATTTATTTCAAGCGATTTTGATTTTATTAATTGAGTTCTACTTATAAATAGAAGAAAAATCGAATTTTTTTTGACAATTTACCACCATATTTCAGTTTTTTATCGCTGGCGTCCGAACTAATTTTTTTTAATGAAATGATTATGCCATTCCATGGTCCTATATCAAGTACACAAATCCTCAAATTTTCAATTTTTTATCTTTAAAATTAAGCTCTATTTAGGGGGTGGACACTAATGTTGGGACACCCGGTACAACAGACAAACAAATGCATGAAAAGAATTGCAATATTCGCATTTGGGGGTGCCACCTTCACATTTTAGAAAATATTAAAGTACCTACATATTAATAATGAAAAATCTGCGGGAATACAAATGAAACTAACGGCTCGACAAACACAGACCTGCAATGGACAAACGAATGCAATAGAAAATATTTCAAAATTTACCAACTTTACAGAGCTTTTTGTCTTCCTGATTTAATGTTTAAAAGCATAGTAATGAGCATCACTTCCGCACCACCTTAATAAGTTTAATAAAAGTTGTGTTTTTATTAATTTTTTAGTTCTTGTGACATGGCAACATAAAAAAATTCTTTTAAAGTTTCCTTTTTGATCTTTTTGATTAATTTTTTTGACAGGGTTCATGGTGGGTCGACAAGCTGAAACTGGAGGCATAGCAAAGCATGGAGCTAAACTTGTGACAGCCGTTGCTTGTTCACAAGTGCCAAAGATTACAGTGATAATTGGAGGGTCATATGGGGCAGGAAATTATGGTGATCAATCGTCTGCTGAAATGTTTTAAAGACAATTAATTTTTAGTTTTTTAAGGTATGTGCGGTAGAGCATATTCTCCAAGATTCCTGTTCATGTGGCCTAACGCTCGAATTTCTGTGATGGGAGGAGCACAAGCTGCAGGAGTCCTTTCTCAAGTGGCAAGTAAAGGGAAACAGTGGACTGAACAGAAAAAAGAAGAATTTGAAAGACCTATCAAAGAGAAATTCGAAAAGGAGGGCTCTCCTTATTTTAGTACCGCTAGGTAAGTTCATTTTTAGTTTTTTTTTTACTTTGTTAATATAACATGACATATTATAACAATAAGAATGTCCCATTTAAATTCTATGAGTCAGGTATGATTAAGTGCTTGTAACGTATAAAATCAAGTTTTTGGAAATCTGTCAAAAACCAACTTCAAATTTTGCAGATTTTATAAATCTGCCATAGCATAGTTGGTTAGAGTACTGGTCTACAAATTATATTTATAGTTTTTAATTAATTATATTTATTTATTATTATATTTAAATTATAGTTCCCCCCTGACCTTAAATTTTTTACCAAATGAGCTAGAGCTTTGAAACAAAAACTAAATCCAATGTCATGAATTTTACTGCTTTTTGACGTAAAAATAATCAGTCAAATGTCAAAGATGACATTGCAGTTGTTGTCAACTTCAATTTTTTAAATAGCATGGGAGGGTCATGTTAGACCTCAGTCTAAATGTATTTAAATTTTCCACACAAAAATTAGGTATGTTAGTTGTCAATTTTGACAGTCTTTGTGTCAGTGAGGACGTTTATAGATCCCCTCCCCCTTTCCTTAATTTTTGATCCGAATCAAGTAGAACTTTAAAATAAAAACTAAATCTAATGTCATGGAATAAACTACTTTTTAACATAAAACTGATCTGTCAAATGTCAAAGATGACGTTGCCTTCAAAATTTTGAGGGATATGGAGGGGGTCGTGTGAGATCTCATTTTAAATGTATTTAAATTATCTACATCTACACAAAAATAAAATTTTTGTGTAGGTAATGGAAATATCTTTAAAATGAGGTCTCGCATGACCCCCCCCCCCCTTGCCTCTCAAAATTTTGAAGTTGACAGTCACTGAAATGTAATCTTTCACATTTGAAAGGGCAGTTTTATGTCAAAAAGTAGTAAAATTCATGACATTGGATTCAGTTTTTGTTTCAAAGTTCTATCTCATTCGGATAAAAAATTAAGGGGGAGGGGCATTAGAGACGTCCTCACTGACACAAAGACTGTCAAAATGACAACTAACATAATTTTTGTGCGGATAATTAAAATACTTTTAAAATGAGGTCTCACATGATCCCCCAATTCTATTTAAAAAATTCTAGTTGATCTTTAACATTTGATGGATTAGTTTTACGTCAAAAAGTTAAAAAATTCATGAAATTTTATTTTGTTTTTATGTCAAAGTTCTAGCTCATTCGGTTAAAAATTTAGGTCAGAGGGGACTATAAACGTCCTCGCTGTATTTCACGCCCATAAAGTCATATTCCGCAACTATTATGTAAACTGGATTTCTCTCAGTTTTTCTTCTTCCTTCCGAAGTTCTGCCTTGAAGAACGTGTCTTCAAGGCAGAACTTCGGAAGGAAGAAGAAAAACTGAGAGAAATCCATCGGAATAACCTCTCAGGATTAAGACAATCCAAGTAGCTCCTCGGGAACTTTAACCGAGAAAGGTCAAGAAAACTCCTGACCCTCAACAAAGAAAGTCTCAGAATGCTAACAGGATTCCTAACAGGTCATTGCAAGCTCAATGAACACCTGAGGAAACTTGGTATAGAAAAAGATGGCGTTTGCAGATTCTGCAGGGAAGAAAACGAGATGCCTCGTCACCTATTGATTTTCGCCCCCTTCAAATCCTGAAATTCCTAAGGGAAGCGGAGTTGGAGAGGCTGCTTCAATGAAGGGAATATACACCAAAGAAGCACAATAGATCTGTAATAGGTCGCAGCGCATCTGACACCCTCATTATCAATATCAATCAATATCAACTATTATGTACCTAAAGCATTATACTTGTTAGCCTAGAAAAAAAAGCCCCTGCAATAGGATTGAGTGAAGTACGTATTTATCAACTTTGTTCTTGAAAGCTTCACGAGAATAGTAATTATTAATGGGAAAAACGTGTTTAGATAGTAAACTCCATATTCTAGTAGTTCTTGGTAGCAAAATACCCTAATAAATACTGTTCTGCACTTATTAAACTTCTTGGTGTATTAGTACGAGAGCTGGCTACAAAAAATCTGAACGTTTTTAACAAAGCAATAGAAGAGACTCCAGCACAGAGCATACGGAGATGTATATAAGGAAATAAACATGGCAAGTCAATGATGAAAAAATCATTTCAAAGTCTTGTCATAGAAATACGGCATCTAAACTGAAAGCAGATTAATGGTGGTGGAACTTTTCACGGGACACTTTTCACTCCACTTGAGAGATCATCTACTGCTAAATAAGATTCAGATCTATACCTTTTCAATGTCAATTTCAGAAAAAGTACAATGAAATTCAGAAAAAGTAAAATCAAATACAGAAAAGGTAACTTCAATTTCAGTATGGTAAAATCAAATTCAGAATAGGTAAAAACAATTTCAGAAGATTAGATTTAAAGGTCTTCCTGTGAATATATCTTTTATAAATGCATTTATTATACTCTTGGTGCATAATATGAATATGTTTATTTTTATAATTTTTTTGGTGTGATGTATGTTTATTTACTGTGATGTAGGTATTAGTTGTTTTGTAGGGCACTCCACAAATGACTCCAGGTAGGTACATTGGTGAAAACCTTTGGCGACGGAGCTCAAGATCGTGGGTTCGATCTTGACTCCGCCCACACTATTTTACAGATTAATTTTCCAATGTTTATTAAAAATGTAATATTCGAATGATTGGGTGCTGGGGGCCAGTGGGATTGACACCGAAAGGACCTTGAAGGCCTTATCGTTTGGGGTGCATAACACCTTCCTCCCATACCATTAAACATTGGGGCACTCCATTTGCTGCAAGCGACTGCCAATTACCTTCTGTTTCAACTTAGTGCAATACGCGTTCATAAGTTTAATTACCTTCAAATTTTCCCTACATCGTACTGCCTTGTTAATATTTTAGTTCTCCATCACTCCACGACCCTTGTAATAATTTTGATTAAACACTTATATGAAAATACTACCCACTTTAATGTAATTAACATAAAGTTTAAACACTTTGAATGACATGAATTGGCGCTATTATAAATGCAAAACATTTCTCTAAAAGTAATACACTTACGCTTATAAAAAATTAAGCCCCTTTTACTGAATTTGATTTTACTTTTTCTGAAATAGGTGTTACTTTTTCTGAAACTGACGTTGAAAAGGTATACTTTTGTTTGTTTGTTTGTTGCTAGATACGGAAATCGGTCTTTAGGTCCCTGATGCTGCAGCCATTTAGGCTTATTGTATCTTTCCATAGCTATTAGTTCTTGGCTATTCAAATTACTTTGTACCTTAGACTATATTAATAAATATGGACCAAGACATAAACACTGAAAAAGTGTTCCGACATCCCTCTCTCTCCAAACAAGACTGTTCAAAACAATGAATGCCAGATCAATAATGAAACTGGCACTTACAATGAAAGAGCGCAACCTCTCCAGTGTTATTGGTGGGCAATAAACATCGATGGATCCCTTATACCCATTTTACTTTGCTACATCTGGCAACATGAATGTTTACATCCTGTCAGACCGTTTGTTTACATAAAACCATAATAAGAGTTCGTGTTTTTCAAACAGTTGTAAGTTCCTTGTTATTTATATTTTCAGCTCTAGCTTTCACTCGTTTTAAGCTTTAATAATTAATTTTTCAATTAAGTTAAAAAAAAAGTGGCGAAAACGTGTTCTGTTTTTGAGAAAACTTCGAAAGAAGCTAACCCCCAATATTATAAAGGCTCATTAAGTAGCTCGTTAACAAACGGGCTATTAGTCTTAATGAAAAATTAAGTTTCGATCGGGTATTATAAAGCAAAACATTCCAGACCCTAACGGGCTATTAGTTAAAGACGGAAGTCGTCATATTTAATGAGAAATTTAATGAACTTTTGGGCCGAATTCAAACGAATGGCTGTGCCTACGAGAGGCTACGGACCGAAAGGTTCCGATGCTGGTGAAATAATAGAATACTCCAGACTCCACGTCACGCGGTCGGGCGAGGCGTCTCTGTCAGTTCTGTCACTGTGAAAAATAATAAGTTGGGTTAGTTGTCAGTGCCAGTGCGTACATCTACCTATGAGCCCGCGCTAACTGCAAGCTGCTGTTGTGTTGTGTTTTGTGTTATTATTGTGTTAAAAACTAAACAGACAATAATTTAAATGTGAGTGGATAGTTCGAAAGTGTCAACAGGACTAGATCACCTGTCTCTAGGACTTCTGAGAGTCACCCGGTGCCCGGTGCTGTTCCTCTTTGTCAGAAGATGAGAGAAATGAATGAGAGCTCAGACATTCTGAAAACACCATTTCATACCTATTTATTATTTTATTTCAATGTAATGTCAATCTGTAATGCATAATAAAGTTGTTTAATCTTAGCTGGTTTTATTATTTAATAATAGTACTTAGATACTGTAGCAAAGTAAAGAAAAGAAGTTAAGAATATATTGGCTGATTGTGTTATTTATTACCTACTTGAACTTCTCCTGCGGGAGTAATGATAATTATTTTTTATTTATTTATTTTTGAAACACATTTCCTTCCTTCCTAGCTTTTTTACCAAGAAGTAGGTAGGTGTAATTTTTGAGTAATAACGAAGTATCTAAACGTAAGGTAAGTATTGAAATTATTATTTTGGCTTACTTATAGTAAAGTTCATCAATGAAATGGGTGGGTGTGTGGTTTTCTCAAGCTATGGGTACCTACCTACATACTATTAATAGATAGGTATAATAAAGGTAGTGCTATTGATAAGAATGAAAAATTTATTTTTCATTATTTTTTCTCATTAAACCTATAAGTAGTAATCATTCAAAAAAGCTTTCTAAATTGGTGGATTATTGAATAAAAACTAGATTCAGTCAAAATTGTATTTATTTAGAATGAAAATATATCAATTCATTTGACATTTCATTTCGTTAGGTCCCTTAATCGGTAGAATTCTGGTGATTAGTTATTGCCCCGACTTAACGAGCTACTTCTAACCTAAAAATGGTAAAAAATACCTTTATAAGACGCTTAATGAAAAAATCTGCCCATTAGCCTAACGATCTATTAGCCTAATGAGAAAAGTTAACGATTTCAGTTGTCAAAACCTTTATAAGACGCTTAATAGCCCGTTTGGACTTAATAGCCCGTTAAAAAGTTCATTAACCCGTTATAATACTCGCCGTAGTCTATCAGTTTCCTACGTAAGCAACGCAAAGCCGTCAATTAAAACAAAGCATACATGGTCATGGGCGTAGCGTAGTGTAACGGCGAGTATTATAACGGGTTAATGAACTTTTTAACGGGCTATTAAGTCCAAACGGGCTATTAAGCGTCTTATAAAGGTTTTGACAACTGAAATCGTTAACTTTTCTCATTAGGCTAATAGATCGTTAGGCTAATGGGCAGATTTCTTCATTAAGCGTCTTATAAAGGTATTTTTTACCATTTTTAGGTTAGAAGTAGCTCGTTAAGTCGGAGCAATAACTAATCACCAGAATAATTCTACCGATTAAGGGACTTAACGAAATGAAATGTCAAATGGATTGCTATAATTTCATTCTAAATAAATATAATTTTGACTGAATCTAGTTTTTATTCAATAATCCACTAATTTAGAATACTTTTTTGAATGACTACTTATAGGTTTAATGAGAAAAAATAATGAAAATTGAATTTTTCATTCTTATCAATATCACTACCTTTATACCCATTATTAATAGTATGTAGGTACCTATAGCTTGATAAAACCACACACCCACCCATTTCATTGATGAACTTTACTATAAGTAAGCCAAAATAATAATTTCAATACTTACCTTACGTTTAGGCACTTCTTTATTACTCAAATTACACCTTACCTACTTCTTTGTAAAAAAGCTAAGAAGGTAATAAATGTGTTTCAAAAATAAATAAATAAAAAATAATTATCATTACTCCCGCTCCCGCAGGAGCCAAGTTCAAGTAGGTAATAACACAATCAGCCAATGTATTCTTAACTTCTTTTCTCTACTTTGCTACAGTACCTATCTACTATTATTAAATAATAAATAATAAAACCAGCTAAGATTAAACAACAAATTTATTATTGAGTATTACAGATTGACATTACATTGAAATAAAATAATAATTATTATTAATAATAATTGGAATACATAGGTATAAAATGGTGTTTTCAGAATGTCTCAGCTCTCATTTCACTCATCTTCTGACAAAGAGGAACAGCACCCGGTGAGTTTCAGAAGTCCTAGAGACAGGTGGTCTAGTCCTTTTAACACTTTCGAACTATTCACTCACATTTAAATTATTGTCTGTTCAGTTTTTAACACAATAATAACACAAAACACAACACACAACAGCAGCTAGCAGTCGCAGCGCAGGCTCATAGGTAGATATACGCACTGGCACTGACAGTACTGACACTCACTACACTAACCCAACTTCTGGTGTGACCGCGTGACGTGTGGAGTATGTATGTATTCTATTATTTCACCACCATCGGAACATTTCGGTCCGTAGCCTCTCGTAGGCACAGCCATTCGTTTGAATTCGGCACAAAAACTCATTAAATTCCTCATTAAATATGGCGACTTCCGTCTTTAACTAATAGCCCGTTAGGACCTGGAATGTTTTGCTTTATAATACCCGATCGAAACTTAATTTTTCATTAAGACTAATAGCCCGTTTGTTAACGAGCTACTTAATGAGCCTTTATAATATTGGCTGTAGTGTTTTATCTTTTAATTTGTGAAAACAATTATTGTTTGACAGTTTTTTTCATTTTCGAAAGCATACTGAATACCTACTGAATACTTTGAAAAATGCAACTTACTTTTTCCATGATCTTTCATTTTTTATCGGCAATTAATTATTCTAAAATTGAGACGAATTCACTCCCAGCAATATCAGAACAAAACTTTAGTAATACAGGGCATTTTAAAATTAGTGATTAGGTATCTGACATATTTTCAATTAGGTTCGTTTAATTTATTTTTAGAATAAAATCATCTAAATATGTAAGAAATTGAAAAAATATTTTAGGTACCTACTGATGTATATTGCTTTCCGACTTTCCTATCGATTTTTTATTTGCTAAATTGTTATTACCTTTTTGTACCTTTTATTTTGTATAGGTAGGTATAAGTATATATTTTCTTAATTTAATATCTATTAGTACTTATTCCCATAATTTATGTTTTTTGTAACAAAAACTGCAAATAAAATAATAATATTATGAATATTATGATCATTATTATAATTTACGTAATTATTACATTTCCTATAACTGAACTCGAGCGCGCCACTGCCGTTGCGTTCTGTTTGTTTACGTTTTACGTCGTTCCCCTTACCCCGCCAGAATCAGCATATGAGTGCGAGAGAGAATATCAACAAACCAAAACTGACTTCAAGCTAAGATAGGGAAGGCGCGGTCCATATTTATTAATATAGTCTAAGCTCTGTACCCTTCACAAGGTTCAGAAGTTTGCTTGCCAAGGCTTTCCCCGACATCATGTCATTGGTATTATTTCCCATGATTGAGTGTCGGGTTCGATTGAGTAGATTGAAAAGGTATACAGATAAGAGCCAAGATGAAGACTTTGCAACCAAAAGACGAGACAGCTTATAATGTATTGTAATATTTGAGTGCCCACCACTACCACTCACCGAACTTGATTTAAGCCTAATGGCTTCCATGTCAGGGACTAAAATACCGAGCTCCATATTTAGTAAAAATAAAATTGGTAATACAATTTGAACTTTCTGAATTTTACATATAAGTATAGTGGAACCAGAGATATAACGAAACGGAATACTTATCGAACAACCACATTTTATGACTTTAACAGTAGGGCAGTAGTCATAAAAGTGACCCCCAAGAGCGGAACTAATCTGCTACTCTACCTTTCCACCTGCATTTATTTCTCTTAGGTTGACAGCAAGTCTGTAAAATCCTCAATAAAATCATCATAATAAACCAAAAATCGTTTCCTTATATCTCTGGTTCCACTATACCTAAAGTAAGCAACAAAGGTTCAGTTTTCACCTGTCTTTGAGATTCTTATGTGCTAATAAGTACTTTGATTTTTGTTAATATGGCTGGAATAATTTTTTTTTTCAAATTATCTGTTATGTGTTTAAGATTGTGGGATGATGGAATAATAGATCCAAAAGATACCAGAAAGGTCTTGGGACTGAGTTTAGCAGTAGCGCTCAATAAAAATATTGAAAAGACGACCTTTGGAACTTTCAGGATGTAGCTTTTATATTTTTGTGCGTACTCTAAAATCATATATATTTTCTTAATATATTATTTTTATTTTAATATTATATATTTTATTTTATTGTTACATCTATATTTGTTACATTTTTAAGCCATTAAAGAGATACCTTTTTTAATGCATGTTCTACTTAAGTTTTAGTTACAGCCTTTCCAACGTCAAAAGTGAAGCAGAAAAAAAAACTAAAAACATAGCTTCATGAAATATACAAAAGTGTCCCATATGAGAGTGATCCATCAAAGTTACATTTATATGAAATGCTCTAATGTTACTGGATTTTTAGATTGTCTGAAAAGAAAAAATACGTATGTCATTTACAGTTTGAGTTTAAGTTGAGTAGGTTATGAGTTAAAAACAAGTGAAAATTGCAATTTTCCAAATTCAATTTACAACAAAAACGGCTCAAGATGGAGGAAAATTGCTCACATGTTCTATTATTCTAACTTTTTATATCCTATTTCGTGGTACAGAAACATTTGTACTATTTTTATACACATGTCCCAATATTCCATGGACATGGAGCAACCACAGATTACTGAGGTAAAAAAAAATCGCTCGGACCAAACTTATCTCTATACCAAAGTGCTTCGTTTGTCCGTTAGAGGGCTTCAAAGTCTTTTGAAAATTTTAGTTTTTTTGAAATAGCTCAAAGTCGACTGATTCCAATTCGATGAAATTTGGTAGGTAAATTTCTTATTAAAAGTACTAACTTCTGATGTATATGATAATTTGACGGAAACTCGGGAAGGGGTTAAACTACCCCTACCCTCCATTAAAATCGATCGTAATTGTTGATAGGGTAGCAGGAACACTGTTCATGTTTTTTTGTTTGAAAGATACATCGTTTTAGCCCATTTTTGATCTCTTACAAAAATCTGTATCTCTCCGAGGTGCTATGTGATAAAATAAATTAGTCGAAGACACCTAACCAAAATTTTATTTCATTCTTTTAATTTGAAATCAAATTTTCAATTGTCAGGTGATTATTTGATCTAATCTCATAAAAGATGTTTAGTATGGTTCGGTTTTTTTTTCAGGTGTTTGCAAACGGTTTTTTTCAAACGCAGTAAACAGTTTGCAAAACGACGAGGTTCGAAGAAAAGTTAAAATCATTTTTTTGCGCAGGATGGAACTTTCTAGGGTCCAAACCGGCGCCCACATCGAGCATCTTTTATGAGAGTAGATCAAATAATCACCTGACAATTGAAATTTTGATTTCAAAGTAAATGAATGAAATAAAAATTTAGTTATCATCGACTAATTCATTTTATCACATAGCACCTCGGAAAGATACAGATTTTTGTAGGAGACCAAAAATGGGCTACAACGATGTATCTTTCAAACAAAAACACATGAACAGCGTTCCTGCTACCCTATCAACAATTACGATCGATTTTAATGGAAGGTAGAGGTAGTTTAACCCCTTCCCGGGTTTCCGTCAAATTATCATGTACATCAGAAATTAGTACTTTTAATAAGAGATTTACCTACCAAATTTCATCGAATTGGAATCAGCCGACTTTGAGCTATTTCAAAAAAACTAAAATTTTCAAAAGACTTTGAAGCCCTCTAACGGATAAACGAAGTACTGGTATAGAGATAAGTTTGGTCCGAGCAACTTTTTTTTACCTCAATAATCTGTGGTTGCTCCATGTCCATGGAATATTGGGACACCTGTATATAGTATAGAATGTCATTACGTGAATAAAATTTATGTTCCTCATGCGAACAGGACAAATTGAGACAGTCACTATTAAGCTACTTTGATCAGGAGCTGTCCCAACTCGCTAGTTCCGTTATGTCTGATATTATTGGGGCGATTGAATCCAAGAATAACTTCTCTAATCAATGCTGACCTGGATGCTGTTCGCAAAGAGGTGGCCGCCGTGAGACACTCTAATGTGGACCTTGTCAGACTTCTCACCGAAGGGCATGAAGCTCTTAAACAGAAAACTCCAAGGGATGTCCATAAAGCTCCCGCTTTGATCACAACGAATAACTCGTCCGGGCGTTATGACACTTCAGCAATAAAGCAGGCTACTGTTGCTCCTTCTGATCAGGTTTCAACCCCATCTAAGTCTCCTGGTCTAAGTGGATCTCGGCCTGCTCATCGTTTACAGCGGAGTCTGGCATCCGGTACATCATCAGAGAAGGGTCCGCGCTTGCCCCCCTCTACTCGGTTGCCCAAAACAGTGAAAGCTGCAAGGCTGCCTGATCAGCCCCGATATTCTGTGGTGGTAGGGTCACGTAAGCTGAGTGAATCAGCTGCTGTTCCTACTGCCAAAATCGCGAAGAAGACATCCATCTATGTTGGCCGATTGAGCGGGCAAGTTTCGAGAGATGTGCTGGCTGACTACCTCACTTCAACTTTTGCCAGGGAGGAATAATACTTTAAAATTGATGAACAGTTAGTGAAATCGGGTAATTATCGAAGCTTCAGAGTAGAGACCAGACTGGAGTTACTGGACAAACTAACGGATTCTTCAAACTGGCCAGAGAATGTATTGATCAAGAGGTTTCGCTTTTTTTGACCAAGGACATCAAAATCAGGGGCAAACAACTGGTAGCCGCTCAACTGCCAGATCGACACCTCCGGACAGCTTATGCCTGAGGGTTCTGCATGTCAATACCCAGTCTATCCGTGAGAAATTTCTTGATGACTTTGAAATCCTATCTACTGAGGGTTTTTATGCTGTTATTAGTATTAACGAACACTGGTTGACCTCAGATGAACTGAACCTGACATGTTTGGAAAACTACCGTGCCGTTTCTGGCTTTTGCAGGTCCGTGAAGGGTCACGGAGGGGTTTGTATATTTGCAAGATGTACTCTGAATTGTAATTCCTTGGATGTATCTCGCTATGTTGCAGAGTCGGACTTTGAGGCTGCTGGAGCTTATCTGGTGGACCATAATGGGTACTATTCAATCTATAAAACCCCAGATAGTAATTATGATGAGTCGGTGACTAGTTGTCTTCTCTCCTGGATGCAGTGAACCTCGTGAGGGACACAGTTATTGTGGTGGGCAGTGCTGCCAATACATGAAGACTAAAATGCCGGCGGGTGATTTTAATCTACATTTCAGCACCACCAGCTACAAAACTAGCGATCGACGGCTATTGACCTGTGTAGCGTTATGACATCGTTTGGTCTTAGGCAAACAGTCTTTTTTCAATACAAGAACTCATATGTCTCGACAATGTGTTCACTAATGTCGATGAAGGACTATGTTCTACTTCTCTTGTTGGACAAACAAACGTTAATTTCTGTTTATGAACGCATTCCACCTTCATGGCCGATTTGTTTTTTGAACCGTACCACCTATCTGGACTTTTTTAGGTAAGGGTGTGAGAGGCAAGATTCCGTTGGCATAGTTATTTAGGAGAAGTACAGACATACCAACTTTATAGGAATAATTTTTCGAAAAAAAAATTGGGCGATGAGCGACTATCCGCCAAAAATTTATAAACATTATTTCCAGAAGAGTATGCCCTCTTAAAAAATGGCCACCACTAGAGGCACAGATCACTCCTCAGATCACAAACCTCACTTTTATCATGAGCATGAGTGCAGAGTAGGGAAAGTTCCTAATATATTTAAGGTGTAAACATCTCTGATTTATTCCCATTTTCTTGGTTATGTTTTCTTGGTTATGGTTACTTTATTTTTGTTTAATTTAATTTTTATACCTATCTTGTGGTGGATTTTTTCTGGTGTGTGTTTATGTTAAACAATCAGGTGCCAATACTTAATAAATGACTTTACTATACTTAATAATTAGATAAGTAATAGGGCCTTAATAAATACCTACCATTTTACAAAGGGCAAACTGCAGCCTAAATAACTATTATTATAGGTATTAATTAATCCTGATTGCTTTGGCTTGAACATGACATTTTAATGGATTTTACAGTGTCAGTAATTCAACAAACTTCACGGTAACTGGAATAATCTACGAATAATTATTGATGTCTGCGTTATTCAAGAAATACAAAACTAATTTTAAAAACCTGATGCACCTTATTTCAGCAAAATGTCAAAATAATTATTATTTGACAAATAATTTTTTGAATTATAGAATAGGTAATAACACTGCCACCTTTACTTACATAAGTAGAGGTGGCAGTGGTAATAATGATTGGTTGCGAACCTTGTCGAAAGTGGGATGTTATTTGAAAATGTAAAGGCCACATTTGCGAATTTAGGAAAACAAGAAGAAGGTCAACTATTGAGTTGTTGAGGTAGGGCTTGCGTTTTCAGAGACATACGCTCACTTATACAACCGTTGCTAAATTGTTGAGTATTTTTGTGAGCGTACATATTATTTCACGCTTATATAAATTACGTTTTCATTTGCTTACACGATAGGTAATGACGTAAAGTAGCGATTTAGTAGCTTATTTCGTCGTTTGTAGATGTTGCAGTTATTTTAATTATAGTTTCACTTCAGTACCTGACTATTTGATAGCAAAAATGATTTATTGTGGGCGAAGTGCGGGTGTGAGAATCACGCAAGAAAAACGAAAGGCAAAGAGATATCTTTTTTTTAGTTTGCTAGCATAGGCAAATTCAATTATGTAAAAATTATTTGTATTGTTCACCGTAAGCACCAGCACTTTACACCTCACAAGTTGACTTCCACCTTAAAATATTTTGAATTCTTCCGTTAGCACTTGGATTACAATCACTATAGTGACGTCAAGCGCAGCGCCTACGAGTTTTCAGTCTCGAGCTGACAATGCTGACATGCGACATACTTGCTAAAGCTACTTTTTCCTAGCTGCGTCAAACGCGAGCGCGAAACGCCTGCGGTACACGCAGGGCGATTCACGCAGTGTGGGTTGCGTGAACAGTGTTTTCCAACTTGCGGAAATCAGTTCGAATTAAAACGTATTATTTATTTTGGTAATAATATTATGAGAAAAGGCGGAGTTCTTCTAGATCTCATTACGATGAAGAAGAAGTATTTATAATTCCTTGTTATAAAGAACTTTGTTGAAAAAAGACGAATCTAGCGAATTTAATTCGATTTTGTGCCTTTTAAACCCCTATTTTTGTAGCCTTTTAATTTTACATCGTATAACCAGCCACCAGTTCAAACAACAGTTCATCTTCAGCTGCAGAAAATATTGGTTGAGGTTCTTTGCCTGATGTATTCAATATTATAAAATCAAAAAACCAATAACTTACGCACTGCGTCGCGTGTGATTGAGTGCTCTCGAGGCACAGCCGACGTTTCACGCGAGCGCACACCGTCCAATGCTGCGGAACACGCACTGTAGGAAAACGGTCCGATTTAAACCATACAAGAGCAATGTTGGGCGTGTTACGCGTGCGTCGTACGCAGTGCGATATACGCAGCTAGGAAAACGTAGCTTAAAACATGATTTAGTTCAATTCAATTGATGACGATCGTAGGTCTCAACTCTCAATGCCTGAAAACAACTTCAATAATTCAAGTTTTCAGGACTACGTGAACTTAAAACTTCAACTAAATCACGACAACTGACAACAATGGCAACGTGAACGGTTTGTTTTTTTGGAACCGTTTACGCTTAGCCTAGCGTAGTGACGTACGTCCTGACCTGACCTGACTGCGTCTATTGACGGTGACTGCGCAGGCTGCGTTCCGGTCTTCTGACGTCACGCGGTTGGAAGACTGCACATGAGATTGCTCATATCTATTTTATTGTCAGAAATAAATAAATAATTTTGTGTAAGCTCTCATAAGTCATCAACAGCTATCCACTTGACGATTTAAAAATTTTCACGGCCAATTAAATCCCAGAGTTTTCGTAGTCAACTTTTTTTCTTATGGCCGCCATATTGTTTTTCATGGCGTTTGGTATAAGAAAAATTACGGAAACCAAAAATTAATAACATTAAAAAAATTGCAAAAATTTCATTATTACTTTTTTGAAAAAAAAAAAAAAATTTCATCACCGAACGACGACGTGTGACGTCGCAATATGACGTCAAATTCACATTGCTTCCCTTGTGGTTATTTATGACTTTCGGTTAAATAAAGGTTATATTTTTTTTCGAAAAAGAAGAATTAAATTTTGAAAAACTTTTTTGAATGTGATAGATTTTTCGTTTCCGTGATTTTTTTAATAACGAATGACATGAAAAAACAATTATACATGTATAAGTTAAGTTCTTTCATAAAATAAGAAATCTCGATTTTTTATGTTTTCATATTTCAGCAGCGTCTGTAGTTTTCATAAATTTTGTTTCAGATTCTTCATAAGCCTGAAATTTGCAATTTATCTCTAATTCATCAGACTCTGTATCTCTTATCGTTTCTGAAATCCTCATATGTACCTAGTTCTTTTTAAATGCGGCACCCATGTTATTATAACACTTTAAACACAATAAAAATGTAATATTTATAACAATCTACCACATAACATATGCAAGAAGGAAAAAAGCAATCAAACTTGACACTTATTTTATAAATAACCTCGCCGCGATGAATGCTTTGAGTCAACATCCAGCCGCATGACGTCATTGCGCAGTAGTGACCAAAATAGTAAAAGCAATAATATTTGGTATAGAAGTATAGAGTCAGAGCTGGCGATGTACTCGAGTACTTTACTCGTATTTTTGGTACGAGTAAAAAAACTACTCGTAATTTTTTACTCACAAGTACTTTCCATCCAAAAATACTTACTACTCGTACGGATGAGTACAATTACAACTACTCGAGAAATTTTACTCGTGAAATACGGATATTTTTACGGATAGTAATGACGTCATGCCGTCAGCAGGGAACCAATCTGAAAACGAGTTCACCGTCCTGGGCAAATGCACTGCCACTGTCACTAGTAATGCCGCATGTTATAGTACATATTTTTAATAGAAAATTGTTAAGGGCTATAGGCAAAAGTCTTTTCTTAAAGTGTGGTCTTTATTATAATATCAACGTTTCGACCGAACAATTTGGGTCATCTTCGGGATTCTAAAATGACAAAAAGGAAACAGTTAACGATATAGCAGCTACTTACTAAAGACTTTTGCCTATAGCCCTTAACAATTTTCTATTAATATATTTATTTGGCAATTACTTCTATTATAGTACATATTTTTATATAACATATCAAATATGCGCTATGTAAGAAGTTATTAATTTCTTTACAATAAAATTTCTTTCATTGAAAAAATTCTTTCAAATTCAAAGCATTTGAATTTATGTTGGAAGATTAAATATTGCTTTTTCCCTTACCCCCCCTAAATGAAAGCCTAACTTCGCCACTGGGTGCATCCGTGCATCGGGCGTCATGAAGCACTCTCGAACAGGGCGCCATTATCACAGGAGCCGGCACTGCTTAGATTAGAATATGATACGATCTACGGAACGGATATACCTATATGCTCTCACTCCGTATTTAGCTGTCACAAGCCTGACGTCATAAGCTGGTTGCGCCTTGGTATTTATTGGTATCATGACGGATCATGCGCACGACACGAATAAAACTACTCGTACTTGTTACTCGTGTTTTCACGAGTATTACTCGTACTCGTCCACCTGTTTGTGCCAAAATACTTACGAGTAAATACTTACGAGTTCATTTTCCAAGTACTCGTACTCGAATTATTTACGAGTACTCTTTTCAGTACTCGTGCCCAGCTCTGTATAGAGTATAGATGATCCACTTGTCAAATGTCTGTTAATAGTGTCAATCGATCAATTTTTTTTATTTTAATTTTTTTATATTATTATGTATCTTTAATAATAATAATAAGTTGACATTTTCATTCCATTCTATCTACATTTATGAGAAAAATTAAATACCCAATCTCACTATTATAATATTATTATTATTCCCAGTTCCCACTTTCTCTTCATAGCTAAATAATAATATGGTTTTATTTATTTATTTTATTTTCACACCAAACATTTCCAGTTCTCTATGTGAAAAACAGTTGTGGCTGGCTAGTGACTTGTCTTGTGAGTGAAGAAAATAGGAAATTTGAAACTGGAATTTTATTCCCTCTCTAATTTGTATTTTCCTAATAACAGTAATTTGCTGAATTTGCTTTCAAATTACTCTTGTCCTCGTCAACAATGCATCCCAGCAGACGTCGGAAAAAGCGCCCCAATTACGGCATTAGAACCCTTGAAGTCAGTAGAGGTTCCAATGGATTTGGATTCACCATTTCAGGACAGCAACCTTGTATATTGTCCTGTATTGTGGCAAATTCTCCTGCAGATCAAGCTGGATTAAGAGCAGGAGATTTCTTAATGTCTGTTAATGGCATCTCCGTTTCCAAAATAACACACGATGCAGTTGTGAACCTTATTGGAAATTGTCCTGGCCCTATAAAGATGACAATAGCTGAAAATTACTATTCTGATAGCAGCGATGAAGAATTTGGGCTGGGAAGAATGGCGCATACAAGAAAACCTAAATATGTCCACAAACCTAGAACTCGTAGGAATGTCAAAGATAGCGCACGAAGAGCTCTAGAAAATGCTGCACATTGTAATGTGAACAGTATGAAAATGAATGACTTTATTAAGCACCGTGCTAAGGAAGTTCAGATGAATGCAAACTTGTATAAAGAAGAACCGAAGGTACCAGTGGATGCTTTTAATTTGTCTGCTTCATTACCGGCTGTTGAGGAAGGCGGACCCATTGAGTATAAAGTTTTAATCGGTTACTTAGGAACCATTGAAATGCCCAAGCAGGTACTGCCAAATTCACGATTACAAACCATCTGTAGTTGTGTGAAGAAACTAAGACAAGAAAAACGTTCCCCCATGGCAATATTAATGACGATTCTACCAACGTGCTTGACTTTAAAAAATTCTTGCAATAATATACTCGCTATATATCCAACCAACAGAATTATATACGTTGGATCATCCAGTGAACGAGATTCCAGATACTTTGGTTTGGTTACCAGTGCAGTTTGTGATTTAAGAAGCAATGATTTATCACATGAAAATTACCAACCAAATGAAAAGAAAATCAACAACACATCCAGTGAAATTGAAATATCACACAGTTGTCATGTTTTTGTCACTGATCCGAAGATATTTAATCACAGTGATCACGCCCAAAAAGCGGAATTATTTAATATTAAATGTACCATCGATGCCATTAGTGGAAGTTGTCTGGAATTTCCCTCAAATGCATCATACATTGTAAATTTGATTGAGACAATGTATAATCTACAACAAAGCTGTCTTTGGCCTTCAAATGTGAAGACAGACAAATCGAACCTGGCACCTGTTGTAGCAAATTCACCTCAACCAAGTGCTTCTAGCAATTCCGATTCTGGTATAGGATTTCGAGATGATTGTGCTAATATAACAGATCGAATCTTGCTCGTAGAGTTTCCTTCAAGAAGAGTAGCACCGATCGGAAATGCATATGAAAATATCAATCAGGCGATGATTGCTTCTAATATGGCTTTTGAAAGGTTACAAAAACCTTTGAACAATTGTCCGATAGGAGCTGGCTCTTCGGGCATCAATAATATACAAGAGCCATCGATTCCTAACAATCTTTCCAAGTCCGATTGTTTTGAGATGTCAGATAATCGACACTTGAATAATTTAAATAATATTAAAGCTTGTGAATCAACGAGTATAAAAAACGATTTTGAAAGAAATAGTTGCAAGAGTGAGTATTTAATTAAGCAAAACAATCACAGGGAACAGTTTAATGGCAACAATTTGGATACATACAGCCGACTGACTTGTAGGGCTATGCCGGATCCATGCCTATCGAAACAACTATATCAAAATTTAGATAATGACGAAAATATGAAGAATTATTCCGATAGATTGAACGAGAGTCCCGATAAAAAGTCTCTTCATTCGGTCGATGATTTGGATTTCAAAAGTTCAACAGACAATGTATCGATGCACAGTACAAAAAGTGCAGAAGACCAGTCCATTTTCAAAACTCCAATGATGTTTGAACGTACCAAATCAGTGAAAGAACATTTAAAATTGACCAGCAGCTGTGACAGCATTGACAAATACAATGGAAGTCTCATGAATTATAAACTGAGCCCAAAAGTACACGGATTGATGAAACCCTTGACAAAAGTTAAAACTTGCACTTACGAAAGAGCTGCTGATTTTGAATCCGGTGAAAAACTGGGCCACGGAAGCTTACAAGAATTAAATTTGGAACTTGGAAGCATTAATTGGAATGTGGAGCCGAGGAATCTAGGTCACATCACCCAGAGCGAACCAGATGTTCGAATAAATTCAAAAGATATGCAAGAAAATTTGGGTGTAAGTACTTTTTTATTTTTATTTAGAATTACTAAATTCTAGTTGAGTCAGTTGACATTTTATTTGTAAATTTCATCACTTGTGTAAATAATTTGTTTGAAATAGAAATATTCTGTTTAGTAGTGTTATATCTCTGCCGGCCAAGAGATATAGCAATAAAACTGCGCGAAAACTTTATGAATACAGGATGATGCCCTTATACACACTCTCACGCCCAACACAATCCCTGTTATTGGGTATCTGAATGTTCGTGGGCGAAAGCAATGACCGTAGCCGACGTCAGATGCACACAGCACAAATTGATTCTTGGACTCAGCAGGTATCTTACCTTGCTTAGTATAAGTTCCTTGTTTTAGTTGCGTTGTCGAGATTAAACTTATGGGTGACTTGAATAATAAAAACATCAATTTTAAATATAATTGGTTATTGATATAAAATTTAACAATTGAATGTCACTGTCACCTAATGTATATTCATCTGATGATGAATCCAGTTTTTTTTTAATTTCCAAGAACAAGAATCCCCCGTCATTTATAAAAACATTCAGTGTATCTTCGAAAGATAGAAGAGATGCAGGCTCTTCAAAAGCAGCCCAGCATTCAGTCCACTCCCAACAAGAAGAAGCCGTTTGTAACATATATGTCAAAAACATTTCAAAAATGTCAATGGCTTAAAGATCCACAATGGTAAATTACATCTGTTACGTCCTTGGTGAATAATCGATTCGTATTCTCTAAGACACCACCGTTTCCTACCCCTTCCTATCCCTTTACACATCGGGACGAAGGAAAAGGACACCTGACCGGACAGGACCACACATAGAGAGAAGAGTCGAGGTTTAACATCGAGAGAGAAAAGAACTCGACAGAGTGCCGTTCGTACCAGACTCGTCGATGCTGGTGTTACGAGAACGGGATACCTAGTTCTTTAATTAAATAAGGAAGCGGTATAAAGTAGTGGAACAATCGTGGGTACCTACATAGTGGAGCAAGTGAACAATAATAATAGTTACAACATCTCGCAAATTAAAACAAGTGCCCCTTTAGTCGGACAAGACACAAGGTCAGTAATTTCGATAATTATTAATTAATTGTGTTCCTGTCAATCATTGGCAATTATAGCCTGGTCCTTCCCTAAATTTCGATCCTGTCACCGTGGCGATTTGTCATTACCATCGCGGCATCGAGCCGCATTAATTTAGCCCCTTTCAGGATCGAATCGCGTCGTTAATATTTCGTGTTGCTCTTTGACGCGGAGTTAACATTTTTTTGGTCCCTCCGTAGTCGGATAGGAAAGCTCGTGGAAATATAGTTCATTAATTGGTTGCATCATTTGTTTGAAATTAGTTTCTCACTCACTGTGTTAAGGTAGCCTGTTTGTAGGTCAAAGGATTCGAAATAGTCGATCCAAAGGACGCCAGACGGCATTTTCACCCATTCCACTAATTTACTCCATTCTACCTCACTCCACTTCTTCGTTCGTTTGCAGGTGTTCGTTTTTAAAAAAACCTCTGTAAAATAGTTGGAATATTTTCTCTCTGAATTCGCAGGGCAGAATATTGATTTTGTATTCACGGTATACTGGGTACACTCGGTATCTTAAGTATTGTTTTTGGTGAATTCGAATTCAATAATTTATTTTCAACTCGATATTAAATAAGTAACTTTCACTTGGTTAGGTACTTATTTTTAGTATTGCTCATCGTTCGTTGTTGTTGTATTTTTGCAGGTTTTTAACGAATAACCCTTTTTCGTTGTTACAGGGAAAATATTGATTTTTGTATTCACGGTATACCTACTGGGTACACTCGGTATCTCAAGTATTGTTTTTTGGTGAATTTCAAAGTCAATTTATTTTCAACTCGTTTTTAAATAAGTAACCTTCACTTGGTTAGGTACTTATTTTTAGTTATTGTTCGTATTTCGTTGTCGTTGTATTTTTTACAGGTGTAAAAAATAACCCTTATTCGTTTATTGCTTTAGTGTTTTGTTGATACTCTTTAGCAAAATGTCCAACACTTTGGTCGGAGCAAACGCTTCTGTTTCGAAGTTTTTGACTCGTTTGAACTCGATTCTGACAGTGGTTTCAGCACCCATTGATGAAAAGTCGCGTTTTATTGTCCTGGCTGCATGCGACAGCGCTTCAGATTTGTACAATCAGGTGCAGGAGGTTGATAGAAATATCCTGATTACGGTTGAGTCGGCAGATAAGAGTGCTTTGGTCGTAGATGTGTCATCGGAGATTTGGAAATCATACTCGGGACTACTTATCGAAGTTGATTCGGTTTATTTTCAGATTAGAGCGGTTCAATTGTCGTTGGAATCGACTCAGGATACGGTGGTGAAATCACGTCATGGTTCGAGTGAATCGTTAAATAGTCGACAGTCTGGTGCTCCCGCGCTACCCCCCTCTGCAAGTTCACATGTGAAATTGCCTCGTATCGGTATACCTACTTTTGATGGTTCGTTGAGGATGTGGTCGGTTTATTATGATTTGTTTAGGACTTTGATTCATTCGAATGATTCGTTAGCTCCAATTGAGAAGTTCCAGTATTTAGTTTCGACTTTGTCAAAGGAACCTCTTACCCTTGTCAAACATTTACCACTGACAGATGACAATTATGTGATAGCTTTCGATACTCTTGTCCAAAGGTATCAGAATGAGCGAGTACTTGCGACGTGTTATTGGCAGGCGATTTGTAATGCTCCCAAAATAACGGATTCTGATTCCTCACAATCGCTTCGTGAATTGTTGAATACCTTTTCAGAAAATATTACAGCTTTGGGTCAGGTCTCAGGCGTCTCTCTCTGGGATTTCACTTTGTTCAACTGGTTGCTACAGAAATTGGATAACGCTACTCGAAAGCGTTTCGAACTCCAATTTGCATCTGAAGAGTTTCCATCATATCAGGATTTGCACAAGTTTTTGTCGTCACAGTGTCGTGCATTAGAATCATCTTTGGGGAATGACCTATCTCCGTCTGCAGTCGTTGGTAAGCGGAGTAGCGTCAAGTCTGGTGGAAAAGTGGAATCGAGGAATTCACATGCATTTTTGTCAACGTCGAGTGCGTCTTCATCGAAGCAGTCGTGCTTCCATTGTAATGGAGAACACCCGATCTCGAATTGTCGTTCTTTTTTGAAGTTGGACCCGCGCAAGCGTTTTGAGGCTGTGAAGGCAGCGCGCTTGTGCCTAAATTGTTTTGGCCCTTCACACTTGGTGAAGCAGTGCCCCTCTTCTCATTCGTGTAAGGAGTGTGCAGGTCGGCACCACTCTTTATTACATTTCGTTAAACTTAGTAATTCGGATGGAGCAGCTTCTCATCGAGTTGAGCCGCCTCCAGTCGCATCCACGGTTGCCATGTCTTCTCTCCCATCCTTTCAGGATGTTCGTTCTCGTTCTCGTAGCAATACTACGGTTCTTTTAGCAACCGCATGTATTGAAGTTCAAGACAAGTGGGGCAACTATCAAGTGGTTCGTTCTTTAATTGACTCTGGCAGTCAGTCGTCTTTTATTACTGATCGGTGCCGCAAGCGTTTGGGCTTGCACTTGAATCGATCATCAACACCTATTTCTTGTTTGGGTCACGTGACCTTGGGATCGGCCCAGGGATCATCTGATTGCATTATTCGTCCCGTTGGGGTACCATCACCTACTTTTAAAGTAAGTACTTTGGTCTTGCCCAATATTTGTGGAAAACTTCCCAGTGTTGACATTTCGCCATCGAAGGCGCTTGATAATTTGAAGTTAGCGGATCCTAATTGGTACACGCCTGGTTCTGTCGATGTTTTGCTAGGAGCTGACATCTTTCCCAATATTGTTCATGGTGGTTATTTGTCGGGCAGTGATAACTGTCCAGCCGCAATGAACACGACGTTTGGTTGGGTTCTTTTGGGAACCATTTCGTCGAAGGTTGCGGGCGAGGTTCAAGCTTGTTTTGCGTCGGTAGATTCGACCCTTGAAGAGACTCTTAAGGCATTTTGGAGAGTTGAGGAGGTGCCTTCAGTTGAGGTTTGCTCTAATGAGGAACAAGAGGCTGAGTCGTTGTTCGTTGAGTCTCATTATCGAGAAGAATCAGGTCGTTTTGGGGTATTGTTGCCATTTAAGGATAGCAAAGAGTTGCCTATCTTTAATGATTCGTTGAATGTCGCAGATCGTCGTTTGCTCGCTTTGGAGAGACGATTGTCGAGGTTGCCTCACATTAGAGACATGTATGTAGAGTTTATGAAAGATTATTTGGAGGCTGGGCACATGTCGTTGGTGCCATTGGAGTCGGAATCTGCAAACTCTTATTACATTCCGCATCATTGCGTTTTTAAAGACCCTGGTGTTTCGATGTCTTCTGATGTGTCTTCGCTCGCCCCAGTATCGTCGAAAATTCGTGTCGTGTTCGACGCCTCGGCCAAAGCATCGAACAATCTTTCGTTAAATGATACCTTGTTGATTGGTCCGAAGTTGCAAAATGACATCACTAGTGTTTTGCTTCGTTTTCGAGAGAACAAATTCGTGTTCACTTGTGACATTAGGCAGATGTATCGGCAAATTTTAGTTGGAGATTCACATCGACAGTATCAATTAATTCGTTGGCGTTTTTCAGAAAAGGATCCTATTCGAAGTTACAAATTGAACACTGTAACTTATGGTGTTTCGTCCTCGCCATATTTGGCCATTAGGTGCTTGTTACAATTAGCTCAAGAAAATTCTGAGAAGTTTCCTCTCGCTTCGAAAGCCATTCGTCTCGGGCTTTATGTCGATGATTTTGCCATTGGGGCAAATCAAATCGAGGAAACCTTGGAGTTGAGAAATCAGCTCATTTCGCTATTGCAATTGGGACAATTTGAGTTGCGGAAATGGTCTGCTAACAATCCACAATTGCTTCAGGATCTGCCGGTTGAACATTGTCAACAGCAGTCATCCAACTTTGATTCGGAATCGGACTTTTCGGTGAAAATTCTTGGCCTTCAGTGGCAATCGGCTACTGATTCGTTTTCGTTCATGGTTAAGTCCATAGATTCACCTTGTACTAAGAGAAGCATTCTCTCAGAAGTCGCTAAGATCTATGACCCGTTGGGTTTCTTGTGCCCATTGACCTTTATGGCAAAACGAGTCATTCAACATTTGTGGTATCTCGGGCTGGATTGGGATGAAGATCCACCAGCTGATGTTGTCGAAAAGTGGAATCGATATAAGTCCACTCTTCATGTTTTATCCAAGTTGACAATCCCTAGGTGCTTGGTTCCCGAAGGATCTTTCGTGTCGTGTCAGCTGCACGCATTTTGTGATGCGTCGACTGCAGGTTATGCGGGTGTGGTGTATTATCGTTTCGAGGACGCCGATGGCAATGTGCAGGTTCGTTTCGTTACTGCCAAGTCTCGTGTTGCTCCGCTCAAACCACTCTCCGTTCCACGGCTGGAATTGTGTGCCGCAGTCTTACTATCAGATCTCGTTTCGTTCGTCCTTGAACAAGGTCCTCAATCCATTGTTGTTGATAAGGTTTTCGCTTGGAGTGACTCTTCGGTCGCTCTATCCTGGATCAAGTCGTCTCCACATCGGTGGAAGACTTTTGTTTCGAATCGTGTCGTCCACATTCAGGATCGAATTCCTCCGGATTGTTGGAATCATGTACGTTCAGGTGACAACCCAGCGGACGTCGCGTCTCGGGGCTTGTTACCAGAGGAGTTAGTCGGGGCTTCCGCATGGTGGGCGGGGCCTGAATTCCTCAGATTGCCGCTGGAATCTTGGCCAGCACTCGTTCCCATTGCTCCCACTTCTGATGTTGAACTGGAGAAAAGGAATATTGTTTTGTTCGCTACGATAGAGATTTCGGATGTCGATGTTTTGTTGAAAAGATTTTCTTCTTTGAGGAAAATTCAGGGTATTATCGCTCGTTGTTTTCGTTTCACTAACAATTGTCGTGCTGTCAATAGGACCACTGGTGCATTGAGTGTCTCTGAGTTGCATGCTGCTCTCATGCACATTGTTAGAATTGTTCAATCTTCGGTCTTCTCTTCGGAATTGGAGAAAATTCGCTCTGGTAAACCATGTGCCAAGTACTTGCAGTCATTGTCGCCCTTTATTGATGATTTCGGTATTTTGCGAGTCGGGGGTCGACTGTTGCATTCGGGTTTAGCATTCGACGCTAAATATCCCGCATTGTTGCCAGGAAGGCATAGGTTGGTTGAACTTTTGATTGATCAGATACATCGAGGTAATTTGCACCCAGGAGTGAACACTACTCATTATCTCCTTCAACAAAATTTTTGGATCCTGTCTGCTCGTAGGGTCATTCGTAGTTATTTGTCGAAATGCAATCGTTGCTTTCGCACTCGTCCCCTCTCGTTGGAGCCTCCCATGGGGAATTTACCTGTCGCTCGTGTCTCCCAATTGAAGCCTTTTAGTTGTGTCGGGGTCGATTATGGGGGACCCTTTCCTATTGTCTTGTCGAGGTATAGGGGTGTCAAAACTTCTAAAGCCTATTTATGTTTGTTCGTATGTTTCGCGACTCGCGCGATTCATCTCGAAATCGCTTCTGATTTATCGTCAGAGACTTTCCTGGCAGCTCTTAGGAGGTTTGTCGCTCGCCGCGGTCGCTGTAGTGACATCTACAGTGACTGTGGAACCAATTTCGTCGGAGCTAACAAGGAGCTCAACTCAAATTTGAAAATCGCCGCAGAAGGGGAAGGTATTCGATGGCACTTCAATCCACCCTCAGCTCCACACTTCGGTGGACTGTGGGAGAGCGGTGTTAAGTCCGTCAAAACACACATGGCCCGTGTTATTGGTGGTCAAATTTTGACTTATGAGGAGCTGAACACCTTCATCGTTCAGATCGAGGCCGTCTTGAATTCGCGCCCCCTTTGCCCCATTAGTAGCGACCCCAACGATCTATCCGCGTTGACCCCTGGTCATTTTCTGACCTTGGAACCTCTGTCGTCGGTGCCGGATGTGAACTTGTCACATCTGAAGATTTCTCGTCTTTCTCGTTGGCAATTGGTGCAACGGATGCAACGTGATTTTTGGACACGTTGGAGGGCTGAATATCTTCATAATTTCCACCAGAGGAGTAAATGGTCGAAAACCCATTTGTTTGAGTCAACGGATATCGGTTCGTTGGTGTTGATAAAGGATGAATTGTTGTCTCCTTTGAAATGGGCTCTAGGAAGAATTGTTTCTCTGCACCCTGGTGCGGATGGTGTCGCCAGGGTTGCCTCGGTTCGTACGACCAGAGGTCTTTGTAAACGACCTCTGGTCAAACTTTGCCCGTTACCTAACCAGTAACGGACTCAGGGAATTTCGTCCCTGACTTGTCGTTTCGTTTCGTTTCGTTTTTGTTATTGTCGTTAGTTTCGTTTTCGTTAGTTTCGCTTTTGGTTCAATTTTCTGATAGCGGAAAATTCCTCCGGTAATTTTGGTGGGCGGTATGTTACGTCCTTGGTGAATAATCGATTCGTATTCTCTAAGACACCACCGTTTCCTACCCCTTCCTATCCCTTTACACATCGGGACGAAGGAAAAGGACACCTGACCGGACAGGACCACACATAGAGAGAAGAGTCGAGGTTTAACATCGAGAGAGAAAAGAACTCGACAGAGTGCCGTTCGTACCAGACTCGTCGATGCTGGTGTTACGAGAACGGGATACCTAGTTCTTTAATTAAATAAGGAAGCGGTATAAAGTAGTGGAACAATCGTGGGTACCTACATAGTGGAGCAAGTGAACAATAATAATAGTTACAACATCTCGCAAATTAAAACAAGTGCCCCTTTAGTCGGACAAGACACAAGGTCAGTAATTTCGATAATTATTAATTAATTGTGTTCCTGTCAATCATTGGCAATTATAGCCTGGTCCTTCCCTAAATTTCGATCCTGTCACCGTGGCGATTTGTCATTACCATCGCGGCATCGAGCCGCATTAATTTAGCCCCTTTCAGGATCGAATCGCGTCGTTAATATTTCGTGTTGCTCTTTGACGCGGAGTTAACAACATCCAAAATTAACTCGTAATTATGATACTCCATCTCAAAATGATGTTTTCGATCTCGGTAAGCATTTATCGTCACTCAAAATGACTGTTCCCACATTACGGCGGTGTCCTAAGGGTGCCCGGATGATGTTAGCAAATTTACTCACTTCAAAACTCAAAGCAATAACTTCTACAGGTTCAGAATGTGCTTGGAGAAACCTTTTTTGCTTCCATTTCAAGCTTTAACTATTCCTTAGAAATCAGATAACATAAAGAATCTTTTCACTTAGACTAAACAGAAAATCACAGTTTGCAGTCAAGCTCAATTAGAGAGTGCAGAGAATGTAGAGAATTTAGCTCCCACTTATGCTTCAATGAAGTTTTCGGTCAATCAACAGACTGAAAGGACACATTTGTGCATGTTGGCAAGAAAATAGAATCAAAATTGTCCGATGGAGACACTCGTGGAGCATTGAAACTTCTAACTTCTGAGGACTCTCTAGCTTCAAATGATCCCTCCACATTGGCCGATCTTCTTAAGAAACATCCCCCTCATCCACAACCGACTTTTTTCCCCGAAACACCTGAATTTATTTCCTTCCCATCGATAACAGATCAAGAGATTACGAGAGCTATTAATTCTTTCCCACCAGGATCTGCTGGCGGTTTAGATGCTTTGAGACCGCAAATTCTCAAAGATCTCATTGCCAAAAATACCGGAGATTCGGGGATCCAGCTTTTAAAGGAAATCATCTCGTTCATCACCCATATTGCAGAAGGGAAGATTCCTGAATCGATCCGTCCTATTTTTTCGGAGGCTCTTTGACGGCTCTTAAGAAAAAATGCGGTGGCATACGTCCAATTGCAGTTGGAAATGTTTGGCGCCGTGTTACTGCTAAAGTGCTAAATTTCAGAATTTTTACCAACTCTGGTCGAGTTTTTTACTCCTAATCAACTTGGTGTAGGGATAAAAGCTGGTGCTGAAATTGGTGCCCATGCTGCTCGTATATTTCAATAACAACCATGCGGTTCCAAAAGTATTTCTAAAACTTGATTTTCGGAATGCATTCAACGAAATAAGAAGAGATGGAGATGCATTCAAGAGGTCAAGTAAACTTTTCCGACTCATTTACTTTTTATCTTCAATTCTTACTACAAACCTTCAAATTTATATTTCCGTCAACAAATTATTTCGTCTGAATGGGGAATTCAACAAGGCGATCCCTTGGGCCCAGCCCTTTTTGCTCTTACAAAAAATCCTATCGTCAAATCACCTAAGTCGGAATTAAATATTTGGTACTTCGATGACGGAACTATTGGTGGTGATGTTGACACAGTGTTGAATGACCTGAAAACTATTTCTGAGGCTGCATTTAAATTAGGTTTATTTCTAAATCCTTCTAAATGCGAAATTATTTTCCTTGGTGATCATGAAGATAAAAAATTATCTATCTTGAACGGCTTTAGATCTTTTCTACCTGGAATTACATATATGAACTTGGAAAACGCAACTCTTCTAGGGGCCCCACTTGCTGATGAGAGTATTCTAACTATAATTAATCAAAAAATAAATCAATTACAGCTATTCACATCAAGATTGGACTGGATTTCTTCTCATTCAGCTTATCTTCTACTGAAAATTTCCCTTTCAATACCGCGTCTTATATATTTCCTACGCTGTTCTCCTTCGTGGCGAAAACCGCAAGCTCTGCAAGTTTACGACACTATTTTAAAATCAACCCTTGAAAACATCTTGAACTGCACTCTTTCTCACGAAGCTTGGATACAATCTTCCCTTCCCATAAAGATGGGCGGTATCGGAATCAGACATGCTGTGCACTCAGCGATTCCATGTTTTCTCGCTTACTACCGCAGCTGTCTCGAATTGGTGACTTCTCTTCTTCCTTTTGGAATGATACAATCTGATTCATTGATCGCAGAAGCTTTGAGTATTTGGCATGATTGCAATCTAATTACTCCGGAAAGTATGTTGTCTCAATCTTCATCGGAGACAATTGCTTTTCAAAAAAGTTTAGATTCCTTGATCCATGAAACAACCTCTCAACAAGACAAAGCTAGACTTCTTTCTAATTCTCAACCACATACCGGTGACTGGCTAAATGCTCTTCCATCTCCTCAACTTGGAACCCACCTTTCAGATGAGTGCTTTCGAATTTCCATCGCATTTCGCTTAGGCTGTGATTTCTGTTATCCGTATCCCCATCATTGCTGCTGCGGAAACGAAGTAACTTTGAAAGGATTGCATGGTATGTCGTGTCTATCCAGTGCTGGTCGTCTTTCGCGACATGCCGAGGCGAACGAGATTATCTCCCGAGCTCTAAGATCTGCCCAAATTCTGGTAATTAGAGAACCTGTGGGATGCTCTAGAGATGATGGTAAGAAACCTGATGGAATGACATTGACTGCATGACAAAGAGGAAAATGCTTGCTATGGGATTATGCCTGTGCAGACACCTATGCAACATCTTACCTTCATTCCACTTCCTCCAATCTTTGTGCCTGTCGGACAAGAAACTTCAGGAGTTTGGGGTAATGAAGCCTTGAGATTTCTGACATCGGTTGGTCAGAAAATTACGAATGTCACGGAGGAATCCCTTGTGACGTATTTTCTGTTCTAACGTATGAGCATTGCTCTACAAAGAAGCAATGCAGCTTCAATGTTGGGAACACTTCCACCTGGGAGGCAGTTTTCTGAAATTTTTTATTTGTGATTTTTTTTTTATTATTTAATTTTTTTAAATATTTATATTGTTTGATGTTTGATGTTTCATGTTTGTAAAAATTTAAAATATTTACAAAGCATATGAGATCGATCATCAAGACTCTAAAAAACCGAAAAAATGAATTTTATTAAAAGTGTAATTATTGTAATACTGATCACTTGCTTTATTTTGTAATGTTATTTCTACTTTTTTGATTCCTGTATATGGGTGCTTGCACCTATTGGAAATATAGTTATTTATTATAAAAGAGAAAAATAATAGATTAGCTCAAGAAGTGATTTTGACAAACACATCAAAAGAGCTCAAATCGCACTTTTTTCTTGAGTATAATATGGAAATTTTTTTCTGTGAAAAGCCCGGTGTGTTAGAACGTCGATTAACGTAATTATATAAATGAAAATAATATTGGAACGTTGATCTATGTTGAATTTGAATTTTCAAACGGGTCAACTTTTGTATTAATCGACGTTGCCTGATGGTAACAAAACGATTTAATTCGATAAATGTCATAATTAAAAAATTAAAATTGAACAAATTTTTGCAAGGATTCTGTAAGTTTTTGATGAGTGAATTTAATAAATTGGATAGTGATTATTATGAAAATTCCCTTAATAATTGTCATTTGGACATTGGGGATAATAATGTGTAACTTTCGTATCCCTGTTGAATTTAAATTTGATAATATTATCCGAGTGGTCATAGTAGCTATACCTAAGCAGCCATATCGGAAAAAAAAGTATAGTTGGACCAGAGATATAACGAAACGACTTCTGTCATTTTATTAATTTTTGGATTATTGAAATATTGTTGAAGTCATAAAATATGACAGTTTAACAATTATATTTTTTCGTTATATCTCTTGGTCGACAATACTAATTTTTTTCCCCCTGTTAATTTAATTTTTTCCCTGATAAAAAGCCGCTCATATAAAGAGGCATTTTTATATCTGCTAAGGGGATAAAATGTCATACTTTGTGCCCGTCGCAGAAAAAAAATATATTGATCAGTTTCTTGAGATTTAGGTTCCGGCTTGAGAGTTTTAAAGTTACTTGAAAAATGAATGAAAAATGAAAAAATATGAAAAATTTTTACATTTCGGGACTGTTGATCACAATTTATTGTAAATGTTAAATTAGAAAATGAAATATACCTAGTTAAAATATAAAATATGATATGCAGATATTGTCAAAATCCGAAAAAAGGTTTTCATAACATTAACAACTTTAAAACTCGAACTTTAATCCCAAGAAACTGATCAAAATGAGATAATTTTAAGGTCCCCGTTGAGGGCCTTATTTTATTTTTGTACCGTATCTATCTGCACTTTTTCGCTAATAAGGATACGACGCGACGAGATTCTGTTGGCTGAGTTATTTAGGATTTCGATAAAAAAAATTAGGCGAGCCGCTATCTGCCAAAAAATACAGGGTGTTTTATAATTGAATGTCAATATTTAAGGGGGTGATTTTTGGGTTAATTTTAAGAAGAAAACTTCATAAGAATGTATGTCCTAAGAGTCTTAACTTTTGAGATACAGGGTGTTAAAGTTTCATTAAAATAAATCATTTTTTCGTAATATCTGTAATACCGCTCTGGATATTTTAATAAAATTTCGTATACAGGTATTACGCATCAAGGAGGATTTTTTCATGTACCACGTTTCATTTTATTTGCATTAGTGACGATGGTGCACGATCGTGCAAAATTTTTCCTCCATATTTTAGCAGACATTGATGGTACTCCACTGATTTCTGTTCAAATAGAAATCATTTTTGGAATCCCCATTCATTTCCAAGCAAATTTGCTCACCTATTTTTTTTCAGTCCGATGCACGGTTTTCGCAAAAAAAAAAATCTGTTTCTCTACATGGTCACAAGATTGTCGTTAAACGACAATAAAAAAATATAAAAATGTGCAGGTAAAATTCTACAAGATGTCACTAGTGGAGATAAAACGAAATGTGGTACATGAAAAAATGCCTCTTGATGAGTAATACCTGTCTATTAAATTTCATTAAAATATCCAGAGCGGTATTACAGATAATTATGAAAAAATTATTTATTTTTAAAAACTTTACCCACCCTGTATCTCAAAAGTTAAGACTTTTAGGACATACGTTCTTATGAAGTTTTCTTCTTAAAATGGACCCAAAAATCACCCCCTTAAATATTGACATTCAATTACAAAACACCTGTAAGTATATGGACAACATATTTTCCAGACGAATTTGCCCCCTTGCAAAATGGCGACCGCTCGACCTTGGGGCTTCAAGTGTCAGCGATTGGTTCCTCATCTAGTCATACAGAGTATAAACATCTCAGCACGAATTATTAATACAAAATAAAATTTTAAGTGGACCGAAAATACTACAGGGTGCACCATATATCCTTCTCTATATTGCTAGAATAGGAGATATTTTATCTCCTAACGCTAACAGATACAGGGTCGGTTAAACAAGTCCAAAGAAGCGCAATTTTGTGGCCATCTCGAATCAGTCACGATATACCTACAAAATATCTGTGACCGTTCCTGAAATATCCTGAAAAAACTGAAAAATCGAGATTTCTTATTTTTTCCGTATCTTTTTTATTATTGGAGATTAATAAATAATTTTTTGAGGGCTTACATAAGTCGGCAAGAGCTAGCTACCCATCTGCATAAGAACTAAAGATTGTTAAACTTAAAAAATAAATTAAAAAAATTTTTATTCTTCTTTTTTCTTTACAACTTTTTAGACCGAATTTCATAGATATATTGAAAAGCCATAAGGCAAGCACTATTTCGGCGTATTTTACAAATGTTGACGTTTTTCGATGATTTTTTTTAGGTTTTTCTTTGAAAAAAGAAGAATAAAAATTAATTTTTTTTTAAGTTTATTCATTTTTGGATTTTTTTCATATCGAACGACTTAAAAAAAACAATATGGCGGCCATAAGAAAAACGAAAGTTGACTGCGAAAACTCTTGGATCTAGTCGGCTTTGAAAATTTTTGTAATGACAGATATGTAGCTCTTGACAATTTATGTAAGCCTACGAAAAGTTATCTATTAATTTCCAATTATAGGAAAGATATGGCATAAATATAAGATTTCTCGATTTTTCAGTTTTTTCAGGATATTTCAGGAGCAGTCACAGATATCTTGCATGTCTTGACGGATTCGAGATGGCCACAAAACTACGCATCTTTTTTCTAATTTAACCGACCCTGTATCTCTTAGCGTTCAGGAGATAGCAATATAGAGAAGGATATATGGTGCACCCTGTATAAAACCAACCCTGTTCCTTTGTATTTTTATATGGGTATCCTTACTTTTATTGATAAATACCCGTTATTGGTGGAATAATTTAGAAATTACTGCAAATTGTGTATAAAGCGGTATTAATTAATGCTTTTATTTCATACTAATACATTATAACTAGATAAACGCTTGGTTACCGTAACTATAAACATATTCATAACTCCCTTGGGAGTTATACTGGGCTGTTATTAATCCATAACTCCCTCTATTGTTACTATTTGTTTAATTCTGGTAACCATTGGATGTTGGTTTTGTTATTGCATTGTTGGTTGAATATTTGGATTTCATATGTCATTTTCTATAAACTTTTCAGTTGATATATCCATGGTAATCATCATGCTTACTCAATTATTAGTTTGATTTTAAAAACCAACAGATTTGGTTTTTATATTTTATTTTGTATGAAATAAAATAAATTATGTATCACGTGAGTTATTGGATGTTAATAACCTCGGGCAACTTAACAATCCCTCGGAACTAACGTCCCTCGGGATTGCAATATGTTGCCCTCTATAATTAACATCCTCATAACTCCCTTCATACATAAATAACTATTAATACCGCTTGTATTGTTATAACTTTCATTCTTATTACCAAATTAGAAAATGAAATTTTTAATAATCTCAAATAATGATTAAATTCAAATGCGAATTTTGTCTCGAAACTCGGTATCAGAGGTTAAAATACGTTTGTAACAACTTTTTCCAGTAATTTTTTCCGATATCTCTATCACGAAGCAAAATATCGATAATTCACCCTTTTTGTGAAGACATAGTATACAGGGTGAGTCATTTTAATCTTCAGATCCGGATATCTCTGTTGGTAGGCCAGACAGGATAAAAATGTGGAGACAAAAGTTGTTCAGGCAGGACAATGGGGATCATCTGACTGTACTAATGACTTTGACCTAGGTGAGTAGGTTTGGTAATGGTAATTCTTGAAAAAATCCAATAAGAATGGTGTAACGTGGCAACAGAGCTCTCTTCTGCCGAAGGGCTGAGCTCTAGCATTCGTACTCATAACTTGAAACCTTGAAAATTTGAAAACTTTGAAAAAAACTTGAAAGTTGAAATTCAAGTAGACAATAGCTATATGTACCTCTATCGGTACGGGTCACCCAATGAAGGGTAGAATCTTTTAACAATAACTTACTTTTAACACTAAAATGTAACAACAAATTGTAATAAGTAATAAACATTCCTTTTCTTTATAAATATTCATTTCGCGTTCGCTTCATTTATCTCAGTTACCTACACGCCAAATGGTTTTTGCAGTTGTACTCTAAAAGGTTTATATGAGTTATAAACAACTGAAAATCGCAGTTTTTCATTTTGAAAGCAGTTTACATCGGAAACGGCTCAAAATATCAGAAAACGGCTTACATGTCCCTATCTTAACTTTTCATGGGTCACCTTAAAGTGTACTTGAAATTTTTATACAGGGTGATTGAAAATCTGGTAATTTTCTTCACCCTGTATTAAAATTTAAGCCATTAAAACCATTTAGTAGGATACCAGGTGAAAAGTTAAGATAGGAACATGTAAGCCGTTTTCTGACATTTGGCGCCGTTTCCGATGTCCTTGTGTCCTATTTAAAAAGTAACATTCAACTGCAAATGGCCTTGAAATTGGTCAGCAAGGTCACAGTCATTAGTACAGTCAGATGACCCTCATTGTCCTGAACAACTATTGTTTGCACTTTTTTTCTGTCTGGTCTACCAACAGAGATATCCGGGTCTGAAGATTAAAATGAATTACCCTGTATACAAGGTTAGAACTACATATTTAAAGGGCCACTACAGGGTGAACCGTTCCCTACCTAGGTCTTTACCAATTTAGACAAAAGTCACTTGTTTCCCTGGAATTATTTTCTGTGTGCCCTGGTGCAGGGTAGGTACATACAGGGTAAGTCATTGATATGGGAAAGCTCGATTGCATCTACACCATTAAAGATATCGAAATGAACCAAAAAGTGCTGTAAATGGGAGGGTAAAGTGCAGTTTGTAAAATTATTTTCAGATACACAGGATGGCCCAATATCGCTGTACGCCATACAACTTTGTAATTTTAAATAGGACACCCTCTATATTATTACATCTTCAGATTATTTAAGAAAAGTCAAAAAGAATGGTTTGTAATGAGCGATTAATGAGTTATAAACAAATGAAAATCGCGATTTTCCATTTTCAAAGTAGCTTATATTGAAAACGGCTCGAGATATGGAAAAACGGTTTACATGTTCCTATCTTAACTTTTCAAGCGGTATCCTATTAGACGGATGAAATTTTTATACAGAGTGGTAAAAAATTTGATTATTTTCATCACCCGGTATAAAAATTTCAGCTACATGATAGGATACCAAATTAAAAATTAAGATAGGGACATGTAAACCGTTTTTCCATATCTCGAGCCGTTTTCAATATAAGCTGCTTTGAAAATGAAAAATCGCGATTTTCATTTGTTTATAACTCATAAGTGCTCATTACAAACTTCAACTTTACAAACCATTCTTTTTGACTTTTCTCAAACAATATGAAAATGTAATAATATAGAGGGTGTCCTATTTAAAATAACAAAGTTGTATGGCGTACAGCGATATTGGGCCATCCTGTGTATCTGAAAATAATTTTACAAACTGCACTTTACCCTCCCATTTACAGCACTTTTTGGTTCATTTCGATATCTTCAATGGTGTATTTTTATGTCTTGGATAAGAAAAAAATAATGGAAACCAAAAATTAATAAACTTCAGAAAAAAAAAATCCAAAATTTGTATTCTTTTTTTAAATTTTTCGCTGAAATAGGTCAATATGATATGTCATACGATAGGTCGAAATAGGTCATACTGCTTGCTTTATAGTTGTTAATTTCTCTATGATATTCGGTCTAACAAGTTGTCTTAAAAAAAAAAAAATTTGAAATTTATATTTTGAAGTTTATTTATATTTTTTTTTTTTGATTCCATATTTTTTTCATATCGAACTACATAAAAAAATAATATGACGGCCATAAGAAAAACGAAAGTTGACTATGAAAACTCTAAGATCTAGTCGGCTTTGAAAATTTTTAAAACGTCAGGTGAGTAGCTCTTGGCGACTTATGTAAGCCTACGAAAAATTATTTATTAATTTCCAATAATAAAAAAGAAATGACGAAAATAAGAAATCTCGATTTTTCAGTTTTTTCAGGATATTTCAGAAACGGTTACATATATCTCGCATGTTTTGACGGATTCGAGATGGTCACAAAATTGCGCATCGTTTCTCAAATTTAACCGAATTCGTATCTTCAATGGTTTAAGATACCTATCCATTATCTCTGCAGTGGCCCTTTAAATAGTTCTAACCCTGTATAGGCGGGGCTTACTGCGGGGTTTAGAGATAGAATTTCAGTTACATTATATCCTAAAAACTGTGGCTCATCGGTCTGTATGACGGTACACAATTTCGATTCCCGACTCCTTTAAATAGCGAAAATACAGGGGTGTAGGTCTACGAGAAAAATAATTTTAAAAAATCCAGAGCTACATTTGAAAAGATATAAGCAAAATATAGAACAATAAATTTGGCAACGTTTAACACGATAACAGAACAGTTGGTATTTGGTAATTTCGTCTAATATCTTTGCCAAATGCTTTTTTTCAGCATCTTAGAAAAGAAAAAAATTCTTATTAAATTTTCCAAGCCAGTAATACATCTTAAGCATTTTTTAATTGATAACAATAATTAAAGTACCCTTTTTATATCTGTAAAATAATTTATTTTTTGCAAATATTGAAAAACAAAGATAGTAAAATGTTAACTTTGGCATTTTTTATCTAACCAAATTGAAGACCAGAATTTTTTAAATTATTTTTCCCCTACTCTACTGAGTGTCCCCTACAATGTACTGAAGAGTTTTTCCTCATTTTCTTAACACCCTGTATTATTATGAGAGAGCCAGTCTGGAATGAAAATACTCAGCTTTGATTGAGCCATTAACGGTAAATATTTATATCCACGTATCCTAAGTTGCATCAATTTTTTCGGGACCGAGGAGCGAAGTAGGGGAAGCTAAAAACAGTTATTGCAAATTAATATTAAGGTCACAACTAAGGCGTCTTTGACACTACGGTCGCATTGCTATTTTTTTCTTCCCTTTCAGGACAAGGAATAACTTCAAGATTAACAGTAGCACGATTATTATTGTGAAATTTTGCATTTATTTTGCATTTGCATTCCAAAATACGTTACAAGTTAGCTTGGAGCCTTATGCCGGTCCTGACGCATCTTCCGCGGCGACATCATATCCGGCATCATCGTCTCGACGTGCTGAGCTTGCATGCTTAAAGCCGTTTTTTTTTTTTTTTGGCTAACCATGCATTTGCAAATCAAATGAATACCTTCCTGGTGTTACTATAGGTACGTCCTTCACCCCTATATAAGTGCCATAGTGAAACTGTAGGACACGCAGATGTAGATGAACAATGGACAATTTAATAAATGAAGAAGTTTCCCCTTAGAATGACCCAAGGGAAGTTTCCGCATTTTTCTACTGTCTGTTGTTGAAAACTTGATTGATTTTCACTGCTGAAGAAAAAACAAAACATTAACTACCTAATTAACAACTTATTACAGTCTTTTGCTTTTGGTTTTCCTCTTTTGTCAATTGCTTTTCCTTATTTGTCAAATGTGTTTCTTATTTTTCTATCTATCAATGATTATAGTAATTGATTTATCAATCAATTTCCTTTTATGTCAAATCAGTTTCACTTTGTGTCAATTGCTTTTCCCATTTACGTATTATAGTGACATTATAATAAACATTGGAAAAGCATTTGATATAAAAGGAATCTCATTTGACAAAAGAGGAATCTCAATTCAAAAATCACGCACTGACGTTTGATAAATGGGAAAAGCATTTGACAAATCAGGAAAAGCAATTGACAAAAGAGGAAAACCAAAAGCAAAAGACTGTAATGAAATATTGTACTTTTTATTTTTAATCAATTAATTTATTGTACTTCTCAACTTACTGTTGTATAATAGAGAGCGCTTCTTTACAGTCTGAATCTCTTCCTAGAGCTAATTAATCTGACCTTATTGCAGTTACTCGCTCGTGGTCACTATGGCTCCGGAGGTCGTTATACTATCTCTTGTGTGTTACTCATTAGTTTGGCAATCATTTTTAATTTGGGATTATATTTTAATGCACAATAACGAGATTTTAAAGTGGTTTGATATTTTTTGTTCAAACCTACATATTTTTGTTGAGACAGCGCTATTAATGGTTGGTTATGGGTACAGAACAATGCAAGATTTGTCTGACGCACCGGGACATTTAATTAAAAGCAGATAAGAAGTAGTACCATTAAATAAATATTCATTGTTTAGGTACTAATAAATTAGTATTTATACCATACCGCATTGAAATGAAATGATAAAATAATAAATTGCGTATTGAAATAATATAATATGGGTCTGTTAAAAGGTGTCAGATTAATAACATTTGGATTTAGATTATTATAAATATTATTGTTTAAAGATATTCCCATTAATTCCGGAACGGATATGTCGCGGATACGGACTATAAATCCGTTGACCTGTGTTGTATTCAGAGTCTGAATAGTGAATTGAATAGTCTGATCCTAGTAAACTACGGACAGTTTACGGTTGCGATCGACATGGTTGGTCTAATGAGAATATATTTTAATTCAAATCTTAATTGTTTAATTACGTATGTATGACTCTGTGAGATGATTTTTATTAGTCGTTCTGTGATCATGTGGTGCTCGTATTGAATCGGGTGTGGTGTTTTTGTTTTCATTCGTATTGTTCTACATTTTACAAGGAGAATGTCATGGAAGTATGCTCGTGAGTGTTAAGTTGCGGTTTGATACGTACCTACCTACATATTTGTCTATTTCGGTTATCGGTGTGCAATAATAGATGATTCTGTCCAGCACAAATTCGGATCCACCTGAGTTGCAAACCAGATTTCCAGTCGGAAGCTTCTATGGACGGTTTTGTTCTTTGGCGGTTCCTTTTCTAATTAATCCAAAATGTGATGTCCCCATAGAATGAAGAAATGTATTTGTATATATTTCAAGTACGTAATTTCATCATGCAGTACCTATCATAAGTCACACCCATAACATTAATAATTTATTTAATAATTTAATGTATCAAATGATTATTATTTTAGTTCTTCTAGTTGAAAAAACATAATAAATAGCTATTAGTACCTATCGCAATAAGAAAAATAAATAATCGGAACTTTCTGTTTAAAATTACAGGTTTTAATGATTCTATTAAAAGTTCACAGTTCTATTATAATAGGTCTCATCAAAGCCACCAACCTACTATCTACCAATTAGGTACCTATGGTCCGTCTTTTTGTACCTACAATATGCAATAGTTTTCGAGAACATTGCTTTTAAAACAAAGGACCCTGCCGAATCCTTATGAGAATTGGTTCCCGGTTAAATTTCATGTAACTTTTGGGATCGATCGTATTCAATGAGTAGATCAGAAGTTAGGAAAATTCCTGTTCTCAGATATTCACCTCCGAATGTGAATTTTTCTACCAGGACAGCCACGAACATATTATTTATAAATATTGGCTCCCTACTTGTTTTGAGATAAATCTTAGATAGATCATTTGTTAAGGTTGAAAAGCAGTTTCTGTTTCAGTAGTTACATTTTCGGTTTGTTGAGCCATTTGCGAGAAAAACAGGAAAACGTTTTTCGTTTTGTGTTATCATTTTCGTAATTGCATTGACTTTTTAACAATACAAATTACCTCAAACAAAAACGTCAAAAATTAAAAAAAAAATACAATTTTAAAGTTATAGCCAATTTTTGTAATAGCCAAGGCTATTACAAAAATTACAAATTATACTACTTTTTCTCGATTTTCCGGAAAGTGGCTCAACAGACTTAAAATGTAACTACTGCAACAGAAGCAGCTTTTCAATCTTATCAAATCAGCAGTATAAGATTTTTCGGTCATTATTTACATCTGTGTGTCCTACAGTTTCAGTATGGCACTTATACAGGGTGGTCCAACTTAAAACGTCAGGACTTTACCAAACGATAGATAACGTTAAAATAATGCCAGTTTCTCCAATACACTTATAGCCGGGAAAGCTTCCTTTTCAAGATACAAGTTGAAGTTTTGTGAAAAAATAATGTTTTGTGAATATTGTCAAAACGACTGCTTTAAAAAAATTTAAATTTGGCACGCAGCATGAGCTAAGTATCTTTCATGATTTACGGCTTATGGTGATAAATTGTGAAAACCAGCGGCGGAGATATGGGTGTGCCATCGCCCTTAAAAAAAAAAAAATGACGCCACTGACTATGGTTACTGATAATTGTTACATTAGTTAGGTGTTGTTTATTTCTGTTATTTAATTATTTAAGTAAAAGTTATTTGATAAGAATTTGTCTGTTAATTATTCTTAAAATGGCTACGGATATTACCTAAGGAAACCTGAATTGTCTCGAAACGCGCCTTGTGAAAAAAATAAAAGAGTACTTTTTTGTTCTAAAAAGCATGGAGCATTGAATAGTGTTATTAAATTTGCCATAGAGTCAGTGGCGTCAATTTTTTTTTTGAAAAGGGGCGATGGCACACCCATATCTCCGCCGCTGGTTTTCGCAATTTATCACCATAAGCCGTAAATCATGAAATATACTTAGCTCACGCTGCATGCCAAATTTCAATTTTTTTAAAGCAGCAGTTTTGACAATATTCACAAAACAATATTTTTTTCCCAAAACTTCAACGCCCTGCCCTGTATCTTGAAAAGGAAGCTTTCCCGGCTATAAGTGTATTAGAGAAACTGTCATTACTTTAACGTTATCTATCGTTTGGTAAAGTCCTGACGTTTTAAGTTGGACCACCCTGTATATGGGTGGAGGACGTACCTATAGAAACACCAGGAATGTATTCATTTGGTTTGCAAATGCATGATTAGCCAAAAAAAAAGGCACTAAAAATCGGTTTTGAGAGTGCGGTCCTGGCTTGAATCGCCGATAAATACGCCGGGTCACTGAAAGTATAACAACTTGACGATAACGCCAACTGCCTAGAAGCGTACAGAGCAGGATTGGCACCGGATATAGCTTTCTCATATCGTATCAAGACTATAGGGACTGATGTCACGCTTTTTGTAATGCAAATGCAAAATAAATGCAAATATCAAAATAATAATCGTACCTACTGTTAATTTCTAAGATATTCCTTGCCCCCAAAGTGAAGAAATGAATAGCAATGCGACCGTAGTGTCAAAGGGACCTTAGTTGTAACCTTAAAATTAGTTCGCAATGGCTGTTTTTAGCTTCCTACCCAACCAGCACCCCTATTTCGCTCCTCGGTCTCGAAAAAATTGATGGAACTTAGGTCACGTGGATGTAAATATTTACCGATTTTTCTCTAAAACAAGTGGGGTGGGCCATCTAGCGGTTGCATTTTGAACCACTAGTTATTTGAAGTATATGAATGTTAAATGTCATTACGACTTGACAGATTGTTAGTTGAAAGTCTGAAGTTTACGAAATGGTGCTCTATACGCTTGAAGAAAGCTGGGATATATTGAAAACTTACTTCCAAAGTCTTCTACCCAAACTGTGAGAAATTTACAAAAAAAAAGAGCAAAAATCGAGTGCCTCCACGTCAAGTTGTGGACAATTTCATGAAGCGAGCTCGTGCAACTGGTTCGTTGGTTGCCAAAACAACTCTCCCGCTCTTGTTCAGTGCGTACACCCGAAAGTATTGCTGCTGTTGCATAGAATGTGGCCGGAACATCCATCAACATCAACTCGTCATCGTTCACAAGAAATGAACATTTCTCGAACTTCTCTGCGGCGAATTTGGCATAAGGAAAGGACCTAGGTATGCACGCTTACAAGGTTCAATTAGTTCAACAACTGAAGCCTCATGACCATCTGATGCGTTTTCGGTTCGCGCAATGGGCTGAAGATCAATTGGCCGAAGATGGGCACTTTTACCAAAAAATCATCTTTTCAGACGAGGCTCATTTCCACCTCGGAGGCTATGTCAATAAACAAAATTGTCGCATCTGGGGCTCGGAAAATCCATACGTCACCATTGAAAAGCCAATGCACCCACAACGAGTCACGGTTTGGTGCGGATTTTGGACTGACGACATCATTGGCCCGTTTTTCTTCGAAAACGATGAAGGAGCATCCGTTACGGTCAATGGCGAGCGTTACCGTGCCGTGCTCAATGAATTTTTGTTTCCAAGAGTTGAAGAGAATGACATGGACGATATTTGGTTTCGAAAACCGAATAATCAGCCGAAATTCTGATGTCAATTGGCCACCTCGGAGCTGCGATTTGAGTCCGTTGGACTATTTTTTTGTGGGGAGCCGTTAAGGACAAATGTTACGCAAATCATCCAGAGACGATTGGGGCTTTGAAACATGAAATCGAAGTTGCCATTCACGAGATTGAAGCCCGAACAATCGAAAATGTATTGAAAAATTGGGTTGATCGGATGGGGTACTGTCGGGCCAGCCGTGGCAGCCATATAAATGAAATTGTGTTTCATTCATAAATTTCAATATCCAATCTCTCTAATAAAACCGGAAATTTGAAAAAATATTCACTAGTTTCGCTTTTATTGAATTTTAAAAATGCAACTTGTATATGGCCCACCCATTATTTATAAATACAGTGTCACACATAAATTACGCATCATATGGGAAAAATGTTTGATTTTCGATTTAGAAAAATTTTGAGTTCGCTAATAGTTTGTGCTTTAAAAATGATGACAAATGACACGCACATCACCTGTGTCCTGTCTTTTACAAATTTCATGTCAGGTCAGGTTAGTGGCAAAATGTGGCATTAGTTGTTTTCAAAATTTTGGAAAATATTACAAGAAAAAGTTGTTTGATAAAATGTCAAATTTGACAAATGAAAAAGACACGTGACAGGTGGTGTGCGTGTCATTTGTCATCATTTCTAAAGCACAAACTATTAGCGAAGTCAAAATTTTCCTAAATCGAAAAGAAAAAAAGGTCATTATTTACATCCGCGGCTCCTACAGTTTCACTATGGCACCTATATAGGGGTGGAGGACATACCTATAGTAACACCAGGAAGGTATTAATTTGCTTTGCAAATGAAAGATAAGCGAACAAAAGGGCATCAAAAGAAGGTCTTCCTGAGAGCGGGCCTGTTTAGAACAGCGAAAATCACAATAAACATGCAAGGTCAGAGTATCGAGTGGACGGAATAAACATTAAAACCGCCGGAAACTCGTAATATCAACACCAGGGCCGGTCTGGTAACATACGCAACATACGAACCGCATTCAAACGTAGTCGGACCATAATAGCGAGAGATGTCACGTATTTTGGAATATAAATGCAAAATAAATGAAAAATTCAAAATAAAAACTGTGCTATTGTTAATCTCGAAGATATTCCTTGCCCTGAAAGTGAAGAAAAAATAGAAATTCGACCGTAGTGTCAAAGAGGCCTTAGTTAGGTATCGGAGAAATCGACCCAATTCATATACTAATTTTGTGCTAGATCCGCCTCGAACTAATAGATATCGCTAGCCGTAATGTCGCCGACAAAATGCATGTATTTTGTATGCAGTAAGAGTTTTTGCATTATTATTTTCATGTATATAGCGTGGCACAATATTGCAGTATGACATTTTCAGATTCTATGAGAGTCTTATGATAATAGTTTCTATGAAATTTTTAACTATTACATGATTGTAAACATCAACAAAACTACGATTATATCTTATTGTAAAAAAATCCTAAATTTGTGTATATTTTTACATTTTAGAAAAAAATAAACACTAGCCAAAAGTTGTTGTTCAACTTGCTGGTGATTTTGTAAATATGTACGGGTATAATAGCTATATTTTGTCCAGTGAGAGTTGCCCGTTGTCATGCCACACTGATTCTGACTAAACAATTTCATTTAATTCGATTTGATTCGTACACTTATTATTTCTAAGTTGAACCAGATGTGGTATCGCAGTTCGCGTCAGTGGCGTGTGTTGAGGAATAATTAATATTCTACAAAATATATTATTTCGACAAGTTATTGACGAAGTAGAGCCTTGAAACTTTTTGATAACAAAAATATATAATGCAAGTAAGAATGATAATAATAAATTGTTATAATAATTATGATTAGAAATATCATGTCACCTACCTGCTGGGTGGCGTTTAAAAGAAAGCATACGACCTCCGTTTTCTTTTTCTGCAGTAAAATATTCTGGCAATTTAACCACATGACCACCTCCTAGGGATTTCAATCGTTTCCCAGGCATTTTGTGTAATTTTTCGTAGTTCTTTGCGAAAATATACCCTGTCCGTTATTTCATACGTTAGAGAAACAAGGAAATATATTTTTAGGCATTCACGCAATTAATAAGTTACTCGTAGTTTATCACATCGTAAAATATCACAGGTAATTCTGAATTCGTATCAAAAACGTTTCAAATCACAAACCTTAATCATTATTTAGTGCGTCACTGTCATTGACACTAGCCGATCAGCTGGACGACAATCTTATCGTATCAATCTAAGCGTACCAAGACGCAAGCTGTACTGTACCGGGTGTCCAAACACTAGTGTCCACCTCCTAAATAGAGCTTAATTTTAAAGATAAAAAATTGAAACTTTGAGGATTTGTGTACTTGATATAGGACCACGGAATGACATAATTATTTCCATAAAAAAAAATTTAATAGGTTGGCTCCAAAATTATAACCTTTTTCATGACTCCATAATATGACACTGTCCAGTGCAGGTTCAGTGTGCCGGTTAGCCCAGCAAGAGCCCTCTTTCTATTTATTTGGGCCTTATTTACTTTGTCATAAAACTTTATTGCACCTACCGTTTTCAGATTGTATGTATTGCACATCATAAATCAGTTTTCTACCTGCCATTGCTGTATAATTATATTTCATTTAATTAAAGCCTTATAATTAGTTTTTTCACATTTCTTTCAAGCGATTTTGATTTTATTAATCGATTTCTACCTATACAGGGTTATTCACGGTATACGCCACGGAAGATTATGGCCGTGTCTCTGGATTTTAGGATCTTTTTATTTTTGGAGTGGATAGAGACCCGGCAGAGGTACGTTTTAAAATTATATTCATAATGTAAAGGGGTCCCAAAAGCATGAAACATATCAAAGTTATGTTTTTTAAATGGAATGCTCCTATGTTATTGCATTTTTAGATTGCCTGGGAAGAAAAAAGAAGATTGGCTTTTACAGTTGGTGTTTAAATTCAGAAGTTTGTGAGTTATAAACAGGTGAAAATCGTCATTTTTCAAGTTCAAGGCCCTGTACAAGGAAAACGGCTTAAGATAGAGAAAAACGGCTTACATGTTCCTATTTTAACTTTTCATGCACTATCCTATGATGTAGATGAAATGTTTGTACAGGGTGATAAAAAATTTGAAAAATTCTGAGATCTCTCCACGCGTCGACAAATAAAAAAATCAAAGAAAGTACAAATGTTTTTATACCATAGGATAGTACATGAAAAGTTAAAATAGGGACATGTAAGCCGGTTTTCTCTATCATGAACTGTTTTCGTTGTACAGGGCCTTGAACTTGAAAAATGACGATTTTCACTTGTTTATAACTCAAAAACTTCTGAATTTAAACACCAACTGTAAAAACCAATCTTATTTTCTCTTCTCAGGCAATCTAAAAATGCAATAACATAGGAGCATTCCATTTAAAAAAACATAACTTTGATATGTTTCATGCTTTTGGGACAGCCTGTACATTATGAATATAATTTTAAAACGTACCTCTGCTGGGTCTCTATCCACTCAAAAAATAAAAAGATCCTAAAATCCAGAGACACGACCATAATCTTCCGTGGCGTATACCGTGAATAACCCTGTATATTGAAGAAAAATCGATTTTTTTTTCGACAATTTACCACCATATTACAGTTGTTTATCGCTGGCGCCCGAACTAAATTTTTTTTAATGGTATAATAATAAAAATGGTTTAATCCATAATGTGTATTATGGAGTCATGAAAAAGGTTATAATTTTGGAGCCATTAAAAACCTATTAAAATTTTTTTAATGGAAATAATTAGGTAATTATGCCATTCCGTGGTCCTATATCAAGTACACAAATCCTCAAAGTTTCAGTTTTTTATCTTTAAAATTAAGCTCTATTTAGGGGGTGGACACTAGTGTTGGGACACCCGGTACATACTGTCCCACTCTCGTTCATCTTTTAAGAATTGCTGACGATTTATTAAACGTATTTCTGACAATACGTCCCAATTTAACTCGATTGACTATGCAGTGCAATAATAGGAGTAAGAAATATAACGAGATGATGTATGTTTAGTTATCACAACACAACAGACAACACTCAGTGGACAAAGTATATTTGTGATACAAGTTGCAAAATGAGAGTGTTTTAAGCACGGACGAAAATTGTCAAACGAGGCCGAAGGCCGAGTTTATAATCTTCAAATGTTTGAAACCTCCTTTTGCAACGCGTGTCACACCAGATTTTTTGTTAATCGCCAAAATTTATGAATTTAAGTCGTCAAGAAATATAAATTTATGAACTCTATAGATTATATTTTATATTGTCAAAGTGACAGGTTGCATTATGCTTCATGAAAATTGGCTTTTAATTGCCATTTATGTTACTTTTAACACAATGATTATAGGCACAAGCCCATAAAAGTATGTCACTTTTAGTCACTTGTGCCAAAAATAATGCCATTTCGAAATAAAATGACACTCAAAATGGCAACTTTATGAAACGATTAAACAAAAAGGTATTTTTTGTTAAATCGTTTCATAAAGATGTTATTTTAATTGTCTTTTAAGTTTCGAAATAACATTCTTTTAAACGCATGTGCTTAAAAGATACTGTTACGAGTCTCACAATAATAAATCACCACCAAAGTCTGCAAATCTTTATTGACCAAATTATAACCTCTAATTCTCAATAATAAACACACAGAGCTAACTACACTACTACTTGTACTTGTCTATTCTTTATATCCGCTATACTGTCACTACTGGCTTCCTTACTTCACACTTCACTTCACTACTGCTCTGTATATATTCAGTCTTCACCGCTTCACGTGCAGGATACTACTACTGCACGCAGCCATACGGCGGTCCTTATATAGTCCCCGACCATAAGTAGTCACATTCTAGTAGGTTGCAGAACTCACACCGGCGCACCGGCCGTGGATTCGTGGATTCTGGAAATGTCAGATTGTTCGGCGAGACCACTCCAGTAATCCATAGAACTAACGACTGTCTGTCAATGTGTCATATGACATGTGACTGGAATTGTCGCGAACATGTCATTGGCTTATAACCATCATAAAAAAGAATGTAAACAAACGAAATGGTGGACTAGAATTTTCAAGAAAACATGTAATAGAATCTTCTTCCAGAGCGGTCTCGTTATAATACGTTACGAGTGAACTTGGGGATTTATGCCGGTACTAGAGCGCACGGATGATGTATCCGCCCGCTCGACGCGTGGCCTCGCATATTTATATGCGTATAGGTATATGCGGTGCTAACCAGGACCGGACTCCAAAATCGTCAAAATTTAACCAAAAATCATACAAATATTATACATTCCATTTCATATTTCTGGTCGATCATATAAAATTGGACAGTATAATTACTATTATTAATGCTAGGTATAACGTACCTTTTCAAGAATATCCCAGCTTTTTAAATACCTACATAGTTGATTTAGAATAGGTCAAAAATAGATTTATTAGAATTCTATTCTGACGAATTAAAAATAATCACCTTCATGAGAGTAAAGTTTAAGTTCTGCTGTGAGAGTAAGTAGGTAGGCACCTACTTATCAATAATATCAGTACGACAAATTCATCAAGTATGTACCTACTCGAAAGTCAGTCTTGTGTGAATCTGTGTGGTTGTATATGTGGAAAAATTGTAGCATTATCGAAAAAACGTAAGGAAAACATAGGTTAAACAGCTTCTACAAAAAATGCATCGGGGAACTACCGTGTTTATCAAGGTAAATTTTCGATGAAGTAAAAACGACTTTCTTATTCTCCCCAGTCCTGATAAAAATAAAGAAAAAAAGTTTAATATTATCCAAATCAAAGGACAGGCACAGTCTGGTCAAATAAGACTGGGACAACTCTTGTAATGCAATTCACAATTCCACTTGTTCAAATAAATCTGGGACAACTTATTTGTTGTGTTTGTTGCTTTCAGCATGTTGACTTGATTTCAGCAAATATTTTGGCGATATTCAACAAGGAAATTTACTATAACTGATTCCAATAACAGGATGTACGTAATTATTAATTATTAATCATAAAAAATCAATTTATAAATGGGAAATTCAATAATTTTGTTGAACTTTGACAATAGACAGTCATCTTTGCGCAGCATGGAAACCATGGAAACATTGTTCCATGTATAAGCAAATTTGGTATAAGCCACATAAACAGAAAATTAAAATTGTCCCAGATTAATTTGAACAGAACTTCACCTGTCTGAAGATTGCAACTTAATTTTAAACAACTGATTTTATTTTTGTTTGTAATTTATTGTCCTCCTGTTCTCTCCGTAACTCTTTGGATATCATGTGCTAAAAGCATTGTGATATTATTCGTGTATGAGCCTCTATTTCCATGTTTCATGACTCACTTTGAATGTGTTTATTTATGAACGGAAATTGTAAGTAAATTTAAACAATACCGCGCCATCCCAAACGCGCTTGTTTCGATTGTTGAGTGAGAACAACTTTGTTCTGTGATTCAGGTGGATATGCATTATTTGTGCTATATATTTCTTACATGTGGGAATTTGTGGAAAATATATGTGTTTTAAATTTCCTAGGAAAACATACTTGCTTCATTCATGATAAAACTTTAAACATTGAACGTAATCGCGATTGCAATCATCAGAAATGCATAAACGAAGATAATAATAATAAATAATATTGGTGCAATTATAATAATATACAGGGTGTTGATTTTCAAAGCGGGCCATAGGGGATTAGCATTGCGAAAGTGGTTTTTGAGGATTCCTGCTCGCCGTTTAAACTGACAGAAATAGTTTTGGTATCAAAATGAAGCTAAAATTATTGCGCATAACGCTTGACATCAGAAATTAATTTAATTTCACGTTGTTTTCTAAAATTATTCTGTAAAAATTCAAGTAATTGTTAATGTTTAATCACAAAATAGCATGCCTTGCCTAAACAATAATGACGTTTCTACGTTTTGACAATCCAATAATAAAACTTTATAAGTCAGTAGGTAATAATAAAGTGGTTCTATTTAACCCTCCTGTAACTGGCTACACTGTAGTAGGTTTCCACCATAAAGAAAGACTCTTTCTTGGTTTGTATAACCCATTTTTAAATAGAACCAGACTTTATTATTACCTACTGACTTGTAAAGTTTTATTATTGGATTGTCGAAACGTAGAAACGTCGTTATTGTTTAGGCAAGGCATGCTATTTTGTGATTAAACATTAACAATTCCTTGAATTTTTACTGAAGAATTTTAGAAAACAACGTGAAATTAAATTAATTTCTGATATCAAGCGTTCTGCGCAATAATTTTAGCTTCATTTTGATACCAAAACCATTTCTGTCGGTTTAAACGGCGAGCAGGCATCCTCAAAAACCACTTTCGCAATGCTAATCCCCTATGGCCCGCTTTGAAAATCAACACCCTGTATGTGCCTTACTTGCTGTAGGTGTAGCATCTGACATTTTATGGAAGTGTCGGGTAATAGAATGCGACCTATGTACGGAGGAAGCCTCGTCGCACGTCATCGTTTGTCTGCGTTTGTTTTTCTCATGGCACGCCCCTATAAAGTAAGCATTGGCGTGTGCACTACTATGTTTGTTGTTTATTTATATAGATTGTTTATATTTATTTAGAAATATTTACCATGTGAAAAAAATTAGTTGGACCAGAAAAAAGAGCTGTCCAGTCTATGATCGAATTTGTCAATATCAAATTGAAAAAGGGATATTCAAATCTATTCACATTAAATCTACTCTCCAATTTCAAATGACGAAAACATAAGTAGGCATATTTCATTTTATTTATTGAAATCTAAAATACCTATGTGAGTAACTCGAAAAAATAGTCAGGACTAGTTAGAGGATATTTCTAATAGTTAGAAAATTCAATATACCTAATCATCAGGGCTATGATAAGGATAAGTACCTATATCAATAATTATTCTTTAATTTTTACATACTATGTAATCTCAAAATTATACTTATTCTTTTATAAACGATATGTCATATGTCATAAAAGATGGTGTTTTCACATCACAGAAATATAGTTTTATATTTTTCATTTATAAAACAGTAAGTTTGTGAGTACATTACTTATGTAAAAAATACATAAAATTGAAACACATCATTATAGAATGTCCTTTCTAATTTATGGATGTCATTATTAGATGTCATTGTGCTTTTTGCTTGTGACGTCAAATCACGCACTGTTGCTAACTGCAATGAAATTAGCTTATTTCTACAAGTTTACCGCGCAATTTTCATTAAAATGAGATTGATATACAGGGTGTTGATTTTCAAAGCGGGCCATAGGGGATTAGCATTGCGAAAGTGGTTTTTGAGGATTCCTGCTCGCCGTTTAAACTGACAGAAATGGTTTTGGTATCAAAATGAAGCTAAAATTATTGCGCATAACGCTTGACATCAGAAATTAATTTAATTTCACGTTGTTTTCTAAAATTCTTCAGTAAAAATTCAAGTAATTGTTAATGTTTAATCACAAAATAGCATGCCTTGCCTAAACAATAATGACGTTTCTATACGTTTTGACAATACAATAATAAAACTTTATAAGTCAGTAGGTAATAATAAAGTCTGGTTCTATTTAAAAATGGGTTATACAAACCAAGAAAGAGTCTTTATGGTGAAAACCTACTACAGTGTAGCCAGTTACAGGAGGGTTCCCGATTTTTTTGCCGTGAATTTTAAAATAAGCAACATTTACATTTTACGATGCTTTATGCTCTATTCTCTATGGCCCGCTTTGAAAATCAACACCCTGTATAATTTTTCATTAAATCGTTTGATAAAGTTGCCATTTTGATTGTCACTTTGGTTCCGAAATGAGGTCATTATTTACATCCGGGTATCCTACAGTTTCACCTATGGCACCTATATAGGGGTGCCTGGCAAGAATCGCCGATTAAATACGCCGCGTCTCGGAAGTAACAACTTGACGACAATTCCAAGCGCTTCGAAGCGTACAGAGACGGACCCGCACTATATCTGCTTTCTCATATCGTAACCAGACTACAGGGATTGATGTCACGCTTTTTTAATGCAAATGCAAAGTAAATACAAAATTCAAAATAATAATCGTGCTACTGTTAGGTAATCTCGAAGATATTCCTTGCTCTGAAAGTGAAGAGAAAAATATCAATGCTACCGTAGTGTCAAAGAGACCTTGGTATTTGGTATTTTAACTACATGTGAGAGATGGTTTATGTGGTCCCAAACACTGAAGCCAGCGGGCTCATTGTATTTCTCTCAAAAGAGCTCCGTTCCTTTGTCAAGGTTCAGCAGTCAAATACTAACCAAGGTTTTTTCCGCCAGCAGGCTCCCGGGGCTGAGAAGTCCCAGGACCGCATAGCGCGTTCTTGCGAATGCTGGACAGTTGAATATCACATGAGAAGCTGTCTCATCTTCTTCATTGCAGAGTCTACAAACTGATTCTTCTCTGTATATCCCCAGCTTATGTAAGAGGCCTTAGTTGTGACCTAAATATTAGTTTGCAATGGCTGTTTTTAGCTTCTTACCCACCCAGCACCCCTATTTCGCTCCTCGGTCCAGAAAAAATTGATGGAACTTAGGATATGTGTATGTAAAATGTTTACCCGAAATGATATTCTCTTTTACGCACGAGTGTCTAAAAGTGACATACTTTTACGCACTTGTGCTTAAAACTGATATAAATGACAATTAAAATTAAAAGCAATTTTTTTAAAAAAGCAATTAATATCATGATACTGTCACTTTGACAATATGAAATACCAACCTCTAGAGTTAATAAATCAATATTTCTTGACGACTAACAATTCATAAATTGTTGTTTTTTAACGCTTTAAACAATAAATCTTGTGCAACACACGTTGCAAAAGCACGTGTTAAGCACTTGACGTTTATCAAACTCGGCGTTCGGTCTCTTAAAACACTTCCATTTTGCAACTTGTATCACAAGTAACGATTTTTCATGCATTTAGAAGATAAATTCACGAAATTATATTTATTGACTGTTGTAATTACTATCGATTTCTTATACAGGGTGAATTATAAAAAACGCCCCAAGCGATAACTCCGTTAATTTTGAAGATATGACAAAACTTTTTGAAACAAAGTGGCGTAGTTTATCATCATCTATATGTTGAGATAAACGCTCGATCAACACAACTTCCTGTTTAACCGGAAGTAATATCAACTTCGGGTTTTTAAATAGAACACCCTGTAAAACTTTATATTTTTTAAATGTCTGAAGAAATCTAATACAGGTGGTTTTCACCATTGGAATTTAGATTGAGCGGCTTATGAGTTATAAACAAGTGAAGATCGAAAATTTTCAACTTCAAAGCAGTGTAGAACTAGAACGACTCAAGATGTCTAAAAACGGTTTACATGATGTCCCTATCCTAACTTTTCATGTTTTATCCCACTATGTGGAGTAAATTTTAATACAGGGTGATGAAAATTATCCGATTTTTCATCACCCTGTATTAAAATTTAAACCACATAGTAGGATACTATGTCAAAAGTTAAGATAAGGACATGTAAACCGTTTTTAGATATCTTGAGCCGTTCTAGTTCTACACTGCTTTGAAGTTGAAAATTTTCGATCTTCACTTGTTTATAACTCATAAACCACTCAATCTAAATTCCAATGGTGAAAACCACCTGTATTAGATTTCTTCAGACATTTAAAAAATATAAAGTTTTACAGGGTGTTCTATTTAAAAACCCGAAGTTGATGTTACTTCCGGTTAAACAGGAAGTTGTGTTGATCGAGCGTTTATCTCAACATATAGATGATGATAATCTACGCCACTTTGTTCCAAAAAGCTTTGCCATATCTTCAAAATTAACGGAGTTATCGCTTGGGGCGTTTTTTATAATTCACCCTGTATTAGGATAATATTGAATAGAAAATACGTTTTAACCATTTATTGTATTGTTACGGGTGTTCTTCTTCTTCTTTACGTGCCATCTCCTTTAAGAAGGTTGGCTATCATCATGGCGATTTTTATCTTTGAAGTTACGGATCTGAACAACTCAACGGAGCTACTATTGTATTGTACCACTGCCTTAGGTTGTTCAACCAGGAGATGCGTCTTCTTCCCATACTTATTTTACCCTGTATTTTCCCCTGTATAATCGTTTGCAACAGTGTATACCTCTCCCCTCTTATCACGTGGCCCAGATATTGCAATTTTCTGATTTTGATCGTGTTGATTATTTCCCTCTCAGTAGAAAGGGAGACACCTGGGCAAACTGGAATTCCCTAGATCTAGGGAAAAATGGCAGTCTAGGGAAATTTTACCTGAACTGACCTGGCCTCATGCAGAGCCGACGGGACCTGACCGGACCACATGCAGAGCCGGCGGGGTCTGACCCGGCCTCACGATAGCAATAAATCTGTCAATTTAATAGCTTATTTATGTAAATTAGGGTTATTAATCATATACGGAAACACAATAACCTAATGAGTTCTATTGTTATCAAGGTCATTAATCACGCCCACCTGTCACTCCTATGTTCGGCGGCCCTTTTGTCGGCGTTCCTTTGTGCGAAATACAATAGAATTAATTATGTTGTTATTTATAACCCTCACGTGTCACTGAATATAAATTGTATAATTAAAAAAACCTAATCCCTTAATGTCATCTTAATTGCTATTTATTATTATACCTATTATGACCCCACGGAGATAGCGGCGGAACCTTAGAGGTGCACACGTGCACCATTAATCATATCCGGAATGCAATAAACCTATCAAGTTAATTGTTATTTATGTACATACCTGCATCAGAAACAGATAAGATCTCAGAGTGTTCAACGGAAACACAAGCTTCGACACGTCAGAAAACAGCGCACCTGCACCCTGTCCTTTGTTCGGAAACACAATAGACTAATGAGTTCTTAGAAATCGGGGGTCATTAATCACGCGCACCTGTCACTCCTTTGTTCGGAGGTCCTTTGTCGGCGGTCCTTTGTATGGAACACAATAAAGCTACCGGTCGTTGCTATGGGAACACAAAAGAGGAGTCAAGTTAATACATCCAATTCGACAAGCTTCGACACGTCTGAAAGGGACCACCAACATTGAAAACCGTTATTATGTTAATCCATAGGCCCGTCGCACCCACCAGCATCGAAAACCGGTATTCACTACGAAGACCTACCTGCATACCTACCCACACACCTAGCCAACTACTACCTGCACCGAAAACCGGTATTATATGACTCACCACGGAGACAACAAGCTTCGACACGTCTGAAATTGAATTATATGAAGAGTTGGGGCATAGGTCCACTACTTGATGGACCAATCAGAATAAAGATAATCGAGGGGTGGGGGTAGAATATCGGGTGTATGATGTAGGGGAGGGGGTAACTACACTACTTGATGGACCAATCAGAATAAAGATAATCGAGGGGTGGGGGTAGAATATCGGGTGTATGATGTAGGGGAGGGGGTAACTACATTACTTGATGGACCAATCAGAATAAAGATAATCGAGGGGTGGGGGTAGAATATCGGGTGTATGAGGTAGGGGAGGGGGAGGGCCGCGGGGGTGCAAGCCATGACGAGTATCGACGCGTCTGAAAGCCGGCCACCGACGATGAAAACCGGTCTTAATATCTGAAAAAACCAGCCTACCAATGGGAGACGCACCTATGACAAGTCGAAGAATGAAAACATGGTTGTGCGATTCTAAACCGTCTTATAAAAATCAATAAATAATAATATAAAATGTGAAACAGAAAATAGATACATACTCCCCTACAGAACATGGCAGCAAGTGTGATAAAACACGGTGTATAAAAGACCCCACACATGTACCTAAAGGTATACGCATCCAAGATAACCGTCTTGCAGTGTTAAGACTAACAGCGGTACATCTAGCTAAGCAAGTCCGAACACGACAGGTCTATTACACCAGCTATAATTAACGACCATGACTGAAGACCCAGATGGTAGTGGCGGCCAGCCTGTATATTGTTCGGGAGAAATAGTACGACATCTTCATTATTATTATTATTATTATTATTAATAGTATTGTTCGGTACATCAGCGCAATAACATATAAATTAAGTACCTAAATAATTATAAGTAGGTACCTATACCTATATCATGATTATAAACAGGTAAGTAGGTACCGTATTAATAGCGTACAGCTGTAAGTAGGTTTACAATCCCCATAACCTATATAATGCATACTCAAAAGGGTCCAGATATTATGAATCATCCTGTATATTAACGACCCTGACTGAAGCCCAGACGGTAGTGGCGGCCAGCCTGTATATCCGTCGGGAGCAATAGTACGCCATCTTTCATTATTATTATTATTAGTCGATTCATTCTCAGCATTGTCAGTATCACATCATTATTGTTATTAATATTATCATTATTAATAGTATTATTCGGTACATCAGCGCAATAACTTTTAAATTAAGTACCTAAATAATTATAAGTAGCTACCTATACCTATAATCATGATTATAAATAGGTAAGTACAAGTATGATAGTATTAATAGCGTACAGCTGTAAGTAGGTATTCAATTCCCATAACCTATATAATGCATACTCAAAAGGGCGCAGATATCATGAATCACCATGTATTAAGTATTCTACAGGGATATCAATGCAGTCTTAAGTACTGATTACACCCACGAGAGTAGCTAGCACAGGGTGTGACTCTATCAGCGTTTCCAGACACCCAAGACCTCAGAGACGGATCTCGACAGCTCCGTAGAGTTGGGTTAAAACTGCATGATATAAAATGTCGCTAAAATACCCAAGCAGACGGGGAGCTCATGGAATACACCCCAGAAGACTTGGAACGAGTCTGATCGCAATAACCAAGTATCCTTCAGAGGGATCCAGAGCTAAAACCGCCAAAGGACTTGCACTTTGTGTTCAGAAAGAGACATGCTGTACAGTATGCTTATATATCAGCTCCTTAAACAACATATTATCACAGCAGCGAGACTATAGGAATATTAAAAACCATATATTAGTATTATTTCATGGTTACATAAAAGGTATGTGATAGGGGGGCCCTAGTTCATAGGTCATAGACGCTCCGTAGATAATATACCTATACCCATCCCATACCTATACAGTGCTTCCCAAAAGTAACGGATAAATTCGATAAAACGGAGAGGGCTGTTTTTTTGAAAAAATAAAAAAACAGGTCGATTTTGTTTTTGAGTTGTTCAACTTTTGACATAATATTTGGGTATACAGGGTGATGCGCGAAAAAGTGGTGACGTCATCGGCATTTTTTTAAATGGCAACCCTTATTTTTTATTCCATTTTTTGATACTTAATTTAATTGCCAGTATGGTAATGTAATCAATTTGTAACCTTAAATAAGGAAATTTCTGAGAAACAGCTTGTGAGTCGAAATTGTGCACTTTTTACTGATGTGAAAATCGGAACATTAGCGATAAAAATAAAAAAATATCAAATAAAAATTACTGTTTCCATGGTAATTTTATAAGATCTGTCTATTAAATTAAGTCTATCAAATTGAATCTGTTAAATTAAATTAAATTAAATCTATTAAATCTGTGGAAATTAAGTTATTTTCTCCAAAATTTCCTTTATAAACGTTACAAAATGATGACATTACCGTATTGTCAATTGGATGAAGTATCAAAAAATTTAATAAAAAATAAGGGTTGCCATTTAAAAAAATGCCGATGACGTCACCACTTTTTCGTGCATCACCCTGTATACCCAAATATTATGTCAAAAGTTGAACAACTCAAAAACAAAATCGACCTGTTTTTTTATTTTTTCAAAAAAACAGCCCTCTCCGTTTTATCCACGGTGTAAGATAACTAAGGTGTTGGAACAAGACTCCCCAGTGCGACCCGATATCGTCACGCTACATCTGTTTTACCCATTTGTTTTGTTGCTCTCGCTCGCAGTGGTTAGTTCTGCCGTACTCTTCACTCGGACAAGCGCACAAGCGCTAGCATAAATGATTCACGCATATTCGCTGATAAACGCGTGCTCTTATGTTCTAATTTTATTAATATTTAAATGTTAAAATGTCACTCGATGAAATACCCGTTATAGTTTCATCGCATCAACTTCTACAATTAGGCAAATCACAGTTTCTACCCATTTTTGCTTATCGCTTCTTCAGAAAAAAATAAAATTGAGTAGCATGACACCCTGATAATGGCAATTTGCATGTGTAAGAGCTAGAGGTCAGAGCCCAGCTGGCAAGACTCTCTCATACACTGAGGTTCAGGTTTTCGTCGCGCGCTTTACTGTTGAAATACGTGCTTCGTTCACTCACCTATATATCTTACACCGTGGTTTTATCGAATTTATCCGTTACTTTTGGGAAGCACTGTATATATTTATATACCTATAATATATACCTATACCTATTACCATGAATTAAGACAGAAATTCATAAATAAATAGCACTTCTTTTTAAAAATTATACATAACCGCTAATCGGCGACACCACGTACACTGTTTTGTTACGGGAATAGAGGAGTCAAGTTATTCCTTCGTATTCGACAAACAACGGACGGACGACCACCAACGTCGAAAACCGTTATTATGTTAATCCATAGATCCGTCGCACCCACCAGCATCGAAAACCGGTATTCACTACGAAGATCTACCTGCATACCTATCCACACACCTACCCAACTACTACCTGCACCGAAAACCGTTTTTTATATGACTCACCACGGAGACGACAAGTTTCGACACGTCTAAATTGAATCATATGCAGAGTGGTGACCGATATGCACTACTTGATGAGCCCATTAGCATAAACATAATAGAGGGGATGGGGAGGGAATCGGGTGTATGATGTAAGGGATATGTAACAGGTAGGGGAGGGGGTAACGCCTAAGTACACCGCTATGCAGCGGTATTACCATATAGTCTTCTGACTGAGTGAGCGAATTTAGTTCCTTCCGGCTGAAGACAGTGTTGTTATACAAGTTGGTGTACCCTTACAAGACGCTGAATCATCATGTCATTGTATCGTACAAATCTGCTATCCGAGGCCATGCCGGAGTCGCGGCGAGAAAGAAGTATGCAGGAAATCGACGCTAAGTGTCTCCTATATGCAAGCACAATCCCCGTAAATGATAGCGCGTGCAAGTTGATAACTTTGGGTCTTAATCCATGCACGAATTTTTGGACGGTGATTAAATTACACAGTGCGAAGTCTCCAAATGCCGGAGTAGTGATGGACACCGAGGGGTTCTACGCATTGATGCAGATGCTACCAGAACCATTCACCGAGTACGAAATCGCCACCATAGAGAACCGCTGCAGTTATAATCTAGAGCAATACGTCATAAATCCCAGGCAAGGCACCAGCATACAGCTGATACCCAGGCTTCAAGCAAAGTACGGGTATAATATATGCCTAGGGATTGCAACTCTTAAAAGACTGAAGGCTCTAGAAAACTACATCCAAGATGTGATAAATAGTTTGGAAAAGGACGACAGACGTATCAATACAGATGCTTGTTTAAGAACAATGGCTGAAGAGGCAGCCATAGAGATAGGTGAAGCAGGGAGTCTGAATGCAGAAAGCCTACCAAGAATATGCAGCAAGCTGGGGCCTAGATTTATGGATCTAACAGAAATTTCAACCAAGTTTCCCAGTGTGTTGCTACCAGTAGTGCGCGGTGCTGTCAGGGGTGGGGAATGATGCACATCGCTAGGTATGCCGAACTGACCGATTACTGGTAACAGCCGTTAGTATAGCAGAAACTCGAAGTATTCCGAGAGTAGGTAGTTGAAACTCGATGTCTTCGACGCGTATGAAACCGACCATCAACGGCAAAAACCGGTCTTAATGATTCATCACGCCGTAGACAACCCTCGATACGTCTGAAAAACCCCGCTTATCATGAGAAACGCACCTACGGCTAGTCGAAGAATGAAAACATCGCTGTACGATTCTAAACCGTCTTATAAAAATTAATAAATAATGTAAAATGTGAGACAGAAAATAGATACATACTTCCTTTTCAGAACATGGCAGCAAGTGTGATAAAACACGTTGTTTAAAAGACCCTACACATGTACCTAAAGGTATACGCATCCAAGATAACCGTCTTGTAGTGTAAGACTGACAGCGGGACATCCAGCGAGGCAAGACCCAGACGGTAGCGGCAGCCACCCTGTATATCGTTCACCCGGTACTTTGTCTGGAATACAATAGAGCTCCACACCTGCATCCGTTCCTTTGTTCGGCGGTCCTTTGTCTGTAATACAATAGGGTTAATTAAGCAGAGGCACGTATCGACATGCCTCGACTTGTCGGCAGCCGCACACCTGCATCCTATTGCATGGCTGCTCAGCTCGGACCAAGTCAAATCAGCTTGTTATCAAGTCTCGGATATCGCGGGTCAACGCTCATTGTTCATCTCCCATAGCAGCTGACCATTGCCTCGCAGTTAGGCTCTGACCAAATCTCAGCGAGTCTGACTGTAGCGGCGCGGATCGGACTGGTCAACGTCTGATCGTCTCTTATCGGATCCGGCTGACGGTGCGGACCTGATCCGCGCTTTGTTCTGCCCATATCCTATCGATTTTGGTTGACTAACACATCTTGGATCTGACGGGGTAACGTATGCCCTATGGCTTGGTCATATCCGTAGGACGAGGGTAGGTAGCGGAAACCTGGTAGCTGAAACGCGATGTATGGTGTGGACTGGTAGCTGAAACATAAGTGTAGATAAAATGACAGTTATGAAATTCTGTAAGAGAACAATATTATTAAGCCTGCATGATTAGGTGGAAGTTGGCCAAAAATGACAACACGGCACTCGATGAGTGTGGGAGGGCACTCGACAAAACCGGAGGGCGATGACGGGTTAACGGCTGGTCATATCTCATCGGATCCGGCCTACGGCGTCGAGTAGACCACTGCATCGCTGCTCAGCTCTAACCAGGTCAAATCTGGTTGTTATCAAATCTCAGAGTTCGCGGGCCAATGCTTGTTCAGCCCCATCGGATCTGCCCGGCGGTGCAAGCCTAACCAATGCCTCGCGTTTAGGCTCTAACCAAGTCTAATCGATTTTTGCTGGTTGGCGCATCTCGGATCGGGCGGGTCTTATCGTCTCTTATCGGAACTGGCTGACGGCGCGGACCTGATCAAATGCATCGCGGCGATGCTCTGACCGGGTCCCATTGATTTTGATTGGCTAACACGTCTCGAATCTAACGGGACAACGTCTGGTACAGAGCCGGCAGGTCCGGTCAGTTCGGCTATCATTTCCCTAGACTGCCATTTTTGCCTAGAATCTACGGATATCCATCAGCATACCTGCTCCGAGTCCTTAAGGAACCGGTTATCGATGTTAATCAATGATGCATGTGGGTATCTCAACTATCTAATTAACATAAATAACAATTAACTTGACAGGTTCATTGCATACCACTCATGATTACTGACTCTAATTTGCATAAATAACCAATTAACTTGAAAGATTTATTGCTATCATGAGGCCGGGTCAGAGCCTGTCGGCTCTGCATGAGCCCCGGTCAGCTCGAATAAAACACCACAGAGCCCCGGTCAGCTCGATTAAATATTACAGAGCCCCGGTCAGCTCGGATAAAATATTACAACATACAAGTCAACATGGAAACTAAAAGATTATCGATTTGTAATATTTTATCCGAGCTGACCGGGGCTCTGTAATATTTAATCGAGCTGACCGGGGCTCTGTGGTGTTTTATTCGAGCTGACCGGGGCTCATGCAGAGCCGACAGGCTCTGACCCGGCCTCATGATAGCAATAAATCTTTCAAGTTAATTGGTTATTTATGCAAATTAGAGTCAGTAATCATGAGTGGTATGCAATGAACCTGTCAAGTTAATTGTTATTTATGTTAATTAGATAGTTGAGATACCCACATGCATCATTGATTAACATCGATAACCGGTTCCTTAAGGACTCGGAGCAGGTATGCTGATGGATATCCGTAGATTCTAGGCAAAAATGGCAGTCTAGGGAAATGATAGCCGAACTGACCGGACCTGCCGGCTCTGTACCAGACGTTGTCCCGTTAGATTCGAGACGTGTTAGCCAATCAAAATCAATGGGACCCGGTCAGAGCATCGCCGCGATGCATTTGATCAGGTCCGCGCCGTCAGCCAGTTCCGATAAGAGACGATAAGACCCGCCCGATCCGAGATGCGCCAACCAGCAAAAATCGATTAGACTTGGTTAGAGCCTAAACGCGAGGCATTGGTTAGGCTTGCACCGCCGGGCAGATCCGATGGGGCTGAACAAGCATTGGCCCGCGAACTCTGAGATTTGATAACAACCAGATTTGACCTGGTTAGAGCTGAGCAGCGATGCAGTGGTCTACTCGACGCCGTAGGCCGGATCCGATGAGATATGACCAGCCGTTAACCCGTCATCGCCCTCCGGTTTTGTCGAGTGCCCTCCCACACTCATCGAGTGCCGTGTTGTCATTTTTGGCCAACTTCCACCTAATCATGCAGGCTTAATAATATTGTTCTCTTACAGAATTTCATAACTGTCATTTTATCTACACTTATGTTTCAGCTACCAGTCCACACCATACATCGCGTTTCAGCTACCAGGTTTCCGCTACCTACCCTCGTCCTACGGATATGACCAAGCCATAGGGCATACGTTACCCCGTCAGATCCAAGATGTGTTAGTCAACCAAAATCGATAGGATATGGGCAGAACAAAGCGCGGATCAGGTCCGCACCGTCAGCCGGATCCGATAAGAGACGATCAGACGTTGACCAGTCCGATCCGCGCCGCTACAGTCAGACTCGCTGAGATTTGGTCAGAGCCTAACTGCGAGGCAATGGTCAGCTGCTATGGGAGATGAACAATGAGCGTTGACCCGCGATATCCGAGACTTGATAACAAGCTGATTTGACTTGGTCCGAGCTGAGCAGCCATGCAATAGGATGCAGGTGTGCGGCTGCCGACAAGTCGAGGCATGTCGATACGTGCCTCTGCTTAATTAACCCTATTGTATTACAGACAAAGGACCGCCGAACAAAGGAACGGATGCAGGTGTGGAGCTCTATTGTATTCCAGACAAAGTACCGGGTGAACGATATACAGGGTGGCTGCCGCTACCGTCTGGGTCTTGCCTCGCTGGATGTCCCGCTGTCAGTCTTACACTACAAGACGGTTATCTTGGATGCGTATACCTTTAGGTACATGTGTAGGGTCTTTTAAACAACGTGTTTTATCACACTTGCTGCCATGTTCTGAAAAGGAAGTATGTATCTATTTTCTGTCTCACATTTTACATTATTTATTAATTTTTATAAGACGGTTTAGAATCGTACAGCGATGTTTTCATTCTTCGACTAGCCGTAGGTGCGTTTCTCATGATAAGCGGGGTTTTTCAGACGTATCGAGGGTTGTCTACGGCGTGATGAATCATTAAGACCGGTTTTTGCCGTTGATGGTCGGTTTCATACGCGTCGAAGACATCGAGTTTCAACTACCTACTCTCGGAATACTTCGAGTTTCTGCTATACTAACGGCTGTTACCAGTAATCGGTCAGTTCGGCATACCTAGCGATGTGCATCATTCCCCACCCCTGACAGCACCGCGCACTACTGGTAGCAACACACTGGGAAACTTGGTTGAAATTTCTGTTAGATCCATAAATCTAGGCCCCAGCTTGCTGCATATTCTTGGTAGGCTTTCTGCATTCAGACTCCCTGCTTCACCTATCTCTATGGCTGCCTCTTCAGCCATTGTTCTTAAACAAGCATCTGTATTGATACGTCTGTCGTCCTTTTCCAAACTATTTATCACATCTTGGATGTAGTTTTCTAGAGCCTTCAGTCTTTTAAGAGTTGCAATCCCTAGGCATATATTATACCCGTACTTTGCTTGAAGCCTGGGTATCAGCTGTATGCTGGTGCCTTGCCTGGGATTTATGACGTATTGCTCTAGATTATAACTGCAGCGGTTCTCTATGGTGGCGATTTCGTACTCGGTGAATGGTTCTGGTAGCATCTGCATCAATGCGTAGAACCCCTCGGTGTCCATCACTACTCCGGCATTTGGAGACTTCGCACTGTGTAATTTAATCACCGTCCAAAAATTCGTGCATGGATTAAGACCCAAAGTTATCAACTTGCACGCGCTATCATTTACGGGGATTGTGCTTGCATATAGGAGACACTTAGCGTCGATTTCCTGCATACTTCTTTCTCGCCGCGACTCCGGCATGGCCTCGGATAGCAGATTTGTACGATACAATGACATGATGATTCAGCGTCTTGTAAGGGTACACCAACTTGTATAACAACACTGTCTTCAGCCGGAAGGAACTAAATTCGCTCACTCAGTCAGAAGACTATATGGTAATACCGCTGCATAGCGGTGTACTTAGGCGTTACCCCCTCCCCTACCTGTTACATATCCCTTACATCATACACCCGATTCCCTCCCCATCCCCTCTATTATGTTTATGCTAATGGGCTCATCAAGTAGTGCATATCGGTCACCACTCTGCATATGATTCAATTTAGACGTGTCGAAACTTGTCGTCTCCGTGGTGAGTCATATAAAAAACGGTTTTCGGTGCAGGTAGTAGTTGGGTAGGTGTGTGGATAGGTATGCAGGTAGATCTTCGTAGTGAATACCGGTTTTCGATGCTGGTGGGTGCGACGGATCTATGGATTAACATAATAACGGTTTTCGACGTTGGTGGTCGTCCGTCCGTTGTTTGTCGAATACGAAGGAATAACTTGACTCCTCTATTCCCGTAACAAAACAGTGTAGGTGGTGTCGCCGATTAGCGGTTATGTATAATTTTTAAAAAGAAGTGCTATTTATTTATGAATTTCTGTCTTAATTCATGGTAATAGGTATAGGTATATATTATAGGTATATAAATATATATAGGTATGGGTATAGGTATATTATCTACGGAGCGTCTATGACCTATGAACTAGGGCCCCCCTATCACATACCTTTTATGTAACCATGAAATAATACTAATATATGGTTTTTAATATTCCTATAGTCTCGCTGCTGTGATAATATGTTGTTTAAGGAGCTGATATATAAGCATACTGTACAGCATGTCTCTTTCTGAACACAAAGTGCAAGTCCTTTGGCGGTTTTAGCTCTGGATCCCTCTGAAGGATACTTGGTTATTGCGATCAGACTCGTTCCAAGTCTTCTGGGGTGTATTCCATGAGCTCCCCGTCTGCTTGGGTATTTTAGCGACATTTTATATCATGCAGTTTTAACCCAACTCTACGGAGCTGTCGAGATCCGTCTCTGAGGTCTTGGGTGTCTGGAAACGCTGATAGAGTCACACCCTGTGCTAGCTACTCTCGTGGGTGTAATCAGTACTTAAGACTGCATTGATATCCCTGTAGAATACTTAATACATGGTGATTCATGATATCTGCGCCCTTTTGAGTATGCATTATATAGGTTATGGGAATTGAATACCTACTTACAGCTGTACGCTATTAATACTATCATACTTGTACTTACCTATTTATAATCATGATTATAGGTATAGGTAGCTACTTATAATTATTTAGGTACTTAATTTAAAAGTTATTGCGCTGATGTACCGAATAATACTAATAATAATGATAATATTAATAACAATAATGATGTGATACTGACAATGCTGAGAATGAATCGACTAATAATAATAATAATGAAAGATGGCGTACTATTGCTCCCGACGGATATACAGGCTGGCCGCCACTACCGTCTGGGCTTCAGTCAGGGTCGTTAATATACAGGATGATTCATAATATCTGGACCCTTTTGAGTATGCATTATATAGGTTATGGGGATTGTAAACCTACTTACAGCTGTACGCTATTAATACGGTACCTACTTACCTGTTTATAATCATGATATAGGTATAGGTACCTACTTATAATTATTTAGGTACTTAATTTATATGTTATTGCGCTGATGTACCGAACAATACTATTAATAATAATAATAATAATAATAATGAAGATGTCGTACTATTTCTCCCGAACAATATACAGGCTGGCCGCCACTACCATCTGGGTCTTCAGTCATGGTCGTTAATTATAGCTGGTGTAATAGACCTGTCGTGTTCGGACTTGCTTAGCTAGATGTACCGCTGTTAGTCTTAACACTGCAAGACGGTTATCTTGGATGCGTATACCTTTAGGTACATGTGTGGGGTCTTTTATACACCGTGTTTTATCACACTTGCTGCCATGTTCTGTAGGGGAGTATGTATCTATTTTCTGTTTCACATTTTATATTATTATTTATTGATTTTTATAAGACGGTTTAGAATCGCACAACCATGTTTTCATTCTTCGACTTGTCATAGGTGCGTCTCCCATTGGTAGGCTGGTTTTTTCAGATATTAAGACCGGTTTTCATCGTCGGTGGCCGGCTTTCAGACGCGTCGATACTCGTCATGGCTTGCACCCCCGCGGCCCTCCCCCTCCCCTACCTCATACACCCGATATTCTACCCCCACCCCTCGATTATCTTTATTCTGATTGGTCCATCAAGTAATGTAGTTACCCCCTCCCCTACATCATACACCCGATATTCTACCCCCACCCCTCGATTATCTTTATTCTGATTGGTCCATCAAGTAGTGTAGTTACCCCCTCCCCTACATCATACACCCGATATTCTACCCCCACCCCTCGATTATCTTTATTCTGATTGGTCCATCAAGTAGTGGACCTATGCCCCAACTCTTCATATAATTCAATTTCAGACGTGTCGAAGCTTGTTGTCTCCGTGGTGAGTCATATAATACCGGTTTTCGGTGCAGGTAGTAGTTGGCTAGGTGTGTGGGTAGGTATGCAGGTAGGTCTTCGTAGTGAATACCGGTTTTCGATGCTGGTGGGTGCGACGGGCCTATGGATTAACATAATAACGGTTTTCAATGTTGGTGGTCCCTTTCAGACGTGTCGAAGCTTGTCGAATTGGATGTATTAACTTGACTCCTCTTTTGTGTTCCCATAGCAACGACCGGTAGCTTTATTGTGTTCCATACAAAGGACCGCCGACAAAGGACCTCCGAACAAAGGAGTGACAGGTGGGCGTGATTAATGACCCCCGATTTCTAAGAACTCATTAGTCTATTGTGTTTCCGAACAAAGGACAGGGTGCAGGTGCGCTGTTTTCTGACGTGTCGAAGCTTGTGTTTCCGTTGAACACTCTGAGATCTTATCTGTTTCTGATGCAGGTATGTACATAAATAACAATTAACTTGATAGGTTTATTGCATTCCGGATATGATTAATGGTGCACGTGTGCACCTCTAAGGTTCCGCCGCTATCTCCGTGGGGTCATAATAGGTATAATAATAAATAGCAATTAAGATGACATTAAGGGATTAGGTTTTTTTAATTATACAATTTATATTCAGTGACACGTGAGGGTTATAAATAACAACATAATTAATTCTATTGTATTTCGCACAAAGGAACGCCGACAAAAGGGCCGCCGAACATAGGAGTGACAGGTGGGCGTGATTAATGACCTTGATAACAATAGAACTCATTAGGTTATTGTGTTTCCGTATATGATTAATAACCCTAATTTACATAAATAAGCTATTAAATTGACAGATTTATTGCTATCGTGAGGCCGGGTCAGACCCCGCCGGCTCTGCATGTGGTCCGGTCAGGTCCCGTCGGCTCTGCATGAGGCCAGGTCAGTTCAGGTAAAATTTCCCTAGACTGCCATTTTTCCCTAGATCTAGGGAATTCCAGTTTGCCCAGGTGTCTCCCTTTCTACTCCTCTCCTTTCCCATTCTTCTCAACACCTCTTTGTTCGTTGTTCTGCTCACCCAGCTTATTCTGAGGATTCTTCGATATGCCCACATCTCGAATGCTTCCAGCCGGTCAGTGTCGCACTTCTTAAGCGCCCAGGCTTCCATTCCATATAATAGTACTGGAAATACGTAGCATTTAAGCATTCTGATTTTAAGATGTAGACTAAGATCTGTTCTGGTTAATGCATTTCTCATTTTATTAAACACTGTTCTAGCATTTCCTATTCTCGATCTTATTTCCTGTGAATAATCATTATTTTCATTTACAATTGTTCCCAAGTACTTGTATTTGCAGACTTTCTCCACTGGCTCCCCTTTGATCCATAATGTTTCTCGCTGTTGCCGGTGTTTCGTGATTGTCATGAATTTAGTCTTTTTGGTGTTACAAATATAAAATCACCACTAAAGTCTGCAAATGTTCTTATTCTCCAACACAAGTATAACTTATAAACTTATAACCTCTAAATCTAAATAATCAATAAACAGCTGTCCTCTTATCTCCACTCACAGATATTACACCACTTGTCTATACTTCACAATCCGCTATATATCACTACTGGCTTCCTTACTTCAGACTTCACTTCACTTCCACATTCAAGTTACTACTACTCCTTCCAGCCACACGGCGGTTCTTATTGTATAGTCCCCTGACGCACCGTCGAAACCTCTGGCATGACAGTAGGCACATTCTCGTAGATTGTAGAACTCACACTGACCGTCAGGGCGTCATTCCTGGCATGTGATTGGAACTGTCGCGAAAGTGTCATTTCCCCGAATGGGCTAAAATCATTATAAAAAAATGTAAACAAACAATTAAATGTGAAACTAGAATTTTTAAGAAACAAACTGATATAATTTTTCGAGAGTGGTCTCGTTATAGTATTAAAGAAGCGATAAAGTCTGTGCATTAATTCTTATTCTAATCTTTTTTTTAACCGGACTCCTGACATGACATAACGTCAAGGCAAAGACCACGAACCTATTCAACACTCATGTGCCACAGCCATGACGTCACAGGGCTATTAGGATACAACAGTAGTGTCTCCCACTCTTACTCTTAATTAGAAAAATGCGAATTTGAAAGAGAAAAGAAGAGAAAAATATAGATGAATAATTTTTAAACTTACCGACATACAAAAGTTCAATTTGAAATTACAGGATGTTCTTACTGCTCACTTGATTTATCACATAATCATTCAAGTAGCTCGGTAAACGCCGTCTTCTCTCTGGGAGATGAAAATCTTGTTCTGGTGGTTGGTTACCTTGTACATGGTCATTCTGCTGTACTGGCCCTGCATGAACGTTGTTTCCTAGTGGAGGAACATTTAGTTGATCATTTAAAATAAGGGGAGCTAAGGGGGCTTGATTTCCTTGGTCTTGATACTCTTCCTATCTTATCTCCTGATTATCTTCGTCTGCCGCAAACGATACTTTCTTCTTGGGAACTCTTGCTCTACAAATTTGTTCGATGTGTCTTTTTAACACATATCCATCATCTAGCTGAACTTCATAATGTAGAAACCCAAACTTTTTAGTTATGTATTCAATTTTCCATGCAAGATTATTGTTTTTATAAAATCGCACTGGAACTCTTTCTCCAATCTGGAGCGTTCGTACTCTAAGGTACTTGTTCTTGAGCCTCTTCATGTTTTACTGGTCTTATTGAATCTAGTTTAATTGTTATGGATCTATTCAAGTACAGCTCTGCTGGAGATTTTCCACAACTAGTTGCTCGATTTTCAGGATGATTTCTTGAATTTTCCTCGACATGCTCTTTAACTCTCACGACATTGCTTTTAGTCGGTTTTTCAGTGTTTGCACATTCCGTTCTGCCAGGCCATTTGTTTAAGGATTACCTGCTGGCAATGAATTTCTGAAATATGCCATTCTCTTTACAAAACGATTTGAAAAATTTGTATACAAAAATATTGTGGCGTTATCAGACACCATAACGACTGGATAACCGTGGAAAGAGAAAACTTCCCCAACCCGTGTTCCCCCCCTAACGTTATTAAGTCTATATGCCTTTTTGCGCACCACCCCATGTGCAAAACCTCACAAGCCGCTAAGTGAGAGGGGGAGGGGGCGCTATTATAATACATAGGTGTCCATGGATGAAAAAGTTATAATCAGGCCCTGTGCATGTCAAACAGTCCTACATGATTGCTTACCACGTCGGGAAAATTACGATCAAGTGTCTGAGTGGTGTGTTCACTGTGTTCGTAACAAGTTTCCTTTTAAATGCGTCCAAGTGGAACGTTATCTCGTCTCCATTAAAGTTAGATATCATTGAATTCCCATAATTCTGTGTGTTGCGTGTATGTATAGGTACCTGGTGTAGGTATAATAAAAAAATTGTTTATTTTCGTTACTTTTCGTTAAGATGTTACTTTGCAATACTTTTACTATTATAACTATTATAAATGCTATTTAAAAGGCCCGTTAGAAAATTTATAGCAATTATTGCCATTCGTGTCGCTGTTTTTCCCACAGAAGCCAACTCTCTACCGCTTTTACTGTTATTCAATTGCTACGTCTGTTGGGGTATAAGCTGTCCTAGAATTAATTTGTTCCAATTAAAAGAATGAACCTATTATAATATGTACAACCGAACACAGCCGGTCTGTTTATGCTCTTTACTAATAAGCAGGAAACACTGTAATTGTCGCCAATAGAGGGTAACATGGTAGATTCGGATTGTAGTGCATTTACGAGTATTTAACTGCAGCATGTTTTGTGAGAAGGATAATAATTATCTTGATTGTTATGTTGTATAATAATTTAAACAGAACGATTATTTTCATTGCTTTTCCTTTTTCACAGTGCGATCATAACCGACATGTCAAAAGTGAGAATTCGGAGGGTGCGACAGCTTGGTCCAGGGCTTTTGAGAAGCTGCTGGAAGATCCTCTGGGATTGCACACATTTGCGGTAAGTTTGTTCCATTCTTTAGTAATTAATAACATTTAATTGTGGAGAAATTATTAGTTTGCGCAACACACCTCTGGATTGAGAATACCGAAGTAGATTGAGACCATTGCGTTGCAGGTGAAATTTTACTTCCCGACATGGACTGGTGGGTGTGTATAGTTTTATTTACAGTGTTGTCGTTCAAGTCCCTTTAAAGGCTACATGAATTTAGCAATGGTGTTACATTATTATATGCGAATGGAATTCGTTCGTTTATGATAATTGTTTAAGTTTCAATAAAGTTCTCTGAAGAGTGAAGGACAACCTCAGATGGTCTGGTGAAGGCAGATGCATCGACATTGTTTCTGTGATATTTAAATTGGCTATCACGTGTTTGATTTTTTGGTAAAATAGTGGCGATAATTTATACAAATTATTTATTTCCAATTTATGTAAATGTTCCACCCAAAATTTTTTTTTTTGCCATGATTGCACCTAACTACAGAATAAGTAGTGTGTCTTATTGATCGTTAAAGAAATGTTCGGCAGATATATGCCCGTATTCACAAAGCATTCCCTGCCCTGTAATATCTCATAAATAATTAAATAAATGGGACGGACTTTAATTTATTTATATATATTTAAGTAATTATTGTTTGTGAATACGGGCGATAGAGTGTCAAATAATCTAATCTTGGAAATTTTTCGAAATGGTGGTGTTTTTCTCAAGCCAAACAATAATTCATTCGACCCAGACAATATGACTTTTTTGAAGGGCACTCAAGTGTTAGGAATCAATGCATGTCACACATAATATTTTAGCGGAATTAGATAGCAAGGAGGCAGGTAGACGTGATAAACATTGATTTATGGAAAGCGTTTGACCGGTGTTGACGAATTCAGAATTTTGTGGAACATTTTAGGGATAATAATTGCAGTTTAAAATGAGGAGGCTGAGTTATAAACAAATGAAAATCGCAATTTTTCATTTTGAAAACAATTGTACATTGGAAACGGCCCAAATATCTCAAAACGACTAACATTACCCTATCTTAACTTTTAATGTGTTAATTTACAGTGTACCTACTAACTAATCTACTTGAAATTTTTATAAAGGCTGTTTAAAAATATAATAATTTTCAAACACCCTGTATTAAAATTTAGACCACATTATTGAATACCATATGAAAAGTTAAGATAGGGACATGTAAGCAGTTTTCCGATATTCGGAGCCGTGTCCGATAACCGGGTGGCTAAATAAGGCGGCAAGGTACTGTATCTCCGAGACAATTGGTCCTAGAGCTTGAATTGAATTGAAGCGGGGGTTCGGTTGGCATCGGAACTTACCATTTGCCACAGATTTTTGCAGATGAGGACCTGATTATATAGGGAAATACCAGCTGTCCGCAGACAGCACTGACCAAGGCATCGAGAACTTTTTTTTCTTGGGTGGCCAAGAGTATAGTGATATTGGTTGGCAAGGGAATGTTGTAATTAATTAGACTTTTGTAAAGTTCGGAAATAGGAAGAGGGTGATTTGAGCAGGAAAAAAAATGGTTTAAGTCGGCAATTGACTGGCCGTCACAATCACATATGTCGGTGTCGGACATTCCAATCCTATGAAGGTGGTATGGAAAGTTTCCGTGATTTAGTTTAAGTTTTGTTACTGTAACACTGTAATGTCTGGTAACATTGTAGTCTGGCAGATGGGGTATGTGCTTTGGTAATGAGGGATGCATTTTGCAGTAGTGATTTTGTGATTTATTCACAAATTATTATCCCATTGTTTGGCCCATAGATTCCAGGTTTCTTTTTTTGAGGCAGAGATGAGGTCTTCAAACTGACATTTTTGGGAAACTTCTAAACGGTTCACTGCTTCTTTAGCCAGTTTGTCAGCCATTTCATTACCTGGGATACCTGTATGACCCTTTACCCAGAAAAAAGTGATTCGTCGTCCCTGAAGTTTCAGTTCATATACGAGTCTCCTTATGTTGCATAAGCAGACGGATGATGCAAGAGTGGCTATAGTCCTGTTTGTGATAGCCTCAACGGCGTCCTAGAGCTTCAAATTAAAAAATTTCCGGACATAAGTAACCACGAAAAAGTCAATGAAAATATTTTCAAGATGGTCGAACTTCCGGAAAACTCGGACATTGACACATAGTTCGTTATTTTATTGGGGACACTTGTATTTTATTATTTTTTTAAATTGTCTGAGAAAAACGAACGCAGGTGGTTTAACAATTGGCGTTTAAATTGACTATAGCTCATGAGTTATAAACAAGCCAAAATGGCAATTTTTTATGGAAACGGCTCAAGAGATGATAAAACGGCTTACATGACCCTATATTAACTTTTCACATGGTATTGTACTATGTGGGTTATATTTTTATAGAAGGTGGTGAAAATGATCAGATTTTCCATCACCCTGTATATAAATAACTATACCTAATAGGGTACTATATGAAAAGTTATGATCCTCATCTTAAGATAGGGACATGTAAGTCGTTTTCCGATATTTTGAGTCGTTATCTTTTTATTCTCTATTGCGATTTTCACGTGTTTATAGCTCATAACCTACTGATTTTAAACTGCGACTATTAAAACCGTTCTTACTATGGAGCGGTACTATGATTTCGTTGCTTTATCCAACGACATGGATGGAAACAAGTTTTTACCTCTACAAGAAACACCCTGTAGAATCTTAATTAATGGTGCGATTTTAATAGTATTTCTTTTAAATCATAGATCTTGATGAACTGTATTTTGGGAACAAAAAGCGTATCATTCCTACAAAATCCAAGGCCTACTAGATCAGTGTTTACTTGTAAAATCTCAAAAATTCATATTAGCGATTTTTTTAGAAAAAAAACTGGGCACGCCATAGGATTCACCAGCCCTTAAAACGGTAAATTTACTATAATGGTAATTTGTACTAAATTTTATTGGAAATGTCAGAGTAATAAGGATATTGCAGTTATTTTAGAAATTCACAATAATACTCCGAATTTTCATAAATTTATTCCAAATGGTCAAAAGTTATCATAAGTAAAAATAAAAATTAAAAATTAAAAAATTAAAAAATTAAAAATTAAAGTACATTATCACCAACTTGTCGTACAATTCCTACTTTATCTCTCAAAGTTATGTTATCCATGCTTATTAACACTAGACACCTTGTACTGTATTATTGGAATTATCCTACAAATTTATTTGTCACCTTTGACAGTTAGACACGTTTTTTTCATGGAAAGCTTTTGAACTTTTCGAATAAATTTATGAAAATTCGGAGTATTATTATGAATTTCTTAAATAACTGCAAGATTCTTATTACTCTGACATTTCCAATAAAATTTAGTACAGTACCGTTTTAAGGGCTGGTGAATCCTGTGGCGTGCCCAGTTTTTTTCTAAAAAAATCGCTAATATGAATTTTTGGGATTTTACAAGTAAACACTGATCTAGTATGCCTTGGATTTTGTAGGAATGATACGCTTCTTGCTCCCAAAATACAGTTCATCAAGATCTATGATTTAAAAGAAATACTATTAAAATCGCACCATTAATTAAGATTTCTACAGGGTGTTTCAAGAACAAATGGGTTACACTATATACTGTAAAACGCGATTATTTAAACAAGAAAATTTTTGTTTCGATCTGAAGTCAGTTTTTTCTTAAAATATAGCTCAAAACAAGAAAAAATGTCCTATAAAGTCTTTTAGTATTTATTCAATTATGTCAAAACAAATGATTTACAGTCGTCAATAATTAACACAGAAAATGAGCAGGTACACGCAATAGGCACCAAATATCAAACAAACGTAAAACTCACTTGAGAACTATTACATAACTATACAAGATCTCCAAATTCAGAACAAAAATATTCTTCCCAGCTGTAAAAAGCACCATCCAACAAGTAACGTCGCACACTGCACACGAGATCTAAAAAGTCGCTTCGGCAATTCCCGAATGCGCAGAGGGAATGCCTTATAAAACTTAATACCAAAGTAATTTGTTGCGTTTCTCGACTTCTCGATTCTATGTTGCGGGAGAAGCAGATCCCGCCCACGTTTTGTATCATGATCGAAAGTCGAAAAGTATATAGTAAAACAGCGTTTGAAGTTGCAAATTTAGTAATTTACGCCATTTAAAAAAATCTATAACTTCTGATAGAAGCAGTATTTTCAAATTCTGAGTTCAATCAAAATCAAAAGCCCCTGATTCTTGAAGATTTAATCGAACAAATAAACCCACAGGAAGACCCTTTTTTACTGCTACATATTATTTTACAAGCTTATAAACAAATAGCTCTTTTATCACCTTTGAGCTGGTGCGCCGGTACCTATAGTATTATAGGTAACCGAAAATTGACCGTCACGTTTCTAAAATAATTGTGCATTTTTAGTGCGGGTACGTTGACGTTTGTGTTTTAAATAAGATTTTCCACTTTCCGAGATGCCTTTCCGAGTTAACTCAAATTCTTCCCTATATGCATAGGTATACCTACAAATTATCCTATTATTAACTATATAGATGAGTATTATCGAAAAAAAAAAGCCTGGAGTGCAGACCCCCTATATCAAATTTTTTTCCCGATCGACTGAGTGAGGTCCCAGCTCAATTTCCCCACTCACGTTCAACCGATCCGAGGGGTGGGAGGGGCCAGTGTAAAGTACGGGATATCGGTTTCTCGTGAATTGCTCCTTCAGTTTTGATTCTACCGAAAAATTGTTCGTCCCAAAAAGGAAGAGCCTGACAAAACACGTAAGCTCGTTTCGGCGGAAGTCGGTCAGGCAAATTTAAATGGTTTGTTCTTGGCTGGTAGTGCATGTGTAGAGCTAATGTTTTTTAGAAGAGTATTTTGATGTTTTTTAAGGGTCTGTTGGGAGGGGGTGGTGGTGAAATTTTGAAGGGAGGGAGAGCGAAAGTTCAAAATTTCTTAAAACCTCGATAACTCGACTCCGAAGAGGCGTAGCGCAAAAAATAAAACGGCGTTTTGTTCGTTTATTTGACCGGAATACAATGAACCCTTTTAGAAGCAACGTTTGTGAAAAATCCGCCGCTAGCACGCCAAACAAAAATGTTTCTGCATTTTTTTCAAAATGTTGTTTTTTTCATGAAGGGAATAGATGTGGGTGACTACTTTTATTTGAAAAGATGCCCCTATTTTTCATCAGCTTTAATTTTCGCTTAGGAACACCCCGCTGCGATAATTTTAAAGGGAGATATGGGCTCTTGAGGGGCTAAAAATGGAGCTGAAACATCAGGCTATATTTATATAAAAAAAATATTCCATTCGGTCCAATTTCGTTCGCGCGAGTTGAAATTATAAAAACGTTCCTGAGCGGTCGCGTGTGTCAGCCGACGCCACAGTTAGCGCGAAGGGGTAAATATTTTTGAATGCTCGCTTCCTCGTATCTCGATCAATTTTTAACCGATTTGGAAAATTCTTTCTTCCTGTTGACCGCTGAACTTCGAGGAAGGAGGAAAATGACAAGATGCTTCTCCCCCACCCCTTTTACACCACAGCCATTTTACAGAAAATCAGAAAAAATCTTCTATTTGTTATTGTGTCGTTTTTGTAATAGACTTTACTGTGACTTGAAAATTGGATATTTTTAAGTTTTTACGTTTTTGTTTGTTGTAATTTTAATTGTTAAAGTCAATGCAATTACGAAAATGATTACATAAAATGAACACTTTTTCCCGTTTTTGTCTAAGATGGCTCAACATATTCAGAATGTAACCACTGCAACAGAAGCAGCTTTTAAATCTTACCAAATGATCTAAGAGTTCTCTCTAAAACTTAGGGGAGTCAACATATAAAAATAAATCCTTGACTGTCATGAAAGAAAAAATCCATCTTCAGAGGTGAATATCTCGAGAACATGAGTTTTTAGGGTGTTATGCCCATGGAGACTTCTGAGCTACTCATCGGATACTACCGATTCCTACAATTTGAACAATACTACCGATTCCTACAATTTGAACAAATTTAACCGGGAGCCAATAACCATAAGGATTCTGCGGGTACCTTTAAGCAAAGGGAAAGTATAAATGAGTAAATGGAGAAAATTGACTTGTATTATTACTCGTGCGGCAGCACCCGATTTATTTATTATGCGTGAAATTGAAACAATTTGATTAATATCTAAAAGTCTAAGGGACTAGAAGCTGTAAAAATTTGTACATATACAGTGTGTCCCATTTAAGATGAATACACCCCTGTATTTTCCTTATTTACTTCGTTTTCTGGGATACGTTATTTGCTGCACAGATAGCGCATTTTCTGCATCATTCCTTTACGTATTCTTAAGAGTTCACCCAGGAGAATCGTTACTGTAACGTACCAAGCGTCCTAGCTACTCCAAGATGTTCGTTAAATGCCCCGTTCTTCATTTTTTATACCACTTCTGAGATTCCTGTTAAAATTATTTGTATGTTTATAAATTTCAATTGCTTCACGGTGTACTCATAAACGGGTAGGCATAACAGTGTGACGTGATGGATAGGATTTCAGTATTTGCGTGGCCTAGGGCATGATCATTCTGAAGAAAGCATGTTTCGCGACATCCTAGGCGACAGTTTTTTTTTACAGTTTCGGTCACGCGAGTGTTGAGGCCGCATTTGATGGTTTATCTCCATTTATACAGAACCATAGGAGTAGCGTAGTCTTCTATAAATTCCAGCAGACGAAAATGGATCAATAGGGTATTTGGCTGAAGAGAGAAAATTGCGATTGGTGACGTTCCTGAAGTAGAGGCATAGCTCCCAAATCTCTTGGTGGTTGTTCGCTGGATACCGTAGGATGTTGTTTCCTGGGACTGTGAACCCTCCATGTTTCCAGATGACGAATATATCATCTACGTATCGGTACCAACAATACGGTGCAGTAGCTACCAAGAATTCAGTGTCGAAGTATGACAACAACTGGGTTCAACCCATGCCAACTCATCTAACTTATAACTCATCGAAACTCTCATACGGAGTTACTGAAATAACGGTGGTGCTGGTGCTAGGTGGTGCTGGAGAGACGATATTAACGAAAAACTGCTTTTCGTCGACCTTTTTCTCTTTATGGCGGCGCGAGTGGTGATCGCTCAAGGTTGCAAATTTGGAATATTAATGAGAATACGGAACTGTGTGCAAGTCTACCAAATTAGAACTCTCATAGACCTTTTGTAGTGAAAGCACTTTTTTTTGTTTCCAGTGACTGGACTTAAATCAGGTCTATCTAATAACAAGATTATCAGGTTTGTGTTTTTTTCTTAATTGAAAATGCACATGCACAGCAGGGTAATCCCTGTGACGCTCTGAGAGAGCTCTTGGGATTATATTCCAAAGTGATGCGGTTCTGTACATAAAAGAAGTCTGAAATAAGGTGATGCGAGAAGTAACGAGCTGAACCTGATATGGATGACCTATTGCAGCTTGAAATATATTTCCGCCCCGCTTCAAGGTCTATTTACATCTAACGGCACGAGGACGGACTATCAACAAAACGTCCCCATCTCTTGGTAAATGTAGCCACTCAAAATCCATTTATTAATAAAAATGCACGTCCACGTTGAACACCCGCGGCCTGTGTCCGTGCCGTTAGATTTAAATTGGCTTTTATTCTAGGTGGGATCTAATGGGTCACGTCTTTTGAACACTTCCCATAAAAATATCTGTAAAACAGGCTTAGGTAGCTACTTTTCTTCGATGTTCAAGACTGTCTAAATTTTTAGTCAAAAGTCGGATACCCGATCAAGTGGATTCCACTTTTCTGGATGGAATCAAGTAATCTCAGCATATGTTTAGGAGTTGAGCTCCAAACATGGGAGAAGTACTCCAAGGATGGTCGGCCTTGAGCTTTGTATTGGAGGAGAAGTTGTTGAGATGTATAAAAATTTTTTGTGCGGAATAATAGTGTTCCAAATTTTTGAGAAACACTCATGATTTCAGTCTCACTCAGCACTTTATGATCATGCCAAAACATGTTCGCTCCCAGACTCACGCCAAGCAAACAAAAAGATGGCAATGCAAGAAGAGAGTGTCCCGCCATCACCATATCTGGCTCCTAAACGTTGACCCTTGCGTACTGTCATCCGCAAAACTGTATTTTGGAAAGAGTCGGAGATAAAATGGATCCCTGAGGTACGCCGTCCGTGACAGAAAAGGTCTCAGAAAGAACTCCATCGACGGCCACCTACAAGAAGCGATCCCCAAGGTAACTCGCAAACCACAAGCGGAACTTCTCAGGCATGCCATAAGCTTGCAGTTTAAGCCAGATACGATCGAAAGCCCCTAGAGATTACTGATAATCGAGTAATGACAGCTGTTGTACTAGTACTTTTAAGTTCAACTTTCTGATATCAAAAAGAACCTTGAAAGTTTGACTTTCGTGACGATTTCCGATTAATTGTTTAAACTTCTAACGGTCTACGTACTTTGTCCAACAGTTGAGCTGCCGTGAGGTCAGCGACGTGGGAAAAGTTTTGGATTTTGACTATGGCGTTTAATGTATGAGACAGGAGCCGAAAGGACACGAGCTTCGGGATGAAAAGAATACGGCGCTGTCCACATGAAGTCGAGACTGACTTTGACTTCCCAATAACTGCGGGTTTGGGATAAGCATCAAACCGAGTAGCAGAGTGTACAATTTAGCAGGTTCCTACAGTTTAACAAGTTAAAAAATGAAAAATCAACGCCAACTATGTGAAACGGAACCGTTGTTCCCAAAAATCGCTGGTCGCGAATTGGCACTACTCCAACCCACGATTGTTGGGTACCTAATCTATAAAGCTCCCTAATCCCTATATGGTTTCGAGAAGTTCGAAAAGGAAGGATAACGCGTCCTTGTCTACACCAGTACAGGGCTGACTTCTCAATAAATGTGGGTCGCGGATAAGTCCGCGTCTTTCAATGATGAAAAGATTACATTCAATTTCAAACTTTGGGAAGAAATGAAATCTCTACCCGAATTTGAAGTTAACCCTGACATTAAGACTTGGCAGGTGAAGGCGAATAAGGAATGTTCCCTTATTGAAAAGGATAGGTATTTTAAGTTCCTTACCCTTCACGCTGTTTTGGAATACCGCCACCCCGACATTGACGTTTTAGACCATTTCTGCGAAGTTGCGCAAGAAAGGTGTGACGCAGACAATCTGGACGTGACCGCGTCACTGTACATATACAGTGCCAGGCATCTCTTTACGGAGGCAATCATTTTCAAAAACCCGATGGCCAAAAACAAAACCCAACGTTTTCGAGTCCTGGGCTCCCGTTAAAAGCCCGCAGAAGTTGTGCTACAAGCAACCAGGAATACCTGGATTAGAAAATTTCTAAACACGTGAGTCTAGATCATCCAGTACGACCTATAAGGTCATGATTTGAACCCGAGAATAGCGACTTAATGGATATCTTTGGACACCTATCTTCATTGTCGTGAAAGGGCAATGTTGTCTATAGCCTATCCAGAGGTCACAACCATTAGTCCTTGCAAGGCTCCAATATATTTTTTGTACAGTAGGATAACCTACTAACCCCGTGACATCACACCGGAAGTGCGCCCCGTGAATCGTCGGCATCCGTTTAAATAATGGGCACTTCCCCTTTTCTTTGATGAAACTTTTCCCCCTTCCGGATGTCCTTAAAAACCGATGTATCTGCCAGCTTCTCGTGTTCCAAATAATCAAGAAACACCTCTTTGTCTCTGCTCTTATCTACTATCATTTAATCAAGCACTTACATCGTTCCCCTAGAAGTACTGACATTTTTCCTCCTTGGCGACAAAGTTTCTCAAGATTCTCTCCCTTAATAGACATCAATGCATTCCAAATAGTTACTCTTGCAGACTCTCTTGTACATACACCGGTTGGGCAAGAACACTGGATTGTACTGGGTGAACTTTTGGTACGCCTGGTCAACACCGGACGAGTGTGGAAGAGATTTGTATCTCATTGCGGAGACCTAAATCGGGCTAAGATCTCCTAATCTCCTAAGATCGTCCCGATAAGTTTCACTCTGCCAAGTACCTCTAGGAAAGGAAGAGATGTTTTCTTGAAGTCCCTTACCTTGTCTCACGTTCGTTTAGAAATCTTAATCCAATGCTGCTTTCGTATTTATCTCTATCTAAAATTGTATCTTTACCTGTATACAGGGTGTCCCAAGATTTCTTTATCAAGGGGGTGTCATTTGAAAAAAAAAAGTAGGGGATGATTACTTAGGGGTGGAAAGGCGCAAAGGGGCATTGAGGGTGCAGCTGCAAAGCCTTAGGGGTATGGTTGAAATTTCCCGAATTTCATTTGTTTATTTTTTGAAATAACGCGGATATCCCTTGATAAAGAAATCTTGGGACACCCTGTATAGACTTGATGCCCAAGAATGGACATCATCAGTCCCCCTAGGGATCGCGCGACCTTCCTTTTATGCGCCAAACCTGCTACCTTCCCGCGAAAGTCTTGTTTCTGACTTTTCCACCCGCCGCTGTTAAATTCAGACAGTGTCGGAGTATGCTTACAGGCGGAATACGAGGTTGTCGATAGCCAAGAAAGCAGTACCTAGCGGTGCAGGAAGGGCCCGCACTCCTAGAAAATTCCCTGAGAATTTTTATCTTTTCATTTTTCTTTTTAGTATCTTGATACCTTACCTAATTATCTAAAATTAGTTTTTCATTTTTATAATGTTCAGTATGAACATTCTTAGTTAGGAAAAAATTATCTTAGTTACCTATTGTTACCAGCATGTCTTTTTATTTACCTTAGCAAAGAAGCACGAATGTTCTTTTTTTTTATTATCTTAATAATTATTATTACAGTATTACCTAATGCTAATATTTTTAAATTGCATGCAATTTTAGTAAACCAGTTACCTAATGCTAATCCTTTTGAATTGCATGTTATCTTAGAAAGCAAAAATAGGAAGGATTTTGAATTATTCAGTAAAACACTTGAATGATATCAGTGACAAGTCGTCCATTTTATACCGTTATCTTAGTTCCGTTGAATGTTCGCACGATGGTTTTTGAACTAATTTTCTAATAAAATCTCCAAACTTTTGTTACCTAAAGTTGTCCCTACAGACATACCCTTCTTCGTTGTTTTTTTTTATTTCTCTCCGGTAAGAGGAGGTGTGTAACGTGGTTACTTTGTTTTCAAAGTTAATCCTCTCCTAAACCGCAACATTCTATTTTCGACACCATATCGCCACCTGTTGACGAGAGGAACTAGTGTTTGGCAGGACCAAATCAATCTTTATCTATTTAGCTAAGTTCTAATTGAACTTAGTCTTGTTCTAGTCCTTCTCTTTCCCTTAATTCCTCTTGGAATTAAGCTCTACTTGACTGAACCTTTGCGAGGTAACGCCATCTTATATTTTAAATCATGCACAAAAACATTATCTGGTATTATTCGGTGAATCATCAAGGATCCCGGAGGACCCCTTTGCTCATTATTCAACGTTAGAAACGGACGTCAACAACATCCCTCATGAAATATTTAGGACTTCCATCCACTTACTGAAAGACGCCATCCCAGACCGCGTGTTTTCATTGAGGCTTCAGAGCTGTGCCTCATGATAGCCCTGAAGAAGGCGCCCGCTCTTCTCCCTGGGGAAATGACGTATTCCTGTCCCTCTACAAGTGTTATCAACGACCTTTTGGTAGGAGAAAAAGGTCGTGCATATAAGCTACCGTAACAATCTTTCTCATTCGTATCGAAAAACAAATAACAACTAAGAAGCCATGTAAATTATTATCTCAGATTTATTATCGATTTATAGAAACTTTTGCCGTATTTATTATTAATATAAACAGACTATTATCGTAATTAGTATCTAAGTTATACCTATGACCTCAATGTCTATTTATTTGTGAAAAGACAGAAATCTATCTCTTCAGTTCATTTATTTGTCAAATGCAATATTTTAATTATGAGTAATTCATAGTTTACCATTACTACGATCAAATAACATTTAATTTGCAATAGAATTCATTATTAATTTATGTAAATCTTCAAAGAATAAATACAACTTTTTATTTAAAATCGTATCCTTCATTTTGAACTTTTTAAGAGGATATTTTTTTTATAAATAATCAAGTAGGTATGTAATTTGTTTACACAAAAGTTCTAGCATCCCAAATTCTCTTATCTATAAAGCAAAATAACAATTGATATTACCACCCTTATGTTGCAAATGATTTCTACAGTCTCATGTAATTTGAATGAGATTTTGGTTTCATTAAATTAATTCTCCAATCTACCTAATAATAATTTTTCAAACGGTGAACAAAATTTCGTTGGAGAAACTATCAATAAACAAAAACTCCGTTGGAGTAGTAACAAGTCAACCAATGGAATATTTTCTTTGCATTTATAATGAAAATAATTTTAGTTCCATTTAGCGAATAATGCATTATTCCAGAGATTTCGGACTAAGTTCTTACTGAAGGTGTAACATATTAACTTCAAATAAAATTTCACAATTTATATCTTTTAATTTACTGTCTCCTGGTTTTTCTGAAAAAAGTAATTTCTAACAATGTTGAATTTTTTAATGCAGGAGTTCTTGAAGAAAGAATTTAGTGCTGAGAACATATATTTCTGGACAGCATGCGAAAGGTACAGACAACTCCCAGACGGTCCAGAGCGAAGAGAAGAAGCACGTCGCATTTATGGACGTCATTTGTGCGTTGGAGCTCCTGAGCCCGTAAATGTGGATGCTAGAGGACGTCACTGTACCGAGAGAGCTCTGGATGAGGCACATCCGGGTCTCTTTGAATCTGCCCAGAAGCAGATATACAACCTGATGAAGTTTGATAGCTACCCGAGATTTCTCAAGAGTAATCTTTATAAGGAATGCCTTAATAAACGGGCTCAGGAAGAGAATAATATGGACCAGCGAGTATTACTTCGAGCAACTGGTAATTTATTTTTGTAATAAATTGATATCGTATAATTATTTTAAAGTTTTGGTTTGTTCTGGAATTGTCAATTTTTTATAGGTTCTTCACCTTCCAAGTTGAAAAAGTCGTTGAGTAATGCGGAAGAAAGAAGTATGAGAAAATCTTTACTGAGATGGCACAAGAAAAGTAGGTCAAAATCGAAAGATAGAGACAATGATACTGCAGGTAATCATTCGGAAGTAACACACTGGGGAGAAAAAAATGGTTTCAATGACATTCACAGTAGCAGGTCATCATTAACTTCATTAGATTTAGCTGTTTCAGGCCAGGTAATAAAAAAAAAAATATCTGTTGAATGTATTAAGTTTTCTTTGTTATAGGATTGTGGCAAAAGCGGTGAAGAGTCTTCTTCAACATCCGGCCGAACTGCCCTTTGTAGAGTAATTTTAAGTAATGGAAGTACAACCGTAGTGCAAATTAAAGAATCTGACACTGTTCAAGAATTAGTAAATAGACTTTTGACAAAACGAGGTCTTAACTATTCATCATTTGAAGTTCACACAGATAAACATCCAAAGGTAGAAAAATATTCATTAATCTAGATGTGTGTTCCTAACTCAGCAATTAGTCTCTTTCACTTTGATATCGGTAAATATTTTCAGGCTATTGACATCAGCGAACCGTCCACAAAACTGGCAGGATGTGAAGTAACAGTTGAACAAAGAGTGATATTTAAATTGGAATTACCTAACAGAAAAGTGATATCTGTAAAATCTAAATACACTAAAAGAATTGTGGATGTTTTGCGACCTATCTTGCGTAAATATAATTACAATTTAGATTGTGTAAAAGTGACCAGATCGGGTAATGAAATTTTACACTTAGATCAGCAAGTCACAGAAATTGATAATATGAGATTAAGCATCCTGTTGCGTAGTGGTAAGTTTATTAATTATTTAAGTTTAGTAATTTCTCTGTTGTCACATTCCCAGTTGTAGGCATCTCTCGATTTATTCCGGTAGCAAGTTTTGTGTTGCTTTTTCGTGTTTTTTTTTTGCAATTTCGTTGAAAATTTCAAAACTTTTGTGCATTTAGACTTTTTAGCTTGCAAAATTTATTTCTCCAACAAATAAATATGATAGATAATTATTAAAATGTTGTCAAAATCAAAATAACCCTCTTATTTTCTAACTTATTGTAATTAATGAATTAATTCTTATGTAACAATACAATCAATACATTAATGTAATTTTACAGACTTTAAGCTAATATATTACAGAATTTAGAATATAGTCTGTAACACTGAGTGTTGTCTGTTGTGATAACTAAGGATACATCATCTCGTTATGTTTCTTACTCCTTCTATTGCATAGTCAATCGAGTTAAATTGGGACGTATTGTCAGAAATACGTTTGAATCGTCAGCAATTCTAAAAAGATGAGCGAGAGTGAGACGGAAGTACGACTCGCGTCCTGATACGCTTAGATTGATACGATAAGATTGTCGTCCAGCTCATCGGCTACTGTCAGTTGACAGTGACAGCGCTAAATATACTGATGAGGTTTGTTATTTGAAACGTTTTTAATACGAAATTAGCAGAATTACCTGTAATATTGTACGATGTGATAAACTACGAGTAACTTATTAATTGCGTGAATGCCTAAAAATCTATTGCCTTGTTTTCCTAACGTTTAAAAAAAACAGACTGGGTATATTCTCGCAACGAACTACAAAAAATTACACAAAATGCCTGGGAAACGATTGAACTCCCTAGAACGTGGTCCTGTGTGGTTAAATTGCTAGGATATTTTACTGCAGAAAAAGAAAACGGAGGTGTTATGCTTTCTTTTAAACGCCAACCAGCAGGTAGATGACATGCTATTTCTAATCATAATTTTAACAATTCACACGCCACTGACACGAACTGCGATACCACATCTGGTTCGACTTAGAAATAAGTGTACGAATCAAATCGAATTAAATGAAATTGTTTAGCCAGAATCAGTGTGGCATGACAACGGACAACACTCAGTGGACAGAGCATATACACCATGTTGCATATAGTAGGTAACCTGTAGAATACACGAAATTATTTCAAGATTATTTCAACAATACTTTGACAATAAATGACATCCTTTCAAAAATACAGTTTCCTAGGAAACTATAGAGCTTTTAAACCAAATTGGCACTGATTCTTTTGAACATTCACTGCAGTGTTTTCCCTATGTTATGTTTCCTATACTACACAGTGTAGGTATATTACATACTTAGAGAGACATAACAGAATTACAGTAATGTAATTTTTTAACAGAGGTTAGAACATAAGGCGGTTAATTTTGGATTTTTTTAAAATATTTATCTCATATGACAAAAGAGGAATTTAATTTGTAAAACAACACCGACATTTTTCTAAACAGGAAAATAATTGTGATACAGGTACCTATTTGTCACATTCAATGATCCAAATACAACTAAACTATAAAATGATGCACTCGGGTGCATGTAATGCACAAATAATAAAATATAATTGCAGTGCTGTTACAAGTACCTGGGTGCATGGCCTTTTTTCTTTCTTTTTTCCAGAAAAGTTGTATTTGAACTCATTTGTGGTACTGCTGTAGGTAATAATTGTATATTGTAATATTGTATTCAACAAATCAGCAGTTACAAAACTGAGCATTACATAATTTAGATATGTAAGTAAGCATGATAGCATAGTAAAACTTATATTGGAGATATAAGTCTATCAATTCAACATTGTTTCCATGCGGTACCTACATGTACCCTGGTTATATAGGGTGGAAACTTGCAAGTGGGTCATAGGAATTTGACATACAAATTCAGTTTTATGCAAATAATACCTCCCGGCTTATCTTTGGAATAAAATATTAACGAAATAACTTCTAGCTATGACTAAAATGTACTTAATTAGCTACAGAAAAATGAAAATCTATTTTTTCAAATGTACCTAATGTAACAACCACCCCCTACCCCCGGATGATCGTCTAGAAAAAGCGGCCAGGACCCACCTCGTTGTGTCGTTTCTTCTTGTAACCACCCTTGGTTCTCGGATAGGGTATGCAAAAGCTCAGGAGTCGAGAAAATACCTGTGTAATCAAAATTATTTCCTTTAAGATTAAATAATCAAATGATATCACTATTTCATATATACAGGGTGTCCCAGCTTATTCGAAGCGGTCTCTGGAGGTCAAACGATGGACTTTTTCAGAAAACTTTTGGAAAATTCAAGTATAGGATCACAATGGTTATTATTTAAAATTATTTTGAACTATACAAAGTGTCCCACATGAGAGTGGCATATCAAAGTTATGTTTTTTTAAATGGAATGCTCCTATGTTATTGCATTTTTAAATTGTCTGAGAAGAGAAAATAAGATTGGCTTTTACAGTTATTGTCTAATTTCAGAAGTTTTTGAGTTATAAACAAGTGAAAATCGTCATTTTTCAAGTTCAAGGCCCTGTACAACGAAAACGGTTCAAGATAGAGAAAAACGGCTTACATGTCCCTATTTTAACTTTTTATGTACTATCCTATGGTATAGAAACATTTGTACTTTCTTTGATTTTTTTATTTGGCGACGCGTTGAGAAATCTCAGAATTTTTCAAATTTTTTATCACCCTGTATAAAGATTTCATCTACATCATAGGATAGTACGTGAAAAGTTAAAATAGGGACATGTAAGCCGTTTTTCTCTATCTTCATCCGTTTTCGTTGTACAGGGCCTTGAACTTGAAAAATGACGATTTTCACTTGTTTATAACTCAAAAACTTCTGAATTTAAACACCAACTGTTAAAGCCAATCTTATTTTCTCTTCTCAGACAATCTAAAAATGCAATAACATAGGAGCATTCCATTTAAAAAAACATAACTTTGATATGCCACTGTCATATGGGACACTCTGTATACTCCAAAATAATTTTAAATTATGGCCATTATGATCCTGTACTTGAATCTGCAAATTTTTTTTGGAAAAATCCATCTTCTGGCCTACAGAGACCGCTTCGAATAAGCTGGGACACCCTGTATTTCACACTGGATATCAGTTCATTCCTTACAATGAATCTTAGATTACCTTAATTAATTTCCTATTAGTTAATTTTACATTTATTTATTTAGATCTTCCAATGTTGTTCCTGCAGCTGGTTTGAAAAGGACCTGCTTGCGTCATTTCAATCATCTTACTCTCTGTTTGCCTTGGCTTTTGTGTGTGAGGGTTGTCGTAAAAATTCCTGACCTGATAATGAATCGAATGGTTTGGTGATTTAACTTTCGTTGGGTGTTTGGGTGTCTTTGAGACTTACGGTGTTGCCAGATTGGACAAGTTTTACTTCAATTTCAAGCTTGTGGTTTTTTTCTGTTTCTCTGTTTCCTGATTTGACTAAGTCATCAATTTGCAGGTAAGCTTTACCAAGAGAAATTAGCAGAACCTACGAGAGACGAAGGCAGCATCCCACTGACCTTCTCCCTCAGGCCACTCTGTTCAAGTGAACATCGGTTTTACGCGATTTACACAATAATAAAAACACTGAAGGCATTCTCGCATTCATACACCTGCTGTAAGAAAATACCTTTGATCACTTTGGATCTGAGTTTACCGTAAAAGGCTATGCTCTGACATTACGGAACTCGGTTTTGTTTTGTTTGTTTTGGTTTTAACCCTTTATTTGTTCTTATTAATGTTATAAGTATGCTACTCCAACTTTTGATGTAAACCCCGATTTGTTTGAATTTGTTGTTTTGCGTTTCTGTGAGGTTTTAGTTGTCAAAGTTCGAAATGAGGTACAAATTGATACTTAACAAACAAACTAGAAATAAAGTTAAACTTCCCTTGGTTAGTGACGTGACATGTCTTTTGTTTCTGTTTCTACCTTTCTGTTTGTATTTGAGACGTCTCAATTCTTTTTCTGATCGCTTTTAACCTAACGCTTTTGAATGACTGAAATGACTTCAAGCAGACTTATTCTTTCTGATTCTGAGAGAGGGACATTTGGCTTCAATGTCGATGAATTGTGAATGACTGTGCCGTAGGAACCGCTTAGGAAGATCTGTTATTATGTTACAAATATATACAATTTTGCGAGCTTTACTTTAACTTACTTACGCTTCTGAAATAAAAGGAATTAATTATTATAATTTCTAACCTAGGGGATTTTAGTCAGAGTGAATAAATAAATACGATACCCTTGTTTATAAAAACCTGTTGGAGCTTCCTTGGCGACGTCTTCAGCGATGCTGGTGCTAGGAATAAAGTCAGTGGCTAGTTCTGCAATCAACAGGCACAAGACAAACCGGAGGAGACTCTTCCCTATCCCTATACAACGGCGGTAGGATAATTTTAGATGAGTAAAACAAAATCAGTGGGGAGTGTATTCTCAACCCACCGGCGCCAATTAAATAAATACAAGTAAAACAAATTAAACAACAAGAAGAGCGGAGAGTGTATTCTCAATCCACCCAAGTCAAACAAATTAAACAACAACAGCGGAGAGTGTATTCTCAATCTACCAAAGTAAAATTAAATAAACAAATCATACCAAAAGAGCGGAGAGTGTATTCTCAATCCACCAAAATCAAATTAAATAAACAAATCAAACCAAAAGAGCGGAGCGTGTATTCTCAATCCACCTGAGTCAAACAAATTAAATAAACAAATTAAACAAGACAAGCGGAGAGTGTATTCTCAATCCACCAAAATATTAGAAGAGTCGAAAGGAAGTGATCTGCAGAAGTGATCTCGAGCGAACCAGCGCTGGTGTTTTTATACTCACACAACCCTTTGTATCTCTATCCGTCTCTCTTCAATTCCACTGACCGTTGCCCGCGCTACCCTTTTTAGGTATCACGCCTGCAGCGCGTGGTGAAGATTCCCGCGTAGCTTTTAACCGTTATGTAGGTGAAAGTCCAATCCATTGTTGCGGCGGATGAAATAAAGGATTCTGGAATTCTCACTTGCAAATGGTTTTTCCTAATTAATGCCGGGCTTCTCCTTAAGTTTCACAGATGAGGATTATTTTGAAGAAAAAAATGCTTGCCCTGGGGGTGGTATATTACACTAATGGCCAACTAACTACACATTTAGTGCATTTATTATGATATGGTGCTATTCTCTCTGTATAATAATTGTACCTGTACCTACATTTCGATATTAAGTTATAAACTAAATCTTGAAAGTAATTTAAATTAAATTTGTGTGGTTTGACTTAAATGTACTTGTCACTTGTCAGTATTACATAATCCAACAATGACAACAATCCACAACGTCAATAAAACTGGCAAATTAGTACAAATTTGAAAATCAATTACATTTTTCTTTTCGATATTCGTACATTTTTAAAGTTCAGATCCAAAATAATAGTCACTAACTGACATTACTGAAAAAGCAATTTCAGAGAAACGGCACGCAGAAACTGATGTTTAGAAGAAAATTTTCTGCTTGCCGCTTATCCAAAATAGTTTTTTTAGTAATGTCAGTTAGTGAGTACTATTTTGGATCTGAGCTATAATAGTAAAGTATTTTAACTAAAAATAGACTTGTTAAATAAAAATTGCCATTATCAAAAATTATTATATTCTCTATCATTTTTCTCTAAATCTAAACGTGGAGATATTATTTGCACAAAACTCACATTTACACGTTAAAATCCTATCACCCACTTACAAGTTTCCAGTATTTATTAGGGATGTTCTGAATACTCGTATTCGTATTCGCGATATTTGCAATATTCGTAATCGTATTCGCCAAAATTAATACGAATACTATGCGAATCTTTGACATTAAAATTAATACAATATAGTGTTTTTATTTACTATAGTAATAATTGTCACTATTTAAAATTCCAACTGTATTGACCTTTTGGGCTTGAAGATAATTTTTTTAGATAGGAAATATAAAAGATTTAGTTTTCATTTTGTGCGAGTTATGATAATTTTGGCACTAGCCAGGTAAGAAAGGCCCGAAAGCGCGTACAAAAATTATATTTGAAAAAGGTACCACATTGACTAGAACTCTTTGCATTAACGCCTGTTGATATCATATACTCAAGGTCATATGATATACAAGGTGGACCACGGGAGCGGGAAGTTTTAAAAATGCTATTATTTTGTTACTATGCATGGGGTGCTGTGGATTTGTTTGACATACTAGTTGTCACCTTATGCCATTTAGTAAGCATGGAAAACTGGTCCGGCGAACAACGTTCTTTTGCGATTAAATCATACTACAAAAATAATGATTGTGTTGTCGCAGCACAACGGCAATTTCGAATTAAGTTCAATATTGCTCGTCACGGGAGAATTCCATCTGCGCATGCCATAAAGGAGTGGGTTCGGAAATTTTAAGAAACGGGATCAGTTATTAATGTCAAACATAAGGGACCAAACAGAAGTGTCAGAAATCTGGAGGACATTAATCAAGTTAGAGCAAGTGTAGAGCGCAGTCCAAAACGTTCAAGTCGAAAGCAAAGCCAGGCCCTGGGCTTATCTAGGGCTACGTTTCTTCGAATTTTACAGCATGAAATTGATGTTCACAATTTATGGATGTCTGATGAAGCACATTTCCATTTATCTGGCTATACCAACAAACAAAACAGCCGTTATTGGGCCTTGGAAAATCCACAAGAACTTCATCAACACCCGTTACACAGCCAGAAGGTAACAGTTTGGTGCGCAGTATCTTCAATGGGAATCATAGGTCCTAATTTTTTTGAGGATCATAATGAAAATGCTTTAACAGTCAATGCTGCACGCTATACTGATATGATTAACCAGTTCCTTACACAGCAACTGAACATGTTTCCACAAAACAATAGTTGGTTCCAGCAAGATGGCGCTACTTCACATAGCGCAAGACTATCAATGGATTCCGTGCGAAGATTGTTTCCAGGTCGCGTGATCTCGAAACACGGAGACATTGAGTGGCCACCAAGATCGCCAGATCTTACAGCATGCGACTACTTTGTGTGGGGGTATCTAAAAAGCAAGGTCTTCGTTGATAAGCCACGAAATATTGGAGAGCTAAAAATGAAAATTCAGCAAGAAATCACCAATATTCCATTGGATATGCTGCGTCGTGTGATGCAGAATTTCAACATTCGGCTTCAAGAGTGTATAGAGAGAAGGGAAGGCCATTTGGCAGGCATAATTTTTAAGAAATAAAAATTGCCTACAATTATTACGTTACTGTTATACTTTGTTTTAATTAAATACAGTTACTTACTGAAAAACGCCATTTTCAAAACTTCCCACTCCCATGGTCCACCTTGTATTATTATTAATATATATATATTATATATTCATATTCATGTATTCCAATTCGCGAATACGAATTTTTGTATATTCGGAACATCCCTAGTCTGCATGTACACGAGCATTCTAAGATAGTTTACTACCTTGACCTTGTTACTTCAGAAAAACCTGTAAAAACATGGGTAGTTTACTCTATTGCCATACTAGGTGTAGCTAAAGCCGACAATGATTACCTACACCCGGGCTTATGTAATACACTTGAAAGATCACTTGATACATGCACCAGGGCTCAGGTAATGCCTCAGAATTAAGAGGCGCATTTGATATACGCAGTCAATGTGTTAATGTTCACTTTTGAAATTATTTTTATATCTTTTACCATAATAATATTGTTCAGTAAAAATTTCAAATACTTGCGTTCTTCATTATATTATTTTTTTTGCAGACGTTGAGAATGTTTCTTCCAACAACTTAAATCCAAACCCCGAATTGTGTAATTCAAGAACTAACAAAGTAAATGATGAAATAACTAATCAGGTATTTGAAGGAATTCTCCAAAAGAAAGCTACTTCTGGAATCTTTAAAGTGAAATCTGATGGAGGATCTATTAAGGTGAGTTCTATTTCATTTTGTTTAAAGAGTGGAAATTAATTTAAGGTAAATACAATATGAATGAACACTTTGTTAACTTCTTTAATACTCGTATTCATCAATGTAATCCTGGGGTTATATTATCGAGAGTTCAAGTAACACTAATAAATGGTTTAAGGCAGCGTATCCACTTTTGAATAAATTGGGCATAACTATGGATTTTATCAAACAAAATTTACGAATTCACATAATATATGTCTATAATTTAAAAAAAATTCGGTTATAGAGGATGGCCCTTATTAAAATGTCATATCAAAATAATGGGTTTTTAAAATGGCATGACATGAATTAACTTTCGGGATATTCGAAGTCGCTTTTTAAAAAGTTACAATTATTGATTTATTCATTTATTATTAATTAACACAATTACAAGAAGATGTTTACAGTATGAATGTTAAGACTAGACTAACTAGAGAGGATCTATTATGTATCTCGGTGCGCCAACTTGTAAACAGACACCTTGCAAAAATACGGAGAATACTCTGTGTGGAAACGCAGAGTAACCGTCGTTCCCATCATAGTCAGCATTTTCTTATATGGGTATTCTAATGGGTGGTGAGATAATTCATGTTATATAATTTTAAGATTGCCTAAAAAGAAAAAAATACGGGTTTTTACAGTTTGGGTTTAAATACTTGAGAAATATTATATGAGTTGTAAACAAGTGAAAAATCGTAATTTTTTTAATTTCAAAGCAGTGTACATGGAGAATGGCTTAAGATATTTAAAAACAGTTTACATGTCCCTTTCTTAAATTTGCATGCACTATTTCATGGTATAGAAACGTATTATGTTCTATTTTTTGTAGTAAGAGATGTTGTAACGCATTTAGTGCGTTTAAGTTTATATACAAAAATATTTATAATATAAAAAAAATATTGACTAGAGAAGCTTGAAAATGCTTTGCTTGCTTGAAAGGCTATTATAATGCCAGCAATAATTTCAGAAGTGCATTAGATGTTTATTATTATGGCGGCTTTACACGATGCCAGTAACTGAGGCGAGTTACTAGAACCAAGTACTGGAAGCAAGTGTTTTTCAAGACAGAGGTGTCTACACGGTTTCCAGTACCTACTTAATGTACGAGTATTCAATATAAATGTCAATTTGAAGTACAATATTTATAAGTTATGAACTTATTTTACTAAAATGAATTTCAATCAAAAGCGTATTATCAAAAAAATGCTTATTAATTTAAAGTCAATGCGCGATGAATTGCTAGATATATTAGAAAAGGAACTAGAACTAAAAAAGAGAATATAGGTCAGAAAATGGCTAACTAGAAAGGAAAAAGGAACATCCAACATACTTTTAAGAGAGCTTGCATGGGAAGATATTATAGCTGAATACAGAAATTGAACTTCACAAATCACAACTAAACAACACGTGGCGAGTGGCGATCTACACCAGCTTAGTGCCCATGGCAGTCCAGTAGGACGAACGGTGGGGGTAGCTACTTGTGCCAGTGAATAGAAGAGCTTTCTATTTACTCGACTGGAATGCTTTACTGGAACGAATGTTACTGGAATATAAAATTATTTGTTTACACTAGGAGAGTTACTAAACTCCAGTACTCGGTTCTAGTAACTCGCCCCAGTTACTGACATCATGTAAATCCGTCTCATTTACTCGACTGGAACGGTTTACTGGAACGAGTGTTACTGGAATATAAAATTATTTGTTTACACTAGGAGAGTTACTAAACTCCAAGTACTCGGTTCTAGTAACTCGCCCCAGTGTAGATGTGATTTTTTCGTTATTTTATGTTTAAATTTTATAGGTGACCATTTATGGTTGAAAGTTATAATAATTTTTTAATTGTGCAGAGCGAAGACTGTGGTTCAGATTCATCAGGCATTCTCGGAAAAGTTTTGCGAAGAGATGCATCACAGAGTGAAAAGAAGAAAAAGTATCTCTTACCCCGTTTTAAAAGCAGTAATGAAGACATCAACGAAAACACTCATGTTAAAAAGCCTTTAATTGCTAAATTGAAAGCCGGTGTAAATAAATTTCAAGTAGCTTGCAGTGAAAGTGATGGTGAGTTGAGTTATTTTTTTAAGTAAGTTTTAAATTATCCGAGCTGTGATGAAATTTAGTATCCGGCCAGAAACCTACAATAATAATCATTGACAAAATAAATTATATCAAACGATATTACTTACTATTAGTTTTTTGTGAATAAGATTAATGTAAAATAAAATAAAAAAATAATACTAATTAGTTAATATGAAGGATAATGAGAAGTTCCAACATTAATCAGTCGACAGTGATTAATTTTGATTCTTTTTTCCCAAGGTAACTTTGTTTTTTCAACTCGGCTATTTGAGACTTCTGTACTTTTATGAAAAAATCCTTTAAGGCCATGTAACTCTATTAACTTCTTACTCAACTTGGACTGAGATGTTTAATTTAATTGGCCAGATTTGATCCATATTCAAGCCCGATTCCTTAAAAGGAATCGGGCTTGAAAAAAGGCTTCTAAAAAGGCCTGCACATAAGTAAGAATCTAATTTAGTGACTTCAAATTTCAGAACTTGTCGAAGGTTTGACAAGAGCACAACGTGCTCGTTTGGAAGATCAACGAGGAACTGAGATCAACTTCGAACTTCCTGATTTTCTGAAAGACAAAGAAAACCGGGATCAACCTTTGGTTAATCATCCCTTGAAACAGGAACAAACATCAGTAATCTCGTCTGCTAAAAATATTAAATTAAATCTTCAGTCTAACCATGAGAATCCTCCGAATATGCAAACAAACTCAAACACGGCATATTCGCAGAATATCAATATGAATCAAGCAAAGAAACTGAACAACTTGCGGGCCTACTCACCAGACAAAATAAACGATAGAAAATCTGTGTGTTCACTACAAAATCAAGACAATGGAGAACTGAGGGTTTCAGATCCTCCACCTCTACCGCCAAAACCGAAAATTATTCCTATGAAGCCTTCCAACTGGGGCCAAAATGGCTTTTGTAATAATCAAAAAGAGAATGACGGAAACAGCCAAAAAAGGCAGTATTCATAATTATTATGTTATGTAGTAGATTTTTCTAAAAGTAGGATTATCTCTCAATTTTTGATAACAGATTTGGTATAAATTAATAGCATAGAGAGTGTATATTTTTTATATTAAGTGTATATTACAAATATTATTGTTGGATAAATAAATATTTTTATGTTTTTTATTGTAAGTTATTTATTGATCAACTAAATTATTAAAACTTTTATCAATTGAGTTTTCGTGTTTGTTCTTGTAAGTTTTAGACAAAAATGTAAAACTATTTTCATGATTCCCTTTTAACTTGAGCTATTTGTATAGTTTGGTGAAAGTGAATGTCTAGTTGTTTTCTTGAACCTTTCGGCCCATCTCATTGGAGACCTCTAAAGCATATTTACCTCCATTTTACTTTCTACTATTAGATGCTCTATTTCTCCTGTTCTTCTGCCAGAATATGTCCAAGGTACCTTATCTGTACCTTATTGTGTTGTAGTAGCTATTTTTTTCAAATGGAGAATTAGATGTTCAGTTCACGGTTTGCTCATGAACATAGAAATGTCTCTTGATTTATAGAGCTTCAAGAATAGTTATTTATGCAACAAGTGCATAAAGTGGTACTTTTTTTCACGACTGGGAAGTTTGACACCACGAACCGCAGGCAAGTGCGTCAATCCCAGAAGTGAAAAAAGCCACTTTATGCATATGGTGCATACAAAATTTTATCTACGAGTGACTTAAATTGGAACAAAAAGTTATTATAAAAAAAACATAGATTGTACATAGATCTGTCCATCTGCGAATGAACTATACATTAGTATGGAAATTGCGTACAGTGAGAAAAAGCAATTTCGGAGAAGCGGCAAGCGGAAAATTTTTCTCGCAACGAAAGTTTCCACTTGCCGCTTCTCTGAAATTACTTTTTTGGAAATGTCAGTTACTGTACACAATTTTCGTACCGATGTATAGTAGGTGCATGGTGTCAACCAGCTTTAAGGAGCAGTCGGTATCGGGCTAATATCAGCGTAAGAGTGTTATAATGAACCGCTCTGCTACGACACTTTATTTTACTCCTTTTTACATTCTTAATAATAATCATACATTTTATGAACTAAGAAACGTGTAAAAAAGTGCATTTTATGAATCGGCCGTAGATAAAATTTAATTTTAAATAATATCATAATAATGAAGTTTTGCAAGTTTTTCTAAATTATAACAAATAACCTGCTCTTGATTTAAAATTAAAATATTGAAAATAGGTCAAGTTATGCTCTGAAAAAAAAATTATTCAACACCCTGTATCTTTGTTTTGAAACTTATCAGGTCATATTATGTTTATGGGTACTTTTATTTCTTAAAAAAGGTCTTCTATCAACTGGTAAAGTCCTACTAAAAAGGATGCTGCTTTTCCATTCTCCTTGGCATTTAAAGGTAATCAAAATCAGCTCCAGAATTAGCTAGGAGAGTAGCTGAGCTTCTATGGAAACTGTGACCAATGTTTACCTGGCTCTGTTAAATTTAAATACAGTGCAAATTGTTGCGCCACTGCGTCAAATTTGTTTTCGCTGTGACTTGGATAAATGCATTTTCCGTTTCGATAATTAAAAAAAAAAAATCGATCAGGACTAGCTTTTGATGGTCATAAGGATTCGTACTGTTTTACGAGTCTGAAAAATTCGCCATCTATCGTAAATGTACGCGGAACTTTTGTGTTCTTTTTTGCAACTTTTGTTTTTTATCGGGATACAATACACAATACAAATCCGGAATCGTTACAACAAGTAGGTATATCTCCATTATGCTGAACATCCTGTACCTTTATATTTGCTAGTTCTTCAGTTCTGTAAGCCCCATATACAGGGTGATTCATGAGTGACCTTACATAGACCAATGGTGATAAGCGGACTTCAAGGCGGGTCGAAAACCACAAAAGAAATTTTTTTTGTGTGATTGGTTAAGAAGTTACAGGGTGTTTTATGTCTCAGGTACAAAACTTTGATAGGCGATATTTCTGAAACGGCTGGAGATATTTTGTAGAAATTTACTAGGAATGGTGCATTCCGGAAACTCATCAAAACCGCATTCTGAGTTAATTAAAAATCCAGGACCGGACTTGAAAATTTTTGCCCCCATGGTCTTTGTTGAAAAAGTTTATTTTCTGACCGTGCTACTGAAAAACTGTCATCGAATTTGAAAAGATAAGAAGAAACTCTATAGAAATCATTCCTCAATTTGAACGGCACACCCAAACCGTCTCGAAAAAAAAATGTCAAAGTAAAACTTCTCAGTAAATTATCGTTTTCGAGCAGACATATTTTACTTAATGTTCGTCTGAATTCCTTCAAATTTATTTTTTGACTTGTTTCTGTGGGAAACATGTCAGTGTAAATTAAATGTTATCAATATTAATGTTATAAACGGTTCTCAAAATGTCCTTTACCAACTTCAATACATTTCCTGCAGCGTTTCCATAAATTTTGGTTTGCTTTTTGAATTATTTGCCTGTTGTTTCTAATTTCATCAGCAACTACCAGTATTCGCGTCCTGAGCTCCTCTCTTGTACTTACTTCCGTTTTTTAGACTTCCTGCTTTATATGGCCCCATGGGTAATAGTCTAAAACAGTGAGGTTGGGGGACCTATAGGTGGTCAGGAATGAGGGCCGCCGCACCCGAACCAACGATTGGGGTACTCATTGTGGAGATGCTCTCTGACTTGTCGAGAAAACTGCGGTGGTGCTCCATCTTGCTGGAAGGAAAGAGCACGCCTGTTCACGTTCGCCTCTGCAAGCAAGCCGGGCAAAATGACTTGTAGGAAAAGTAAATAAATTTCCCCCGTGAGCCGCCCAACAAAAAATGGGGTCTTATTAGGGTATCATTTGCAATGCCATACTGCACATTTATAGAAAATCTGTTGCGAGTTCTTCTGAACAACAGAGCGCGGATTTTCATATGCCCATAAGTGGTTTTTTTTTTTTATTCGTTACACCATCCCGCGTGAACTGAGTTTTCGATCAGTACACAAAATTCTACGCAGTCCATTCAATGGAACTTCATTGAATGGTTGAAGCCTCTGTACGCTTTGTACGTGACAGGGATGGCATCCGCTCTTCTTTTTTTCAAAGTTCGCCATACTCTTGATTGAGAAATGCTCAGTGCTTGCCCAATTCTTCGCGTACTTGTACTTGGATTTACTGCCACCATCTCCACGATGTTTTGATGGCTCAGATTTTTCAATTGAGGTTCAGCATTCCTTTGAACTCAGGGAAATATGCCGTGGTTTCGAGAAAATTGGAAAACAGACGCGAAACGTTACATGGGCCAGTGTTCTTCGATTGTGATCTTCTATGGTATTCGCTCCGCAGCTGCTCTTGAATTTCCATTGCAGAAACCATACACAAACATAATGTCTGGTATTCGTTATTAGTGAAATGATTTGTGATTATTAGTGAAATCTGAAAATTTTGTAGTTGACACCTGATTTCCCAGTAATAAAGCTTGGCCTTCTGTCCAACATTTTTCCCACAGAAACAAGTCAAAAAATAAATTTGAAGGAATTCAGACGAACATTAAGTAAAATATGTCTGCTCGAAAACGATAATTTACTGAGAAGTTTTACTTTGACATTTTTTTTTCGAGACGGTTTGGGTGTGCCGTTCAAATTGAGGAATGATTTCTATAGAGTTTTTTCTTATCTTTTCAAATTCGATGACAGTTTTTTAGTAGCACGGTCAGAAAATAAAGTTTTTCAACAAAGACGATGGGGGCAAAAAATTTCAAGTCCGGTCCTGGATTTTCAATTAACTCAGAATGCGGTTTTGATGAGTTTCCGGAATGCACCATTCCTAGTAAATTTCTACAAAATATCTCCAGCCGTTTCAGAAATATCGCCTATCAAAGTTTTGTACCTGAGACATAAAACACCCTATAACTTCTTAACCAATCACACAAAAAAAATTTCTTTTGTGGTTTTCGACCCGCCTTGAAGTCCGCTTATCACCATTGGTCTATGTAAGGTCACTCATGAATCACCCTGTATACCAAAGATTAAAGCAACCTGCAATTAATAATAATCATGTAAACGATTGTGTATATTAGTATAACTACCATACAGGATGTTCCTTAATTGGAGGTACAAATGAAGAGGGGAGATTCCTTAAGTAATTTTAAGAAAAAAATCCAATAAACATGGGGTCACAAACGTATCGTTTTCGAAAAAACAGGGGACAGTGTTCCAGAAAAAATATCACCCTGTAGATTTGCTATCGAAATTGGCATGTCACAGTGTGTAAACTCTCAATAATTGTAATATCTGTGCCAAATTTCAGTTGAATATCTTGTGAAGTGTAGCTACTATGAGAAAAAAACTTGAAAAAAATTCAAACTTTAACACTCTGTACCTCGAAAACGAAACGTTTGCGACCCCATGTTTATTGGACTTTTTTTCTTAAAATTACTCAAGGAATCTCTCCTCTTCATTTGTACCTCCAAGTAAGGAACACCCTGTATAATAAAATTACCATAGTTGCTAATTATTTATTGTAGAGTGCTTCCTTGAGAAATTTTTCTGTATCGTCTGAAGACAATACCTACTTTTGATTTTTTGTCTTTAAAACGGTCCGATTTTCTTTTTAGGAAGGCTTTTTTTAATGTCAAATGTCAATAAATAAAATAATAAAGGTAGGTTGAATGAGTATAAGTATAAAGCACATAGCAATTAGATGGGGTCGGAGAATTCCTCCATCGCCCTAACAGTTGTCATGATGGCAGTGCCCGAAATTCCAATGTAGAGAGTTTCCACATCCAACAGCAGAGCCAGCCAGAGTACCAGAACAAGCACAGACACGTGTTTCGCTCTACTGGAGCTCATCAGTGTGCTGCATCTGGAGTATCCGCAAGGATGCTGTCGGATGAATGGAAGTTGGCCCACCTTAAGCCAGTAATTAACACGGATCTCCGTGTGGTGTAAAATAGAGCGACATCTAGCGGTCAGTCTAAAGAACTAACCGTGAGTTCACTGTAAGTATATTGCAGTTTCAGGCGCTATCAATGCCAGACGATTGACAATAATGAATAAGAGAAATAAGGCAAGTATACTCAACGATTAATTAATAAATAAAACACAACATAACTGTTATCAATTTGTAACCGATCCTACTAGGGTTACTGAGCACTCTGAGAGTCTGCTAGATCTTGTAATTTCTAATGTGGATTCAAATCTTGCATCTGCTCAAGTCTTGGACACATGCTTGTCTGACCATAATGTCCTAACGTGTAAAATGATCCTTGAACACAGTAAATCAGCACATCACTATAGAGCCATAAGATCATTCAGATTATTTCAATCTGAATCCTTTTCTCAAGATGCCGCTGCATTCGACTGGAGTGTGATATATCGGCTGGACTCCCTGGAGGATAAATTTGATTACCTTCTAGGGGGTTTGTTAGGTCTGTTCGACAAGCATGCCCCTGTGAGGCTGGTAAAATTGGATTTTGGCAGACCTTGTAATCAATGGTTTACTGGTTGGACTCTGAACGTAAGAGCTATATTATACAAGACTGAGGAACTACTATAATGTTGCCTTAGTCCAAGAGAAGAGGGTGTTATTTGCCAATCAAATCAAACTATGTAGTAATAACAGTGCTCGTATGTGGCAGAAATTCAACGTTCAGACCTCAACTATTCCAAACGCTTCTGTTAATTTTAATTTTACTCGTCCAACCACTGCTGGAATTGAATCTCATATTGCGAGATTGAGGCCTAGGATAACAGAACTGGTTCTGATGGAATTTCTGGAACTATGCTACAAACTGCATTACGCTTCATACTGGACCATTTAACCACAGAATGATTAGTCTATTCTGTGCTTTAACCCACATAATAAAATAAATGTCATTTGAGCTAGGTTTCATCCCTTAACAATGGAAAGTCTGTTCTAGCTTTCCCATCCTAAAAAGGACTGGTCTCAGTGCAGATAAAATCACACTGAGTGATACTCGGCCCATCACTATCCTTCCCATATGTCTTAAAGTTGCTGAATCTGTTCTGTACTCTCAACTGATTGAATTTGTTGAAGATCAAAACCTCCTACCTCCTACTCAATCTGGTTTTTGCAGAGAGTATAGTACGACTACTGTGCTATGTAATACAGTTGATGACATTATTTATGCTACCGACAGGGGCTTTCTCACGCACTGCACTCCTCGACCTTACCAAGGCATTCAACAGTATTCACTTTCCCGGACTTCTACAAAAACTTAAACTCTTTGGTATTCAGGATCCAATTTTGGGATGGCTTGAGTCCTATCTTTATCTTCGCATTCAGGTAACGGTTGTCAACACTGCGGATGCCTCAGTGCGGTCAGATGGGAGAGAGTTGAACTCAGGAGTGCCTCAGGGTTCAATATTGGGCCCCCTTCTTTTCTCCCTCTAGATAGCAGACTTACCTGAAGTTGTCGATCACTGTTCCATACAGCTATTTGCTGACGATATACAACTGTAACTGTCTTTTGCTGCTAGTGACTTCGCAGTGGTTGCAGAGATGATTAACTTGGCCAAAATTCACGATTGGTGCTCATTGAACTCTTTGTCTGTGAATGGGGTTAAGACATTTTCGGCGAATTATCGGGAACTTCGATGTCTTCATATCTGGTGAGAGGATACCCAGCTGTGAATCAGTGAAGAACTTGGGAGTCATCTTACTGTCAGGGGTCATGTGAGTCATCTCTGCCGCAAAGCATACCTCAGCTTAAAACAAGGCGTCCATTTTGAACTATGCGGATGTGGGATTTGGCCCTTGCATCAGGCAAACCGACGACCGGCGACTTCAAAAGATGCAGAATATCTGTACTCGCTTTATAACTTATATTTCTCCACATACACATGTTTCACCTTATATTTGTAGACTCAGCTGTTTAACTATGCAAGAGAGAAGGTTTCTCCATTATGCCTTGTTTCTTTTTAAAATCATTAACTCTGCCCGTCCTAGCTATCTCTTAAATAAATTGACTCTCAGAAGTGCTGCTCACGATCTTAATCTATGACATGTCAGGTCCACCCTTACCACACCAAGGCACAACTCTGCATTTTTCCGTTGTAGTTTCTCATACTTGTCTGTTTACCTCTAGGTTTACCTGCACTAGGGCTAGAAAGTAGTCGTTAGCGGGCTGGAAAAACTTGTACACTGTAGTACAACCGTCTGCTACAGTCGTCATTCGGCTGTCTGTTTCAGAGGCAACACGCTAAAAAAGTTTATCATCGCCCTACCGCGGGGTTTGAACCCAAGTTCTTTCAAACAAGGGTCTAGGAACTTGTCCACTCAACCGCAGTTTTCTGTTGAAAATGTATGCCATAAGTGCTTATGTATCGTTTGCCGTTATGATTTTTATTAGAAATACAACATGAAAAATACATATACAGCATGAAATACAAAAATTGTGTTTTTAACATGTTGACTGTCATGAGATATAGTTCAAGTTCAACCCAGGATGCCAAATGTTGGAAGATGTTTTACTGAATAGGACATATACAATGTGTAGCGTTGGCCGATGCACCATAGGCATTTTAATGGTGTGACGTTACAGTAACGTCGCGACGCCATAATATAAAGAAAATATTATTCCCACGAAAGGCAGGAAGAAATCATTTAGGAATTATTCAAGTATTAAAATATTAAAATCCAAGTAGGTAAATCGGCGACAACAAGATAAGGGAGGTTGTTGTTTACAGAAAGAGTGCCTCTAGAAGGAACGGAAAACAAGACACAATTCAGCGAGAAATATTAAAATATTAAATTCAAGCAAATAAATGCGAAGCCAAGAGGAAAACAAGATAATAAGTTGTTGTTTACGTCCAGTACCTATATAAAGGGACGGAAATTGATGGAACAGTAGCAGATGGTAGCTGGCCTTCCTAGAGAACTGATCTAGGATAGCCGGTCCGCCATCTACAGCTCAACCCCCTTTCCAGGAGGCCCCGAGTACTGATCGGGACTTCTCCTAGAGCGAAGAAGAATTGATTCTTCCAAGCTCACACCTTAACCTCCCCAATGCGAAGCCTGGGTACTGACCAGGAGTCAAGCTGGACTAACGCGAGAGAGTAGAATTAATACTCTTTCGCCACCCCCTAAAGCTTATCAGAGTTTCGAACGTGGACCCAGAGGTGATGCGAAGAATTGATTCGCGTCCCTGGTCCAATTATTCTGAGTAAGCATATCATCCCCCGTGGCTTCCTAACGCGCCGAAGTATTGACTCGACGAGTTAGTCAGACACGTAGAAGGCTAACCTTCGATTGCGATCGAGAATTGAACGCTACGTAATAGAAGACGCCTATTCAGTCATTTAATAGGAAAATCCGCGGTCATTAGAATTTTTCCCTTCGATCTAGTTTATTAAATCAATTGCTCATGTAAATAGAAAGGGAATTCTTTATAAATTCAGAGCGTGATAAATTTCATGTAAATAATATCAATCAAGAGTTTTATTCTGTTTGTTGCTCATTCTTTTATCGATGCGATAAAATCATAGTAAAATCATTTAATCCATTCTCACCCCATCGCCAGAACTAACGCTTTTACTTTCCAATTAATCGATAAGGCCGCAAAAACTCGTTCTCCTAGACCCACTGCCACAGAGCCAGCATTACCGGCAAGCGATAGACGGGGCGCCGTTTTTTACTGGATGCTGGGCTGGGAAGTTATATACCGGGCGTTCACGAAGCATGAGCATAATAAATGATTATTTTTCATTTACGATATTTTATGAAGTTAATAAAGTTACGTTTTATGTTTTGATATTGTGCATAATTTGTGTAAGTCCACCCAAATATCCCGTTTGAAGGCATTTGTTAATTACCTAATTAACCAAAAAATTTAGACGTTCTCTTCAAAAAAAGGAGAGACGTTACAATGGTAGAAACTTTGAATTAAATTATTGGCTCCCCTTTTTGTTTTAGAGAGAAATGTTGAATAATAATAATTTGTTAACATTGAAAAGCTGCTTCGGTTGCTTTAGCTGGATTTTAAATCTGTTAAGCCGTTTTTGAGAAAAACAAGAAAAAGATTTCAATTTGTGACGACATTCTCATAATTGCCATAATCTTAACGAAGTATTAATTTAACACTTCTCTCTAAAACATATTAGGGAAACCAATAATTGCAATTTTAGAATTTTATATTGAAATCCTTATGGTGCGTTGCCAACTAAAATATATTATTTGCCAACCCGGTATATTTTCATAAATGTTTACACCTCGTATGCAAATCTAAGCCAAGTTTTTTTTACAAAATAAAGGTGTCCGAATTATCTCGTAACTGGCATCCTAAGATAAGAAATGTATCTGTACGCCAACTACGAATTACGAAAAATGACGCCATGAGAAAAGGTATTTCTGCCCAGTCTGCCCAGTATGTGCTTAAAATTCTGCCTTATGTATAGAAGATTGTTTTGAAAATATACATAATCCAAATGTATCGTTTTAGATATATCGTACATAGGTGATTTAACTATCTTTACATAGAAACTGTTGTTACTTCAAGTGTTATAAATGAAAACTTGACTGTGATAAATAAAACACTAATGTTTTAAAAAAATTCTACTGTATATTGATGGATAATAGAAACGTTACACATGTTTCACTACTTTTAAAGTAGCATCTTCAGACGTATGTAAATAAAATTATTGATATAGTAACACAGCAACAGTATGGTAACCTAGATTTAAATTAATTTTTAACAGAACTAACTAGATCATAATATAATTTCTTCAGAATCTTCTTAGTTGTTGATATCAAGAAGAAAATCAAGGAGTGGAGAACGAAATGTGTCTAGTTGTTCATTTATTATTCTGGATTGTTGATTATGTAAATGTCTGGGGATCTTTAGAGATTCAAGAAAATTTAATTTAAAATAATGATCACAATGATGAAGTAATTCAATTTTGTTGTTTGCTGTTAGAGTGTGATTGTTTTCTATTAAGTGTTTTGCAAAATTTGATCTTTCTGGATGCTTGAGTCTGTAAGAGTTTAGGTGTTCGTTGTATCTAATTTCTACAAGTCTGTCCTATATAAACTGAATTACAATGAGAACAGTTTAATCAATAAATTCCAGGTTTCTGTAATTTAGATAACTTTTCCTTTGTAATCAGCAATATAGAACCATTGCTCATAACAGTTTTCAATGAAATATTAAATGTAGTGGTGTTAGAAATTGCCCTTGATTTTTGTGTTGAAATGTTTCCAAAGTTAGTGATGAATATTTTCTGATGTCATTGTTTTGTTGAGGATAAAATGAGGTTTATGGCTAATTCAATATACAGTAGAATTTTTTAAAACATTAGTGTTTTATTTATCATCAATCATTATGCAGAGATTCTACAAAGTAGGGGTTGAAAACATAAATTTTATGAAAACTTTACTGTTTTAGTATTTGATTTGCAATTGTGTAACTTCTACTGCCACTGAGATATTTGCACTTACCACTGACGCCAGAATGCAACAATTCACTGATGTTCGATATGAGATAGATCATATGTGGCTTAACAACCGAGCCGGTCAATTACGAGATAGCTCGTAGTCGGCTTATGAGTATCTTGTAATTGGCAGTCAACGTGTTAACCTTTGTCCTTTTAAAAGTCATTTTTGGTATTGTTTACTGTTAAATACAGCTTAATACCTCCATATTCGAAGAACCGTCTCATCAAATACCATTCTAGAGTAGATTTTTAGCGTCATATTTTTATGCAGTTGTTTTCTCATACTTACTTTCATGGAGGCAATTCAATTCAATCCGCAAAAAAAAACACTTGAGCTACGCTCTCGTGGTTTTTTGCTCCCGCGGTTTTTTTCAACAGCTCTCGTTAAACTTCCAATGCAAGTAAAAGTATTTGAGAGCAACTGCAAAAAAATCCGGCTAAATTTGAGCTCTAATGGTATTACCCCCGAATATTCTGCAGACGTTTACATAAAAGCAATAGTCTGAAAAAGTTCGGCAAGTTCAGCAAAATCATATAAAAGTTTGGCGTCGCCGAATAATGCGCCACACTTGCAGAACACCAAACTTTTTCCGAATATTCCTAACATCCCTAGTTAAGTTGTTTACTCTCGTGAAATGTGTCCCCTAAATCTTTAGAATTGATGATAATTTACAACGATTAATTCACAAAACAAATCTTAACCATACTATTTTTATAAAATCATTTATTCGTTTAGTTATTCATTAAGCAACAATATTCCAAAAACTATAATAGCTATCTACTTCAGTATTTTTATACTTCCGCATTCACAGGAGCCTTTGTTGTCTCTGAATCAGATCTTACATCTGGGGACTTTTTGAAAGTTACTAGACTAGGTTCTTTCGGGGGAAACCAATCCGGTATAATTTTGTCATGAACTCTCCATATACCATAAACATTCGATAAATGCTTTTCAAAAACAACATATTCTAAAACATCTTTTGCTAGTATTTCACTCCCATGAATTAACCTTCCAAATCTATCATATATTGCTAGAATCTGAAAGTAAAAAGAAGAACATTAAAAGCTTTACATTGGTTATTACTTATTAGTATTTTTTCTTTAAACATAAATTAGGGGTCACTTTATGAAAGTCACCCCAGACAATCAAATGTCGATTGATCCTGAGTCTTGAGAGCAGGAAAAAGCATGTTATAACTACTTTTATCCTAAAACAACACTAAACAAAGAAGTAAAATGTTTTATCTCACCTGTTGCGTATAAAATCTGACAGTCAACTGAGCAAATATGTTCTCTTTGGTAACTACGTTTGTCTGCCTAGCATGTAGCACCCTCGGAGGTTCTATATTTTTAATAAATTTCCATTTTATTGTTTTTTTGTCGATGTTATGCAAAACTTCCGGATAAGCTCTTTCTGTTACATACTCAACAATTCCTTCCTTATCTCTTGATGCCATACATTCGTGCATTTTAATATAAATTTGCTCAGCTTCTTTGCAAAACTCAGCAGAGTCAAAGTTATCATCAAAGGTTTTAATTTTTCTTATTGCCATCATCGATTTAGATTTTTTTTCTATGAGCTCCATCTTTTGTTTTGCTCCCTGTAATTAAAATACTCAAGATAATAATACATTTAATTGATAGTGGTAACAAAGAATATAAATAATATAGAATAGAAATAGCCATTTGTTTAGCAAATATTACACAGCCATGTCATACAAACCCGAATTAAAATGTTCAATTTCTAAAATTAACAAAATATTAAAAAAAAAAAACACAATGAAAGTATCAAGTGTACATTTGGTTAAGCTCTTCGAACAGACCTTGGAAAGTTTAATTCATGTCATGACTTAGGTCTTTAGATATACAGTGTGATATACAGTCTTTAGATATACAAGATATGGAAGTGATAACATTGGGATATTGGAAACAATAAGAGATACAGGGTCGGTCAAATGAGAGAAAAGTTGCACAATTTAATGCTTATTAAGAGTCTGAAATAAAATTTGGAAAACTTCAGGCATTGCTGAAATATCCTGAAAATACTGAAAAATCAAAGTTTCTTATTTCAGCCATATCTTTTTTATTATTGAAAATAAATTGATGATTTTTTGTAGGCTTACATAAGTCGTCATTGTCAACTTTTGTTTTTCTTATGGCCGTCGTATTGATTTTTTTATGTCAATTGCCATTATAAAACCAAAGAAACCAAAAATGAATAACATTTGAAAAAAATTAGTTTTATTCTTTCTTTTTTAGAAAAAAAATACATCTTTTTATACCGAATGCCATCGGAAAATTAAAAATCCATAACGCAACAAATATGACTTCATATTGACCTTATTTGGTGAAAAAAAGTTTTTTTTTGAAAAAAGAATAAAATGTAGGTAATCATTTTTTTTTCAAATGTTATTAATTTTTGGTTTCCATGATTTTTTTCAAACCGAACAACAACAAAAAAAATAAACTGGCGGCCATGGGAAAAACAAAAGTAGACTATTAAAACTCTGGGAGCTACTCAGCTTAGAAAATTTTTGTAATGTCAAATGGATAGCCTTTGATGTCATATACAGGGTTAGAACTATTTAAAGGGCCACTACAGGGATATCCTAAACCATTGAAGATACGAGGTCGGTTAAATTAGAGAAAAGTTGCGCTATTTTGTGGCCATCTCGAATCCGTCAAAACATGCAAGATATCTATCTGTGACCGTTCCTGAAATATCCTGAAAAAACTGAATAATCGAGAAATCTTATTTTTGCAATATCTTTCCTACAATTGGAAATTAATAAATAATTTCTCGTAGGCTTACATAAATCGTCATGAGCTATTCATCTGATGTTTCAAAAATTTTCAAAGCCGACTAGATCCCAGAGTTTTCATAGTCAACTTTCGTTTTTCTTACGGCCGTCATATTGTTTTTTTATTTCGTTCGGTATGAAAAAATAATGGAAACCAAAAACTAATAAACTTCAAAAAATAAAAAAATAAATTTTTTTGTTCTTTTTTTTCTGAAAAGACAAATTTTTAGACCGAATATCATAGAGAAATTAAAAAACTATAAGGCAAGCAGTATGACTTCATATTCACCTATTTCAGCGAAAAATTTTCTGTTTTTCTTTCAAATGGTTCACAAAATTCAATTCAACAAGCTTTAACTTATCTACCGGAACCTTTTCTGCCATAGACCTGTCCATGTGCAGTACAACGATCCTGCCCACTCTACAATGGAACAGAAATGACGAACTACACGGTAGCGACCATTTCCCATTACACATAGAAAACTACTTAGATGACCAACAGACGAAACCGCCAGAACACCTGAGGAAGTTAGGCATAGAAGAGAATGGCGTCTGCAGATTCTGCGGGAAAGGAGACGAGACACCACGTCACCTACTGCTCAACTGCGATGCGTTAGAACTCAAAAGAAGTAATGTTCTGGGTCACCACCAGCTAGAGGCCGGGAACTTACCCGACCTTGATCCTCTCAAAATCCTGAAATTTCTCAAGGAAACGGACCTGGAGAGGGTGCTTCACTGAAGGGATTCCACACCAGGCGAAGCACAGTAGAGGGCATACAATAGATCTTTTAGGTCGCAGTAACTAGATCACCCTCAATATACAAATACAAATACAACCGCCAGAAACCTTAGGATGGAAACTTAGAAACGCCGACCGGTATGGTTTCTCTGAATTTATAGACGAAAAGGCTGAGTCCATGCCTCTCACTGGCGACATTGAGTCGGTTGTGGACGAATTTTGCTGTATCATCACCGATGCCGCAAATAATTTCATTGGCAGAAAAATGCTCCCCAAAAACCGCATGCCAACTCCCTGGTGGAATCAGGAATGCAAGGTGGCCATAAGACTTAGAAAAAGTGCTTTTAATAAACTCAAAAGACACAACACAACACTCCTGAAAATTTGCTAAATTTTAAAAGACGCAATGCTAAAGCTCGTTACATAATCAAGAAAAGTAAGAAAAAATCCTGGATAGACTATGTCTCGAATATAAATAGCACAACTCCTATGTCACAGGTATGGAAAAAAATAAGAGCTATCAAAGGGAACAACGTCACACACGGCATACCATTCATCCGCGGGCCAGAAGGTCTCATAACGTCAGAAACAGACATCCTAAGCAAACTTGCCACTATCTTCGAGTCAAACTCCAGTGATGATAACTACGACAAAGATTTCCTAACTTACAAAGAGACGCCAGGAGACCACAACATATGAAACGTACCTAGACGACACTTCTTCTCCTATCAACCACCCTATCACTATCGATGAAGTCAATGATGTCATCAACTCAAGCAATAACACGTCACCGGGACCCGATGAAATTCCAGTCGCGTTTTTTAAACATTATGTCAAACAGAGCCAGAAATACCTTACTGCAAATATACAACAAAATATGGTCAGAACACAAAATTCCTAACAGCTGGCTTCATACGTATATTATACCAATTAAAAAACCTGATAAGCCAAGAGGAGAAATCTCGTCATACCGCCCAGTCTCTCTAACATGTAATATATGCAAACTATTAGAAAAAATAATTAATCGCAGATTAATCTGGACATTAGAAAAGAGAAATCTCCTAATAAAAGATCAGAATGGCTTCCGCCCTGGCAGATCAACCACTGACAGCATCGTCAAGCTGGAATCAGAAATACATGAGGCCTTTGTATGTGGACAAAAAGTAATTGAAGTTTTCTGTGATATAACGAAAGCCTATGATATGATATGGAGACCAACTATTATAAACCAACTGGTAGCATGGGGTTTCAAAGGAAATATTTTAGCGTTCATCCATAACTTCCTAGAAAACCGAATGTTCCAAGTCCGAATCAATAGAAAAAACTCAGAAAGGACCCCCCTACAAAATGGTGTCCTTCAAGGCTCAGTGATAAGCCCAACATTATTCCTCATAGCCATCAACAACATCACTGAATCGATTAAACCACCGGTCCAAGTAAACCTCTACGCGGATGACTTGGTCTTGTACTTTGTAACGAATTCCAAGGCATTCGCAGCTAATTATTATTTATTTTAATTTATCGAGGGGTTTATCAGAAAGATACAGTTTTTACAGCAATGATTAGCGGGTTATCTCGCCGGCACCGGCTATATAAACAGACCAAGAGGACCAGCAAGGCAGAAGATTCCGAGGAACTGACTCGAGAAGCTCTCTCACCCCTTCTAGTGTACTGAGCTAAGAAGGTCCCCTAACCCCCCAGCAGGAGGCATGCATTGAGTGCACTCCGCCACATTCATCCGGTGACGGCAAGCCAATGAACTGAGTTGAGCTTGTCTGTAACACGGAAACGGGAGCCCGACAGGAGTGAATTGAGCTCCAGTCGACTGCCGACCACATAAGGGAACAAACGGGGCTGTAGTGAGGTCCCGGGCGGACCCTTTCAGACGGCACCAGGCCTGCATTGAGGGCCAGGTGTCACAAGCGTCGGGATCGCAACGCATTGAGTTGTCGACCCTGAGCTATTTATTAATACCCTCCTCGGTACTCCGTGAGTGGGCTTGTATTTTTCAGATTGAGGCGTCCGTGAATGATTTCTCTCCGAAGTCGCCGCGGCGCGTATGCCGGAGGCCGCGGCCGCTGCTAGCACAACACGCAGCGGGCGATGGCAGTGGAGCGACTGACGTGGTGAGCTCAGTTCCAGTGATAGACCGACCGGGCGACCAATACGAAGACGCGCGCCCTAGCGTCGATATCAGCACCCAATCAGACAGAGCACCGAGGGAAGAGGACAGCCCACATTGATCCGAACTCATCGCGCAGCATTAATATATGTCGTTGTATTGAAATTTGGTAACTGTAAATAAATGCTTTTAAAATTTTGATTGACTTGTTACGGGTAAAAGAGGGGCAAATACCTAACCCTGTGATCGTCTCAACCCAGCTGAAAATCCCGTTACAAGATTGGCGCCCAACGTTAATTACACGATCATAGTTCCGCCCCGTCAGATCAAGTCAGCAAGGCCAAAAGTTCAGTCACAATAACAGTTACAGAAAGGGAATTACAGAATGACCAAAGACGACGCAACCACTGCAGGGCTAAGCTGGATATACCAGCTAAGCAAAGAAGAGGCCGAGAAAGAAGCGCGGAGACGGGGCCTAGAAGCGACAGGCACCCTGGACGACATCAGGGCGCGTATAAGTCAGCACGTCAAGCAGCAGCAAGGAGGAGCAATCCCCAAGGCGAATACAAAAGTCAAGCCGGAGCAGCCCGCCGGAGCGGAACGAGATAGAATAAACGCGCTCGAGGCCGAGATAGCACTCCTGAAGCTGGCCCTCCGAACGGATCGGGAAGCAACACAAGCAGCAGGAATCAGCGAGGAGGCACCTCAACTCACAGGGTCGGAAATAGTCAACCACGCCCGGAAATGGGGACTGAAGTTCGACCCAAAGCGAGACAACGTGATCCTGTTTACAGAACGTCTCGAGGAGCTACGGTGCGCCCACGAATTCCCAAAAGACGCCATGATAAAAGCGCTACCCGAGCTACTGAAAGGAGAAGCGCTACTGTGGTACCGCAATAATAAGGACGAATGGGGAGACTGGAACCAGTTTAGCAGGGAATTTTCGAAAGCCTTCTTCCCATACGAATACCGGCTGGCGCTAGAGGAGGAATTCCGGACCCGCAAACAAAAACCCAACGAACCAATCAGGGAATACGTAACCGCAATACGAACGCTAATACGGCGAGACGGGTCGATGGCCCCGGAGCAAGAACTCGAGAGGGTCATCCGAAACATGCGCCCGGAATATCGAATTCATCTGCACCTCCACAGAGTAACGTCCATAGACAAATTATTGGAGGCAGCCAGCGCCTTCGAAAATTTACAGAAAGAGCAAGAGGCACTGCAAAGCATGCAGACAAGAAGGGGAGTACCGCAGCGCCTTAGCACCGCCCAGGCCGGCCCAACGGTCTGCTACCGATGCGGACAAGAGGGGCACTTCCGGAGCCAATGCCGAAACGCACCCAAAAAGTTCTGCGGCAAATGCGGCAAGGAAGGGATCCTCGCCATTCAGTGCTGCAACAGGCCGCAGAACAGTAGACAGCAGGGAAACGAAAACAGGGCTGTGGGGGAATAAAACCCGCACAGCCCCCAGCCACAGTAGTGCGACCCCCGAAACGAGGCGGACGCACCTCAGAAAAAACAGTAGCAGCATCAACAGGGGGTGACACAGACCCCAGGCCTTTCGTGACGTTAACAATAGGGACGCGGCTCTTCAAAGCGCTATTGGATACAGGGGCGTCGGAAAATTACATTGGAGCTGAGATAGCAAACCTATGTCACAGAAGGATCAGAAATCATACAGGAAGCGTGAAATTAGCCGACGGGACATCTCACGCAATTACACGTACAGTCACAGTGGCTTGTAAAATTGACCGACTCAACACCACCACCACGTTCAGAGTACTCCCGAGACTAGAGACAGACGCAATCATCGGAGCCACTTTCTTGCGCGAACACGGAGCGGAATTTCGATTGAGCAAAACAGAGTCCGGGAGAACCGGCAGGATCGCAGTCACGTCATGCGCCGCGGCATCATGTACCGCCAGCATGGAATCATTTTTGCAAGCTGAACTAGAATTGTTTCACCAATTAACAGGACCAACAAACTGGATAAAACACGAAATAGTGCTGGAAAAAGGGTGCAGGCCCATCAGACAACCATATCGGCAGTATAACCCGGCAAGGCTGAAAATAATTAACGACGAGGTGGACAAGATGCTCCAAGAAGGAGTTATTGAGCACTCAAACAGCCCGTGGAGCTCGCCAATCGTCCTAGTCAAGAAGAAGGACGGAACACACAGGTTCTGCATCGACTTCCGGCGAGTCAACGAGCATACAAAAAAAGACGCTTACCCTCTACCTAGAATAGCGGAGATCCTCGACCGCCTGAGAGAGGCGAATTTCATATCCACGCTGGACCTCAAACAGGGATACTTTCAAGTCCCGCTAGAGGAAAAGAGTAAAGCGATAACAGCGTTCAGCGTGCCCGGAAAAGGTCACTTTCAATTCAAAACAACCCCCTTCGGCCTGAGCTCAGCAGGCGCAACATTTCAGAGGTTGCTCGACAAAGTCATCACGCCAGACGTCGGTTTCGCATTCAGCTACCTGGACGACATCGTGGTAGTATCCAGGGATCAGGAGGAGCACAAACGTCACCTGAAAGAGATCTTCAGGAGGCTAAGGGAGGCAAATTTAAAACTCAACCCAGACAAGTGCGCATTCGCACAAGCAGAATTACAATATCTAGGACACATCGTCGGACAGGGGGGCATAAAAACAGATCCGAATAAAATCTCAGCAATTACCGAAATGCCCGCCCCGAGAACTCGGCGGCAGCTCAGACGATTTTTGGGCATCACATCCTGGTACCGGAGGTTCATAGAAGGATACTCCACGAAAGCAGCACCCCTAAACCAGTTACTGAAGAAAGACAAGAGATGGACATGGGGAGAACCGCAAGAACAGGCCTTCCAAGCACTAAAAACCGCGCTCACCTCAGCACCGGTGCTCGCCTGTCCCGACTTTTCGCAGACGTTCTGCTTGCAGACCGACGCATCGAACTGCGGGTTGGGAGTGGCCCTCACGCAGAGGATAGACGGGCAAGAAAGGGTCATAGCCTATGCGAGCAGAAGTTTAACCCCAGCAGAGTCAAGATACACACCCACGGAAAAAGAGTGCCTCGCAATAATATATGGGGTACAAAAGATGAGGCCGTACATCGAGGGCTACAGGTTCCACGTACTTACAGATCATCAATCCCTAAAGTGGCTACAAAACATGAGAAACCCGACCGGCAGGCTCGCACGATGGGGATTAGAGCTCCAGCAATATTCCTTCGACATAAAGTATAGAAAAGGAGTGCTCAACAAGGTAGCGGACGCCCTATCAAGGCAACCACTAAGCAGCACAGAACAGGAGGAGGAGATCCTAATGATAAGCGCAGAACCACCATGCCAATGGTACGAGCGGATATCAGCAGGAGTAGCCGCTAACCCCGAGAGATTTCCCGGATACCAACTGATCGACGGGAAGCTGTGGAAACACGTCTGGGACAACCAAAACCCGGCCGAGCCCAACCTCTCCAGCCCATGGAAACTATGCGTGCCTACGCACCAGAGGCAAAAACTCATCGAAGAAAATCACGACTCCCCAGCAGCAGGACATTTCGGGACCGCTAAAACAGCCAACAGAATAACGAAGAACTACCACTGGCCGGGAGTCATAAAAGATGTAAAAAATTATGTGAGACGATGCGAGAAATGCCAAAAATACAAGTCATCCCAGCTGAAACCCCCAGGAAAGATGCAGCCACCGTTCATACAGGGACCCTGGGACACCATTTCGATAGATATCATGGGCCCTTTCCCCAGATCAAAATCCGGCAATACAGTGTTACTGGTCATACAAGACCGCTACACGAAATGGACAATAGCACGACCGCTCCGGAAGGCAACCGCGAGAACAATCGCCGAAGCATTGCGAGCGGACGTTTTCCTGCAATTCGGGACCCCGGCCCAATTAATTTCGGACAACGGAAGACAATTCATCGCCACCGAGTTCCAGGAGTTCCTGGAAAAATGGAAGATCAGCCATCAGTTAACACCGCCATACTCCCCCCAGTGCAACCCAGTGGAGAGGATGAACAAAGTATTGAAAACAATGATAGCGATGTTCGTCGGAAGGGAGCACACGGCCTGGGATAGATACATAGGCGAATTCTGCTTCGCCATAAACACAGCAAAGCATGAGAGCACCGGATTTTCCCCAGCAATGCTGAATTACGGCCGTGAAATAGACAGGATCAAGCCCCTAAACAGCAGCGCCGAAATAGCCGCAGACAAATACATAGAAACACTAAAAGAAGTAAACGACGTCCGGGAAATCGCCAAAAGGAACATGAATCAAGCATTCGTCACACAAAAGCGATACTACGACATGAGAAGGCGGGAATGGAAGCCTAGGAAAGGAGATAAAGTGTTGCGCAAGGAGCATCACCTGTCATCAGCCATAAATACGTTTTCAGCAAAACTAGCACCGAAATTCGAGGGCCCGTTCGTGGTCAAGGAAATAATATCGCCAGTATTGATTAGATTGCACACACCAGGAAGCAGAAAAACAGAAATCGTGCATATCAAGAATCTGAAGCCAGCGATAACGGACTGTATAAATACGGACGCAGCGGGCCCACCGGCAGTAAGAAGTTCATCATGAGCAGCACGAAGCCAGCCCTCGATATGCCGAACCTGCTAGACACCGACGTGTTGGTACTGACGACCTCGCCGCTGCGGACGGACACAAGCAGCGCGCCAGCCAATACCACGCCACCCCGGAAAGATCGGACGCCAGCCCGGCCAGTCACACCGCCTGAATGGAAAGCACGAACGCCAACAGGCATCGACGCCCGCGCCGCACCGACACCGCCGACAGCCTGGGGCCCAGAGCCAGAGCAGTACGGGGTAGGACTCGCCCTCGTCCCGCAGCACATCCAGCAAGGATCGGGCCGCAAGTACCGGATCCAGCTAAACACCGGAAGGGTGCTGCGTTTTAAACGAGACGTCGACGGCGTCTTTCAACTTCGGAAACTACCAGCCGAACGAGGGGGATACGGTTTCGAGGAATAGCAAGGGCAAACTCGCACAGATGGAGCCTCGCGATGGAACACTCCGTGGCAGTAATCATGGATAGAAAAAAAAAAAAAGAAACAGTCAAACCGGCAGAAAATGGGTTTCACCGGGTAGTTTTCTTTTCAGCGTTAATTTCTTATTTATTTTCAGAGAGTTTCTTCAGTTTTCTTTTTCTTTTTTTTACCTGGGGACCGGGGATGTAACGAATTCCAAGGCATTCGCAGCTAATTATTATTTATTTTAATTTATCGAGGGGTTTATCAGAAAGATACAGTTTTTACAGCAATGATTAGCGGGTTATCTCGCCGGCACCGGCTATATAAACAGACCAAGAGGACCAGCAAGGCAGAAGATTCCGAGGAACTGACTCGAGAAGCTCTCTCACCCCTTCTAGTGTACTGAGCTAAGAAGGTCCCCTAACCCCCCAGCAGGAGGCATGCATTGAGTGCACTCCGCCACATTCATCCGGTGACGGCAAGCCAATGAACTGAGTTGAGCTTGTCTGTAACACGGAAACGGGAGCCCGACAGGAGTGAATTGAGCTCCAGTCGACTGCCGACCACATAAGGGAACAAACGGGGCTGTAGTGAGGTCCCGGGCGGACCCTTTCAGACGGCACCAGGCCTGCATTGAGGGCCAGGTGTCACAAGCGTCGGGATCGCAACGCATTGAGTTGTCGACCCTGAGCTATTTATTAATACCCTCCTCGGTACTCCGTGAGTGGGCTTGTATTTTTCAGATTGAGGCGTCCGTGAATGATTTCTCTCCGAAGTCGCCGCGGCGCGTATGCCGGAGGCCGCGGCCGCTGCTAGCACAACACGCAGCGGGCGATGGCAGTGGAGCGACTGACGTGGTGAGCTCAGTTCCAGTGATAGACCGACCGGGCGACCAATACGAAGACGCGCGCCCTAGCGTCGATATCAGCACCCAATCAGACAGAGCACCGAGGGAAGAGGACAGCCCACATTGATCCGAACTCATCGCGCAGCATTAATATATGTCGTTGTATTGAAATTTGGTAACTGTAAATAAATGCTTTTAAAATTTTGATTGACTTGTTACGGGTAAAAGAGGGGCAAATACCTAACCCTGTGATCGTCTCAACCCAGCTGAAAATCCCGTTACAACTTAAAAGGCAAGAACACGAAGCACATGCAAAAACTGATGCAAAACTCATTAAACAATCTCAATATCTGGTCCAAAAAGAATGGACTCGTTTTCTCTACAAGCAAGACGAAATGCATGCTGTTTACAAAACGTGAAGAACTCGCACCTCCTCCTATATTAAAACTTAGTAACGTAGAAATCGAATATGTGCGAGAGAAAGTGTTCCTAGGAATTAGGTTTGACAAAAAGTTAACCTGGAAAGCTCATATCGCTCATCTAAAAGCAACCATCACACCAAGGCTAAACATGCTGAAAACTCTAACCAACCAGAACTGGGGATGTGACCAAACCACACTAATCACACTTTACAGAAGCCTCATCAGATCCAAAATAGACTACGGATCGATCGCATACTCCACAGCCAGCTCCACACAACACTCAGAACCATAGAATCAATCCAGAACACGGCCTTGAGAATAGCTACGGGAGCATATCGAACAAGTCCAGTGGCGAGCTTACAGTGCTTGTGCCAAGAGATGCCACTTACCTTCCGAAGAAAGTAAATCACGACAACCTACTTCGCAAATATCCTGTCTAATCCTCATCATCCAAACTATAGCCTCATAAACACTAATAGATTCCGTAACCTCTGCCAAAACCTACATTTCTCAAAGATCCCACTGTATGCTAGAATCGACAAAATCTTCTCGGAATACCATCTCTCACGACCTATAGCAAATTTCTCAGAACAAAGTCTATATTACCCATGGAAAGTCTCGATACCAGATATTAACACAAAACTGAGTGCATTCCACAAAACCGATACCCACCCAAAAGTCATAATAGTAAACAACTTTAAACAAATAATCAATACCAGCTACCCAAACCATAAGCGGTTTTACACTGATGCATCTAAAACGACATTCGGAAACGGGGCAGCAGTAGTCACGCCAAATGAGACCTTAAGATACGGACTTCCCTCAATGTACAGCGTGTTTACTTGTGAATTATTTGCAATTCTTCAAGCCATACGGACATCCCAAAAAGAACCTCAAACAAATTGCCTTATATGCACAGATTCATTAAGTTCCCTAGTGTCAATGACGCGGGTATACCCAAAACACCCACTAGTCAGGAAAATCCAACAACAGATGACCGAAAAACAAAACACAACAATATCTTTTATCTACGTTCCTTCACACGTGGGAATCCAGGGTAACGATGAAGCCGACAACGCCGCCAAGGAAGCATCCAATACTCAACCCATAAACATAGAAGAATCAACATATATTCCGACAGATTACAAAATAGGGCTGAAACAATCATTCAAGCAGGCATGGAATACAGAATAGCAAAGAAAAACAACACATTGAGGAACTATCATGCCATCTATCTGTTACCGCCTCCCGACACCACCGAAAAGGAACCTACAAGTCATTATAAATAGATTATGACTGGGACACACCAAACTTACCCATCAATACCTAATGAAAAAAGAAAGAGCGCCCATCTGTACAACATGCAATACACCGATAACAGTAAACCACATCATAATGGAATGTGAGAAGTACAAGGACTTGAGAGCAAAACATGACATAGCAGCGACAATCAATGAAGCCCTGGGAATGAATCCAGTGAAGGTATCCGGTACTTTAAACTTTATAAGAGAAGCAGAGCTGACACAAGAAATCTAGCATCATCATACAATAGAAACTTTCAAAAATAGTTATTCATATTATGATAATATACATAGTGTCGATAATAAATAATGTTATACAATAGTAATACATATACTGTAAAACTACTGAACAAGTCGCTAATGACTCTCGCAGTCGATGCGGCACTTGTATAATAATTAAAAAAAAAGATACGGCTGAAATAAAAATCTCGAAATTTCAGTTTTTTCAGCATATTTCAGCAACGCCTGAAGTTTTCCTAAATTTTATTCTTGAATTATTAATAATTGAATTAAATTAATAAATTTTATTCTTAATAAGCATCAAACTGTGTCACTTTTCTCTAATTGAACCGACCACGTACCTTTTACCTTTTCCAATATCCCAATGTTATCCCTTCGTTATCTTGGACACACTGTAGAATATGGGATGAGGTAGTCTTTGGTTTGGATAACTCAGAGCTGCTAAGAGCAACGACGCCACTGGTTTAGAAATATTGGAATAAGACATAGGTTACAAGGCAACTCTTTGTCTACTGGTTCTAAAATTATTTCTTAGCAGAAGCATGTTTTTTAAAGAAAATCTTCCACAGTAAATGTTGCATCCACAATCACCCCGTTAAGGCTCAGTTGATACTAAGAGATAGTTCAAATCAAACGATTTTCACGCTTTCTAACCTAACGTAACCCCACTGCTGAAGCCAATATGTAAACAATATGTAATGCAATTTAAGTGCTTTTAGGATGCCCAAGTTTAGGGCGGACCTAAGATGAAATGAACTGTAGTAATAGTAAATATTTACTGGATGGAAACAATACAAATGAAATTACACTTAATACACTGATTAGAAAACAACAATATAACTTCTAATTAACATAACAGCAGAAACATGTAACAATAATAAAATTAATATAAATCAGGACTCCGGCTGTAGGTATGTTAATTGTTTATTCGAAGCTCGGTCAGGTTGTCTTCCCCCTTGCAAGTCTGCAAATGCTCTCTCCGGAGTCTGGATTCACCCTCTTTGGTAAATCTGGACGGTACGATAACTAAACGTAGTTGCCAGCTTGTCGCTAAATTTCCAAAATTATACACTTCTTTCTCTTAAACATTGTAGTTTTCCAAAAACTTGAATTTTTTATGTTCCCGTTAACCATAATGAAAAAACAGATTGATATTTCAATTTATACAAGAATTTTAATCATGATGCAAGCCAAAAACGCGCAGTAATAAAAAAACAACCCTGGTGGATCTTACATCATTTGTCAGATCCAACACTTTCAAAAAAAGCTTGCCCACTTAGATCATGCTCTACAGAGCAAAATGGACACACCGTTCAAGATATCAGGAGAGCTCTACTACTCAGGGCAAAACAACCTACGGTACCCAACGAACAACCTCAAAGAGTTTTTGGAGCTGTTTCCTACCTCAGGAACGTCCCCGATTGGATCAGGAAACTCTTACAGCACCGCAGCATCAAAACCATCTTTAAGCCTTTTTAACAAGTTTGCAACATTCCCCACTCAGCCAAAAACACTATTGGTCAACTTCCTTCTGTTTGAGTTTGGTCAACTACCTTGCTCCTGCCCCGTGCGGTTGAGTACCCATCGGGCGCATCCCCAGGTGGCGGATAGGGGGAAGGCCTTACAATGAGCGTAAGTGAGTAAGGTTAGCAGTGGTGATAGAGCTCGTCGGAGGTAAAATTCTAGACTGGCAGCTTAAAGCCTTGCCGCGGACCACCTCCCCTAACCTAGTTGTCGTGTCGTGACTAAAGGTCTGCACTAGGGATAACGGCGCCAGAGATGTCCGACTGTGGTCTATCTGATATACCGTATCATCTGTTGTCGTGGTTTAGTCTCGCGGACAGAGAAATGCGGGGGTCTGGGCTTAATCGCCCGAACCAAGAGGAGACAACCTCACTAAAAAACCTAAATCCTAAGGCGGGGGTCCAGGCTGATGGGATGCGTGACTGGATAGACGACCAGCCCCTACTGAATTCAACCTTGGGGCACCAGGGGGCACCCCACTGTATCAATCCCCTCACCTTTGCATGCGGGGCTCTGCATAGGTGGAACACCCTTCCCTTGCTACTCGTGGGATCAACCATGGTAAGAAATAAAAAAACAAAAAAATTGCGGGACATCACCGCAAAACAGACTGCTGACTGAGCGGGGCTTGTCACCCATCATTACAGTCGGCAATCTAAACAATCCTTGAGCTCGAGACCACCTCGAACGCAAGAAGAAAAGAAACCGGAGACAACATCCGGACCAGAAACCAGGAATCCTAGGAAACCTGGTAAGCTACCCCTCCCACTCCCGGGCCAACCAGGAGGCATTGACGACCCCAGAAGAAGGGGTCTAAGTGGGGCGAAAGTACGATGGTACCTGCGCTATCTTCAACAGGGCATGTCACCTGATGAAGCCAGGGATAAGGCCATCGGAAGAAAAGCTGAAGAGAAATCCGAAGCTACTTCGCAGCCAAAGAAGAGGGACGCCAGTAAAATCACCCCTCCTCTAGGACACAAAGTAAAAAGAGCTAAGACAGTGGCGGGACCCCACACCGCTACAGCATCAACGTCAGCAGGGCCAAGCACCAGCTACGCGAATGCCGTCAAAGCTATAAGGATAGCCATACTCCCAACAAGCTATCTAGAAAAAACGCTGACAACAGAGGAGCTTACCACTCTGGAGGAAGCAATTGTAGAGGAGATGTCGCTGGGAGCAGCATGCAAGCTCCAGTTCGGAGGAATCCACTTCCGACCAAGTATGCTACTGGTGGACTGCATCACACCAGAAACGGCAGAGTGGGTTAAGGAGCAGACTCCTAAACTCAGTACGTGGAAAGGAGAACAGTTGATGGCGTGCCTGGGAGAAGACATCCCAAGAGTACAAAACATCACTGTCTTCTTTCCAAGAAGCCAAGGACAAGATCCTAAGAAGCTGCTGAGCTTAGTCGAGGCACAAAATATGGAGCTTCGCACCCACTTGTGGAAAATCCTCAGCAGCAAAGAAGAGGGCACCGGGAAAGTTGACAATGACTCCCGGGAAGCAATCAAGAAAAATGGACACACTATCTTCTATAGGTTCGGGAAAATCCCCGTCCACGGCCTACAGAAGAAAGAAAAGGAAGCCATTGATGTGACGAATAAGGAGGCAACCCCTCCCTCAGATCCAACCATCGTCACCGATCAAGGTAATGTCACCGAGGATTCATCGGGAACCTATGAAGAGCCTATGCTCATATAGAGGGCAAGCACCCCAACGCAAGAAGACCAATGTCCAGTATAAGCACAGCAAATGTCACCAGCATGGCCCAGTTCAACGCCCATCATGCTAGGGGGGCATCAGCCGTCATAGCTCGGGCGTTCGACAGGTCATGCCTGGGCGTTGTGCTTATACAAGAACCTTGGACATACAAGGGGCAGGTAAGGGGCCTACCACGAAAGGATTGCAAGACAATTTGGGATATCAGAAGTGATACCCCAAGGACCTGCATCCTGATAAGAAACAACATTAAATATGTATGTCTTTCAGAATTCATGACACGGGACCTTGTGCCAATCCGGGTCAACATCACCGGAGGCACACACCGTAGCATCATAGTAGCATCAGGGTACTTCCATGAGAAAACATCAGCACCTCCTATGGAAGTCCAGAAACTAGTCGAGTACTGCAACGGGCATGGGCTACCGCTCCTACTCGGCAGTGATGCCAACGCACACAACATCAGCTGGGGCAGCAAGTATACCAACAAAAGAGGTGAGCAACTGCTTGAATTTTTACTTGAATCCAATTTAGATGTACTGAATGTGGGGAACACACCCACTTTTGTAACTAAAAGGAGTCAAGACGTAATAGACATAGCGATCGGTAGTCCGAGCATATGTCAACTGATCAGAGACTGGAGGGTATCTAACGAACCCTCACTCTCTGATCACAGAATAATAAAGAGAACACCGTCATTAGAAATCCAAGAAACACTGACTGGGACACATTTCACACCAGCCTAAGAGAAAATATAAAACAAACAAATTCTAGAGTCAAAAACCATCTAGAATTAGAAGCAACATTAGAATCTCTCAACGGAGCGCTGAAATATTCATACGAATCCAGCTGCCCCATTAGAGAGAAAACAAATTGTAGGTGGTGGAACGAACACCTATCCAAGCTCCGGGCAGAAGTTCGAAGGCTTTTCAATAAAGCCAAGCGCGATGGAGACTGGCAGGGCTACACCGCGGAACTGACAACCTACAATAAGGAAATCAGGAAAGCTAAGAGCTTCAGGGACTTCTGCAGGGATATCACCTCAACACCTGAAGCATCCATACTTCACAAAGCTTTAGCGAAAGGCATTGCTCAGGGAACAATGTCGCTCAGAAAACCTGATGGGAACTACACAGAAAATGAAGAGCAAAGAGTTCTACTTCTGCTAGAAACTCACTTTCCAGGCAGTGCACTGAAAGTAGGGAACGAGGATTCGTTCGAATCTGGTAAACCCACGAAAGAAGATTGGGAGGTCGCGAAAACCATCTGCACCTCCGAAAGACTGAAATGGGCAATTGGCACCTTTCAACCATTCAAATCACCCGGGGTGGATGGCATATTCCCCGCTCTTCTGCAAAGAGGACTGGAGGATCTCATGCCACACCTGGTAAGAATATTCAGAAGCAGCCTGGCTATGGGATATATACCACAAGCCTGGAGGAAGGCGCAAGTCATCTTTATTTCTAAGGCAGGAAGAAAGGACACCTCTCTCCCGAAGTCATTTAGACCCATCTGTCTTACCTCCTTCTTACTAAAGACGATGGAGAAAATCATTGATAATCACATCAGAACGGAAACACTGAACAGGGGACCACTACACCCAAGCCGGCATGCATACAGAGCGGGCAGATCGACAGAGACCGCCCTGTATGAGCTGACAGAAAAGATTCAGGACACTCTGGAGTACAAGGAAACGGCCATTTGCGCCTTTCTGGACATAGAAGGAGCATTCAACAACACCTCTTGCGATGCTATCAAGAAAGCCCTAACTAAAAAAGGGATTAACAGCACAACATCCCATTGGATTCAACAAATGCTGTCCACAAGAATAATTGGAACCAAAGTGGGCGATGACACCATCCAGGTGAAAACAACAAAAGGATGCCCACAAGGAGGGGTGTTATACCCCCTCCTATGGAGCCTGGTAGTAGACGAGCTCCTCGGGTTACTCACCGAGAACGGCATTACCTGCATCGGGTATGCCGATGACATCGCCATCATGGCCAGAGGAAAATTTGAAGGAACACTCTGCGACATAGTACAGAGGAGGTTAAGGATAACCTTGAAATGGTGCCAGGAAATAGGACTCAACATCAATCCTACAAAAACTACACTGATACCATTCACAAGAAAAAACAAGCTTCCAAACCTCAAAACCATCGACTTAAATGGAGTCGAGTTAGAATGGAAGGAAGAAGTAAAATATCTGGGAATAACACTGGATAAGAAGCTAATGTGGAACAAGCACTTAAGTGCAACAGTAAGTAAGGCCACATCCGTACTCATGGTGTGCAGGAGAATGGCGGTGAATGCATGGGGTTGTAACCCATCCATTTTACACTGGATGTACACCATGCTAGTGAGACCCATCATCACATACGGAGCGGTCGTCTGGTACAAGAGGACCAAGCTAATAACAGCGGGGAAAACACTCGAGAAGATCCAGAGACTTGCATGCCTCTGCATCACAGGAGCAATGAGAACATGCCCAACAGCAGCGTTGGAAGTAATTCTAGATCTCACACCACTGCACTTAGTGATTGAGAGAAGTGCCGCAGAGGCTCAACTCAGAATGTCAAGAATGGGGATCAGGGGGGGACTACGGACCGAGGGGAATCAACCCCTGAACATCTGTAAAAACCTCCTGATAATGCCAAAAGACAAAACTGTCAAGAAATTCAGCTTCAAGAGAAACTTCATCATGGAACTGTCTACGAAAGAAGAATGGAGCAACACATCCATTCACACTTTCAAAGAATGTACAATAAGATGGTACACAGACGGCTCAAAGGCCACCGAGGGAACTGGGGCAGGAGTATATGGGCCAGGCACCAACTACTCGGAGCCGATGGGAACATCCCCAAGCATACTTCAAGCGGAACTGTACGCAATAGAAGTATGCACCCAAATAAACCTCGACAGAAACTATAAAAATAGGGAAATAGCAATACTGACAGACAGTCAAGCAGCCATAAAGACGCTGAGCTCTCCTATCATCAGCTCAAAAATGGCATGGAACTGCCTACAAAAACTCAATAAACTAGGCAGAGAGAACAAAATTCACCTCAAATGGATACCAGGACACACTGGGATTGAGGGAAACGAACGTGCCCACTCATTGGCAAGAAAAGGAGCATCGACGCCCTTTATAGGACCAGAACCATTCTGTAGCCTTGAAGACACGTTTTTCAAGGCAGAACTTCGGAAGGAAGAAGAAAAACTGAGAGAAATCCACTGGAATAACCTCTCAGGATTGAGAAAATCCAAGGAGCTCCTCGGGAACTTTAACCGAGAAAGGTCAAGGAAACTCCTGACCCTCAACAAAGGAAGTCTCAGAATGCTAACAGGATTCCTAACAGGTCATTGCAAGCTCAATGAACACCTGTGGAAACTTGGTATAGAAAATGATGGCGTTTGCAGACTCTGCAGAGAAGAAAACGAGACGCCTCGTCACCTATTGATGAACTGCGAAGCCCTAGAACGTGAAAGAAACGATGTTCTGGGCCAACACCAGCTCAACGGGGGGGCTTTGCCCGGCCTTGATCCCCTTCAAATCCTGAAATTCCTAAGGGAAGCGGAGTTGGAGAGGCTGCTTCAATGAAGGGAATATACTCCAAAGAAGCAGAGAAGAGGGGGCACAATAGATCTGTAATAGGTCGCAGCGCATCTGACACCCTCAATATCAATATCAATATCAATCAATATCAATACCTTGCTCCTGTGGTGCTGTATTATACACTGGAGGATCTCACCCAACTCTGGGGTGTTTGCTATTCTTACTTGAATTCTATTTAAATGTATAGGTAAAGCCTGTTCCAGTGAAACTTGTGCAAGCCATAAATGTCATCGGTGTTGAGGCTCTGCCTACAGTAGTACAGTAGTCGTCACTTGCTATTTTATAAATATACTGATTTGTAAAATATGATGGATGATAGTTAAAACACATTTATTTATTTATTCATTTTTTTTTATTTTGGGTTTTATTTATCAGTGCAGAGATTCTACAAAGTAAGGGTTGAAAACATAAATTTTATGGAATACACGTAAAATTGCATTTAAGTGAAGCTTAGAGAAAAGCAGGGGTACATAAATAGATAATATTTATTTACAGCACCTACCCATAAATTATTGATAATTAAAAAGTGATAATATTAAGTAATTTAAAAAATTTACTTGTGGGGGTATGTCGTATATTTTGGCTATGGAAACAAACGATGTTACGAAGAAGGACAGCTACCCGTTGCCAAGAATCGACAACATTTTATGTACTTTGTCTGGCTCAATCTGGTTCTCAGCTTTGGATATGAAGAGCGGTTACTGGCACGTTGGCATGCACCCAGACAACAAAGAGTGGGTGCCGTGGTGTAGTGGATAGCGCGTTCGTCCACCAACCGTGTTCAAGGTACCGCAGGTGGCACCCTCTAAATTTTACAATAAAAATGATGCAGTTTTTAATTTTTCACCCCACAAAAGCCCATCCAGCCGGATGTTGTGAAAATATACCAATTGTTAAAAAAAAGTTATTTAAGAAACACGGAAACCAAATTGAACTTTTGACACCCTGTATCTCCAAAATCATCCACTTTTGGACAGAGATAAGTTGGGTTAGATCGGCTTATCGGCCTCAGGAATTTGTGATAGCATTTTTTCCGCACCTTTCAGAGACACTCTGTATAGAAGGGTGAAGGGTACCATTAACCTCAGATAATAACTATTGATGAAAAGGGCATTGATCGTAATTTATGTATTCCTGCTTCAAGTTTGAATAGATGCAGTAGGTGCAGTAGGTAATTATGGAAACAACAATTTATTGTATCTATTATTATATTTCATATCCAGCATCTTTCTTTTGATCTTACTTATTAGTGGACCATGAACTCGGAATTAAAAAATAAACAATAAAGGAACAAGAATATTTGTCCTTTTTTATTATTATTATTTATTATGTGTTCTTGAATAGTGAAAGGGTTTCACAGGCTTTTTGTGATACTTCAGCCCCCTAAAGAATTTTTCATAAGTATAATTCATAAAAAATGTTTCTAACTTTTCTGAAATTTAACTGAAACTTGCTGGTTGATAAAACATAATAAAACATCCCTTTACACTACATAGAAGATATCACATTAAGGATCTTCCAAGACCCGTCCTGACGCAACCGAATGTTCTTTTATATCTAACAATGCGGTACGTTATCGGCTTATATGCCTTAGTTCCTTATTTTTCGGCAAGATTACACTGGGATTATGTTTTGCATACAAGCCTTAAAAGACCCATACCGTAAATTAAAATGTATCAGCACGTGCCCCGAAAGACCCATTTTGTTCCAACGAAAACACCATAAACATCGATGCCATCGTCAATATGTTAAACAAAGGTAGGGATGCAACGAATACCGATTTTTGCCGAATACCGAATACGATTATTCGGCCATTAGTATTCGGCCGGCTGAACATTATGGTTTTGCGCAATTTTTAATTCCTGGGAGTCCACAGTGCCATCTCTAACAGGCTTCTTTATCTTTATTTTATTTGAGGGTTGCCCAACTTGTCCATCACCAGTTTTTTACATGCATCTCACAGTCAAGGATGATATACAGGTGTCCCAGCTTATTCAAAACGGTCTCGGTAGGCCAAACGATGGACTTTTTCAAAAAACTTTTTGAAAATTCAGGTACAGAATCACAATGGCCATAATTTAAAATTATTTGGAGTATACAGAGTGTCCCATATGACACTGGCATATCAAAGTTATGTTTTTTTTAATGGAATGCTCCTATGTTATTGCATTTTTAGATTGTCTGAAAAGAGAAAATAAGATTGGCTTTTACAGTTGGTGTTTAAATTCAGAAGTTTTTTTTAGTTATAAACAAGTGAAAATCGTCATTTTTCAAGTTCAAGGCCCTGTATAACGAAAACGGCTAAAGATAGAGAAAAACGGCTATAAAAATATTCAGGTAGATAGGTGAGGTAGTCTAGTGTCAAGGGATTAACTGTGATCAATAATAATTGATCCAAGCCATTATTATTTACGAGTTTCCTAATGTCTTGAAAAGTTTGTACTTCCATTCATAAAAACAGACATATTCAGGAGATATTCGGCGACAAATAGAAGTATCCGGCTAAATAGAATATTCGGCAAAATGGTCAAATATTACGCTGGCCGAATATTAGTTGCATCCCTAAACAAAGGTGACAATGAGAATTTAATTAATTCTTATTTCTTAATGAGAAGTATATCTATTCAAGTGCTGGGAAAGGGAAATTGCATAACCTTGACTAATAAAAAAATTTCCTCTGCGGCGCGGTCTTGCGAATGACTCTCCTTATCTTTTTACATTCAACTCTTTTATAAGATTCGCCTTGCCTCTTAGGTAAGGTTGATGATTGACACTCTGAGTTCTCCTCCACTAAGTCAGGTCTTTGGTCAGGTTAAGTTTTTTTTTTCCTTAAAATTTACAACCCTTACGGCTTTTTCTTTATCTTCTATATTTTACTTTTCTTCTTTCATTTTCTTAAAATTTCATGGAAAAAATTACCTGACCAGTGACCTGACTTAGTGGAGAGGGACTAGTGTTGGAGAAGTCAAAGTGTGAATCAGCAACATTACCTTGCCTTAGGTAATCCTGTTGTTTAGTCTTCCAAAACACCCCTTACATGCCCATTCCACTTTTTCCACTCGCGTCGCTCACAGCATTGCTGCATTAAATCAGGTCTTTGGTCAGGGTAGGTTTTTTTCCTTTAAATGTCCCTAAAATAAAAAAAAACACCTACCCTGACCAAAGACCTGATTTAATGCAGCAAAGCTGTGACTGCTGTCAGCGACGCGAGTGGAAAAAGTGGAATGGGCATGTGAGGGGTGTTTTGGAAGACTAAACAACAGGATTACCTTGCTTTATACTATAATGTCCCAAGAACCACCACTGCCCCCCCCCCTAGAAAAATATCTTTGCTACGCCCTTGATTTCTAAGGGACAAGTAGGTTAGTTGGAAGGTTGTCAGGTTTAGCTTAGCCCCTCAAAGTTAATAAAGTATCATTATGCAGTATAAACTCCATGTCCTTCCAGCCATGAGAAGAGCTATTAGACAAATTGCCTTAAATAGTACCAAATTACATACTTGAGCAGATACAGCCGAAACCTTTCCATCTCCTTCTGGTGGAATATATGGCTCAAAAACTCCACCGGTACTGCTGATGTAGAATGGCCTTTCTACCCATGGTCTCGGTGGAACTAATCCCCTTTCTTTTAATCGAGCCCTCACTTCCTCTTCTGTTAGATCCTCTGAGTTTTCATTTAACTTGGGAAGGTCGACTTTAATAACCTTTAGTCTTCGCAAAGTTTTCCATTTGGGATCCCAGTGCTTGGTTCGTCTGTATCTTACAAATTGCAAACTGGGACTGTTGATCGCTGGCTCCAAAAAGCAGCTACTGATTCCCTTCAATAAAATAAAAGAATATGTTTGTTTTCAATAGGTACCTGGTTCTGAAAATACCTATGCATCAATAATTTCCATTACCTACCTGTAGGAGTTTTAGTCCAGTATTTTGAGATAGACGCAGGGTCATAATTATGTTATTGTAAGCATCAAACTCAAACTTGAAATCTGTTTTTAAGCATTCCTCGGTAATGTTAAACGATAAACGATCCTCGGAAAAACCTTTTGAAAAATGTTGAAAATACCAAAACACTTGAAAATTGGGATGGGAGGGATGGAGCTATTAAAAGTTAGGTTATAAATAAAAATATTAAAACATTCACATGACAATTATTTCTGCATCTGTCACTTCGAGACGAGCGTCTCGCGACACAAGTTGTGGCAAGACCAGTGATGTGCCGTATTCTTTACCTCTACTCTTTACGCGGTTCTTTACGGGTAAAGAACTCATTCTTTACCTGGACTTTTTGAAGGTAAATAATGTAAAGAAGGTAAAGCGTAAAGAATGTAAACAAAACAAACAATAAACAATGCAAATTTATGCTTATTATTGCTTATGCAGTTAATAAATAGTTGTTAAATGTTCTTCTTTGTTTTGGGTTTTAGGTTCGATATTAAAGTATTATTTTTCAAAAATATTTTTATAAAAATGAAACGTTTCGGGACCGATTGGTCTCTTAATAAATAGTTTATGTATCTAATTAATTATTATCTCTAAATAATAATAAATATTGTATGCCTCATTTTTTATTAATTGAATGAGTATTATTATTATTGGTAACCCTAACCCTACATTTTAGGTTACCCATTTATTTTGAATTTTATTGTGATTATCTGGATGAAAATTAATGTTAAATAAAGTTGAGTAAGAAAGTATTAAGAAAGTAAAAAGGCACGTTTTCTTGGTTTATTTATTTAACTCCGTTACACTATTTGTATTCAGGATTCGTCACTATAATTAGTTAGAATCTAGAATGTTTAAAAATAAATACACATGGAACCGTTTTTTAGATCTGTTAAATGTTAAACGATTTAATCGATAATTAACATGCAGTGTGAGAATTGCAATCACCTACTGTGACAAATTTCAACAGTACGTCCCATTGTAAGCATGGCTAACGGCCTTATCGTTATCATATATCATGTCCATGAATATTGGGTACGTTCACCTGACGTCACCTATTGAGGTAGCGCTTGCGTCTAGGCATACCTAGGGTACCTGTATTACCGACACTGACGCTTATACTAGCGTAGCGCATTCTCATTCTCACAAAAAGTTGGGAACGTCAAATTTAACTTCATAAACGTCAGATTTTACATGAACGTACAACTGTCTAAAAATTCACATAACTTGTTATCAAGTCCACGTATTCTCAGAAAATGGTAAACTTTTGCTGCGTTAGAGGATGTTTTTACAATAAAAAGAGGGCTTTCTAGTTTCTACTTGTTCGCGTTGCCTAAAGGTAAGCTTTGTTAATATTTTAAACTCATTATAATAGTCCTCTATCAATACTTATACTTATTACTGGGATTTTCTGGACAAAAAATGAGCCAAAGCCCCATCAGCAGTTATGATTGCAGAAAATATACGGAGCTCAGAATTTCCGTATACTTGGAAGTTTGTCAAGTAGGTGTTAATTATTATACATCTTGATGACTCTTATTTTTAAGGATCAGTAAGGGAGGGGATGAGGGTCTTAGAGGGGTCCTAAGATCACACTGCCATTCGTGGGTCGACCAAGAAGCTTTTTCTTAGTAACTTACCTTAGATTCGAGTTAAAAATTATACCCAATACTAATGTCAGCTACAGCTTCGTAGATCCTATAAGCCCGTAATATGTTTGTAATAACCCACTGAAAGAGGATTCCTCGATTTCTCTTCGTGTTATTATTTTGTTTCATTTTTCATACTTCGCTTATTTCCACTTGATAACTACGCCTGTGATCAAATGTGCCAAAAATATGACATCCATCTCTTCAAACATAACCATGTTAAGTAAACTTCAACGAGTGAATGCGCTACTCTATACATCGGTACGAAAATTGTGTACAGTAACTGGCACATCCAAAAAAGTAATTTCAGAGAAGCGGCAAGCAGAAACTTTCGTTGCATGAAAAATTTTCCGCTTGCCGCTTCTCCGAAATTGATTTTTAGAACTGTCAGTTACTTTACACAATTTCCATACTAATGTATAGTAAGTGTTAGTGTCGGTAATGCAGGTTCCCTAGGCATACCGCTCGTTATTTATCGTAGTTAAACTGTTGAGTGTAAAAACATTTCACTTCACGCTCAGCAACGGTATGCATCAGCGATCGGTTCGTTCGTGATCGACGTGATCTAATTATAGAATAAAAATGAACATGTCTGTACTGTACTGTACGTACACATGCCGTCCAAAATTAGGTTGTTGTCCAAAATTTGTTTCCATGCAAACAAACGTTGTTTACAGGTTTGCCATGCAGTTCTGATGGAAGTTGTCTCGTCAAACATCAAAGCTCTAATGAGGTCTCTCATTAGTAGAACTTCAAAAGTGCTGCAAATGTGATGGCATTTTAATAACCCTTAGGATAGCAACTATACTTTTCCCAATGAGATAATCATCCTTCAATTCAATCTGTAAATTAAAAAAAAACAATTAACCCATTGCCACGACCTGTTGAATTTCCTAGCAGGATATTCTTACCTCAACGCTAGGTATTAGGTTTTGTTTTTCATGCTGGCGGGTACTGTTCCACGAATTATTTTAAGTTCCGCCTCGAACTCCATTCTCTCAACATGGCCAGATTGTACAGCATTTTCACCTTTGGAAAATTCTTTGGTTTCTTCGTAAAACAAACTGAGAATAAACTTGGAATTTTACGGGAACACCCAAATCAAACCACTCAATCAATAAATAAATACCGACAGACGTACTATAAAATAAACTACAACTAAAGTACCTAACTAAACTGCCTAATTTTAACTAAACTAAAATATTCAGTATTCATTCACTAATGGCATCATTGTGGCATCACTATAATGGCTTCAGTAATGGCTTCACTAATCACTTCGATGTCAATGGCAATTGGCGACTGGCGGAGGTGAAAACATCACGTCAAACTTTAGGAAAAAACAAGACAACTGACAACAATGACCACGTGAAGGGTTTGTTTGTATGGAACCAGAACCGCTTAGCCCCGTCCTGTGACGTCACACTGACGGCGTCTATTGGGTATTTTAGCTATTATAATAGTGGACCAAATATACAAAAAAGTCGAAGGTCAATAATTATTAAAGGAAGAAGATCGTGACAGCAACTGCAAATGTGTTGTCAAAAACAAAAAGGCTTGTCTTGTTTACTTTTAAATCCGGTGCTGTGCTAATCCAATTAATCCAAAATGAAAATGAATTTATAAAAATCCAAAATCCAATAACTTCAAGGTCTTAAATGCTAATCAAAATCGAAAAATGTATTTAATATTTCGATATAAAGAAATTACGTTAGAATAATTATTTTCAGTGAGCTTACCAAGAAATCCCGTTAGTTAAAAGAATTAAAATGTTTTGAACAAGAAATGCTGCAAACTGAAATCCAACAATATAAAAAAATTGTACTAAGATATAAGTGGTAGTAAGTACACCTATAATACTACCATTGAATACTACCTATACTTACCTAAAGGGTAAATATTTATATTTACATCCACTTATCCTAAGTCCCATCAATTTTTTCGGTACCGACGAGCGAAATAGGGGTGCTGGGTCGGTAAGAAGCTAAAAACAGCTATTTGCAAACTAATATTAAGGTCACAACTAAGGCCTCTTTGACACTACGGTCGCATTTCTATTTTTCCCTTCACTTTCAGGGCAAGTAATATCTTTGAAATTAACAGTAGCACGATTATTATTTTGATACCTATTTGCATTTGCATTCCAAAAAGCATGACATCAGTCCCTATAGTCTGGATACAATATGAGAAAGCTATATCCGGTGCCAATCCCGCTCTGTACGTTTTGAGGCAGTTGGCCTTGTCGTCAAGTTGTTAGGTACTTCCGAGACCCGGCGTATTTATTAAGTTATTATCCGCGATTCTAGCCAGGACCGCACTCGTAAAACCAATTTTTAGTGCCGTTTTTATTTTGGCTAACCATGCATTTGCAAATCAAATGAATACCTTCCTGGTGTTACTATAGGTACGTCCTTCACCCCTATATAGGTGCCGTAGTGAAACTGTAGGATACCCGGATGTAAATAATGACCACCTAAAGTTCTTAATATAGCATGCGTTCTTCAGTATTTTACAATTGTAACACACGAGTAATTTTTACAGGCAATGTCTATTTTCTTTGAATATTATGGTGACTTCTGCGCGAAGAACCCTTGGGAAGTCATCGTCACAATAATTACCTCAACAATATGCCTATTTACCTTTGATCGAAGGCTGCAACACACACCCGGTATTGAAGAGCCACTGAGTTCTTTAGACACCATCATCATGACTTTCATTCGTTGCTTGGCCATCTTGTACAGCTTCCATCAGTTCAAGAGTCTCCAGCGTATTGGATCCAAGTACATTCTGGGAATTACGGGCCTCTTCATCATCTTCTCAAGTTTGGTGTTCACCTCCACTGTGATCAGCATCCTGAACGTCAACTTGATCGACCTCAAAGATGCGATATTCTTCTTTTTACTACTGGCAGACCTCTGTAAGGCGGCAACGCTTGCGCAGTTTGCTTTAACAGCGTCCAACTCCAATGAAGTCAGTAAGAAAATTTCCAAGGGTATGTCCATTTTAGGACCTACCATAACTCTTGATTCTATTGTTGAGGTACTAGTAATTGGGGTTGGCACTTTGTCTGGTGTTCATCGTTTAGAAATATTATCGTACTACGCTTGCTTTTCTGTTTTAGTAAACTACGTGATCTTTATGACATTTTATCCAGCTTGTCTGTCTCTCGTATTACAATTGTCAAAAGTATTGAATTATTATGGCGAGAAACGTAATGTTGTGACGAAAATGCTGATAGAAGAAAACCAAAAATTCAATCCTGCTGTTCAAAGAGTCAAACTGATCATGTCTATTGGATTGATTGTGGTCTATTTGTATAGTTATTGGTGTTTTATTAGGAAGAGCGATAAAATAATAACAGAAATATCCGACGAGTCGTCTTACAGCTATCTTATGAAACAGTTCGCTGTAAGCACTGATCATGTCGTTATTCTTATAATGTTATCAACTTTGATTGTGAAATTTTTATTTTTTGAATCTGGAGACGTAGAAAATCTAACTGCCGATGCCGGGCTCGACATTAAACAATTAGAACGACGGAAAATAGTAATGGAAGATGTTGAGATACAAACCGCTACCTGTCAAGATCCTTTAAATTTTGTTTATCCCCAGGTAATCAAGTCACCAGAGAATATAAAACGTAGTTTAGAGGAAATATTGCAAATTTATCGAGCTAATCATGATGCAAGCTCATTATCTGATGAAGAAGTTGTTCTTCTCATCGATACTAAACATGTTCCTGCATATAATTTAGAGAAAATATTGAAAGACACCAATAGGGCTGTTAGGATAAGAAGAATAATTATAGAATCGGCTACAAACTCACTATCATTGCGAGGGTTGCCATTTGAAAATTATGATTATAATAAAGTTATAGGGTCATGCTGTGAAAACGTAGTAGGTTATGTTTCACTTCCTGTTGGTATAGCGGGTCCCTTACATCTTGATGGAAAACTGTACTACATTCCGATGGCTACTACTGAAGGATGCTTAGTTGCGAGCACTAATAGAGGCTGCCGAGCGGTTGAAGTTAATGGAGTGAAAACCAGAATTGAGGAAGACGGCATGACTAGAGCCCCCGTTATCCAGTTCACTTCTTTAGAACAAGCCAGCGAGGCTTGCTTTTGGATAAAGAAACCTCAGAATTACGAAGAAATAAAAATTCACTTTGACTCCACGAGTAGATTTGCTAAATTGTCCAAAATAACTACGAGAATTTGTGGACGCTACTTGTTCATTCGTTTTGTAGCATTTACAGGAGACGCTATGGGAATGAATATGCTTTCGAAAGGTACTGAGAGAGCTCTGATGTACATAAAAGACCACTTTCCTGAAATGAAAATCCTCAGCTTGAGTGGAAATTATTGTACTGACAAGAAAGCTTCTGCTATAAATTGGATTGAAGGTCGAGGAAAATCAGTTATATGTGAATCTATAATCCCTGTAAATGTAGTGAGATCTGTTTTAAAAACTACACCACGCTCATTAATCGAACTCAACATAGCAAAGAATTTTTATGGCTCAGCTGCATCTGGTAGCATGGGGGGCTTCAATGCTCAGGCATCCAATATTGTGACAGCGCTATACATTGCTACTGGGCAAGATCCCGCACAAAATGTATGCAGCAGCAACTGCCTAACAATGATGGAGCCTCACGGTGAGGATTTGTATGTTGCTTGTACAATGCCGTCAGTAGAAGTGGGAACTGTTGGAGGAGGCACTGTGTTGCCTGCGCAGGCGGCATGTCTTGAGCTGCTAGGTGTACGAGGGCCCAGTAGTGAATGTCCTGGAGAAAATGCAAAGCAGCTAGCTAGGATTGTGTGTGGAGCCGTTATGGCAGGTGAACTCTCACTTATGGCAGCTCAGATTACCGGGGATTTAGTAAGGAGCCATTTGAAGTATAATAGATCGTACTCGGAAGGTTTATAAAGTGAAACTGACATTATTTACTATTGTTCAATATTTGTGCTACAGTATTTCAGGTACTTGCAACGAATGGAAACAGAAGTTTGCAAGTATTTCCACATCTAAAGATTCTACGGAAAAAAATTGATAAACAATTCCGTGAACCGTGAAAAAATTTGGTACAAAAGTTGATAATACTATAAGTACCCTAAAAAGCAGCTGCGCTATGGCTGCTATCTTGGAAAATGTTGGCCCTGTTTCCGTTTTTTCCCATAACATCCCTAATATTGGAGGTATGAAAAAAAATTTAAATTTAAAAATATAGTTGCCTCCTTGCTGGAATGTTTTTTTTTTGTAAATATTTTGTAGAAAAAAATTCAGTATTTCAGTTGTTTCGTACCTAATTACTATGGTTATACAGGGGTGAGTCATCTTAATCTTCAGGTGCTTATATTTCGCAAGGGATGTGAGTTACTGCAAAACATTTCAGACAAATGTTGTTCAAGACAATGGGGGTCATCTGACTGTACCTACTGATGACTTTGACCTTGTGGACCAATTTCATGGTCATTTGAAGGTGAAGGTTGTTTTTTAAATAGGACACCCTGTATATTTTTGTTTTTTTATTTCCCGAGAAAATCCAATAAGAATGGTTTTTACAGTTGCAGTCTAAAATGGGTGGGTTATGAGTTATAAACAACTGAAAATCGCAGTTTCTCATTTTAAAAGCATTGTACATCGGAAACGTCTCCAACTATCGGCAAACGGCTTACATGTCTCTATCCTAATTTTTCATGTAGTATCCTATTGTGTGGATGAAATTTTTATACAGGGTGATTAAAAATCTGGTAATTTTCTTCCCTCTATATTAAAATTTAAACCGCATAGTAGGATACTACATGAAAAATTCGGATAGGAACATGTAAGCCGTTTTCCGATAGTTGGAGCCGTTTCCGATGTACACTGCTTTTAAAATGAGAAACTGCGATTTTCAGTTGTTTACCTATAACTCATAACCCACCCATTTTAGACTGCAACTGTAAAAACCATTCTTATTGGATTTTCTCGGGAAATATCAAAAAACAAAAATATACAGGATGTCCTATTTAAAAAACAACCTTCACCTTCAAATGACCATGAAATTGGTCCACAAGGTCAAAGTCATCAGTACAGTCAGATGACCCCCATTGTCTTGAACAACATTTGTCTGCACAATTTTTTTGTATCTGGCTTATCAACAGAGATATCCGGGCTTGAAGATTGAAATGACACCCTGTATATTCATGTATTTATTATATGTGGCGAATGAAGAAAAAATTGATAAAAAAAATTGTACGTGATAAAATTATTAACATTTTTTGTTATTATGCATTTTTTGTCTAAACTTAACCCTTTTTGAATGATAAGCCATAAAGAATATAATAAAAATGAAGTGGTACAAGGTGTTTCGGAACTCCATCAACAAACCTACAGAGTATGTTCCTTGTTAAAAAACAACAAAGTATTCATGTAAACATTGACTTAAAAATGCTTCCTGAGGGAGCTAGGGCTCTTTGCAAGCGGCCTCCAACACATGATTCTTAATTTATATTTTCCATACCGTTGAAGTTACAGCAATAAAATTTTGTGTGGCAAATATCTCTATCAAGGGTCCTCAGATGATATTGAAAAAACTCACAGTGTTATCCAGGGGAGATAATAATCAATGCGGAGGGTTGCTGCCCATGTCCGCCATTTTTTAATTTTATTTTTAGACCAATATTAAATATGAATTTTTTCTTTTTTATTATTGAATGGTTTGTGAAGTTCTGAATCATTCTGTATATTGACTGCGTTTTTTTTTAAGTTCAATTTAAAAACCGTAGGCTTTAGGCTAACACGATTGCAAAAAATGTTCACTTTTTATTGCCTGCATTGTCTATCTCCTATCTGAAATTTTTTTATCACATCAGCATTGTAAGGATGCAAAAAACTGAAAACGGGCCATCATTTTCCAAGATAGCGGCCTTAGTGCAGTTTTAATTTTAGGGGACTGTTAGTATTTTCAACAGGAAGGTACATGCAACACAGCGTATTATGTACCAAAACAAATTCCTTTCTTGTAGAATTCTTTTTAGAATTAACAATAATTAAAACGTCTAGTCACCATAGTAACAAGTTTCATAGTAGAGTGTGATTATCCATACATGGATAGCTCATTTAGAATTTTTTTGTACTTATCTAATGTTCATAGGCTGTAGTAATTTTTCAATCAGATTCGTAGTTTTTCGACTTTCGAGCTTCATTTTCATCAATTTTATTGTATACCGACTAGGTAAGTTCAAACATAGGTGATTAAAAAATGACAAATCAACATAACTAGTTATCCATTTACATATCTGTTTTCTTAACTAATTTTTATTATTATTTTATTATAATACATATAGTTATAAAAAAAGAAAATTGACTGCAGCTCTTCTGGTCTGAATTTTAGGGTGCCTAGTCTAAATTCTAGAATATATAAATAGGGACTGTTTTTATTTGCCAATAACTCTACAAATATTGGACGTAGGTCTCCCATCTATTTGTTATGATCCTACTGGGACAAGTCTCGCATTAATCTGGATATGGAGATGGTGGCTCTTGAACACTTGAAAAGTTGAAACACCAACTACAGCCATCACTTGGGATGTATATAGCCTTAAATTGTCTGGATGTTGGTATGTTGTTCATTGAGCTACATGCAGAGTTTTTTATTTCTTCTATTTTTGATTTCTTTTGAATTGTTCATTTGCATTTATTCTAATTTTATGTTGGCCATTGTTTAATCACTGTATAGTTTGGGCTTCTTCTGACACTTCAATGTTTGAACCTGCCTATTGATTTTATTTAACTTATCTATTTTATCTAAGTTAGTACTTCTAAGTAGCATTTATTGATATTCTGCTCTTGATTTATTCATGTCCCCGAGTTTTCTTTTAACATTAAAAATTCCCTAATTTTCCACTAGCCATTTCTGTAAAATGAAACATCACACTCTCTGCACTTACAACTCAAGACTTTAAATAGTTCCCCAACGGGAACATTTCAGTGGAGTTCAAACCTCTTCAGGAATTTTCTTATTTGGATTATTGTTGAATAGCTAGGGTTTTTGCACTATTATGTAGCTACTAACCAGATGTTCCCCTTATCTATTATGTATATAGGGCTTCCTGGATCATATTGCAAAATCTAGTTTGAACACTCTTACCTCGTATGGTTTTTAAAATTTTTCTCAATCTCATTTATTTATAGAGAGATGAAAACAACATCTTTTTGGTTTTTCATTGGTACTTTTCGAGCTTATCTTGAAGCCGAAGAGTCCTTTTCAATTAACAAACTCTCCTTCACATCTTTCGCTCTAAGAAGGCTGTATGAATGGCCACTTTGTGGATATGTCCTTGTTTTAAAACAAGGACTCTATGGCTTTTATGAGATGACATAGACAACTTATTCGTAGTGTTACTTCATGAAGGATAATATAAAGATGCCTGTCTCCATGGCAGTTTTAGTGGAAATTGCAGAGGGACTTTTTAGTTAACAACACATGGCAGTATATACATATATTGCAAAAAAAAAGATCTGTTATTGGTTTAAGTTCACAGACCCATTTATTAAGTCAAGTCTGTCTAGAACAATCATATAAACCAATACACTTCATAAGTGTGTACTACCTATACCTACTCCTTTTCAAATAAGTAGGCGAAATGAAGTTGGCAAAGTACCATATTCAAGAATACATTTTTATTTGATAGGTACTATTCACGTTCTTCTGAAAGATTCCTAATTTTGGGGTTCAAGAGACAAAGTTGAACAATCATGGATAGTTTTGTGGTAGTTACCTTTTGATGAATATTTAGTTTTACAATACGCAATTTGCATTTTTGTAACAATATGTAGAGCTGCTGATTATTTGTATTCAGTTTGAAGAAACTTGGTTATTGACAAAGTAGTTGTAATGATATTAGATTTGCCCATAGTCAAGTAAATTATGGGGGGGTAGAGGTAATTGTTTATAAGTAATCATTGGTATCATTGAATGTCCCCCTTCTGAACTACACACTTTTTTGACTCGACACTTAGTTTTTTTTTTTTAGCTCTAATAAGCTAAAATGAAAAATTTTTTTTGGGCATATTATTATGTTTGACCTGCAGGTCCACAGATCAACAAACAGACCGAAATTAGTTAAAAACCACTTTTCTGGACTCGTAAGACCTGAAAAACTGTAAATCTCTTGAAACCTCAAAAGGGGTATTCACAGGGTACTTCATAGTTTCGTACTTTCATGAAATCATGACAGTTTGTACTTTTATACAAAATTTAAGAAATCTGATTGGTTATCTGAAGTGTGAAGTGATGATTTCGTAAAAGTACAGAGCACTTCGTGAATACCCTTACTATATGAACAAAAAGTGGCCGTGGACTTTTTTTTAATATTCTACAGATATAACAGGAAGAATTCAATTTGACACTCATGTGTAAATATTATCTCACTTCATAGATTGAATAAATTGAAGTTAAGACATAAGTACTACTTTGACATTAACTGAACCGTGTCTGGTCAATCAAAGACTGTTCTCAATTTTTTTTTTTCAATAAAATTAGATTAATAAAAATTTTGCTTAGTGTTAGTTGAAATGATGTAAAAGTCATAATTATTATGAAGAATGATAATGCTTCTTGTTTGTGCTAGTAGTGAGTTTTAATGACAATAAAATTACGACAATAATAGATTTCTGATAATAGGTATAAATCTTGTAGAAGTGTAAAAATTTGTAAAGCCACAAATCAAGCATCTGATTGTTGCTGTGCACCTACTAATAAAATTAGATCTGACTAAAATGCATTTTTTTGCATTCTATGATAATAATCAAGTTCAGGCATATGACAATATAATGCCCGTATTCACAAACGATAATTTCCAAAATAATTACGTAATTATTTAAATGAGTGAGATGGGGATATGCAGTTTTTTGCAATAGAATGAGATGGGGATAATTGATTACGTAATTATTTACGAAATTATCGTTTGTGAATACGAGCATAAGTCTCATTAAGTGTCAAATCTATTGAAACATCACAATAATTCTCATGCACTTTTTACAAATATAAAAAAAATGTAGGTACAGGTACAGTTCAGTTAATAATTTTAGGTTTGGTACATCAGAATAATAAATTAATAAAAGTGATAATGATGTACAGTTCTGTTCAATTTTTATGTCGTGTTGTGTTTATGGCTTTCAGCATGTTAGTTGTAACTTGATTTCATTAAATATTTTGGCGATATTTCACAACAGGAAATCTCTTATAATTTATTTCAGTATTCAGTAACAAGAAAGAGGTAATTTAATATTCATCACAAAGAATCAACTTAATTTAACTTAAAAATGAGAAAAATATAATTTTTATTTTTTGAAGTTTTTAACTTTATGACAAATAAAATAGACTATCATCTTTGTTCACAGCAAGGAAACCGTGGAAACATTGTTCAATTTATAAGTCACAGTTACACTAGAAAATTAAAATTAATTGTCCCAGATTTACTTGAACAGAACTGTACATACAAGCCAGTAATACTGCCCTGAACTATATTACAATAGGATGAATTTTATATTAGCTGAAAATGACATTTTTTCTTGATAAAACTTTCACAGTTCCTCCTTAGAATAGTTTGACAATACATAATAATAATTATTATTAATCTTTCAGCGTATCAGTTGCAAGGTCAAATATTAGAGGATATCTAAAAGAAACTAAAAATAGTTTGCTGAGCTAGTGTTCCTTTTTGTAAGCATGCACGTTTAAATTTTTCACATACTGACACGTATGGTGTCATTCATTAATTCCATGTATGAGTGGTACTTTTCATCGGGCTGCCACTGCTTGAACCAAGGTCCGAGCTACGCGAGAGTCAATCTCATACGAGTTGGTAGTCTTCATCCGCCTGTGGTGTACACACACACACAATGTTTTTTAGCGCGCATCGACTTGAAAACGTGGTTATCATAGTAGAGTTGGAAGTCCCATCTGAAAAAAGTTAAACACAGCCACTTGTGGCCGTGTAAAAGGATCTTTGGCAAAACATGGGGAATCAGACTCAAACAAATATACTAGCTGTACGTAACGGTCGTCAGACCTATGATTGCATATGGCAGTACCGCTTGATGGTGAAAAAGCCAGCATGCCTTGGCCAAAGTAAAGCTCTCTAGCCTACAGAGACAATCTTGTCTGGCGATCTGTGGTGCTCTTAACACCACAACATCGGTGGCTATGGATATCCTACTGGACTTACCACCCCTCTATATTTATTTGGAGAGAGAGGTCAAATGGAATACATACAGGTGCCCCAAAACTTAACTTCATCCCTTGAAGGACGGATAGGCCAACTCATGACTGACCAGAATATCAAAATTATTCCTTTTCGAGATAATGGTAATTTTATGAATTGTGTGAAAACTCATACTTTAGAACAGTTTTTGAGTGCTGTAGTTATAAAATTTCCAGACCAAAACTAGCATTTGGCCTTATCACCGGATATTGCCAAAACAATGAAACTGGGCTGAGAAGGAAGTCCTCCAGCACTGGAAAAACTTACCAAGATTGGCCCTTCGAAGGCCTTTATACAGGGTACTTCGAACAAAAAGAGCAAATAACTTTTGGCTTAACAGGAAAGAACGGAAAGTCTTAATAGGCCTATACAGGGTGATTGATTGAAACGCCACATAGAAAAAATTCGACTTCCAAATGATCTAGGAATCTGAAATTTGGAACTTAGGCAACATACCTAATAACGAGTCAAAATGAAATATTACCAAGATGGCAGCACATTTAAAAATGGCGAAAGCAATTGCCATCTTTGTTTTTTTAAATGGGACACCCTATATTTTATTGCATTTTCAGGTTGTCTGAGAAAATGTAATAACAATAATGTTTATAGTTGCATTTTAAATTGAGTAGGCTATGAGTTATAAACAAGTGAAAATCGCAATTTTACAACTTTAAACCCATTTACCACGAAAACAGCTGAAGATATCAGAAAACGGCTTACATGTCTCTTAGGCTATGAGTTATAAACAAGTGAAAATCGCAATTTTACAACTTTAAACCCATTTACCACGAAAACAGCTGAAGATATCAGAAAACGGCTTACATGTCTCTATCTTAAATTTTTATCTGGTATCCTACTGTATAGTTTAAATGTTTATACAGGGTGATGAAAAATCTGATAATTTTCACCACCTTGTATAAACATTTCAACTGCATAATTGGATGCCTTATAAAAAGTTAAGATAGGAACATGTAAGCCGTTTTTTGATATTATGGGCCGTTTTTGTGGTAAATGGGTTTAAAGTTGGAAAATTGCGATTTTTACTTGTTTATAACTCATAGTCTACTCAATTTAAAATGCAACTATAAGCATTATTGTTATTACATTTTCTCAGACAATCTGAAAATGCAATAAAATATAGGGTGTCCCATTTAAAAAAAACAAAGATGGCCATTGCTTTCGCCATTTTTAAATGTGCTGCCATCTTGGTAATATTTCATTTTGACTCGTTATTAGGTATGTTGCCTAAGTTCCAAATTTCAGATTCCTAGATCATTTGGAAGTCGAATTTTTTCTAATGTGGCGTTTCAATCAATCACCCTGTATATTGGGCACTGCAAGCTGAATCATCATCTGCACAGGATGGGTTTAGGGGAATCTAAATCTACTGTCAACTGATGTCAATAATAATTGTAAAAATGAAAAAGATTATTATAAGAGAATTAAGGTCTATTTAACAGCACAGACACAGGCCGGGTGTTCAACGTGGACATGCATTTTTATTCATAAATCGATTTTGAATGGTTGTTTTGAAACATCTAACGGAGACGTGCTAGATTTTCTTGCTGACATGAGATAAACAATGTTCTGGTACAGCAGCCAAATTTATATTTTGTACGCTTTCGAATCAGCACCCCTTGCTTAGCTGAGAATTATTTGTAACCATCGTTACGAAAATTGTAACAATAATTGTGTGCTATTGTAAGTTACAATCACATCCTATAACATCAATCAATAATCTGTGTTGGTAATTTTCTTACATTTCAAATTGAACCATACTGACCTTGTACCTAACTGTAAATTTTAGGGACTTTCATCATAGTATATGTTTAAATTGGTAGCAGAAAAAGTACTTTGAAGAGCTGTACCTACAGCAAAAAACAACAACATTATAAGTTTAATGACTAGGGGAATTATGCTGGCCTGACAATTTACAGTATTTTTCTCTTGGTTTTCTTCTTTTGTCCACAATGATTTTCCCATTTATCAAATGTTATGTTAGTGTTGTTTTTCGAAATAAATTCCTCTTCTGTCAGACAAGATTCCCTTGATACGAAATGCTTCTCCAATGTTTATGATACTAATTAGTCACTGTACAAGTGAGAAAACCAATTGATAAAAAGTGAAACCAATTTGACATAAAGGGAAATTAATTGATAGATCAATGATTAGTAACTTGAAAAATAAGAAAATAATTTGACATACTGTGAAAAGCAATTGACAAAAGAGGAAAACCAATAGAAAAAGACAGTAATTGGAACAATATTTTAGTTACATTTTGGTCTTACACATTGGTTTTGAAGGCTTTCTAATGATAATTAGTGTTTAATTATTATTGAAATAAATCATACTGTAAATTTAGAATATGCTATTAAAATATATTTTTACCCTGAAATGTACTTGAAAGTATCAATTCTGATGGATCATTTTAATGATAATAATTTTTTACGATTTTATAACTACAGTCGGGTCTGCTTATAACGAGTGCCAAGAAATATGTTCGCTATATGTGACCACTCTCTATAAGGAATGGTCCTGTTATAACGAGCGTGCTCGTTATAACTGTATGGGTCCTATTATAACGAACATGCTTGTAATAACTGTTACAACCTACGACCTGCTTTCTACAAATATCCTGTGCCATCTGCAAGTTCGGCAATTATTTTTGTTTTTTGTTCTAATGTAGATAAAGGATCGCCTCGTGTTTGCTATGCTGAGAACTGGTATTAAAAACAAGTGTGTACGAATTGCGACAAAAACCAGCTTGTCCAGAAAAAAAGCTTGTCTGGATACACTTTCCTGGCGTATTCAGTCTCATGGGATGTGCAGGAATGTACAGTTGCAATTAATCTATAAGCAGAATCATGGTCAATGACTGCGGAGTCCGTATTGCATCACTCATAATAAACAAAGCTAACCCTTTGAGGTTTCAAGCAATCCTCATTATAATCAAAGCAGTAGAAAATTTCTCTTTAGGTATATACGAAGAACTTCTATTATTTTGCAAAGAAAATCTCCTTGTTATAACAAAAGCGCGCGTTATATCCGCCCCTTTATAACCGGACCTGACTATGTACTTTGTAAAGTTTGAATGTAGTTTTTTCTTTCAGTAATCTGTTTTAAACGTTATATTTTAAGATAAATACATTTTTCCTTAGTGCTAGCATTAAGTAGGTATATAATATTTATTTTATGAAGTTTATTAGCCCTGTGATTTGAAAGATTTTACTAATTTTATTATAACTGTATGGCTGTGTTCTTGTTATTATATTTTTTTATGTTCTATATTTATACTGAATATCTGCAATTAATGGGACCAGGAATACTTTGATTTCTCGACCCAAAGACATGAGTTCAAACAGCTTATATTTTATCACATGATTTGTCAGTACCTACTCTGGATCCCTTTAATTACTGGACAGCTTTTATATGGATACTTTGCTGTGATAAATGTATTTTATTTGTCCTCAAAACATTGTTTTTGTTATTTTGAATAAAATTATTATACAAGATATTATGTTTTTAATTATTATTGTCCAATATAATTAAAATAAATATTACAACTAAAGGTACCGTGTATAAACAAGCCGTTAAACCGGCAATGCTATGCTAAGGAATGATGAAATATGATGAGAAGAACATGCATGTTACGGGGATGAAGATGCTGTAATGGGTTGGTGTTTACAAGACTTGATAAAATTCAAAACAAGTATGGTTGGCGCAAGTGAAATGTAACGGTTTTTTGTTTCCCGGGATATTATTTGAAAAATTCGTTGATAATAATTTATATCGGGCTTTTTTCATTGGTATACATATTAGGCAAAGAGAAACAAGAAAAAATAATTGTTACTTTAACAGGACAAAATAAATAACTATAGACTCTTTTCAAATCTGATTTATTTGCATCTTTATAATTTTTTATATAAATAAATATTCTAAAATGTAATAACAATGTTATGATGTTTAATCAATTCGCCGAAAATTGTCAAATCTGACAAAATATAATACAGAACGCCTCTTATGTATGGGAGTAATAATTACAATATCAAAATTTGCCGTTCACATTTCATGGCGCCAACCGTACATTTGAGGAAACTTTAAAGTTATGCTGGTTCGGACACATAATGTGCCAAAGTGAAGGCCATATAAACCAACAGGTCTTATAATAATAAAAATAATAACATGACTTTATTCCACCAGCAGAAAAAAATACAAAGAACAAGAAAGTTTTACAAAATTAACCAGTGGGAAGGCGAAGGCCAGGTGATACGCTAGTAAAATTAGCGCATCTCTGCTCTCCTTAACCTATGGTAAAATAACAAACAAAACAAACACTAAATACAATAAAATTCAAATGGTAACACATCACAAACATGATTTAATCACTGCATTTAAATTTCCCAAATTAGTGAAGAAACTACCGCCATACAGAGGTTCACCACCCTCGAGACCATCAACCAGATATCAGAATCCACCCTGGTCATCAATCTACAGGTGACAGCAACACTAATCCGCCACGAAATTTTTGAAACTCTTCACTGTTCGGCAAAGAGTATTTCAGCAAAACGTTTTTTGAACACCCGACCAGACATGCACCTCAAATGATCAGGCAAGGAGTCATACACCTTAACAATCTGATAAGTAAAACTGGCTTTAAAAGCTTCAGTTCTGTGACGCGGAACTGACATAGTAAGACATTAAGATTGTGCACATCCGATCGGTATGTAATTTTCTCAGTTAGGTATACTGGTGTTTTAAACAGTAAAAGTCTATGATAAAAAAAACAGCCGCGTGCAAATGTCTCCTATTTGTCATGCTTAGCCAACCATTTTCCTTCAATCGGTCAGTTATATGTTCCCCACGTCGAACACAATAAATGAATCTTAAGCAAGAATTTTGCAGGACTTGTACCCTGCGCCTATCAGAGGAATCCATGCTAGGCCCGTATACAAAGTCACAAAAATTCAATTTGGACAGTACCAGCGCATCACAAAGTATCGATTTTACCTGCTTCACATTCATCAGGTGTCGCTTGCTGTATATTAACTTCAGTTGGTAGTAAGCTTTCCTCACACATTCTGTGATGTGAGATTTGAATCTCAAACGACTGTCAATAATGACACCTAGATTTCTGGCCTCAGGAATCGGTCTTAAATCTATATTTGCAATATATAAGGTGAACAAATTCGAAATATTTCTAACCACATGCTGTGGTCCAAAAAGCAACACTTTTGTTTTATCATGATTTAAATTCAGACAGTGACGCTTGGCAAAGCTTCAATATCGCAGTTAATGTTATGGATTGCATGTTGCATCTCGTGAGCAAAAAACGAATGGTATATCTGGGTGTCATCTGCATATAGGTGGGCAGAGCAAGTAGAAAAACATTTAGGCAGTGCAAATGTATACAAAATGTATAATAAGGGACCCAGAATAGAGCCTTGAGGTACTCCAGACAACACTGCCCTAGAAGAAGACACTTTATCAGCCACACTAACAACTTGCTTCCGATCAGCGAGGTAGCTATGGACAATAGGTTACAGGCGGTCTCGCCAATTCCAACATGTCGACAGATGGCAAGCAACACTTGGTGATTAATTGTATCAAAAGCTTTGCTAAAGTCAAAAAGAACCAAAGCAGTAGCCATACCCGCATATCTCGCTCTCAAAATGTCGTCCTTGATACAGGTCAGGGCTCTACCACATCCATGCAGGGATCGAAATCCAGACTGAACCACAGGGCCAGACTGAACCACAGGGTCTTGGCCATAAAAAAAGGCAAAAGCGGCAGAAGCCGCCTACCAAATCCTTGAACGCGAACTATCCAAAATAAAATGGTATGATGAGGGGGGGGGGGCTTAACGCCAGATATGACTCAGAAAACCCATGAGTGGCACAAATTTATTAGGAGGGCTGACCCGAAACAAGGAACAAGCCATCGAGGCCAGGGCAAGCCAGGAGAGGCAGACCTGCACAAGTTCTTATTGGTTTACCGTTATTTGATAAATAACTTCGTTTGATATGAATGAAAACAATTTGAGTTTTGTAATGCCCGTTATTTTTCAACATAATCCCCTCGAAGTTCTACGCACTTGCCCCAACGCTTCTCCAGCTTTGCGGTTCCTTCGTGGAAATGCGTTTCTTCAAGGCTTGCAAAATACTCATTTACTTCCTCTATGACTCCTTCAGTTGACTCAAATTTTCGTCCCGCCAGGAAAGTTTTAAGTTTTAGGAACAGATAAAAGTCCGAGGGAGCTAAATATGGTGAATAGGCAGGATGCGGAACCAATTGGAAGCGCAACTCGGCCCATTTTTGCTGGGCGACATGACTTGAATGCACTGGCGCGTTGTCATGATGGAACAAGACCTTTTTTTTGGGCATTTTCGGACGTTTCTCAGTTATTGCTGCTTTACTTGGTCCAAAAGTGATGCATAATATTCTCTGGTAATGGTTTTTCCTTTCTCTAGTTAATCAATTAAGAGAATTCCTTTTGCATCCCAAAATACTGACGCCATCACCTTTCCAGCGGACGGAACGCATTTGTCCATTTTCGGAGCCATTTTGCCATGTGCAATCCATTATCCTGACTGCTGTTTTGTTTTCGGGATATAATTATGTATACATGTTTCGTCCATTGTCACAAAACGACGCTAAAACTCTGCTGGATTCTTCTTAAACAGTTACATAAATTGTCAGAGCAGATGATTGCATGCGAATCCGCTTTTTCTCAGGAGTGAGTAGACGCGGCACCCATCTCGCGCATAATTTTTTTATGTGCAATTCATTGTGCAAAATAAAGTAAACTCGCTCAGTTGAGATGCCTGTGACATTTGCTAACTCGCGCACTTTTACTATTCTATCAGCTAAAACCACATCATGAACTTTATCGATGATTTCGGGTGTTACAGCCGATATTGGAGCTCCAGAACGTGTTGCATCCATGGTGCTTATTCTTCCACGCTTGAACTCATTTACCCAAAGTGGAACGGTTTCTTAGGAGGGACATGAGTCACCCAATGTAGGTAAAATCCTCTCATGTATTTCCTCCGCTGTTTTTCCTTCCAGAAAAAAGAATTGAATCACACTACAAATTCCAATTTTATCCAGTTTTCACTGTTACTCTAAACACTTCTGTTTAAGCAGCTGTCAAACAACGAATTACTGTAAGAATGACTTGAAACCACATATTATGTATTCATAGGAAGTTAACTTTATGAAAACTTATACAGATGACGTTAGCGCCATCTACTAGTATACGAACCAAGTTCTTTATCAAACCATCATCCTCGTATAACATATGAGCATGAGGTGTGGTCTACCTGGATCATAAAAATACTGCACACTTTCATTGCTATATCTGTTTGCCGACTGATCATAGAATATCTTGGCCCCTGTCTCTAAGATGACGGATGGGGTTAGAAATGCATTCTATTGGTCATTGTAGATTTGTAGTGTCAAATACAGTGTGGTGTGGTACTAAAACATGTTGTGTGAATTCCTGTATACAGGGATACTTTGGGAGTGTGCACAGGAAAAGTTGCAGCGGTAGACCTATTTAAAGAACAGAAGCGAGCATTGAAGCAGTATAAAATGTGATGGAGGATCAACCAACCACATCAAATCTATACTCGCAACAGCATCTGCATTTATGTCCTTACAGATTACAAGCTAATCATGAACTTCCCAATAATAAACCAAACAGAGTGTAAGTTTGTTGTCAGTGGTTCTCCGAAAACTTGTAAAACGGTGATTTTTATTTAATGATGCAAGGCCTGGTTCTACTTGTCAGGATACGACATTAATTCTCAGAATATGAGAACATGGAATAAAGATTAGCTATGGCTTGTCCACTGAGTGTTGTCCGGTGAGTTTCCACACTGATCCTGACTATAAACGATTTGATTTTTTATGTTTTAATTCGTAAAATTTTAATAATTGATTTATATTATAATTATAATATTTATTATTATTATAATATAAATATTATAATACAATAATTGATTTGATTCGTACAATTATAATAATTAGAATTAGTACGAATTAAAACATAAAAAATTAAATCGTTTATAGTCAGGATCAGTGTGGCATCTCACCGGACAACACTCAGTGGACAAGCCATATTTCTAAATTTGAAAATAGCAATAATAACCTGCTATTCAGGGTGCTGACAAACTTATGAAAATAAACCATTGACACGCTAGGATACAGTTGCTGTGAGATTTAAAAATCAAAACAAAAAGAACTTCTTCGTTTCCGAGATATTGTAATAATTTCTTTTAAAAATATGGCAACATGAAATTGAATTTTCAGGTAAGAGAATACAGTCTTTATTTTTTTTTAATATTACACTATTCTACAACTTACACATATTCTATGGTTGCACTTATACTTTTGTTTGTCAATATGTAAAAAGTTAGCTTGCTTGAAAATAATTTTAAATTAATTTGTGATAAAATATTATTAGAAATTATTTTTCTGAATGAACTTGACTGCAATTTCTTGCATGGGATTAAAACTTTTCAAATATTTCAAATATCAAATGTTTATTGTTTGTAAGGAAATACAACCTGCTATGGGCCTGTATTGGTATACAGAAAAATTTTACTTTACAATAGATGAACTCCCGGCAGAAGGCAGTAGTGCTTACATTTTAGTAGCTTACATTATCTTTCCAAATATTGTGGATAATTCAAACATCTGGGTTAAATTGCCTAGCAAGACCAAGAAGTGTACTGATACCAGGGTTTGCTGATACCGCGTTCTTGAAATTCCAACGTCCAATGTCGTAATATATTTTTAGGTAGACTACCTACTGTTTTCGCGAACAGGAATAAATTATTCTCCCCTTTCTCAATAAGACGCTGTGTAGTCATTTAAATTGTCCTTTCATCTGGACGACGTCTTAAAGGATAATAATAGATAGTCTTCATAAAGGTAATTGCTGCTTGATAGTACTTAATCACCATATAAACTGTGTTATTTTATTTTATTTTCTGAACTTAGGGAATTCCCATGCAAATATCAATTTTGCTGTATACAGGGTGAGTCACCTACACCTTTAAAGATATCGAAATGTACCCAAGAAGCGTTGCAAACGGGAGTGAAGTTTAAGTAATTACAACCCAAAGTGAAGTTTGTAAAATTATTTAGTTATAGTCTGTCTTTCAGTGTTTTTGTACTCTCCCAGATGGAAACTTGGATATTTATTTTGATAATTTGGAAGCGACATTAACTGCATGTACAAACAGTTTCCCCAATATTATAATTATGGGAGACTTCAACATTCATATGAATAAAAAAGAAAATGGAGATACCAAGAAACTAAAAGATATGATGGAGAGCTACAGGCTCTATCCCACAATAACGCAACCCACTAGAGGTAAAAACTGGTTTGACAACATTTTTATAACAGACTCTCTCACACATAAAACATCGAATGTCATACATCCCACTATATCAGACCACGAAGGATTTCAAGTTGAGTTAACACTTGATACTGAAAACAAAAATGAAAATGAATTCGTCAGCTACAAGGATTACAGCTTGAGTAATAAAATGTTCATTCAAAATGACTTACACCAACACTCATGAACTGGGAAATTATCAACACTACACTAAAAAAACTAGCAGAGAAAAACTTCCTGATAAGAACTAAGAAGAAACAGAGTTTCACCTTCAATGAACAACTCCAGCAAATGAGAAACGTTCTGATGAATCTGCAAGCCGTTCACAAAAGATATGAAACAGAAGACAACTTACAGCAACTAAATAACTTCAGGAAACACCATAGACAAGCGCTTCAAAAAGCTAGACAAGACCACAATATGACAAAACTTGTCTCAGCTGGCAACATTGTGAGGAAGACGTGGCAGATCATAAATAACGAGTGCGGCAGAGATAAGAAAAGGCATCAGTTAGAGATAGATCCGAACACACTGTGACGTTACAGTAACGTCGCGACGCTGGAAAGCGACGCCAAAATTTAAATAAAATATTATTCCCACGAAAGGCAAGAAGAAATCATGTAGGAATTATTCAAGTACCTAGTGAATTATTAAAATTAAAGCAGGTAAATCGGCGACAACAAGATAAGGGAGGTTTTTTATATTGGTATCAGTGGTTGTTTACAGAAAGTGCCTCTAGGAAGGAACGAAAACAACATTTAATTCAGCGATAAATATTAAAATATTAAATCCGAGCAAATAAATGCGAAGCCGAGAGGAAAACAAGATAAGAAGTTGTTGTTGTTTACGTCCGGTACCTATATAAAGGGACCGAGATTGAAGGAACGGGAGCAGATGGCAGCTGGCCTTCCTAGAGAACTGATCTAGGATAGCCGGTCCGCCATCCATGGCTCACCCCCTTGCCCAGAGGCCCGAGTACTGATCGGGACTTCTCCTAGAGCGAAGAAGAAGAATTGACTCTTCCAAGCTCGCACCTTAACCTGCCCTAATACGAAGCCTGGGTACTGACCAGGAGTCAAGTTGGGATAACGCGAGAGAGTAGTATTGATACTTTTTCGTCACCCCCTAAAGCTTATCAGTCTCGAACGTGGACCCAGGTGAAGCGAAGAATTGATTCGCGTCCCTGGTCCAATTACTCTGAGTAAGCGTATCATCCCCCCGTGACTTCCTAACGAGTCGAAGTATTGACTCGACGAGTTAGACAGGCACGTAGAAGGTCAACCTTCGGTTGCGAACGAGAATTGACCGTTACGCAATCGAAGACGAACCCAGTCACTCATCAAATAATAAAACCCGGGGTCATTTCATATAGCTAGAATTTTCCCCCGAGCTAATTTAATTTATTAATTAAATTATTCATTTAAATAAAAGGGAATTTTTCATAAATTGAGACCATAATAGATTTCATGTAAATAATATTAATCGAGAGTTTTATTCAGTTCATTTCTCATTCTTTTATCGACGCGATAAAAATAATAGTAAAATCAGTCCGTTCCCGTCTCATATTGCACCACTAACATTTTATTTTCCAGTTGACTGAACTCCACAGAAAAACTTGTCCTCCTCGACCTACTGGCATAGTCCGACCGTCGAGCGGCAGCCGGGACACTGTTTTTTACCGGGTGCTGGGCCGGGAAGATATACCGGGCGTTCACCCAGCATGCTGAACAAATCGACTAATTATTTTACGTTTATCGCAGTTTATGGAAACAATAAATTTACATTATTTTTTTAAATGTCGTGTATCATTTGTGTAAATCCACCCAAATATCCCGTTTGAAGGCATTGGTTAAGAAATAAATTAACCCAATAATTAAGACGTCCTCTCCAAAAAAAGAAGAGACGTCACAACACTTAACGACTTCTTTGCAAATGTAGCCGAGAACATCATCCATCAAATGCCCCCATCAACTACCAGTTACTGTGATATGATTACCAAGGCCCCCGTAAACAGGTCAATGTTCATGACCCCCACTTGTGCCGAAGAAATACAGGACATAATCATGTCACTCCGACCCACCAATAGCAAGGACGTATATGGATTAGATACAAAATTAATAAAGCTGGCTTCTTCTTCCATTAGCGCTCCAATTTCACATGCGGTCAATCTAAGTTTTACAGAAGGCATCTTCCCGGAAATCCTGAAAATTGCTCCGATAGTACCAATCCACAAAAAAGGTGACAAAAAATAGTCAATGAATTATCGCCCAATAGCTCTACTCTCAGAGCTATCAAAAATCATCGAGAAAGCTATCTCTAAAAGACTGTTGGCCTTCTTAATGAAATAAAACCTACTATCCGAGTATCAGTATGGATTTTTATCACAAAAATCAACCACATTGGCAGCTATTCAAATCACGCAACATATACATGAATCCTTTGAACAAAAAATGGTTACTACAGCTGCATGCCTCGATCTAAGCAAAGCCTTTGCTTATGTGGATCACCATAATACTCCTCTTCAAATTGGAAAATAAAGGCGTAAGAGGTAAACCACTGGAACTTTTTTGCAGCTACCTCAAGAATAGACAACAGGCAATCCTTAACACAAACCTCGGCCCTATAAGAAACGACGTGCCACAGGGCTCCATACTCGGACCATTACTTTTTATAGTCTGTATGGACGACTTTGCATCAGGAGTTTCAGGGGACAAATGCCTCTATGCAGACGATTCAACAATTTTCGCAACAGTGGGAGAGACGGATCTATTGATACAGGATTCTCTGGTGAAGGCTAAACAATGGTTCACTGCAAACAAGCTTAAATTAAATGAGGAAAAACCTGCTTTTCTCTCCTTCTCACATCACTTACAACTCAATAGCACAGCAGCTTCCTCAAAGAACCTAGAAGACCTAAGCAAAAGGATCAACAGTGGCACCTTTGCAATTAGAAAATCGAAGAACATAACCAATCTAACAACAACAAAGATAAAATACTTCGCTCTTATCCATAGCCATATATCATATGGGACAATCTTATGGGGTGCGGCTCCGGTGGAAAAGCGAATTCTGCTACAGCAAAAAAGAATTATTAGAATAATGAGCAGTAAAGGAAGTCGGGACCACTGCAAACCACTCTTTTCGGAGCTAAGCATCTTAACCCTTTATGCTGTATACATCTTGCAACCAATTGCCTACATCAGAAAAATAAATGTCCCCAAACATCAAGACCTACACAACCATGACACCAGAACCACACAACATGTAACAAACACGGAGGTGTTAGAGAGGATGAAAAAGGAGAGATAGTGAACACTATAAAGAGACGAAAAATGAGCTACTTTGGTCATATACTGAGAAACGAGAAATATGAGTTGATGCGACTGACCATACAGGGAAAGGTGAAGGGAAAAAGAGGACCGGGAAGGCGCCGGACGTCCTGGGTAAAAAACCTGAGACAATGGAGTGGAAAAACCGCTACACAACTCTTAAGAATAGCAGAGGGCAAAGTAAAGTGGGCCATGATGATTGCCAATGTCCTTACAGGATGAATCACACTAAGAAGATTGAAACTTAGTAATAAACAGGTAAACGCACATTTGTGGTATCAGTTACAGTTTGTATAACTTTCCTGTAAATTTCTCGGTCTTGTAAGAAAAGAAATGTGTAAAGACTGTTTAAAATAAGAAACAATTAAGACATTTTCTTGTAACGCTCATGTAACCTGCAAGGAACCACCCCACCGCAGCTGTCAGGAACGAGAATTAACTAAAAAGTCACTATATTGAAGAGAGAAGCAGGTTCTTTGTCAGATCGCTGCCGATCGGAAAGTATTTTATATCATACCTGTTGAAACACGCCAATGATTTGGACATTTGTATTGTATAGACTAAGGAATGAATTTTAGTGAGGCGTGGAACTAAGGACCACCACGAAGCTGGATTGTGTAAGGAGGAAATGCAAGTTTCCACTATGGCCAGAGGAATCGGGTACTAGCAGTGCTCGACGAAGGTGAGACCCTTTCCTGCAAGACAGGCAGATCGGTGTCTCTCATGCGTGTGTCTGTGGAGTTAATTTCCGGTCAACTTAAAAAGGTTGTCGCGATAAATATAAAAGAAGTGTTAATTTTCATAATAATTATTAAGTGTACTAAGCAAGTATAATGAGGTATACTTCGTGCTTAATCTGCAGTATTCATCGTTCAGTTATATATAATTACAAAGCAGCGTATTCTTCAGTTCAACAATTACTAATAATGACCAAACAGCGAGTATTCATCAGTTCGAGGAATATTACTTTTAATAATTAAAGTAAAAGTGGCAGTCAAGAGCCCCAACCCTGTATTTGTATTTGATTTCATGCTAGAATTTAAGTTGTAATTTGTTGGTGACAAATTTGTAATTGTGTTCTCCTTTATGTAATAATGTAGTATTATAGTGCAGTACTATTAATTAACTCTTCCCTTTATTTATGTAAAGCAACCTCAAAAGAACCTACCTGAGAATTAATTAATCTAGAAAAATCAAATGGTTGTGTCCCTAAAAGGGGATGCTACACTGTCTGTCTAGAAATAGATTAAATAAAGAAATATCTCACTATCATAAAAACTATTTATTTCAAATTGTAACTATTTTGTAAGAAATTGTAAGAAATGTTTTATACCCCAGCTTTAGCTTTTGCTATTTTCTGCGATGGCTTCAAGTTTTTGTTTGTGCAATTCTTCTATAAAAGTAGCTTCCTCAGGAAACAATGCCACTGGCTGTTTCATGTAGAACTTTTCTTCATATGGTAACTTTTCTGCCGGATCATCTGAGTAGTGGTACACCGTGCATCGCACTTTAGCTTTCTCCAGCTTATTGATCTTAAAATACAACATTTTAAATACATCAATTGCAACTTTTAATACAAATTAGATAATTACTGTAACTGTAACAAGGAACTGTTTTCCATGTAGACTTATGTCGGGACCTTTAATTGCTTCAGATGGTAAAGCGATAGCTTCTTTGGGGACTATGTATCCACATTTTCGAAATGACGTGCTGACATGCCATGGTTCTATCGTCCAGGAAGTGTGTTTATTCATAACCAAAGACAGTAATACTCTTGATAAAGATCCCGCTGTCTTAAAACATATATTTTCTTTAATAAATTAAATACATTCAAAATAAAAAAAGTGGACAGAATAGATATAAATTAAAAAATTATCACTAAAAGCTATCACAAAACATGGATTTATTGAGCTAGAAGTTTCCAGGACGTGTTTGTTAATCCTTAGCTGGCAATATCCGACTTTGAGGTGGATGCCATGTTTTGATGCTACACTGAATTTAAACAAATCATGTGATGTAAATTTTCTCTTAGGTATGTTCTAATTTGTTGTCAGTAAGTCAGTAGCGGCCGCCGTCAGAATACGTCTGTGAGACGGGTGTTAGTCAGAACGATATATTTTGAGCCTGTCTCATAGGTATTTTTTGTTTTTGTTAATTTTGTGAAAAAATGTATAAAAATGCAATAAATCATGTTTCAATAAAACATATTTTTGTATTTAATAAAACACATTGGGATACGATACAACTGATACAAGTACCTACATACTAGATATCTATACATGGTGATTCAGGTTTTACCTACTTAACTCTAGGGAACGATAGAGAATCGAAAAATAATATGAGTTTGCTTCGTGAACTATATTCGTGAAATGCTTCGTTAAGAAAATACAGGGTGTTAAAGTTTTAAGAAAAAATTCGTATCTTTGAAATTTAAAAAAATTGGCTGATTAAAATAATTTGAAATTTTGAACAGTAGTTGTGCTAATTGAAGTACATGATGTGATACTTCCGATGAAAAATTCTTCACTCCAGTGGCAGACATCTGGGTGTGTTGTTACCTTTTTCATTAAATAATTTCTACGCCACTGACTTTAATGCAAATTGATTATTTATGGTAGATACCTTGTTTTGTTTAGAGCAGAAAAGTCATCTTACGTTTTTGTTGTAGAACGCACTGTTTTCAAGATATTCCACAATGTTGGCACTCATGCAAGCTTTTTGTAATGCAATACGGTTCAATAACGATCACAAAAATGATTAACTTCTGGATAAACTCAATAGCATTGATTTTTATGATATTTTACCACATATGGGTTCCTACATTGTGAAGTATCTCGGAAACAGTGCGTCCTAGGACAAAAACGTACGATGACTTTTCTTCTCTAAACAACATGAGGTATCTAACAAAAATTACAAATTTGCATTAAAGTCAGTGGCGTGCAAATTATTTATTAAAAAAGGTAAGAACAAGCCCAGATCTTCGCCACCGGATTGAAGAATTTTTCATCGGAAGTATCAAATCATATGTACTTCAATTAGCACAACTACCGTTCAAAATTTCAAATTATTTCAATCAGCCAATTTTTTTATATTTCAAAAATACGAATTTTTTCTTAAAACTTTAACAGCCTGTATTTTCTTAACGAAGCATCCACGAATATATAGTTCATGAAGCAAACTCATATTATTTTTTGATTCTTTATTGTTCCCTAGAGTTAAGTAGATAAAACATCAATCACCCTGTATATGCCGTTCACTGGTTCACATATTATTTAAGCACTAGTAGGCCATGAATTTTTGTTTTCAGGTTTACAAAAACGAAAACTCCCTAAATCTCGATTGACAAAATTAGCTGATCGAGGTATTGAGGGTTAAGTAAACACCGACACTTGTTAACACTCAAATTGCCTCAGCTGATTAACAGCCTTGTTGTCTAATTGAAGTTTTAGTAGATTATCTAGGATAATTTTTTATTCGGACAAATTTTTCTCACACTGTCAAAAAATAAATATTAATTTTTTGACATAAATTTCATAATGCCGAAATTAATATTGATTGAAGAAAAAATTCGTATAAAAAAAGGCATTCAAGTTATTTAAATCTGAAAATGAAAACCTAAGTGAACGTCAAGTGTAATCAACAACGGACCCGTGCGGTTGAGTACCCATCGGGCGCGTCCCCAGGTGGCGGATAGGGGGAAGGCCTTACAATGAGCGGAAGTGAGTAGAGTTAGCAGTGGTAATAGAGCTCGTCGGAGGTAAAATTCTAGACTGGTAGCTCAGAAAGCCCCGCCGCGGACCACCTCCCCTAACCTAGTTGTCGTGTCGTGACTAAAGCCTGCACTAGGGGCAACGGCGCCAGAGACGTCCGACTGTGGAATCTCTGATATACCGTATCATCTGTTGTCGTGGTCACGTTTCGCGCACAGAGAGATGCGGGGGTCTGGGCTTAATTGCCGGAACCAAGGGGAGACAACCTCAATAAAAAACCTAAATCCTCAGGCGAGGGTCCAGGCTGATGGGATGCGTGACTGGATAGAAGACCAGCCCTACTGGATTCAACCTTGGGGCACCAGGGGGCACCCCACTATATCAATCCCCTTACCTTTGCATGTGGGGCTCTGCATAGGTGGAACACCCTTCCCTAGCTACTCGTATGGGATCAACCATGGTAAGAAACAAAAAACCAAGAAATCGCGGGTCATCACCGCAAAACAGACTGCTGACCGAGCGGGGCTTGTCACCCGTCAAGACAGTCGGCAATCTAAACAATCCTTGTGCTCGAGACTGCCTCGAACGCAAGAACAATGACCACTCATTGGCAAGAAAAGGAGTATCGACACCCTTCATAGGACCAGAACCATTCTGTGACTTCGAAGATACTTTCTTCAAGCAGAACTCCAAAAGGAAGAAGAAAACTGAGGGAAACCCATTGGAGGAACACTCTCGGGGTTGAGACAAGCCAAAGAACTTCTCGGGAATTTTAACCGAGAGATAAAGTTATGTAATGAGTGACCAAAGTGGGTAAGAATTTATCGCAATTAATAAATTAACAATAGTAATATTATTAGTGGTGTCTATGAGTAGGAAAAAACCCGAAATTTCCGAATTTTTTCAGACGCAACGAAACCACTTTCCTCCCCCGTTTTGGAAGATGCTGAACACGATGGCGTAGGGCAAATTTCTTTTTCGGGTTGCGTTCACCCCCTATTGGCCAAAACTCACCTCCTTTTTCAAAAAAATCCGTTCTAATGCCCCAGGGTCGGAAAAAACGTGTGCAACTCGTTTCTGGGGATACCTTGTGGGTATCCCCAGAACTGCCCGTCACCCTACGCTAACCCTCTTGGCCAAGAACCACCCTAAGGGGGTTGAAAATGTATATTTTTTTCTTATAATCCTGAATATTTATGCATTCTCCCGTTTTCGAGGATCCTTAACATGATGGTAACCATCTTACACCTCCACCCCCCGTTTTCATCCCGCAAATCGAGGAAAACACCCTCCAAGGGGGGTTGAAAATGTGTTTTTTAATAACTGGGGAACCTGCCGCATATCCCCGTTTTCAAGAATGCTGAACACGATGGTCACTACCTTAGACCTCTACCGCACCCCTAAATTTATCAAAATCACCCTTCAAGGGGGTTGAAATGTTATTTTTTTAATCGGGAATGTTGGAAATGCTATTTTTTATCATAATTTAGCGTGCTTTCTATTGTATAAAATAGAAAAATATGGAGACAACGTTTCTGTTACTCTTACGTAAGCATATGTGACGTTCATTTTGAGGAGTATCAGCAATGTAATTCCACTTGTAAAAGACCAAGGCTACACACTAGTTTCCCCCCCTAGCTTTATTAAAAGATTATCATTATAATATTTCTAAGTACACAAATTTGTTCAATATTTTCTATTTGTATTTGCATGTTCCCCCTTGAAGGGTGTTTTCCTCGATTTGGGGGGATGAAAACGAGTGGTAGAGATCTAAGGTAGTGATCATCGTGTTCACCACCCTTCAAAACGGGGGGGGGGGGGGGATGAGGCAGGTTTCTTGACTAATAAAAAAAAAAACATTTTTCAATTTTTTTCAACCCCCTTGGAGTGTGGTTCTTAGCCAAGGGGGTCGGAGTAGGGTGACGGGCAGTTGTCATTAGATATAAGGCTTCCCCAGAAGAGAGTTGCATGCATTTTTTCCGACCCGGGGGGATTAGAACGAATTTTTTAAAAAAGGTTTTGGCCAATAGGGGGTGAACGCAACCTGAAAAAGAAATTTGGGTCATTATGGAGATGAGCGGCATTGGTATAGGGTGATTTGGCTTATACTATCGGATAACTTGTGTCTCTAGGAGTATCAAGGTACCATTGAATTTTTGCGCCGGCAAGTAATAGTCGAGAAATAAGGCCAAAGTGTCATTACGTGTGTTTGTACATATACGCTTGAACGGGAAGCACGCACTCATAGTCGTGTGTCCGACGGAGTGCGAGCTTCCTGTTCGAGCATATATGTACGAATATACGCATATTAGGGCAAGGATGAAACTTTAAGGCCTTATTTCTCGACTATTACTTGCCGGCGCAAAAATTCAATGGTACCTTGATACTCCTAGAGACACAAGCTATCCGATAGTATAAGCCATTTCGCCCTATATCCATGCCGCTCATCTCCATAATTACCGAAATTTGCCCTACGCCATCGTGTTAAGCACTCTCGAAAACGGGGGAGGAAAGTGATTTCGTTGCGTCTGAAAAGATTCGGGTGTTTTCCGACTCATAGACGCCACTATATTATTTTTACACTCTGCTGTGACTTACCATTAAAGCAATAGGTGAACTATGATGTTCCACTTTTTTATTTTGCTCAAAGTTTTTATATTTTTCCAAATTTTCAGGTGTGGCATACACGGCTAGACCAGGCAGTAGTAAGTTCTTGTACGCAAAGTTTCTTTTCACTGTTAACTTCTCTCCGATATTGCCTAGGCCGCTAATATATGACGTTAAAATTACAGGGATTTCTGGCTGCTTCTCACAGTTTGTGTCCTTGACTAAGTCATAGATGTAATGTCTATGCCTAAGTTTTTTTGGTGGCATCTCTTTCTTGTGTAAAAGTGGAAGATGCCTTCTTTTCAATATAAAGGTCGTCTAAAAATTAAAAGTTTGTTACATTTCCACCGATCTTGCTTGTTTATCTCAAGCCCATACATACCCTACATGGTTGGCTAATTTTTTCAGATATCCACAGGAGGGAACCTTTTTTCTGTTCACAATAAAATAATCGGGAAAATTTTTTCCACATATTCTTGAAAGTATTAAACTGGTCTTAGCGTAATACTTTATTTAAAGTGGTCTCTGTAATTTAATGAATTATTTGAAAACGTTTTAGTGTTGTTATAATAGTAACAGAATCGTTCTCTCCGCTATTAGCTCTTTATGATTTATGATTATTTCATTTATTTCCAGAATTATTTTTTTGTTATTGCTTTTTAATTTTTATCGAACATAACCCAAAAACCAAAACTCAACTTCGGCGTTTTCTTTTTCTTTCACCCTTCTTCACAGAGACGTGCCTTTACGCATACACAATTCATTCTCTACGTTTGACGTAAACAGTGTATACAACACGTTAGCAATACGTAAATAATGTAAAGAATAGGTAAAGGACGAAAACAATTGAAAAGCAAGGTTATGTTCCATGTTTGTTTTGATAACAAACTATTATTGTTGGTTAATCAATTATTATTATTAAGTAATGGTCATGGAAACCCACTACCCCGCACAATAGATTACAGCTGCTTTTTTTCGCTCAGCCACTTTGAATCATGGATCCTGAAAGTTTAATCTGGATCAATGAATCCGGATTCAATGGACTCGTTTACTTATCGCGATAAAAGAACAACAAAGTGTGGAAGTGTAATAAGAGTTCGGCCAGGCTGGCGAGCGATTTGTCGTGAGTGGAAAGTCATAGACGACAGAGCGACAAAAAAGAAATTCAAACACGTACACAACAGATTGGGGCGGCCATAATCACATGCGCGACATATCGCTTAGCGACTAAGCGTGGCTTTCTGAATTCAACGTTGTTTGATATCTGAGCGATATTTAGTTGTCGCTCAGATAATATTTAGTTGTCGTGTTATCAAGACGCCAACATGGCTTCGTGTTTCAAAGAAATTTTGATATCAGAAGTTCAAAGTAGGCCTGGGGTCTGTTTCACAAAACACTATTGTCATATTAGTAAGACGAAGGTCTGAGGTGAACTGAACTTTATTAATCTAAATCCTAAGCTACAAGTATGGTATTATGGTATGCAACCATAAATACAAGGTACATGAATTCTCATGTATAACATCTCCCTTTTCTTGGAAGAAAAGAAGAAATAAATATATTACAAATTGTCTTTAAACCGTCTAGGTTTTACAATGTTTCTTCCTGATCTTGTTTGTATGTGCTTAACTCTAAGGTTTCTTATGTATACTAAACTTAACACTTTCATCACTATCACTACAATCTTCATAGTCACTGTTCTCTACACTTTCAGGATTTTTACAATTAAATGAATCATCAACATTGCTTGGAAGAAAAGAAGAAATAAATATATTACAAATTGTCTTTAAACCGTCTAGGTTTTACCATGTTTCTTCCTGATCTTGTTTGTATGTGCTTAACTCTAGGTTTCTTATGTATACTAAACTTAACACTTTCATCACTATCACTACAATAATCTTCATAGTCACTGTTCTCTACACTTTCAGGATTTTTACAATTAAATGAATCATCAACATTGTGCAAGTCAAGATTTTTACTACAATTTGCTTGATTTTCTTCATCGATTATTTCAATGTTATCAGAATTATCGTATGATTCTATATTGACTTCCACATTGTTATCACTTACTTCTATGTCGACATTATTACTTACTATTTCTTTCTTATTACTATGAGATATAAAATCAAGGAATTCATAATTGTAATTTTTTACATTGTTATCAGATACATTATTTATATTGTTACTGGTTACATTATTAGGATATCTATTTACATTTTCGAAAGAAACTTTCACAGGTCTAATATATCTAGAATTTCTAACAATATATGTATCATTTTCCCTTTTTATTCTGTAAGTTCTAAAATTAAGCTCTTCCGTTATTTTACCTATTTTCCATTCTATTAAGCCTTTTTGCATTTGATACCATATTTTCATTCCTACTTTAAAAGGTTTCCTATATTTTACATTTCTATCATAATATTTTTTATAATTACTTTGAGTTGAATCTAATCGATTACTAAAGTATTGTTTATTGATAGTTTAAAGGTGCGTACAGACATGCAACAGAACACCGTAACGTAACTTCACCGCGTATCAAGTCTGGACGGCACTCTGCAACATCGTACCAGTACAGTAACAGCGTAACACAGTAACATCGCAGCGTCCCATCAGTTGTCGGTATTTCGGCGTCACATCAAAGAAATGTTCGCGACGACGTTGCACTATAGATTTGCCGGTTTGGACGTGTCTGCGAAACACTTGCGTTGTTTTGATTTTTGCGTTGGTCAAATTGATCAAAAATTCAAAATCAGTTGGCGTTATTCTTGTGAAGTTTTTATATAGGCCACTCACTGACTGAAAGTTTAAAATTTCTTAATAACTGACGACCGCCGTACACAGTTCTACTGGTGTATAATTGATTCTGCCACCAGCGTCTTGATCTGTGTTTTTTCTTCTGCACTAAATAATAGTGCATAACTTATTATATATGCTGCAGCCGCAATGTCCATCTTTTTCGAATACACTCGTGCAACTAATTAAAAATCTGGGACGCCTAAATGTTTCGCGTTGATGTTTCGGGGCGATGTTCTGTTGCACAAAATTTTTTTTTTAAACCGGGCTGACCACGCAACATCGCCGCGTACAGAATAAATGATACGCGGCGGTGTTACGTGACGATGTTCTGTTGCATGTCTGTACGCACCTTTAGATTTCAAAATTTCATCATTTATGGGCAAGTTATTGTCTCGTAAATATCTCGACATAAGAATTTGAGAAGGTGTATAGTTACTACCGATTACTGGTGTGTTCCGATAAGCAAGTAAAGCTAAATGTATGTCCTCTTTACTTTCAACAGTCTTTTTAATAATATTTTTTACCGTTTGTATTGAACGTTCTGCTAGGCCGTTTGATTGTTGATAATATGGTGATGAAGTGGTGTGTTGGAAGTTCCATTTTTGGGCAAATATTTTAAATTCGTTACAAGTGAACATTTTTGCACTATCGGTTTGTACTATCATTGGAATCCCGTGTCTACAAAATATAGACTTTAAATTTTCGATAATATTATAAGTTGTAATATTTTTGTTGAGTGTCATGACTTCAACATATTTTGAGTAATAATCTACAGCTAAGAGATAGAATACTGGTCCTATTTGAAAAAGATCAACTCCGATTTTGTACCATGGTTTCTTATAAATTTTATGAGATATCATTGGTTCTTTGCTGTTTGATTTACTATATTTATTACATATCGTACATTTATTTATGTAGTTCTCCACTTCATAATTAATATTTGGCCAATAAACAGATAAACGAGCTCTTTGTATACATTTATTAATACCTAAATGACCTGTATGAATGTCATTTAAAATTTTATTCCTCCATGCTTTAGGAATTATTAATTTTTGATTTGCTTCTACTTTCTCATCATCAACTGATATGCCTTTCTCTGAAAATTTATGTCCCAAATATTTGACTTCACTTTGTCCAAATCTACATTTTTCTAAATTAAATTTAACGTTATTATCTTTGGCTATTTGTAACACTTTCTCTAACCTTTCGTCATGCTGAGTTTTATTTTCACCCCATACTAAAATGTCATCGATATATAGCTCTACCCCTTCAGTGTTAAATATTTTCTTAAATTTTTCTTGAAAAATTTCACTGGCCGTTTTAATGCCATAAGGTAAGCGTTTGAAACAATACCTTCCGAAAATTGTACCGAATGTTAGTTGTAAGTTTACTACTACTTTCATCAAGTGGAATGTTCCAGAATCCACTCGTCGCATCTAGCGTACTAAAATATTTAGCGTTTTTTAAATTTACAGAAATTTCTTCTATTGTCGGAATTTTATAATATTGTCTCTTTATTACTTTATTTAGGTTTCGCGGATCTAGGCAAATTCTCAGTGAACCATTTTGCTTATTTACTATAACTAGGGAATTGACCCAATCTGAGCTACCCGTTACTTTTTCGATAATGTTTGCTTTTTCTAGCTCATCTAAATGATTTTTAAGCTTGTTTGTTAAAGCAAATGGAATTTTCCTTACTGGATTAATGATAGGTTTTGCATTATTCTCAATTTCTATGTGATAAGGTTCTCCTATTTTCCCGTAATCATGAAAAAATTTGAAGATCATTTTGTCCCGAAGAAAAATTTAACGTATGAGCGATACAAATTCTTCAAACTAAAACAAAACTCGTGGTCAATTGAGCAATTTTTAACAGAGTTGAGAAATCAAGCCAAACAATGTGAATTTGGAACGCTGGAGCAAGATCTAATTAAAACCATTTTAATTTCTGGTCTAAATGATACGAATCTTCAAAAGAAACTTTCACAGGTCTAATATATCTAGAATTTCTAACAATATATGTATCATTTCCCTTTTTATTCTGTAAGTTCTAAGCTCTTCCGTTATTTTACCTATTTTCCATTCTAAGCCTTTTTGCATTTGATACCATATTTTCATTCCTACTTTAAAAGACGAAGGTGTCTGAGGTGAACTGAACTTTATTAATCTAAATCCTAAGCTACAAGTATGGTATTATGGTATGCAACCATAAATACAAGGTACATGAATTCTCATGTATAACAACTATTAACTATTATTAATAGTAAAGCTCAACAATAAAAGCTCATAATATGAGTGATTTTTAATAGTGTTTTTCAAAATAATTGTAATAATCTACTAAGTTTAATTAACTATTAATAATAATGTTACGGGTCTTACAATAATAAATCCACCACTTAAAAGTCTTGCAAATTCCTTTATTGTTTAACACCACAAGTACTTATAACCTCTAATAATTATTCTAAATAATCAAAACACAAACAGCTGACTACACTACTACTTGCACTTGTCTATTCTTTATATCCTATACTATCACTAATAATATACAGCTATACTGTCACTACTGGCTTCCTTACTTCACACTTCACTTCACTACTGCTCTGTCTATACTTTCAGTCTTCACTGCTTCACGCCCAAGATACTACTACTGGTACACGCAGCCGTACGGTCCTTATATAGTCCCCCGACGCATCAGTAGGTACGTTCTAGTAAGTTGTAAATTTGTATCGGCGCGCCGGCCGTGGATTCTGGAAATGTCAGATTGTTCGGCGAGACCACTCCAGCAATCCATAGAACTAACGTCTGTCTGTCAATGTGTCACATGACATGTGACTGGAACTGTCGCGAACATGTCATTGACTAACTCAGTATAAAAAATCATAGAAACACTTGAAGCTGCGGCTGTATGCACAATGGTGCCCAAGTCATAGAAATAGAAGAAGAAGAAGAAGAACTCAAAAAGAAGAAGCCTCGAAAACAAAAGCTGAACTAAGAGGACGTATAACTATTCAGTTGCTGCGGCTATGAATTTAGAGTCTATATACAGGATGTCCGGTAAGTACCTCCTAATCTCTCGGGAGCATACAGGGGAGGTCAAAAAAAACCTAGTCTGTCATAAAAAAAATTCCTAAAGTGTCCCCAAACGGAGATATGGAGCCCTAAAAGGGTGCCCCGCAATTTACTTTTTTGGCTCTAACTTTTTAACCGACCTGTATAATTGGATGAAATTTAAATGCTTTATAGAAGCCACAAAGAGCCATCAGGCCATATTAAAGTCGATGTTTGCCGTCGTCAGGGCAGTCAGGAACGGACTTACCATCATACTCGTTGAGTCAAAATTTTGACAGGTGTAACTTTACAGAGCTAAAAACTATTTTTTTGAATAGTCAAACGCCGTATCCTAGCTGCATCCGGGTAATGCGCGTTGCGTGCGATGCGGGGAACGCACGCAACGCAAAATCGCACGAGAAATTTTGAGTGTGTCCTAACTGAATGCGTGCGGTTCGTGCGAGAAAGTGGTTTCCAATCCAACTATTTCTGGTGCAGCTTCAGATGAAATACGTTTTAGTTTTGTAAACCGCAGTAGGTTGTTGGAGCGTGAAAGACTTAAAAATCACAGAAACAAACATGTTACTTAAGAGAAAGAAACAATAAGACGCAAGTAATCTATAGAAATAGGTATAGATTTGATAATTGATAAATAGAAGGTAGGTTAAATAAAAATAGGTCTACAATAGAAGTTAATACACCTCATACTTACTTTAAAAACCTAAATTCGAGACATTTTCACATTTCCAGTGTACCTTGACTCTTTGTTCTTGTAAAATAGATTTCTCTTATTGCACAAAATGTTTCGCTTTGGCACGAAGGCAATCGAAATTAAAAAAGTTCCTGCCCGCCGTAAAATATCGCAAGATTTTGACAGATGAAAATACTAAATATTTCAATTTAAAACAATGCGTGCGTTGCGGTGTCGTTTTATCGTACGACTTTTGCGGGCAACGCGTCTACTGTGGACACTCCCATTGCTTTGCATGTGTTTTATTTTAATCGTTCACCGCAACGCACGCACGCAACGCACGCAACGCAGTCCCCGGATGCAGCTAGGACGCGGCGTAATACTTCATCTTTAAAAAAGGTGCTCCTAATTTATTTCGGTAAAACTTGACGGTTTTCGAGATAAATCGGTTTTTAGGAATGCGAAACACTAAAAAGTTACTAATGCTAAACACAAACAGGTAAAAATCAGGTTATTGTTGATAAACCTACATAATGGATTGCTATTGACGGAACTTGGTCAAAGTTCGCATAAAAGTCGATTTATCTTGAGAACCGCTAGTTTTATCGAAATAAATTAAGAGTACCTTTTGTGAAGATGAATGACCAGTGTATTTAAAAACTAAGTTTTCAGCTCTGTAAAATGACACCTGTCAAAACTTTGACACAATGAGTGTGGTGGTAAAACCGTTCCTGACTTCCTTGAGGACGTCAAACATCTACTCTGATATGGCTTACTTCTGATTCTTTATGGCCTCTGTAAAAAATAAAAATTTCATCAAAATATACAGGTCGGTTCAAAAGTTAGAGCCAAAAAAGTAAATTGCGGGGCACCCTTTTAGGGCTCCATATCTCCGTTTGGGGACACTTTAGGAATTTTTTTTTATGACAGACTAGGTTTTTTTTACCTCCCCTGTATGCTCCCGAGAGATTAGGAGGTAGGTACTTACCGGGCACCCTGTATTTGTTCCAAATTCAAGACAGACCCTACAACGTGGGAGCATTCACTATGTTGAGCGTATGGAAACTTACATATTTAGGAGATTGCTTCGAGAGTTATATTTTGAAAAATATCCATGAAAAAATATTTTTATTTGTAGAGTACACTTTTAGAACCACCATAAAAATGTTAGTGTCATAAATATTGGAAATGCATTTGACATAAAAAGAATCTTATTTGACGAAATAAGAGTTTCAATTGACAAATCAAACTGACATTTAATAAATGGGAAACTCATTTGATAAATAAGGAAAAACAATTGACAAATGAGGAAAACCAATATAGAAAAGACTGCATTCCAAAAATCGCGACATCGATCACTATAGTCTGGATTCGATATGAGAAAGCAATATCCGTTCGGATCCGTCTCTGTACGCTTCGAAGCGCTTGGCATTGTCGTCACGTTGTTACTTCCGAGACCCGGCGGCGATATTTAATCGGCGATTCTTGCCAGAATCGCACTCTCAACACCGATTTTAGAGCCTTTTTTTTGGCTAACCATGCATTTGAAAAGCAAATGAATACCTTCCTGGTGTTACTATAGATGTGTCCTCCACCCCTATAGGTGCCATAGTGAAACTGTAGGATATCCGAATGACCCCTTTTTTTAATGATCATTTATACATGGATACGTGCTTTGCTGAAATGAGAAAATATAAATTACAAATTAGTGATATTGCTAGCGACAATGAGATATTGAAAACAAAAAAGACGCAGCACGTTATTAGAAGTTTCACCTTCGTTCATTCTACAAAAAAATATACCTGAATGAAAAATAGGTATACCTAAGTACTTATATTTATAACCTCATCGGATAACCCGGAGAGTTATTAAACAGTAGGTTCCTCACCTTTGTGTCGCGAGAGGTCAACTGATTCTTAGATAAGCTACCCCAATACTCATGAACCTATGAATTACACGGCTAATAGATGCGAGTACCTATACTTGCTTTAGTAGATATATTGGTATAGTGTTCGTACTTGCATTTTGTAAAATCTCTGTATCAGCAGAATGACCTTAAACTACAAGGTTGATTAGTTCATAATTTCTTTGGCAATATAAAATAGGGATAGTAAATGATAAAATTAAACTTAATAAGAAAGAGTATTGATCCACACAAGCACGAAAGTAATTTAACGAAGAAAAAGATACAAAACAACAAGAAAGCAATTTTTTAGCATATCTATAATTGGAAAGCTGCTTTAGCCGTGTATATACGAAGTCGGCGATTACTAACGGAAACTTTTCCATTTAAATCCGCGGAACGGCCGTTTGCAAATATAATTACGCCATAAAATCACATCCAGGCAGTTTGGGCTAAACAAAAGACGCGCGTTTTTCAGTCTGGATAAAAAGTCCATAATGACGCCAGTAATTCCGCATTACTCCCGGTGTTCCCGAACCGAAAATTGTTTGGGAGCCTTATTTAATTAGCAAGAGGGGAGGGAGATAGTCCCCCACCGGCGAAGGGGCCAGTCTTAACTTCGCGTTAAGCAATTAAATCTCTTTGCGGGCCGCATACGTAATGGGGTATTTATGTAAATCGGGAATACGTTCGGGATGAGAGTTTAACAATTTCTAGAAGGATTGGGGGAACCTGGAGTTACCGAGTCGAGTTATATGACGTGCCTTTGCGAACTTATCTGAGAAAGTTCCGCAGGATGTTTTCGTATTTAATTAGACTTTTACACTGGAAAAAGTTTCATCGCCTGGTATAAATAGAATACCTACCTCTTACCTTATATGATAATAAAATGTTAATATTTTTGATAGTCTATTTTTAATGACTACGGTGTTCGTAGTCTTCAAAAAATATTATACAGTGAGTACAGAAAATTTCGTATACATTTGATAAAATGTAGCGACCTAAAAACACGCCGGATGTTTGCACAAACTGCAGCCGGTTGAAGTTAAAATCTGAGCTCTGCCATAGTATAACGCCTCCATGAAGATTTTTTTTTCGAAATTTTCAAATTACATGAACAAGAATCGGAAGAAACGTATTATTATATAAACACTTCCCACACCGGTGGATTGGACGCAGAAGTGGTTATTCCTGGCCACCGAGCAGTTCAAATCTCAATCAATTAAAATTTTTCCTATGGGGATGGGCTCATATTATGAAATCTATTACGCTCACCGGCTGCAATAGTGGCACAACTAAAAAATAGTAATATTGGAGATATTTTTGACTAAAGATTTATAAATAAATAAATTTATATCAAATAATAAAACTCGTACTATACCGGCACAAATCAAAAGTGTCACTATTGTACGTACATATAAGAAGACATTCTACTACAAAGTCAGTGCCATACTGAAAATGTGCATTCTTAGGAGCACAAATTCTTATAATGCTTTAGTGACAAATTCGCTATATCGGGAAATCTATGATAGCTAATTTTGTGCCAGTCTTGTTGCAGGGTATTAAGGGTATTAAATTTAACATTTGATGCAACAGTTAGTGCGATTTTACGGATTTTTGAGTTGTGCCACTATTGCAGCCGGTGAGCGATTATTGTTTACAGATATTCGGGATATTCCACTACACCTTTTCCAGTTATAAATGAGAAACGATTAAATGTAATTGAGAATAGTCAAATGTAATTCAGAATAGGTCTATTGAAAGTGAGATAATTAAAAAATTTAAATTTTTTTTAGTAGACCATGCTAAAACCACTTTAATGTGCCCGCGCTGCGCAACACTCGTCGATGTTCCATGAGGCGTCTTAACTAGGGAACCAATGCTTGTTGGACGATAGTTCTGCGAACTGTTCATTTTCGATTTAATTACGATTTTTTATGTATTCATACTTTTTATAGCTGAATATGTTAACATTTTTTGTAGTAATAGAATAAGGTGCTCGAATAGATCGGTTTACTTGCTACAATACAGTGTAGTAGCAGGGGTAAATAGAATTGTATATTCCATTACTAAAGTTTTAATTGTCAGTGTTAAACAAATTTAAAAAAAATCTTCTTGCGCATCAAAGCAAAACAAAAGACAAGAAAACATGAAACAAAACAATTTTTTTTGTTTTATTATTTTTTTATCACATTAAATTATTTTTACTTTTTCAAATTACCTACCTGTAAGTCAGGAATAGAATTTAAAGGATGTACAAATTATGTTAGATGTGGTGCACATATGGAGGCTTTTCTATGTAATGTTCACGTTAAGAAATAACGTATTATCAAACAGATCACCTTGCTGTAAGTACGCTCCTGTTACATATTGAATTAAATGTTGTAAAAATATTGCAATTTTTTAGTTTCCTGAAGAAGACCTGAACTAGGTCGAAATATAGAAATATGCATAGGTACAAGATCTTTCATTAAGAGTGCCAAAAAAAAAATCCAGTGACCGCAAGCCCTGAATTACTTACATTTATCATAGTTTTCAACGAGTACGGTCCGTACTACTTTTTAGTGATCTGCGGTGGTCAGGATCGGTGAACATTTGATGATTTTGGGTGATTTTCGAAAAGTGATGTCGTCCTCAATAGTGTATTTTTTATTAAAAAATACAGTAATAAATAGCTCAATCGGACCATTTTTCTCAGTGTATTCTCAATTACATTTAACGCATTCTGAAATACATCTAAGCGTTTCTCAATTACAACTGGAAAAGGTGTAGTACGATAGATGAATAATCAAGATAAATTAGAGAAGCTTTTGTATACAGGGTGTCGCTATAAAAGGTACATCAATGCTCTACGACAGACTCCCGAGTACGAAATATGCCGATTTAACCAATGTTATCTATGTCCAAAAAGTCACCCTTTTCTAGATACAGCCCTTAAAATGGGGTCAAACAAAAACATGTTTTCCAGGATTAGTCAAAAATGGATTAACTGAGAAACTTCTAAATTGCGCTTCTATTATTGTTAAAAGCAGTAAACTGACCTATATACAGTCAGTAATATTCAGCTAATTCAAGACCTCTTCAATAAAGTAGGTCTTGATAGAAACCCAAAAACCTTCTTGCGCATCAATCACAGAAATAGTGTATTTTTATGCGATTCAATAATAAATATTTTCTTCCTATTTTTTTTTTTATAATGAATATAATGAAAAAATAATCCGATTTTTTTTTGGGAAAACTCCACCTACCTACCAAAAAAAAAGAATGATACTCTCGTGGTTTCGAACCCGCTCCAACAGCTTACTAAGAAATGATGTAATGAACTGATCCACGATGCGTTTCAAATTTGTAGTGATGATGGGGTAGATATATGCAGTACGTCAGGTTCCTACACCTACACATTTTATTTTTTAAACTGGTCATATATCTTAGTTATTAAAAAACCAATTTGAATACTTTTTTCACCTGCATGTAGGTGATTTAATTGTCGTTGCGATTGCTTTTCTAATTTTCAGAACCATTCATAATTGAATGTGAAAAAAAATAAAAAAGAAATTGCGAACCATTTCATCAATTTAATAATTTTATATAAGTGTAAGCTAATTTTGCACAAGCGAAAAACTTTTTTATCTTTCGTTTAAAGTGCTACATTAATCGAGACGAATTGAAGCTAAGACATCAAATTATATGTTAAAGCAAAAAAAATGGAAAATTTCGGTTCAACTTCTTCAAAAATGGACTCATAAACGGTTATAAAATTTACACATTTTCACCCTTTTCCTACCCACGACACTGGCTTATTAATAGAAAATATGCTAATTTTATTGCATTAACTCAAATTTCCAATAATTTTCTTCAAATCCTGTTGATTTGATTTCAAAGTTTTTTTGCCATCTTGCTCATACGGGGGCTCAAAAAATTGGAAATTTTCCAAAAATTCAAATGGCTGCCATTTTGAAACGGCTCTGCCGATTTTGCTCAAGTGCAAGACCAGACCACTCCTTGTGGATATCTTACTCCCACAAAAATTTCAGCCTCCTAGATTCAAAATTGCGACCTGAAATGAGATGACAAAAACCGGATATGTGGAACTTTGAAGGGACACCCTGTAGAAGTGATGGGACTTTTCTAAATTTTTTCAACGAAAATCTAACGTCATTCCAAAGATTTACAAGAATCCAAAATTTCGTTCACTAATCTTGAAAGATAAAGCTACAGGAGCATTTTTAAAATCGAAATTTCGCGATTTTGGAGAAATATATAAATATATAAATGATATTAGGAATTATTTGGGTTTGCAGTCAATTAAATTAAAGAACACTCTTTTTTTCTACGTCAAGCTTTCGAATTAATTTTAATTCTTCTTCAGGACTATCTATAATATGATTAACAATATTAAATTTAGTATATAGGTGTTACAAAGATGGAAATTATATACTTACAGAATTTGAGATTAAAATTTAAAGTTTGTAAAAATTGTTAACCATAGGACTATTCTTGTATACATTTAAAGCAACTAACGCCAACAAAGATAAAATTACATAGGTACTAATGAAGTTCAATTTCCAATTCAGGCCGAAATGATAAAAAAAATTTTAAAAGTTTTTTCTAATCTAAATGATTGACATATAAATAATAAATTTTTTAAAAAATTGAATAAAGATGATTTGATATCTAAAAATTATTTGTTTTTGACGACTTCATTACTATGTAAGTCCCCTATTGTTAGACAAAATTAATATTATTGTAATAACATTGAATATTGTAATAACATAGTAATGAAGTCGTCAAAAACAAATAATTTTTAGATATCAAATCATCTTTATTCAATTTTTTTAAAAATTTATTATTTATATGTCAATCATTTAGATTAGAAAAAACTTTTAAAATTTTTTTTATCATTTCGGCCTGAATTGGAAATTGAACTTCATTAGTACCTATGTAATTTTATCTTTGTTGGCGTTAGTTGCTTTAAATGTATACAAGAATAGTCCTATGGTTAACAATTTTTACAAACTTTAAATTTTAATCTCAAATTCTGTAAGTATATAATTTCCATCTTTGTAACACCTATATACTAAATTTAATATTGTTAATCATATTATAGATAGTCCTGAAGAAGAATTAAAATTAATTCGAAAGCTTGACGTAGAAAAAAAGAGTGTTCTTTAATTTAATTGACTGCAAACCCAAATAATTCCTAATACCATAATATAACTGGACAGTCGAAATAAACTACTAATTTTTAAATACCGAGTGACAAAGTTTCAAAGCAGAACATAGGTGAATAGCGTGGGAAATCACATGTTTGCAGTTTATTTCTCACCACTTTTATCTATAAGAACGGTAATGGTGTCTATCGAAAGAGAATTGTTTTCTGAGCATGCTGATACCAAACACTTAATAATTAACAGTTTTTTTTGTCATGCCAGAAGAACTTAAACATTTTCAAAATTAAAAGATGAGCAACATGCTAAATTCGGATAAATTTTTGGCTGTCAAAGCAAATATTTTCAATTATTTAATTTATTTTAATTCTGATTGAACATCACTAAACAATTACAAAAATCCTCATTTACCATCATTTTGTTTTACCAAAAATTGACTATGAAAAATAAACACGTAAAATAATTGAACTAAAACAATAACTAAGTACAACAAATATTCAAATAGTCCTTCATTTTGAAATCAATATTCCCACCCTTTTATAAATTGTGCTTCGGGCTTCGGACTTGTCCGAGTTGTTGGCTATTAACGAGTGCACATTCAGCAATGACTAGCTCTGTAAATTTTGTTTTTGGTAACCCCAAGATCCCAAGAAAAATCACAACAAGGATAAGCTGCTAAATCGGGAGATCTGGCCGGCCAGTTAATAATACCACGGCGATCAAAACGCGTTTCGCATTAGAATAGCCATTATTATTATTCATTGACAATCTTTTCAGGGAAACGTGTATTGGTAATTAAAAATGTTTGTTTTGACAGTAACAAAATTATTCGAATTAGGCATGTCATGGCCGCTCACAATTTTAATTTTGGAAATCTTTAAGTTCTTCTGGCATGGTAAAAAAACCTGTTAATTATTAAGTATTTGGTATCAGCGTGCTCAGAAAATAATTCTCTTTCGATAGACACCATTACCGTTCTTGTAGATAAAAGTGGTGAGAAATAAACTGCAAATATGTGATTTCCCATGCTATTCGCCTACGTTCTGTTTTGAAACTTGTCACACGGTATATAAATATATATTTATATATTTCTCCAAAATCGCGAAATTTCGATTTTCAAAACGCTCCTGTAGTTTTATCTTTCAAGATTAGTGAACGAAATTTTGGATTCTTGTAAATCTTTGGAATGACGTTGGATTTTTGTTGAAAAACTTTCCAAAAGTCCCATCACTTCTACAGGGTGTCCCTTCAAAATTCCATGAACCCGGTTTTTGTCATCTCATTTCAGTTCGCAGTTTTGAATCTAGGAGGCTGAAATTTTTGTGGGAGTAAGATATCCACAAGGAGTGGTCTGGTGTTGCACTTGAGCAAAATCGGCCGAGCCGTTTCAAAATGGCAGCCATTTTAATTTTCGGAAAATTTCCAATTTTTTGAGCCCCCGTATGAGCAAGATGGAAAAAAAACTTTGAAATCAAATCAACAGGATTTGAAGAAAATTATTGGAAATTTGAGTTAATGCAATAAAATTAGCATATTTTCCATTAATAAGCCAGTGTCGGGGGTAGGAAAAAGGGTGAAAATGTGTCAATTCTATAACCGTTTATGAGTCCATTTTTGAAGAAGTTGAACAGAAATTTTCCATTTTTTTTGCTTTAACATATAATTTGATGTCTTAGCTTCAATTCGCCTCGATTAATGTAGCACTTTAAACGAAAAACAAAAAAGTTTTTCGCTTGTGCAAAATTAGCTTACACTTATATAAAATTATTAAATCAATGAAATGGTTCGCAATTTCTTTTAAATTTTTTTTCACATTCAATTATGAATGGTTCTGAAAATTAGAAGGGCAAACGCAACGACAATTAAATCACCTACATGCAGGTGAAAAAAAGTATACAAATTGGTTTTTTAATAACAAAGATACGACCAGTTTAAAAAATAAAATGTGTAGGTGTAGAGGTGTAGGTACTTGACGTACTACATATATCTACCCGATCATCGCTACAAATTTGAAACCCACCTTGGCGCAGTTAGTTAGACAAGGGTCCTAGTAAACTGTTGGTGCGGGTTCGAAACCACGATAGTGTCATTCTTTTTTTTTTTTTTGGTAGGTAGGTGATTTTCCCCCCAAAAAAATCGGATTATTTTTCCATTATATTCATTGTAATGAAGTCGTGTTACCCCGACTCCATCTATTTTTTTTTTCTATTTTTCTATTCTTTTCAATAAATAAAGATCATTCCAACGACATAGGTAGATAGGTAGGACCACCCCGTTTAAGTTATTATTAATTCAGTTGAGTTTTTGTGAATAGTACAGAAATAGGGTTTGGTAGGTAGGTAGCTTGAATCAGCAAAGTACTAATAATTTTCATGATTTCATTTAATTTCATTAATTTTTTATGCACAGGCTGATTTTTAAAGTAACTAAATCGAGGCAGTTGGCTTCAAATTCAAGCAAGTTATCGACCACTATCGCATTATAAAAACGCCGAAATGCACCGGGCCGCAGATAACAGTTTAAATTAACCTTTTTTGCAGAGAAAATGTTCTCGAAAATTTCTATCTCACCAGGAACCGATAGTGGTCGCTATATAAACCGGGGCCGTGATTTGAAAAATGAATTCCGAATTTAGATCTTCGATCGTAAAGACGTGTGACAAGCCGTAATCCGCCGCCTCAGTTCGATTACCTACCGGGAAGTCCGAGTGTTCAGTTTATTTTCTTTTTAATTTAATTTGTATTTTTACCGGGAAGTAGTAGTTAGTGATAGTTTTAGAATAATAGTTTAAGAGTAGGTAATAGTTAGTAGTGCATCTGAATTAATAGAAGATAGAGAGCCTAGACCAGCCGCCGAATAGTCAAAGGTAGGTGCTGTTGCGATTTATATTTCTGCTACGGTCGATATTTTTCTCCTCTCACTCCTATCGCTCCGGTCCTCATCAGAACCACCTCCTCCTTCCGTTGTTGGTAACAAAGGCTTCGCTCCTAGTTCACGGTCCATCGCCTGGCATAGCAAGGGTGGATCAGTGCGCCGGGAGTGGTGTCTGGTACCAGCGGAACAACGGGTTCCTCCGATAACCCCTACCATCTCCGTTGTGGGCAACAAAGGCCTCGCTCTTAGTTCACGGTCCATCGCCTGGCATAGCAAGGGTGGATCAGTGCGCCGGGAGTGGTGTCTGGTACCCGCGGAACAACGGGCTCCTTCAATACCCCTTCATCTCCTCGTTGTGGGCAACAAAGGCTTCGCTCCTAGTACACGGTCCATCGCCTGGCATAGCAAGGGTGGATCAGTGGGCTGGGGGTGGCGTCTGGTGCTCGCGGAGCAGCGTCCCGCCAAAATCGTGCCGACTCCCCTCCGAATGCGTAGTTGAGATCACCGTGGCCGCACTACTCACATAACCGCCGAGAACAGCCCGCCTAGTCATTTTTTTCGTCTAAACCGATCCAGGCCGTTTTTAACCGCCCGTTCGTCATTCCGACGTGTGTACCTACCTACTTATTAGTCGCAACCACCCCTCACGTACCGCTGTGCCCCGTGACCGATTTGTTATTATTTATTTATTCATACCGATTCATTATTATTGCTCATTGTGTACCTACTCCGATAAATTAATAATAAAAATTGTTAAGTTGAATTCTGTGGTATTAATGTTCATCCGTTCTGCATTAATTAATTAAGTATCCTTTAAACCGATCATCACTCGCTACAGCTTGGCTCCTCGGAGGTGTCAATGCTTTCGGAAAGCGATTAAAGCCCGCTTTGCCGAACACAGCTATTTTAGGGTGGTAACCTCAACCGACCCCTGGCACTTTCCATTTCTCCACAGAGCTACCCCTGGGACAAGGGTACTATAGCAGTACCATTGTAATTACGACTCAGGTAAGTGGGAAGATTTGGCGAGAACATCTTCCCAAGGGAGTAAACCCTCACTAAAAATCTGGCGCCCGAGGAATCCGTCCGATCTCCAGGCGATTCCGGACCAGCGAAACGCCACGGACGACTCCCAGGCGGAGTCGTAGTTACAAAAGTGGCGCCCGAGCAGGGACCCTATTGAAGTTCCATTCTTCCCGCCGTACATAGAAAATAATAGACATTCCCGAAAGAAGCACTCACGACCATTGTAGTACCCCGCAGCGTTGCCAAGTGTCGACAAAAATCCGTACCAGGACCGAAATCCGAAACCGACCCGACCGTAACCTAAAAGTGCGATTTTGAGGCACTTCCCGGCGTCTGACGTCAAAAAGGACGAAATTTTTAAAAAGGCCGAAACCGAAGGGAAAGCATATCCGAGGAATCCGAACCATCGAAAATTTTGGGCAGTCATTTGGAGTTTTTGGCCTTTGGTTTGCTAGGTCAGATTTTCTTTCGCCATTGCATCCAGAGGGACCCAGCCGACCGTTTGAACCCCGCAGAACTCCCAAGACTCCATTGCAAGAGTCCCAAAATCGGCCAAAACCCCGCAGAAGTCGAACCGTTGGTCCGATCCGACTGGAATTTTTTGCTCTCCACTGGGGACCTCACCGCCGACCTTTTCAGTGCAGTCAGTAACCTCCCCCCCCCCCCCCCCCCGACCGCCGCGCATGCTCGGTGCTGACTGGTTCAAAATGACCGCTGACGATCTCGAAGAGGGAGCAGCGGCGTCCGGGTCTACAGGACCGTCTACGGACTACTTCGCCGCCCCCTTCGGTGGCCTACCTCCGCAAGATGAACCCCGCACGTCCTGGATCTACAAATTAAAGAAGGACGAGTTGGACACCGAACTGGCCAGACTAGGACTGTCATGCCAATCGACAGTGGAGGAGAAGCGAAGAATATTGTCGGCCAGGATCAAGTCCCTCCCTGGGTTGACGCTCGACAACAAGACGATGAGCACCGCCGTCACGACGCTCGCCGCGTCGACCGCCACGACGCTCGCCGCATCGACCGCCACGACGCTCGCCGCATCGGCCGCTATGACGACAACAGTGGCGCCTTCCGCACCACCCGCATGCACCACTGCGACTACATGGACGTCTTGCCCCCCGACCGCCACAACCGTCCAGACACCGACGCCTCAGACCGCACCGCCACCGTGGCATCTACCAACGCCAATGGCCCCGAGTTATATACCGTACGCCTTTCCCCCAATCGTCCCGTCTAGACCGACCGAACCGATGGGACCGCCCAATGTATCCGCTTGGAATCTGCGGTACGACGGGCGAACCAGTGCAGTCGATTTCCTGGAACGTCTGGAGGAGCTCCGGGAGATATACGGAGTGAGCCAGGAAAGGATGCTCCGCGCCATGCCACTCCTACTGGAAGGAGAGTGCCTAGCATGGTACCGCAATAATTCTGCCTACATGACGACGTGGCCGTTCCGAAAATATTTCCTCCACGCTGATTATTTCTTCGACTTGGAGGCAGAAATCAGTCGGCGAGTGCAGGCGCCAGGCGAGGACGTGCTCCGGTATATCACCGCGATGCAGACGCTGTTCAGGCGTCACGGCTCGATACCGCCACACCGACAGTTGGACTGGATGCAGAGAAACCTTCGACCCGAAATGAAACAAATGCTCTGGAGCCGCAGCTACGATGACGTAAGCTCGTTGATGGCGGACGCCAAGGCGGCCCAGGATGTGCTGGCCGAACTCCGAACCGCCCGAAGATTTCCGGGACCCGAAGCAAGACCGCTCCGTCCGTCCACCATGCCTTCCGCACCCCCCAGCCCACTGCCACCGAGAAGAACAGAATGGCAGTCCCATCAACGGCCGATCCGAAGTGCGTCGCCACCCCGGAGGGCGATCGAAGCTGGCGATACCATGACAGAACAGGCGGCGCCAAAAACAGCCAGGGTCTCTCCACCTGTGCGAGACAACGCCCGAGCCGTCTGTTGGCGTTGTGGGGAGACGGGACACCTCCGCAGCCAGTGTTCCGGGCAGCCGAAACTCTTTTGCTCGCGTTGCGAGCGTCCGGGAGTAATGTCGCGAGACTGCGACTGTCAGCGTCCGGGAAACGAGACGCGGGGCGGGTAAAGACGCCGGAAAACCGGATACCCGCCCCGAGCAACCGTAACCACCGCCAAGCCGACTTGGACCCAGACACACGACCGTTCCTCACCGTCACTATCGAGGGGAGGACGTTCGAGGCCCTCGTAGACACGGGGGCAACCCGTTCGTTTGTGGGCGCCGAAGTGGCCAGCCATTGCGAGAGCCAGGGCGTCCGGATTCGACGATATAAGGGAACATCAGCGCGGATCGCCGACGGCACGACCATACCGATCCAGACCACCTTCCTGCTCGACGTTTGCCTTGGACCCGACAAATTGAAGGCGGCCTGTCCTTGCCGAATTTACTCGTCGATCTGGTGCTGGGGATGGATTTCCTTGGAGAAGGTCATTTCTCATTAGACATGCACAGGCGGGAGGTGTGCATCAAGGGCCGAAGGTACCTGACCGGGCCCCGGTGGCGGAAACGAGACACACCGACGACCGAAGCGGTCAGTCTCGCGCCCAGCGGCTGGAGAGCGACAGCGAGCGACCACGACAGGCCGAAACCGGTCTGGTGGAGGCGCCTGGCGCCATGGAGCCCCCTCGTCAGCGCCGCCGACGCCCCAGGAATCGCCGAACGCGCCCGGAACGGCGCCAGAGCTACCGCTTAGCGACATGCGAGGCCCCGACAGCCCCGCCGCCCGCAGAAGGCGAAGTTTGCGCGACCGAAACCGCGGATCGCGAGAAACTTGACGCCTGGTACCGAGAGAAATGTGACACCGCCGAGAAGAACCCGGCCGCATGCCCCGATGTCCGTATCCGTGACGACCGCCCGCAGCGGCGGGTCCCGGATAGTAACCGTCCGTTCGAGAAGGGGACCGAAGAGCGGTGTAAGCTGTGCGTCCCGGCAAGTCCGCGTCACCGTGTTCTAGAGGAGAACCGCGACGGAACCACCGCAAACCGTAGTCCCGAAATGATGTCCGGCGGCGAGTCCGAGTTAGATTATGGGTTCAGCACACCACCCTCCATAAGTTACACCTTCACCGACACCCCGTCGCCGGAACCCGGACCGCCGATCCGCCACGCAACGCCGGCGGAGACGTCCACCGCAGAGGCGTCAGCCGCAGAGGCCCGGCGAAGGCCACCGTCACCGAAGAAACCGATCTTCCATCGGTTGGGACACCGCCCCACCACTCCCGGGCCTGCCAGAAGTCCCGTTTTGTGCTGGCGGTGTGGCGCGACCGGCCATTACCGGAGCCAGTGCAGGGGGGCACCGCGGCTGTTCTGTTCACGCTGCAACCGGCCGGAGATTTTGTCCGGACCCAAGCGCCGGCGTCCCCCCGGGACCCAAGCGCCGGCGTCCCCGAGAAGATGACCGACGCGAGGAGCCGCCACGCCGAGAAGGCCGCGCCACCCAGCCAAGGACGACGGCGGAGAAGGCCGTCCAGTGCGAGCTGCTGGTGGCGCCACTCGCACCCACCCGCTCGCCGGACGCCCATGCCAGGAGGGAGGGACTGCGCCGCCGCCGGTTCTACGTCCGGCAGCCCCGGCGAACGTCCAGGCCCAGGAAGGAGTAACCAGGCAATGGACAGAGGCGACGGCAGGCTGTGATACTCAGCGGGGGTGAGTGAGTTTTTTTGTGCCGCGGTCAGTGAATCCTCCCGTTAGGACCATACTAGAGAGTGTTGCATAAAGTGTTGGTTTCATTTTTTGGGATTTATTATTTTGGGGATGTACTTGTAAATAGGTGGGCATTGACTTGTATGATTTTTATTTAGGGAGTTAATTTAGGGGTTGTAAATATAATGTAAATAGATAGGGAATTACTTTTATATATAGATAGGGAAATTAATTTTTGCATACCAGGAGTTTAAGATACCGAAAGTTTGTTTGTTTCTGTTGTAAGCGAGGCACAGCGTACACGCGTTTCCGTTTTATTTGTTTGTTGCGAAGGAGTGACGAACGAGGGCGTTCTTTCTCTGGGATCCAGGGGGGACAAAAGCCGGGGCTTTTGTCTACCGAAGTAGGGGGGGTGTAATGAAGTCGTGTTACCCCGACTCCATCTATTTTTTTTTTTTTCTATTTTTCTATTCTTTTCAATAAATAAAGATCATTCCAACGACATAGGTAGATAGGTAGGACCACCCCGTTTAAGTTATTATTAATTCAGTTGAGTTTTTGTGAATAGTACAGAAATAGGGTTTGGTAGGTAGGTACCTTGAATCAGCAAAGTACTAATAATTTTCATGATTTCATTTAATTTCATTAATTTTTTATGCACAGGCTGATTTTTAAAGTAACTAAATCGAGGCAGTTGGCTTCAAATTCAAGCAAGTTATCGACCACTATCGCATTATAAAAACGCCGAAATGCACCGGGCCGCAGATAACAGTTTAAATTAACCTTTTTTGCAGAGAAAATGTTCTCGAAAATTTCTATCTCACCAGGAACCGATAGTGGTCGCTATATAAACCGGGGCCGTGATTTGAAAAATGAATTCCGAATTTAGATCTTCGATCGTAAAGACGTGTGACAAGCCGTAATCCGCCGCCTCAGTTCGATTACCTACCGGGAAGTCCGAGTGTTCAGTTTATTTTCTTTTTAATTTAATTTGTATTTTTACCGGGAAGTAGTAGTTAGTGATAGTTTTAGAATAATAGTTTAAGAGTAGGTAATAGTTAGTAGTGCATCTGAATTAATAGAAGATAGAGAGCCTAGACCAGCCGCCGAATAGTCAAAGGTAGGTGCTGTTGCGATTTATATTTCTGCTACGGTCGATATTTTTCTCCTCTCACTCCTATCGCTCCGGTCCTCATCAGAACCACCTCCTCCTTCCGTTGTTGGTAACAAAGGCTTCGCTCCTAGTTCACGGTCCATCGCCTGGCATAGCAAGGGTGGATCAGTGCGCCGGGAGTGGTGTCTGGTACCAGCGGAACAACGGGTTCCTCCGATAACCCCTACCATCTCCGTTGTGGGCAACAAAGGCCTCGCTCTTAGTTCACGGTCCATCGCCTGGCATAGCAAGGGTGGATCAGTGCGCCGGGAGTGGTGTCTGGTACCCGCGGAACAACGGGCTCCTTCAATACCCCTTCATCTCCTCGTTGTGGGCAACAAAGGCTTCGCTCCTAGTACACGGTCCATCGCCTGGCATAGCAAGGGTGGATCAGTGGGCTGGGGGTGGCGTCTGGTGCTCGCGGAGCAGCGTCCCGCCAAAATCGTGCCGACTCCCCTCCGAATGCGTAGTTGAGATCACCGTGGCCGCACTACTCACATAACCGCCGAGAACAGCCCGCCTAGTCATTTTTTTCGTCTAAACCGATCCAGGCCGTTTTTAACCGCCCGTTCGTCATTCCGACGTGTGTACCTACCTACTTATTAGTCGCAACCACCCCTCACGTACCGCTGTGCCCCGTGACCGATTTGTTATTATTTATTTATTCATACCGATTCATTATTATTGCTCATTGTGTACCTACTCCGATAAATTAATAATAAAAATTGTTAAGTTGAATTCTGTGGTATTAATGTTCATCCGTTCTGCATTAATTAATTAAGTATCCTTTAAACCGATCATCACTCGCTACAGCTTGGCTCCTCGGAGGTGTCAATGCTTTCGGAAAGCGATTAAAGCCCGCTTTGCCGAACACAGTTATTTTAGGGTGGTAACCTCAACCGACCCCTGGCACTTTCCGTTTCTCCACAGAGCTACCCCTGGGACAAGGGTACTATAGCAGTACCATTGTAATTACGACTCAGGTAAGTGGGAAGATTTGGCGAGAACATCTTCCCAAGGGAGTAAACCCTCACTAAAAATCTGGCGCCCGAGGAATCCGTCCGATCTCCAGGCGATTCCGGACCAGCGAAACGCCACGGACGACTCCCAGGCGGAGTCGTAGTTACATCATTATAAAAAAAAAATAGGAAGAAAATATTTATTATTTAATCGCATAAAAATACACTATTTCTGCGATTGATGCGCAAGAAGGTTTTATTTTTTTGTTAAAAAATACACTAAAAAGAGTCAAGCCCACGACATGACTGCCATAGCCTGGAACTGTGTTGCTGGGGTGATTTCAAGTCAAAATGTCTAATGAACATAATATCCGGAACGCTATCCTAACTAAACTAGAAGCATTTGAAATTTTAAATAAGCCTACTGACGCAGGTATTAGGTTAGTTTTGTTATTAATAAAAAGACCAGGTGGCTGTGAATCACCATACATTTTTTTTAAATTTTTTTTAAAGGGGGAGCATCGGCCTTCACTATGTAGTTAAGACAAAGTCGCTCCACACCGGTAATATGGGTTTGGAGCCTCTTGCTCATACACCCAGCCTCAAGTATGCCAAATAAATAGTAGAATGGACAATACAGACACCCAGAGCTTCACCGAGAATCGAACTCAGTCCGACGGATCCAACGATCAAGCAGTTCTCGCTACTTAACCGCGAGGCCACGCCAGGCTGAATCACCATTAGTATTTATTGTGACAGTACACGTCAATTAAGTAATAGTTATTTACATTACAAGCTACGAAAGTTCACTTTTAGGTGCGAGGTCTTTTGAATAGCCGAGGCGAAGCGTAGCGTAGCCGAGGCTATTTAAAAACTCCGAGCACCTGAAAGAGCTTTCGTAGCGTGTAATGTATTAAACTTTTCATTCTCCCCTTGCCATATTGAACCACGGATTAAGAAGAAATGAGTAAAATAATACGATTCAGTGATAACAATGGAATTATTATAAGATGCCATGTTTTTAACATTACCATAGTAACGATAGTTTTAAATTATTAATTTATGACACTGTCAAGTTTAAAACTCTGTACCGTTATAATTTTAGAATCTTTGATCGTAGTTTAGTTTAAAATGAATTTCATTCAAGAAGCTGCAAATTCCAGTAAATCTTTCTGGAACATACAATAATTACTATTTGTATGTTCCAGAAAGATTTACTGGAATTTTTATTGTCATTTCTACTTTTTTGTCCAGGCCACGAAAGTTTTTCATAGCTAGCAACCACCTAGCAACCTATCACCTCGGATGTTTTACTTTCGCTTTCGGTTGTCTTATCAAGACAGAAAGTTACACTTTCGTAAAGGGGAGAATGAAAAATAATTTTGCGTGTTTACTAGCGTGTGTTACATTAAAATAAGCCTATAAGGATATGTTCATTTTTCCGAATGAAGAATACACCGACATTCATTTTGTCTACCACTTCAATTCTAAGAAGAGCTTGACTAGGTATACAGCAACAGGGTGGACATTTTCAGCAACTAATTCAATAAAGCGATTTCTATTTAAATGGTTTTTAAATTAGTAGGAAATTTCTATACTACCTACTACTTATCTAAAATTTCAAATGTTTCTAGGTCAGTTAGGATAGCGTTCCGGGTATATGTTCATTAGACATTTTTGACTTTAATTAACCCAATCAACACAGTCCCGGGCTAATGGCAGTCATATCGTGGGACACCCTGTATAACGCAGTGTTAAATGCAGGTAAGTACATATGTAAGTCACATAACCATTTGTTTTCAGCTCAGATGTATGTAATTATAATCATTCAATTTCGATCACAGACATCTTAAAACGGTATTCGGTGTGGCGGCGGATGTAGAGAAGGTGTTGGGACGAAGGGCGCTAGATACGTTGCAACGCGAGCTCTGGAGGGGTTATAGCTTGTATAAATTACAAGTCGGGTGCTAATTGCCCCATAAATCCAGGGGCAACCCGTCGCCCGGCCCCGCGCACCGCTCTTTTACTAGTTTTAATTAGTTGCACGGCAAGTACTCGCAAGTCAACTATATAACTAACTACCTTATTGCCGGGGGCGCTCCTGATTGCCTCCCGTTTCTAAGTTCATGCCACTCCAGAAAAGAGGCAGCGTCGGAGACGAAGAAGGAAGACTGAAACAGGATGAAAGAAACTGATGCTTTAGTTAGAGGGTCTATTCTCTACTTATAATCTCTATATGGATTTCAGTGTGCATCAACAATCATTCTACCTGTTATTTACATATTTTACTTGGAATGGTTTGAGGTTATTTCAAACAACTTTTTTAAATAAAATTTTTCGAAAAAAATGCCGAATAATTTTTTTTTTAATCGACAGCGCTGATTTTTGATTACAGTAGGCTAGTTATTTGTTTACGGTTAAAATGTTGTTTACCTATTTAAGAAAGCTTCGGGAGCTTTACATGAAGAATTTTTTTTTAATTCATCAAAAAATAAAAAAGTTATTGAGGTGATTTCATTTAAAGTAAAACACTCTGTATGTGCAATCTTCGCCATCTTCATCTCTCCATCGAGATACACAAATTATTGCAATGGGATATTTTTTGGTTGCTTTTTTACGCTCTACAATTTAGGTCATATTATTATGTATACAGGGTGTCCCAGCTCATTCGAAGCGGTCTTTGTGGGCCAAACGATTTATTTTTCAAATTTTTATTTTACAATATCAAGTATGTACAGGATCACAATGACCATTACCTATTTAAAATTATTTTGGAATATACAGAGTGTCTCATATGAGAATGGCATATCAAAATTATGTTTTTTTAATGGGAATGCTCCTATGTTATTGCATTTTTAAATTGTCTGAAAAGAAAAAATAAGAGTGGTTTTCACAGTTGGTGTTTAAATTCAGAAGTTTGTGAGTTATAAACAAGTGAAAATCGTATTTTTTTGAAGTTCAAGGCCCTATACAACGAGAAAGACTCAAGATAGAGAAAAACGGCTTACATGTTCCTGTTTTAACTTTTTATGTAGGTACTATATTATGGTATAGAAAAATTTTTGTACTTTCTTTGTTTTTTTATTTGGCGACGCGTGGAGAAATCTCAGATTTTTCAAATTTTTTATCACCCTCTGTATAAACATTTTATCTACATCTTAGGATAGTACATGAAAAGTTAAAATACGGACACGTAAGCCGTTTTTCTCTATCTTGAGCCGTTTTCGTTGTACTTGAACTTTACCTTGAACTTCAAAAATGACGATTTTCACTTGTTTATAACATACAAATTCCTGAATTTTAAGCACCAAATGTAAAAGCCAATCTTATTTTTTCTTATCAGACAATATAAATATGCAATAACATATGAGCATTCCATTTAAAAAAAACATAACTTTGATATGCCACTGTCAAATGGGACCACTCTTTATACTCCAAAATAATTTTAAATTATGACCATTGTGATCCTGTACTTGAATTCACAAAATTTTTTTTGGAATGATCTATCTTTTGGTCTACAGAGGCCGCTTCGAATGAGCTGGGACACCCTGTATTGTTCACCTATCGTTCATCGTAGTTGAGATATCAAAAAATGTAATTTTTCTCTCAGGACAATCACGCATTTAATTTTAAATGTTGCCCCCCCCCCCCTTATTGTTTTAGAGAGAAATGTGAAATGGATCGCACCTAGGTAGGATGATAAGGAAATTATTTCCATCTCCCTCATTAAATCAGTCCAAATCGAAAAAGCAAACAGTGCGAGAACATAGGTACGTAAATACCTAAAGGTAAAATTGTTAGGAAAAACACCCGCCGTTACATCAAATAAACGATCCCCGTCAGCTCATTAAATATTCATAAAATAGAAGCGCTCTAGCTAGTGGAGTTCCAGCACTTTTAACAACATCGAAGAGACGGCGAAGCTAGGGTAGAAGTTGACCAGATGGTAAGGCAGGGTATTGTAAAATACACTCTCGAAACCCGTGACGGAGAAAAGGATGACCTAGATACAGACCGGGTGAAAGAATGTGAAATCACGAATCAGACAATAACTTCATTCAAAGACAATAGTAACTCGTTAAGTATTATACCTACGAGAAGGAAAATGACACCAAACGATAAAACGAATAAATAAGTGACAACAGTCGAAAAATCACTGCGGTCCCGAAACTGCAAGTAGGTAGGAACGCAAAATGAAAGTAAAGCCGGTGTAATTATAATAGCTAGACACAATGGAAAGGTACAGAACGCGTTGACCGATTTGAAGGAAAATTTAGGTAGTTCAGGTTTAGGACAATTCAGTAAGATAGCCGCGAGGTCAAATCGCTAAGTCCCGTGATTAGGGAAATATGATTAAGAAATAAATCACGGTATAGGGCAGTGCCAATAAGGTGCATTGTTGCGTGGTGTTTAGAAAGCGGACCACCGCTTCTATAAAAGCCGACGTCCTACCGCAGCTCCAGGCAGATGAGATCAGCTTTCGAGCAGGTCAAGTCTGACTTCCTAACCCTTCGGACGTAAACCCGGGAGACGGCTTTCTTTAGCGAACTCTCGGTCGCCCAATTCAACCCTTCGGACGTACACCCGGGAGACGGCTTTTTTTAGTGAACTCTCGATCTCCCAATTCTCATCTAAGCTACCTTTGGACGTAAACCCGGGAGACGGCTTTTTTTAGTGAACTCTCGGTCGCCCAATCCTCATCTAAGCTACCTTTGGACGTAAACCCGGGAGATGGCATCTAAGTGAACTCTCGGTCGCCCAATCCTTATCCAAACTTTATAATTCAGCTAGCGACGATGCTATAAGCGTGCTCCGGTTAGAAATTCCGTTATCTGCCTTAGAAAAACTCCCATGGAAATCCAATAAGTTTGCATCTCTTCTCGAAACAACTCAATACTCGCAGTTGGCAAATTCTCTTCGAATCAATTCACTAGTAGATGGCAAAGCGCCTATCCTGAAGGAATTTCCTTCACAAATTAGGGAAAATCCATTGAGAAAATAGTTGGGGCAGATCTCTCTTCGAAACAAAATCCACATCAATAAATAATTAAACAGATTCGCTCAATCCATGAGCGCAGATCCCATTTTAATTCGAGTAAAATAATCAGCTAGGTATTAGGCGGCACCACAGTAGGTACCTACGCAATTACGTCAATAAATAGAAATAAACCAAGTTAGGCAGGAAAAGAATACTTCAACAAATAATTACAAATTCACTTATAGGAAATCGAGATAGAGCTAGGAAGAAAATGGACTCAGGTCAGGAATAAAATAACCTGTGAATAATAATTAAAGCGGCACGTTATTAGAAATAAACTAAGTTAGGCAGGAAGCAGTCCCTTTAAATTATACGATATTAGAAAGTGAAAGTGAGAAATACTTCCCATTGTATGGCGCTATATGACAGGAACTCGCAACAGTAGGTTGAACCCTCGGACATAGCAGAGCAAGCTTAGGCAGCGTTGTCAGATGTAGCACCAGCCACTCATTTACATTATCATGATATACTGATTCCATTACTACACCCAATTAGGATTCATAATAGGTACTCGATTATCCCACGTTGGGGGAGGCATTCACCTCGATGTCCAGGTGAAGACCTCCGTTGAACCAGTAAAGAGCATGACTCTTTAAAGGGGAAATCGTAGAGCGCAACAGGGCAAAAAGCACCCTCAGAGTAGGACAGAGTAAAGTAAACCACAGCAGGGTTGTCAGGTGTAATAAACGCCCTCACATATCAGGAAATCCAATAACCAAAATAAAGTTAGGATCATGAATTGCAATTCACAAATAAAGACCCAAAGCAACTCAAGAATAAATTAATCTCGAGTATGGGAAAGCCAATAAAGAAAGTCAAGAAACCAAAGTATCATTATAAGATCGTTTTTCCGAAGCTCTTCTATTCGAACAGAGACAAAATTGTCCTGTGCAATCAACCCAGGTATTCAGTAAAATCTCCACGTCCACAGTTGATCAAAGCGACAATATAAAAACTCTAATGACCAATCAAATAACTCATTGCCTCGTTAGGCAAGGTAAAACAAACAGGTTGCAACCAATAGAATAACAATCAGTACTGTCAACAGGTATATAGGGCAAGACGGGCAGCACGGCGGGGGCGATTGCTGGTCTCGTTACAATTGTAATCCCGAAACCAAGCTGGCACCAGTAGGTACCAATTACAAATTCCAGCATTTCTATCAGTACTGACTAGTTAGGGGTAGAAACCAGGAACACGGTGGAATCGATGGTTGGTCTCGATGTCCGCAAATATGCCGGTTCCAGGAGGTAACAAACTAAAAATTCCAACACTTCAATTATTCTTCGCCAGGTAGCCCACAGGGGCAAAAGGTTAATCAAAAGGCTAGACCAAAGTAAACAAACCAGGTATACCAAATAACAATAATATGAGTTATCAAGCAGGTCACGAGTAAAAATAAACGGAGGTGAAATAATTCCCTCTCCCAGGTAAATCAACTGTGAAAATAAAATCATCAAATAAAAGAGAATCGGAAGGAACGGTTTTATAAAAGATACGAATTCAACATTCAGGAGAAGTGGCAACCCCGTACTCGAACCCACATTCGAGAGGCAAGACCATCTTAATCGGCCGAATCCCCGTCTCCGAACACGAACCGCTATAGTTAGGCAACCAAACTGCCACCAGCCGTCTAGGCGCGATATTTAAACCGAGTCAGACCCACACTCACAGGGCGACTCCACTAGACATACAGGGTGATTCTCTCGGTCGAAAATCGACGGTATTTCGTACGAGAAATTGAATAGCAAACAAGACAGACATTTCCGCCTTATCCCAGATCGTCTGTAACCAAAGTGGTTGTATTCTTTAATTAATTCAAGCAGTTGCTTGAAATGAAATCAAGAAACTAGAAAAAGGAAATTAGGCAAGGAAAATCGTTGAATAGGTGAATCACACAGACATTTCCGCAATATACCGGATAGTCTGTAACCGAAACAAAAGCAAAACGAAATAATAAGACATTTCCGCAACATACCGGATAGTCTGTAAACAAAACAAAAGCCAAGCGAAATAATAAGAAAGCACAGGTGTGCAAAAGAGTGGAATCCGAAATGGATTAGAGTTTGAAAAATGCATGAAAGGGATCTCTCTTCGCTTTCAATTTTTTTGTACCCTCTATGCTAAATCACAGCCCATCTCGCCCTTCACCATTTTACGCCCTTGCAAACGAATTCTCTCGCTCATCACTCGCTTTTAAACTCCCTGATAGGAAGCCAACAGTTAACAACAAGTATTAGTAAAATTCCCCGCTTTTCCTAAAAAAAATCCCAGTAGGTTCTTTTGCGCATTCGTTTCGGCCATAGTAATCCAGGCATACCTCAATCAAGAGCAGGGGTGACTACGGTAAAAACTACGGTAAACACAACGTAGGAAAACACAGCGGTCCTATTAGGGGAAACCCAGAGGTAAATAGACGATCACACGGTGGCTTTTCGCTACAGACCATGAGGCCCGGGTCTTCTGCGTTACAAATGTTAGATAGATCATTTATTAATATATTGGAAAGCTGTTTTTGTTCCCGAAGTTACATTTTAAGTCTGTTGACCATCTTTGAGAAAAACAGGATAAAGTTCCATTTCCTGGCTTAGGCGGCGTGAAGTTGCTTTAAAGAGCTGACGTTTCGTTGCTGTGCCAGAGATTCCGGTCCTTGGGGTAAGAAACAATTAATATGCATGGATGGCGTTCCCGGGGTTAAAATTTTCCGGAGTTAAAACGACCCCCCATTCGGATCTCCGGGCGGAGGCTAATCCAGGGGCACATTCATGCAAGAGTACGAATAATAACATCCCCAGAATGGAAAAATTTATAGTCGACTTTTGTAATATTAGAGGTTTAAATACGAATATCAATTCATTACATCAACATCTTCAGACAAATAAACCTCACATTCTAACACTGTGCGAAACAAAAGTCCAAGCGTCATCAAGCACAGTTAATTATCTTTATCCAGGATATGACTTTCATTCCCGATTTAGACGTAACTTCGGAATTGGCATTTTTGTCAGAAAGTGACCTCTCCTGCCAACGTGAGGAAGACTTTGAGCCCAATGACTTTGACGTCATGTGGCTTAGGATAACAGACCGACAGACGACGAGATTTATCTGTTGTTTATACCGACCACCCAGCGATACACAGTATAGGACACTTTTTTGGTCCCTCACAAAAACTGTTGAATTCATACAGATAAACTACCCCAAAGCTGAGATATCCATCTTGGGTGATTTTAATGTACATAACATCAACTGGCTTAAAGACTCAAACTTCACTGATGAAGAAGGCCGTGAAGCGGAATCGTTTGCGATCAGCTGTGGTTTTACCCAGCTCGCTGATGAACCAACACGCATTCCCGATCGCGAGGGAGAATTCGCTAGCCTGTTGGATCTGTTTTTGACCACGAACCCTCAAATGTATACTATCACGGTGAAAGCCCCACTAGGTTCCTCAGATCATAAACTCGTCTCAACATCTTGTGTCCTACCAATTACTAGTGTTAAAGAAGCAAGTAAACCTCGTGTAGTCTGGCACTACAGATCTGCTAAATGGGAAGAACTCAGGGAATATTATCGAGATTTTCCATGGAGGAGTGTTTGTTTCGGCTCTAATGATTCATCTGTTTGTGCTAGGGAAGTTGCTCAAGTCATCCTAACAGGCATGGAAGCCTACATTCCCTTTTCAAAAAAACAGCCCTCAAACAGCAAACCTTGGTTCAACAAAAGATGCAAGGAAGCTGTCGCCTCCAAACAACGGGCTTTTCGCCAATGGCGAGAGAGCCCTAACGGCATAAACCATCACAATTTCATCCTTGCTCGAAACAGATGCGAAGAAATAATAGATGAAACCAAGGAAACTCACAACCAAAGAATTAGGAACAAACTTCTCTCCTGCCCTAACGGTTCGAAATCTTTTTGGTCTGTAACTAAGGCAGTCAGCCAGAACTTCACCAGATCAACGATTCCACCACTTATACGGACAGATGGGACTATCGCATCCACGGCTACTGAGAAGGCGAACTTGTTGGCGGGAGTGTTTTCTTCATACTCTTCCGTCGACTTTCATGGAAGAACTCCGCCAATGATCCCTTCCGTGGAGACCAAAATGTCAGACATTGTTTTCCGACAGCGTGTCATAAAGCGCATTATGTTAGCCTTAGACCCAAATAAAGCTTCTGGGCCCGATGACGTACCTGTTATCGTACTAAAAAAATACGACACTGAGCTGTCATCTGTTTTCTGCCGACTTTTCAACTTGTCGTATAAAAAGGGAATATTTCCTTCTTGTTGGAAATGTGCACGGATCCAACCTATTTCCAAGAAAGGCAAAAAGACTATACCAAGTAACTATCGACCAGTGGCACTGCTTTCAGTAATATCCAAGATTATGGAGAAAGCTATTAACCAACATCTTTTAAAATACTTGGAAGGAGCTAACATAATCAGCGACCGCCAATACGGATTCTGTAAACAGAGGTCAACTGGTGACCTTCTCAGTTACGTCACCGAGCTGTGGAACGGCGCAATCGAGCACCATGGGGAGTCTCGAGGGGTTGCGCTTGATATTTCTAGAGCTTTCGACCGTGTTTGGCATGGTGGACTGTTGGCAAAACTGCAGGCCTATGGCATGCCCGAGAAATTCTGCTTGTTGCTTGCGAGTTATCTCGGAGATCGTTCATTACAGGTGGCAGTCGATGGAGTTCTTTCTGAGACCTCTTCCATCAATGCCGGTGTGCCTCAGGGATCCATTTTATCTCCGACTCTCTTTCTAATATTTATAAACGACTTGCTTGAAACAACAAAAAATCCAATATACAGTTTTGCCGACGTACTGTCGTCGGCAAAATTTCAACTCACTTTATAGTCTCTAAAGCTCAAAAACTTAAAATGATTGGAAAACGTTATCACAAAAAATGAATATAGGAGTGTATAAGTGAAATCATATCTTCTTATACGTTAGATGCGCGAAGATCTGCCATCGACGCACAGACTCGCAAGGAGCAAGAAGTTGCCATACTTAACAATGACTTGCAACTTGGCAACTTAGCAATGACATTCTAACTTGGGGCGATAGAAACCAAGTCCAATGCAATGCTGGAAAAACCCAAGCAGTCATCTTCTCCAAAAAGACCAACGTTTTGGAGCCAGATATGATGATGGCGGGACACTCTCTTACCCCAGCGTCATCTCTTCGTTTACTTGGAGTGAGCCTCGGAGCGAACATGTCTTGGCATGATCATGTTGCTGGTCTGGCGAAGAGTGCTTCTCAAAAACTTGGAACACTCTTCCGCACGAAGAAATTTTATACACCACAACAGCTTCTCCTCTTATACAAGGCTCAAATCCGACCATCCTTGGAGTACTGCTCACATGTTTGGAGCTCAGCTCCAAAACATACGCTGAGACTACTCGACTCTATTCAGAAAAGAGCCATCCGCTTGATTGGGGACCCAGATTTGGCAAAAAATTTAGACACTCTCGAACATCGAAGAAGAGTAGCTGACCTGAGTCTGTTTGACAGATATTTTTATGGAAAGTGTTCAAAAGACGTGGCCCGCTTGATCCCACCAAGAACAAGACCGGGCAGATATACACGTCGAGCCGCAGACGCTCATCCGTATCAGGTTCAGCTCGTTACACCTCGTACCACCCTATTTCAGACTTCTTTTATGTACAGAACCGCATCACTTTGGAATAGCATTCCAAAGGGCGTGTTTCCCGAAGTATACAACTTACAGAGATTCAAGGCCAACGTGAATCGATATCTCCGCTCATGCACCGCTCCCAGAGCGTCATAGGGATTTCCCTGCAGTGCATGTGCATTTTCAATAAAAAAAAATAAAAAAATTTAAGTTATCATTTTCGTAATTACCGTTGACTTTAACAATAAAAAAGACAACAAACAAAAAGGTAAAAAATTAAAAAAATTATCAAATTTTGAAGCCACAGCCAAGGCAATTACAAAAATGACACTACAAATTAAAGGTTTTTCAGATTTTCTGGAAAATGGCGCAACAGACTTAAAACGTAACCATAGCAACAGAAGCAGATTTTCAATCTACACAAATAATATATTTAACATTTCTCTCTAAAACAAGTAGGGTGGTCAACATTTAAAAATATATGTATGATATATACATATATATGTGACGATGATGATAGAAAAAATTCATCTCTACAGGTGAATATCTAGAGCACTGAAGCTTTTGGAGGATTATACCTTATGGAGACTTCTGATCTACTCATCGAATACTACCGGTTCCCAAAATTTAACCAAATTTGACGGGGAACCAATTTACATAAGGATTCTGCGAGGTTTTTATTTTAATTTTTAAATTTAAAAAGCTTAAAAAAAATTTAAAACTCCTTTAAATTTTTACTCAATAGAAATACTTCCGGATGTTTTTCATTCCACATGAAAGACCGTGGTTGGACAAACATTTCAGCAAAAAAATACAAAAAATTAAAGCACATTTTTTTAAAATGACATTTCAAAACATTTAAATCTATTTTTTTCAGGAAAATTTAAAATCGGAAATACTTAAAATCTAATGAGTTTTGTATAGTGCATCTTAGGCCTACTTTACTCCTTACCTATTGCATCTTAGGCTTAATTTACTCCTTACCTCTTGTTTCATCAGATCACCAAATGATTGTATCCAGTTACCAGTGTAACCCTGTATAATGACTGGATTATTTTGAGTGCAGAGTAGGAAGTTCGTCATCTATAAATAGTTGAAGTTTACTGTTTACTTCTTCTGTAATAAATTTCATGCCAAAGTACCTAAGTAGTCATTTTTAGGCTTGGCATACACTGCTAATTTATAATGAAATTCAGTAGAATTAAAAAAAAAAATTAATTAAAAATATGTATACAGAGTGTTTCACCAGCAGACCGACATAGCTTAAGAGTAGGTGTAGTTTTTCAAGGCGATTCAGGATCTGGTTTTGAAATTATTGTTCTTCGTTTTGATGTTACAGGGTGATTCATGCATTTTGTAAAAAATTTTGATGAGCAGTATGTTTTGAATGAGTTGATGAAATTTATTGAAATTTGGTAGATGTGCGCTCTACCAATGACACTTAATACCTCGCATTTTTCGCCGATTCGAAAACTGCAGGGCCGTACTTGATTGTTCAGGCATCTATCGGTTTTGTAAAAAGTTCACCTGTATGCATTTTCTTCAAAGTTTATTACCATTTTCTAAAACTAGATGAAAAATGCCACAATTGCGTAAAAATTACTTGGAAACATTAAACTGAATTGAGAATAAAATAAAAACTTTTAGTTTTTTCATGATTTCAATTCATTTTTGTTAATAATTTTCGAAAAATCAAATTTGATTTTTTAAAACTTGTCTATTTTGTAGTTATTTTAAATAAATTTGCTTGATCTACAGATTTAGCCAAGATTAGGGACCGTTCTAGATTTTTTCGAGCTAAAAATAAGTTTTAACAAGAAAAGACTCAAGTTTTAATAAGAACACCAACTGAACGAAGATATGGTAATTTTAATGACAAACAAACACATAAGCGTATAAGTAACACAATTTAGCACATTAACACGTAAACAAATAAGTACATAAGCGAAACAGAAAGAAAAATATCAAAAAATGTGGTGGCCTTTTTGAACATTATCTTCACTGAATTGTAGTTTTTCTTTCCAACATTTGTGTTGATATTTTTCTTTCTGTTTCGCTTATGTACTTATTTGTTTATGTGTTAAATTGTGTTACTTATAATGTGCTTATGTGTTTGGTTGTCATTAAAATTACTATTTCTTCTTTCAGTTGTTTTTCTAATTAAAACTTAATTTTAACTCGAACAAATCTAGAACGGTCCCTAATCTTGGCTAAATCTGTAGGTATATCAAGCAAATTTATTTGAAATAATTACAAAATAAGCAATTTTAAAAAAGTCACTTTTCATTTTTCGAAAATTTCTCAAAATTTTTCGAAAATTTATCGTCGCAGACAGAAAGAAACTTCTTCATCTTTAACAATTCACCAGCGGCGCACCGCGAAAAATTAAGGGATATAAAATGGGACATGATCCCTGAAAAAATATCTCCCCATGTATGCTTACAACAATTTGATATGTCCAATCATTTATGCCCTACAACGTAACCTGTATTTTAAATAAGAGCTAAATATCTCAAAAACTATGGGAGCTGTAAAGAAAAAACTTTTTTTTTCTGAAATTTCACACTCTGTCACTCTGTAGATCGGCAACGAAGCGTTTGCGGACCCTTATTTATGTAAACTTTTAGGCGTAAAATATAAGTCAAAGAATGACTTCCTTTCGTATGTACCTGGTATTTAGGAACACCCTATATAGTTTATTCGATGGATCATTGCATGAATTCGCTATAAACGAAACGCGCATATTCTACTGTCGAAGTTTTTCCCTTTATTCTGTGACATGTATGTACCTGGTATTTAGGAACACCCTGTACAGTTTGTTCGATGTATATTTCCCTGCTTAATCAGTATACAGGGTGAATCTTTAATATTGAGAAAAAATTTAAACAGACCATTCTTTGGTCAAAAATAAACAGAAAGAGCTTTATTAACGTATATCCGAAAATGATTTGTTTTTTAATACCAATTCAGTTGTTTAATATGACATTTGCATTGACATTCAATTTTTGACACATAATATAATGTTTTGAAACATTCAAAGCGAGTTTTCCATCGTCAATGGCAATTTTCATCGAAAACGGCTCACGGTTGCAATTATAACCAAGAGTACCTTTTTTTCGGGCAGCAAAACCCTATGCAACCCTAAAATCTCCGCCACTGGCATATGAAAAAAATTAGTTAGCATTAAGAAAGTAGCTAATATCAATAATGATATATTCCCTATGTACAATATTCTTTATGTACAAAAGTTGGTCTCTGTACCTACCTCAAACGGTTCCTGAGATATTTTCCTGAAAAATTGTGAAAATAATCTCTTTTGACACCCTGTATCTCAAAAACGATGTCTTTGCGGACACACATTAATGGGAAATTTTTTGTTTATTTTTGACCAAAGATTCTTCGTTTAAATTTTTTCGCAACATTGAAGATACACCCTGTAACTCGGTATAAATTTCTGCTTTATTTGAATTGAAAAAACTACTTTCAACGTCAAAAGCTGATAGGTAGCTACAACCACGCGGAAACGTTCAAAACACCCTGAAGTTGTGATGCTAATGACGTCGACGCAACCTAGGAAGTTTCAATAAACTTTAACGTGAAAGATGTGAAGACTTGCTAGGTTATATCTACCTGTAATAATTAGATGCACCCGTTTCACAATTTCACAGAAATAAACTTTCACGATAATTTTAATGAACCTTCATTTACAGTCATCAACATCTTTTATGTTTAATCGTTATTATCAAATTGACGACAACTATTTGGTATGATAATATCACTCACGATGATTTACAAAGTTCGTCATCTGATGTCTGAGCTCCGGTAGACATACGGTAACGTTTTACAAGCATTAAAAGTAATTTAAGATTTAACAAGCAATTTGAAACAATTTTCAATCTTTTTTTTTTTTTTTTTTGAAAAAAAAAGTAAACAATGTACCTAATAAATAACAAGCGTGTCGAAAACAAAATATCATATAAGTATGCGACCGACGTTACACAGTTTCAGCACGAGTTCTTGAAATCCAACTTCGCAAGTTTTTCGCAGTATATGTGTTTGAGACAATTATATACAGGTGATCCCGAAATGGCGGACACGGACACCACCACAGCATCCATTGTGGATTAAAGATTCTAAGTTCACTTATACTTTTTTCTCCAGTATGGCCCCCTTAAGAAGATATGACCACTTTTGTGGACAAAAAAGACACAACACTGCACTACCCTTCTTCAGGCAGAAAAATAATGTCTAGGTCTACAATAATACCCAGGTATATGTTACCATATGGAAACATATGAAATGACCAATCCAACAAAGTTAAAAACAATAATCGTTGCGCGGATACATATTCGATGATATTATTCAAAATTTATTTTAGTTGCATTGTTGAGCTCGAATTCGAACAACGATGCCACATTGAAAAATTTTGTTGAACACAGGGAATAGGTAAACTTTGAATGCCTGTAATTCCGTTCCCGATAATAAATAAAATAAAAAGCAAACACTATCAGTAGATATAATTGGCCGGTTCTAGCCCAAGGTCAAGGCTGTCTCAGAACTCTCCACATGTAAATGGTACATATGCTTCAAGGTCGACTCATTTCAAGGCCGAACTAAAGTCTGTACACTGAGAGTTGTCTGTTGTGAGAACTAAGGATACATCATCTCGTTATGTTTCCTACTCCTTCTATTACATTGCATAGTCAATCGAGTTAAAATGGGACGTATTGTCAGAAATACGTTTGAATCGTCAGCAATTCTAAAAAGATGAGCGAGAGTGAGACGGAAGTATCGACTCGCGTCTTGATACGCTCAGATTAATACGATATTACGATAAGATTGTCGTCGCACTCGTCGCTACTCTCAGTAGTGTCAGTGTCAGCGGTAAATATACTAAATAAGGTTTTTGTTGTGATTTGAAACGTTTTTAATACGAAATTAGCAGAATTACCTGTGTTATATTGTACGGTGTGATAAACTATGAGTAACTTAATTTCGCGAATGCCTAAAAATCTATTTCCTTGTTTTGCCTGGGAAACGATTGAACTCCCTAGTACGTGGTCTTGTGGTAAAATTGCTGGAATATTTTACTTGAAAATAAGAAAACGGAGGTGTTATTCTTTCTTTTAAACGGCAACCAGCAGGTAGGTGACATGATATTTCTATCATGATGATAACAATAATTATTATCATTCTTATTTACTTGCATTATGTAATATATTTGTTATCAAAAAGTTGCAAGGCTCTACTTCGTCAATAACTTGTCGAAATAATATATTTGTAGGATATTCATTATTCCTCAACACACGCCGCTGACACGAACTGCGATACCACATCTGGTTCGACTTAGAAATAAGTGTACGATTCAAATCGAATTAAATGAAATTGTTTAGTCAGAATCAGTGTGGCATGACAACGGACAACTCTCAGTGTACAGAGAGTATATGATCTAACCTAGCGTTAATATATTATTTCAAGGTGAAATTTTCAAGGCCGTTTTAGAACTGTCCACATGTAAATGGTACATATGCTTCAAGGTCGTTCTAGAACCGGCACGTGTAAATCTTCAAGGCCGAGTTATATGAATTTTTTCAAGGCCGTTTTAGAACTCTCCACATGTAAATCTTCAAGGCAAAACAATTTAACTTATTTAAAAAATCTATTTTTCAAGGCCTGACAAAAATCATCATTTTAAGATTATTGAATGAATCAAAAATCAGTTGTCGGGTACCTAGTAGGTAAACTTGGAAATATGAAAACACCGCTAGCAGGTGGTGTCATGTTACCGAGCTCGTCGCGCTGGTGACATCGTTATTATTATATGAATGAGAAAATTAAGCTCCGGCTAGATCATGTAGGTATTTTGTATTGTTATTTCAATCAAAATAAAGCCTCGGCTAGATCCTGTAGGTAATGAAATTCAAGGTAATAATTTATTGTAGGTTTACATAAGTCGTCAAAAGCTTTTCATTTCACATAACAAAAATTTTCTAAGCCGACTAGATTTACGGCCGCCAAATCGGTTATTTTTCAAGGTTGGAAAGGTGTGAACTGCATGTAATTTTGGAGATCGAATTATTTCAAAGTCCCAGCACATGTAATTTTGAAGACCAAGATCAAACATTTTGATATGACGTAAATTTCAAGGTAAATCATCTAAATCCATTATTTCAACCGGAGATTTTTATAAATATTTAAAATGGTGAGGGTAGCCGGTCGCCATTTGAATTTCAAAGCCAACGTTAAAATATAAATAATCGAGACTCCAGGTAGCAGATAAAGCTATAATGCCGGTTGTAGTGGATATACAGTGCTTCAAAGTTGAAAATAATAAATTCCTCGTAAAGGAGTTTGCGGCATATGACGGAGATAGAGTGATACATTACGTTTTCAAGCCGCCATATCCGTTCCAACGGCTAGCCGACACATATCAGCAGCAAGCAAAGTGGGTAATCCGAAATCATCACGCAATTGAATGGGGGCAAGGATTTACTCCAGTTCATCATCTGCCCGGAATATTGAGGCAGTTATCACAAAGATGCGATAAATTTTTAATCAAGGGGAAGGAAAAGGTGAAGTTTATTCAGCAGTACGTGACGATTCCAGTGCTGGAGCTCCCGGAAACACCAGCAATGAAAATTAAAGAAGCTAAATGTTTTTATCACAGCAAGGAAGTGTGTATGTGTGCTCTTTCTAACGTGTACGACTTGTACTATGAATATGCCACGATTGAGTAATTATTCAAAGTGTTTAAAATATATTTTTTTTTACTTACAATGGCGACCAGTTTAGTTTTAGAAATGAATTATGAAGAAACATTGAAAGAATCTGAAGAGTTTGAATTAATGAATCTATCAGATGACTTATCTACAAAGTGGAAGAATGATGATCACTGTTGTCTATTCTATTATTTAATAGCATTTTTATGTTCATATCGTATTCCATGTACCTGTTAATTTTTAAAGAGAGGTATTTATTAAAAAACTGATTTCATATAGATAATGTATTTATTTTACTGTATACCCAATAACATTTTACAATATTAAAAAAAAAAACAATGACTTGAATAATGGAATCAATTCAATATTAAAGATGTTTGACGTATTTGGTTAACGCGTTGTAAGCAACTGAGCGTTCATATATGAGCAGACAATAAGCCACAACATTTTCAGGGTGGGCGCTGATAGTTTCAAATTCCAAAAGAATATTAATGGTTTGGTTTTGAAACGCTATATTTTCCGGTTGCTTGGAACAGTCTAATACCACCATCGGGTTTGAAGATCTGAATTTCTCAACACTTAACAGCGGTTCAGGTTCAGAATTGTAGTAGCTGCGTTGGAAGTTTGCATAATACTCATATAGATTGCAGTACTGATGATTTTCAAAATCAACATTTAAATTATCGTAGGGATACTTGGTGCTGTTCAAGTAAACATTTGCATTTTTAATTTTGCAGTGATCAAATTTGCTGGTGTCTTTTTCACTCTTTCCATCTCGGTTTGACTGGAAAGCTAATATCACGTACAAAGGAGATTGACTTTTCTTAACAGATTTTATATTCCATGAGTGAATATTAGTTGTAGACAGTCCGGACTTGGTGTGCAGTTCCCAGCTACGAAATTTCAGAACAGTGTCGATATTTTTCTCCATGTATTTCGCCAACGCGAGTTCGGTTTGCAGACTTCCGATGATATGAGGTATTTTCCAATGTATCTTATCGATGTGAATCACACAAGATTCCGTTGAGCTGCTGTTGTAAATTGCATTCTTATCATTGCTGCTGCGTATTAAAATAAGTTCTTGTCGAATGTTCAATATTACTTTCTTGTAGTCTTCACCAAAGCCGAGAATCATACCAAGCGGAATATAAACTGTGAAGGATCCATTGGCGTTTCGTGGTAATTTGGATGTTTCATCGTCAGGTTTCCAACCGGCATTTACAAGTCTTCGAATTTGATTGGGTGTGTATGATAGCAACCCTTTGATAGTTGATGTAATGCCCACTTTCGATACGCTGTCTACAGTGATTCCATTAATTTCGTAGCGTATTTCACTAAAAATATGGGCCAAGCCGTTGTTAACGATTGCGGCCGTGCTAGAGGGTTTACCATCATCTTTAAGCAGTCGTCCTGCTATGAAAATGAAACTCTCACTGGGTAATGTTGGTCTATCACCTTCTATGGCTATTCGAATCTCGTCATTATAGTTGAAAACAGTCGTGGCAGGTTGATGTGTGTGGTACTGAGAGTCAACAATACTATTATCGACTAACGGTTTGGCTGATACATCGAATATACTCATTTTTTCGCCTTAAAGCCTAAAGCCTTAAGAAAACGTAGGTTTTCTACAGTGAGACGATTGTGAGAACGAACTTTGCAGGTTTTCGATATCCCTTTACCACGCTTGATGTTACGTGATTTCACGGTTGTTTGCACGAATTGCGGATGTCTGGATTGGAATATGGTTACCATGTCACCACTAGTACAGCATAACAGAGATTGATCAAATGTAGGTTTATCGGTTGATTATATACTAGACGGGTTTTAAATGTAACCCTACTGTTAAAGTCTCTCCTCGTAAGTTTAGAAGTTTATTATTTTGGTCGGCTACGCTGACGGTTATGTTTGATATTGTTTTAACGTTTATCGGTAGATATATAACATGATCTGGTGCTTCCACAATTTTCGCCCCAGGTGGTACTTCGGGGAAAAAATGATGAATCAAATGACTGGGTTGACCATTGTCATACGAACCAGTTGCTATGTTGCAATAAATACATATCGAATTTACAGATGTGATTTTAACCGTCTCATCAGAAGTGTGATGATGTGCAGGGATGAGAATTCGCTGCTTGAAACCTAGAACTGGTCCTAATGTATTATCCTTTGTGAAGTCCACTGGCTGAGTGCATTTAAGGTGACACTTGAGCGTTGTAGGATCCGGTGTGAGTAAAAAACCATCATTTGGTTCCATACGAGAACGAATATATGATTCGATAGTACTCAATTCGTAAGATCCGGTGGGCAGAGCAATCACTTTATCATCACCGTAGTATAATAGATTATTTTCCCCTTCTACGATATTAGGTATCGAATGGTAAGTTTCAAACACCGTTAAGCCCAAGTTATAGCTCACATTATCCTCTAGAACAATGGGTGGTGTAAAATCTGAACTAAGAACAGATGTGTTACCGGTGAGCTTAAAAATGATGGACATCTCGACATGTGAATCAACACTGACGATTTAAGAAGAAAGTGTTGCTATATAAGAATTGTAGACATAAGTGTCCGCAGTTATATGAATTAGGAGATTGAAATCTAGTACTGTTGTATATTATTTTATTTTGGTTACCATCGCTGTGGAAATAGGTTATCAATTCGGTCGGCGGTCTCAGGTCCCCTACGCTATTGAAATATTCAACTTGAAAATTGCACTTTACATAAGCGACCCAGTGTGTTCCATCGCCGGATTCATCGTCGAGGTTGACAATTCCACATTCCCTTGATTTAATAGTCTTCGGTAGAGCATCTCTCATAAAAATTCCTCGAAAATAAGGCAAGTGCAATACGTTGACGTAATGTAATAGATCGATGTTTGACAATGCACGGCGAGGTAACTTTATTGGTAGTTTTTTGGAGGGCGATAAAAATACAATCCCAAACCTTTCTTGTACGGTTTCAGGTATAATCCGCTACCCTTAACTTGTTTTTTGAATGGTAAGTAGACACCTTTACCCGTCTTCAATCGTTCCATGGCGGCATTATGACGTTTTGTTTCCTCCAAACTTTGACTAGCCGCCTTGGCATCGTTCACTGACTTGGCTATGCCGGCTGCAGCGCCTCCTAAGCTACCCAAAGCCCCCAGGGCCCCCATAAGCAAAGGGATAGAGAAAATGAATCCACCAATTTTCTTGGGCGGCTTAATAATCCTACGTTTACGACGCATGCCGGAACCTTTCTTGCTCGGTTTCTTCTTCTTCGTTCCGGAACCCATAATCCGTTTACCTTTCATCGCACCGGCTACAAGCAACGCTGCGGCTTTTTCTTTCCAACTAGAGTCTTTAGCAGTCAGCCGCTCAACAGCTTTTTTCTGTAGAATTAGATCGGCCTGATGACGATGTTCGAGATCGGGATAGCTCGAGTAGCTGATATCGTGTTGCTTGCAAGCTTCGTCGAGTGGATTTATGCCCGTATCGCCTCTAGCTAACCGTTCTTCCAGTTTAGTACCCGGTCCACAAAAATTATATGATGGTATGTGCAGTTCAAATGGTAACTTGTTAATTAGAGTGTTAAGTAAGCCGGCACCTCTCTTCTTCATCGAGGATCGAGACAATATGACTTAGTATGATTGTGCGTCCCCTATATATATATAAATATAAACTCAGAGTGAGAAGAACATTAGTTGGTAGTAAGCGATGAAGATCAAAGCTCATAGTCAGAAACTACCTGTAAAGAATCATGACGGCTGCTCGTCTGGCAAGAAGTTTCAAAAACATAGCGATCTCTTGAGTGGGGGATGCAAGCGGGCACTGATTGTTGGTAGCTCAGGCTGCGGTAAAACAAACGCAATGATATCGTTGTTGGAACACCCGAACGGATTGCGATTCGGTGATGTGTACTTATACTCAAAAACGCTACATCAGGAGAAATATGAATATCTAAGAAAACTGTTAACACCTTTAACAGAAATCGGATATCATGAATACAGTGCGGGAGATGACATTATGCCCCCGAAAGAAGCAGCCGAAAACTCAGTAATAATTTTTGACGACGTGGTATGTGATAGTCAAAGCATCATCCGAGAGTACTTCTCATTTGGTCGACATAGAAATATAGATTGTTTCTACCTCTGTCAAACTTATTCATCAATACCTAAACAACTTGTAAGGGATAATTCAAACTTTTTGGTTTTGTTCAAACAGGACTACACTAACCTCAAGCATGTTTACGATGATCACGTAAATATCGATATATCGATCGATAAATTCAAGGAAATTTGTTCATACTGCTGGAGAAATCCTCACGGATTCCTCGTAATAAACAAAGATTGCGATGTAAATGGAGGTAGATATAGAGAAGGCTTCGATAATCTAATAAGTATAAAAGGATCGGATGAATAAGTCTCGGTCAGTATTCATCAGCAAGATGGATAAAAAGGTTATGCAAAATTTGATCAATGCGCGAAACGCCGTTAGAAAAAAGTTTCAAGACCTACAGAACGATATTTCGAGAAGCGAATATGACGTAGAGAGGAAATTCAAACCTATATCTGAACCCCTTCATCAGCTATTGAAGAATATCAAATTTGAACCCGCCGAAGTCAAGAATGAGCCCGAAACTATCAAAAGTCACACCTCGATACATGCATCTACCCCTTTTAAAAAGTCCCCGATAAAGAGTTATCCCAATACTCCCGATGTTACTGCAATACCATATCGAACAATTGAAAGCAACGCAACCCCGATATCATCTCAAACTGTTGAAAGTTCCGAAAGTGATGAATCACGTGAAGAAGATGAGTACTATTCTCAAATTAGTTCAAATGATATACGCCAAGATATACTAACGAGTAAGTCGTTCCAAGATTACCTGTCGTCGTTTGGAGGAAATGCGAAAGCGTATATTGGTGATTTTATGGTTGACATAAAAAAGGAATTCGATTATGTTTACGGTCCAAAACGAGACATAAAAACTGATGAAAATGGCAGAGAATATGATACTGGCAGATTTGTGTTAGGCTCATCCTTAATAGATTTTAGTGAAGATGGAAAGATGATTTACATTACAACACCTGATGGTATAAAAACCGCATACAACGGATCTGTGGCGCTATACGAGTGGATTTTTAAAGCCGTACCAAGTAAAGGGCTAATAGATGACGATGTACAAGCCGCTAGAGATTATAAAGATATATTGAACAAAACGAACGTCCATCGAGTGGATTATGATCCGAGTAAACATGTAAAAGGAAATACCGGTCGAAAATATCTAGACTACATCAAACCGCTATTGTCGTCAAAATTAAAAGATGTTAATAAACCCATGATGAGATTAAGATCGGGTAGTATACCTGATTATCTGAAAACTGGTAAAGGGATATTACAGTATCATGACAGGAAAATACAGTATGTTCCATATAAAAACGCTAATCAGCTGGTAGATCGCTTAAGAGTGCTGACAGCTTCCCAGATGATCGGTCATACCGGACTCGAGAACGAGATCGTGTACATAATAGAAGAGCTTCGAAGGATAAACATTATACGTTGAACATGTCGATTAATAAATTCGGTGCATACGTGCATCCATATTTCTCACGAGGGACATCGTCAGACAGTGTGTCGAAATCTGCAGGGTCACCGAAGCGGGAGCAAGTTGTGGATTATTTGATAAATATAAACGGTGGTAGCCAAGACAATTTTACAGATTACATCTACACGGGGGTAGACGGGAAGATAGAAGATGTCCAATTTACCACGGGAGATATGGTTTCTGTCAATAATGGGCCAATTATAGATTTAAATAGATTAGTATCTAAAAATATCAAGAATAACGACGTTATTAGAATCTATCATACCGATAAAAAAGAAAGCAAATATAGTGTAAATGTGAACGACTTTAAGATTGAAAGAAACAGATCTGAAGAAGCAAGTCTGAAGAAGATGGAATCCTACAGGACAATATTTAAATTCCCATTGCAATCAGGAAGTGTAATCAAAGCTGAAGTGTCTCCCTCAACGATAGTACTTAACAATCACTCTGCGCAAACATTAGAAAATGTAAAGTTGGATAATGGCGATATAATAGAATTTTTTCACAATATACTGTTTTTTGAAGCAAATTTAATCGTAAGGTGTCCTATAAAAGAGAGTGCATAAATAATAACATCAAAATCAAGATGGACATTAAAAGGAGCATTGTCGAAGAGCTACACAAACCGGCCAAGAAAAATTTCAAACGTCGTCATGTGATAATAAAGGGATTATCTGATTTGATGCAGCTGGATCTTGTGGAAATGATTCCATTTTCCTCTGTCAACAAAGGTTATAAACACATTCTGATGGCTATAAACGTTTTTAGTAAAATGCTTTGGGCCAAGCCTCTGAAAACAAAAACTGGTGAAGAGGTAACAAAAGCTATGAAGCAGATACTGACGGAAGCAAAATATAAACCGAAAAATGTGCAGACCGATCATGGGAAAGAATTCTATAATAAATATTTCAAAGAATTAATGGATAAAAATAAAATAAACCACTACTCGACTTTTTCAAATTTGAAAGCGAGTATCGTCGAGAGATCAAACCGCACAATAAAAAATAAAATGTGGAAGGAATTCAGCTACCAGGGTAACTACCGATGGTTGTCTCTTCTGGATAAGATAGTGTCAGATTACAATCATACAACACACAGCACGACCGGCTTTAAACCCGTTGATGTCAACAAGCGCAACGAAAAGCAGATACTCATGTCTGCATTCAGTCACTTGAAAACGGTGGATCCTAAGAATGCGAAATTCAAGGTCGGTGATAAAGTTAGAATTAGCAAATTTAGAGAAGCGTTCAAGAAAGGATACACTCCGAACTGGTCTCATGAAGTTTTTGAGCTAAGAAAGTTGTTATTTACCAACCCGAGAACGTATTTGCTGAAGGACGAATATGGTAATAATATAGAGGGCGGTTTCTACGAGTCTGAGCTACAAAAAGTAAAGTACCCGGACGTCTTTCTGGTAGAGAAGATTATCAAAAAACAAAAGAATAAAGTGTATGTCAAATGGTTAGGCTATGACAGTTCGCACAACTCTTGGATAGCGAAATCTGACATCGTTTAATTATATTCTATGTAATCTGTTTTTAAGAAAAATAAAACAAATAATATTTACTAAGTATTTTTATTTCATAAATCGATCGAGATATATTTTATGTCTATAATTAGGATTTAATACAACGTCAAGTACACGAGCTGATTGATCTATACGCCTCTTGAATCGTAACCTATCAGCTGCTACGGTCATCCAATCCGAAACCCTGGCTTGACGGTGGGCAAACTGCCAAACAATCATATTATGTACTCGATTGTTTTCTTCTTTGAAGGTGATACTCATCTTAGTAGTTTGCTGCATAGTTGTCGTAATACTTGCTCTCAAAATCTGGTAAACTTGGATACTGCAGGAGAATTTCCATCATAGTACTAACGTTTTCTGAATTGGGATTCGTCGGCGGCGAAAGCTTCATAAAAATCAACCTGGCAATGTCGCCAGCACGTTCACTTCTTGCAACCGCCAGTTGCGATTGATAATATTTCAGAAAATCTTGCCTCTTCAAAATGTCGATTCTGTAGTCGAGGAGAGGCAGTAACTTGATCAGCTGATTTACGGAGTCCATGGCCAACCATAAGTAGTAACCTCGCTTATCTTCCACTCTGACACATTTAACATCGTTAAACTGTTCAAACGATATTTTAAAACCAGGCGTGCAGATGGGATCGAAGTATGTTGAACAATAAAAATAATTCTCCATTTCATCACGATGTTTTAGAAATTCTCTCCAATCATGTTCGCAAAACACAACGGGTGGAGCTTTGCAGCCATTTAATGTTATGCAAGGCTGGAATCCATCTTCATATGATAATCCAATTGACACGTATTTTGCACTGGATTTATTCAAATGGTATCTTTTCTGATTCACTAAGATCAACTGTTGCTTGGAACATGCCATGATTAACTCACTATTGCTCAAACGTAAACACTTTACGACTGCTTCACAGCTACTGTTTTTTCCAACTTAGACTTACACTTATATAGAGGTTTCCCCCACCATATATACAATTTCAAGGTTAAAACAAGTTTGGATGATTACAATGACTTTTTACATTAGAAAATTATAGACACGGATTAAATATTTTTCGCAACGAATTCAAGACATAATTGTATACAAGCAAGCAAGTGTATCGATATAGTCTTTGAGATGCGTCGAGGGCCATCTCCCTGAATCGGGTCCACACACCCATCCCAATTTATTTTCTTCTCCGGAGCAACCTTTTACAATATTTCGTTTCAACCAGGACAGCAAATTTGCATGTGACGGGGTGTTGGGATCGAACACATATTTTATATCATTGTCGACCGCTGCTTTGATCACATTTTTGAGTAGGCGGCTATCGGCATACTGGATAGCTTCACAAATTAATTGATCAATAAAGTGATGCACGTGCTTATATCTGGTGAAAATATTCTTCAACTCGTATTCTTCTTCCCAGTCATATGATTTCTTATTGGTTAATAAAGTGAAAAAGAAGTGCTTTTCATACAATGATAGTCTTAAACCGTTACGAAGTAACAAACCGTATGCCAGTTTACAACTTAGGTTTTCAAATTCACTACCACTTAAAATACTAACAATCTGATTATATTTCTTATCAAACTTAATTCTATTTTCTAAGACGGAATTTATAATAGTTAAATTCGATTCTGCTCTATTTACAATCCACTTAAAAACTTCATCTGGTACGACAATCTTTGATAAAAGTAAATTGAATAAAAAATTATTATCACTAATATTATACAAAATTTCATCTTTCAACTGATTTTTATACAAATCATAAGTAGAAGTAATGTAATCAAACAACACTGATAAATCTAACCCGCTCATGGTAGCATACTGAAGAGCATGAAGTTGAAACATTGTTATATATATCACCTACTCCCACCACTTATAATTTATTCTCCAATGCCAATTTCATAAGATCTATAAGGCCTGACAGATTATGTGGAAATTCGTCAGTCTCCTCGTCGGGCGGGGCGGCCCCTTCTCCATTATTAGATATATCTTTGTGGCCCCAAGCTAAACTTTGGAAGGAGCCCTGAATCAAAAAACGCTTGTCATCGAAATGCGATAGTGCCACTTTGCGTTGATAATTTGTAAAAATTGTATGATTTATAGATCGAAAAGTATGCATTGTGCAATATACACTGGCACCTCGCTCTAACACATCTCTATAATGTGCCATCGTCAACTGTTGCTTAACGGAACTCTTCTTAATTCCCTTGGCCTTTTTTACCTCATCATCGCCCGCCTTCACGTAATAGGCTTTGGAACCTGTACCGTAAAATGTATCTATTGCACGTCCGGAAAACTCATCCTTCATGCGACCAATGACTGACTTGTTTCGAGGTATATTGTGAACATTATCGACGGGGTAATTTGACGTGTCAAATTTGTCGATATTTTCTATCATGTCATTATAAAAATTTGGTGTTTTTACGGAAATTAATAAACTATCCGTATCAGTATACAGCAGAGATACATTTTTACCGTACAAGTTCTTAAGGTATCCGTAAAAGAAGTCGTAGATGAGGGTTTTAGATATATCTAATATGGAAAACCCGACATATATGGGCTTATTATAGTGAACATAAAGTTTTTTTAGCTCGACGGCTACCAAATTATCTTGAAATATTTTCAATGATTTGAAACTTGGTCTCGAAACATAATTTTCCACCCCCAGCTTATGACCGGTGGCGGCATATTGGGTAACCAACTTGATGTTAACCCGATTTTCCACATTTTCCATCGTTTTGCCATAGATGCTGTTAATCATAAGTTTGAACATATCCCTTTCAAAAGAATTTTTTGCCGAATTTCTGAGAGATGTGTTTAGGTCGATATACGGCTTCAGCCAGGCTGATTGACGAAATTTAATGGCTCTATGAATCTGCTTCAATTTCAATCCGTGGGATAAGCATTGTTTCAAATTTAAATAATGTATGATATACTTATTTTTATTTTGTAAATTTTGAATAAGTTTGGAATGCTTTCCCCCGGGAGGAATCATGTTTTCCGGACAGAAAGGGAAATCATTGTGATCATCGTGAAGCGATTCAGGATATTCGAGATCGACTTCGAAAACATAACCGACGGATGAATCTGCAGAGAGAGCGTCTAAATCTATTTCATCAATCTCCTGTCTGGTCAACCATGCGAAGTCCTCCCTTGGTAGGACTCGTTGCATGCTGGCACCGTACATATTCGACATGTCTAAGTACATGATATAATCGGTCTCATTAGCTGGATTATAATTTTCACTGAAGGGATTGTTAGCTTCGGCCTTTCTCTTCACACATGTGCTGCATCCACCGCGAATACCCTTCTTAAAAAAATGCAGCATGTCGATATCCGTGAGGAGTTCTAGCTTCACTTTTGTAAACCGCAACATGGCGTCCCAACTCAAACCAGGAGCCGTGTAGTAATGAGCGGGATCTAAATGATATGTGAACAAGCAAAGATCTCGATAATTTTCGAAAACATCAGCTAGAAGAAGAACGTCCGATTTGAGATACAAATCACAATAATCGCCCAGAGTTTGACAGTGAAAAGCATCCCAGACTGATCGAGCGCGTTGAAAGTCCTCATCACTAACGCGCTCCTGGTTCAGTTCATCATAAAATCGACCACGACATGGTAGTCTAGTCTCTTGCAGCTTGGAAATATCGTCAAGATATGAATATGGCATGACACCCTTTTGACGAATTAATGAAAATTCAGTATCGTCAGGAAACGCTTTTCTTACTTCTCGACACTGATTAGAATCTAAATTGCCTGCAAGAGTTTCTAACGACGATGATAAAAATTGAAAACTGTCGAGGAACCGCAGCTGCAGGTGTATATCACGTGTATGACCTCGAGAATCACTAACAGTGTCGACGTGAAGGAATTTAGAGAATGATACATATTTTTCAAAGTTGCAAGGGATAATATCGATTCGCTCACCATTGGGTGCTAAATGTTTAATCAAGATATGAGCATCATAGTTTTTTAGGTTGTGGAACAGAATCGGAACAAATTTTGGAACTTTATAGTTGATGTTGCAGGTGGCATGTGACGGTCCGCGATATAGCCCAGTAAGGTGGCAGTGATCGCGAACTTTAACATCTGATAATGTGAAACTCTCCCCACAGATATGACACGCTGTGGCATTTCTATAAGAAGCCTCTTGCTGAGGTGTTAACGCCTTCATAGGGATAACAGGTTTCAAATAATCGTGGTAGATGCGCTGTAAATCGTTTTCTAATTTAGTCACAAACATTTGAGGTGCATCTAGGCCGGTATAAATTTCGAATTTTGACAATGAATCATCGAAAGAACATTTTATATAGTACGCGAATGAAAAAGGGATATGTTCGTACTTTTTAACCGTGTATGTGTCTGTAGTAGGGTTGTCTGCTTGCTCCACATTTTTCAACAGGCATTCAAAATCAGCAAAGACGACAAAAGGCACTCTCAACTGCTTTTGATAATTTTCAAATTTTAGAAAATTACTAGGCACTTGACGGCCAAGTTTATCCTTCCTCTCACCTATGGTAGGAAGTATTACGGCTACATGACTGCAGTCGTGCTCTTTGTGTCTAGCAAGTATCTCTGCCGAACGGAAATATTGTAGACAACAATCACAAAAATATAATTTATGCTCATGCTTCGAAATTTGGTTTGAAATTAGTCGTGATAAATTCTTAATGTAACAATAATGTTGCATTCCTTCAGAGTTATCTATTAGTAACAAATTTACATGTCGGGCTCGTTTGTGTTCCGAATAGTGCAATGGGCCTACTATTTGATACCTCTCGAAACCGTCAATATAAATTTTTTCCAGACCATAAACGTTAACTGAAATATTATTTTGCGTTTCAAATTTAGGTACGTCTTTCAACGCGAGAGGAAAACTTATACCTGTGAAGTCGAGCACTGCTGAAAAATGTGGATATGACAACACCCGATCTACTTTACCTGTCGGTTCGCAAATAGCTGCCACCAAGCTCCATGCGAAACAGTACCCGTCATTATTTTGGATATTTATCACAGCTTTTTTCTTTTGTATGCTTGGTGGTAGTGGTATATACGAACTGCCTTTAAGCGGATTAAATTTATTAACATTGACTTCTACATGTAAAAATTGTTCCAAAATCCATCCTGAATCCCGCTCTAGGAATTCAGATGTTTTTTGGTCAAACACGCTAACTATATCTATATACAAATTCTCTAAGCTAGTTGAGGCGCACACTACTCTATTACTAAAAATAAATGACTTTACTTCTCTAATGTCCTTACTTGGTAGATAATAAATACCAAACAGCTCTAAATTTACTTTAAAAGGTCCGTTTTTCAATAGTTCATTTTCCAACAACGCTATAATGTCTGCTCGCACATCACTCATGAATTCGTCAACACTAATACGCTTTTCGTCACTACTTACTCTGTAGCTCGCTAACCTGCCTCCGTATGCTGTACTACTCACTTCCACACGTCCACTTTCGGCCCTCCAAAAATGACTCTTATGTTTATTGGTCCGAATATGTGCAGCGTATGCGTTGCCTGGAACTTGCACCTGGCAAGCATTGCAGTACAGCAAATTTGCTAAAATAAAATGTTCAGGTATGAATTTGAAAATCCAGTGCACATTTGCGAAACTTACGAGCAGAGTTGGTTGCGAGTTTTTGTCTCTTTGCAGGTGCGGCCACATCGTCCGTAGTGCGACTTGTTGAAGCTGCTAAATAATTATTATAATTCACCATTATTTTAAAATATTTATCACATTACCTGATGCTCGAGTTGCGAGTGGTCTTTTGCATCCCTGCTCGAGGTGGTTGAACAATGCCGCTTGGTTTCCATACACGGTCAAACATCTAGGACATTTGTTTGCCATTGTTTACGCACTCTCTGTCCTTGCACGGGTATTTATAGGCGCTAGATGAAGGAAGGGTAATATTAGAATGTGATAAGAGTGGGGAGTTGAAAGATTTGAAAATAATAGTTATTATTATAAGGCTGATTTTTACTATCATAAAATTTGAAATGATTCGAGCATCTTTAGAATAATTTTTAAAGATCCCAAGTGTTATATTATTAAAATTTAATAAAGTTCAATTTTTTTATTTCCAACTTTGAGTACATAGACATTTCTAAAATTTCTAAAAAAGTCCTTCACTCTGTATTTAAAAGTATTTTTTAAATTTTCTTCCATCAGCATAATATTAAAATTGTAAAAAATTTCAATTATTTATTTGTTTTTATTATTTATTTTACTAACATGGTATCAAAGCATATGGAATTTACAAAATCCTAAAGATTCACTCTGAATATTTTTTATTATTTTTTTTTTTAATTTTACTACGGATTAAAGGAATTTTCTTCTTCTTTTCACTGCTCTATACCTAGGTTAGAATTTATAAAATCCTGAAGAAATAGCTCTTCACTGTATATAAGCGTTTTCATAATTTTCATTTATTAGCACAATAAAAAATTGTGATAAATTTTATTTTTTATTTTTTATTTTAATTAATTTTCAACTTAGTATTGAAAGACTTAAAATTTAGAGAATCCTGAAAAAGTCTTTCATTCTGTATATTTATTCTTTAAATTTAATTTTACTCGATAATTCACTTCATTATAAAACACAAGAAATAAATGAGATAAATATGATAGTTATACTTACATAAAACTTTGAAGACACTTGGGGAACACTCGGTAGGTATTATGAGTCAACTGCACTAGAGAACTGCACTAGAGAATTGCACTGTAGTAAACTGTCAGACACGTCTGAATGATACGGGTAATGCATCCGCTTATATACCATTTGAGCGACCTTCTTAAGGTGATCTTCAAGGACGTTGATATGACCTAACCTTGAAGATGTTCTGGAACGCCTTGAAACCAAGGCCAAACAATAATATGATTTAATTTATTATGAAAATCCATTTTCCAAATAAATAATAACAATACGATAACACAAATCAAACACTTGATGATCAAGCTTAGAATATTATTTCATGTTTGTTCAATAATAATTAGACGCTTAGACGTTATTTTCGGGTGTTATTTTATAATAATGTAGCAGGAGTATAGAAACAGCAAGGACGTTCATCACTTCATAAGCTAGAGCGTTTAATAAAGTATGTAATGTTACACTTCGGTCAGGTTACCGTAATTTCAACAATAAACATTACATCTGGATGTAAGTAGGTACCTACATACCTATCAAACTCTATTTATTTTCATTATAGTTTTTCTCTTGTAATTCATGCTTAGCTCCCTTAATTAGGGATTCTGTTTTTATAAATTACCCAATAGTTTTTTGCGACATTAACTTTTCCATTATTATTTAAATAATTTTTAATTAAAGTATAGGTACCTACCTAACGATTATACACTTATAAATTATTTTATTCACACCCACTAACAACTTTATAGCATTTCTTTCATGCGAATCAATTTTCTCTAAAACTTCATCATTTATTTATTTTTTTTATTTGGAATAGGACTTATAAGAACACTAAAGTTTTTTTAAATTTATTTTATTCACATTATAAACTTACAACAGTGACAATTTTTCAGTAATTGATTTTATAGTGTTTTCTATATGCATGTTATCGATAATACATAAATCTACATGTTTACGTGGCTCGTTACAAAAATACATTTTACAGCTGTGGCTTGTACAAAAATGTCCTCTTGACCAACAAATAGCTATTTGGCCACAATCGGGAATAAGACAGCGACGATCTTCCTGGAAGATCTCATCTGGCGGAATATCCACTACCGGACAATTCTGATAATGTTTCCCCCCTATATAGTTGCAGAAGAAACAAATCTCTGGCTTCTTAATATTTTTTTCCGTGTGGATTTTACAATATGCTGATGGTTTATCAACTTCTAAGTTGCAATACAAACATTTACTCTCCATCACTTATTTTCTTGTTCACTTTCTTCACAGCTAGTCTCACAAAACTTTATTTTCAGATCTTCAGGTAAAAATTCACTCAATATACTAAGGTAACTCCCGAAGTTTAATTTTATAAATTCGTAACAGAGGCACTCAACACTTATCTCACCATTTAAATATTCTTCACAAATAATCAAGCCTTCCTCATAATCTTTGGCGAGTTGCGATGTATAACTTATTTCATCTTCATCGAAAATAACTTTGAAGTCGTATATTCCTGCATGCTCTGCATCTCTTCGTAAATCTCTAAACTCTGCTCTTATTCTTTTCACACCGCTTTTCAAATCTGTTACGTCACCCCACGTTTGTGTTGCATACATCAACCACATTTTCTTTTCTTATGAGTGACTAGCCTCACATTATAATATTTATATGGCGACCGGCTACCCCCACCATTTTAAATATTTATAAAAATCTCCGGTTGAAATAATGGATTTAGATAATTTACCTTGAAATTTACGTCATATCAAAATGTTTGATCTTGGTCTTCAAAATTACATGTGCTGGGACTTTGAAATAATTTATCCTTCATCATTACATGCAGTTCACACCTTTCCAACCTTGAAAAATAAATGAAATATGGCGGCCGTAAATCTAGTCGGCTTAGATAATTTCTGTAATGTGAAATGAAAAGCTTTTGACGACTTATGTAAACCTACAATAAATTATTACCTTGAATTTCATTACCTACAGGATCTAGCCGAGGCTTTATTTTGCTTCAAATAACAATACAAAATACCTACATGATCTAGCCGGAGCTTAATTTTCTCATTCATATAATAATAACGATGTCACCAGCGCGACGAGCTGGGTAACATGATACCACCTGCTAGCGTTGTTTTCATATTCATAATGTCTCCAATAAGTTTACCTAATAGGTACCCGACAACTGATTTTTAATTCATTCAATAATCTTAAAATAATTACTTGATGATTTTTGTCAGGCCTTGAAAAATAGATTTTTTAAATAAGTTAAATTGTTTTGCCTTGAAGATTTACATGTGCCGGTTCTGGGACAGCTCGGCCTTGAAAAAATTCATATAACTCGGCCTTGAAGATTTACACGTGCGGATTCTAGAACGACCTTGAAGCATATGTACCATTTACATGTGGACAGTTCGGCCTTGAAAATTTCACCTTGAAATAATATATTAACGCTAGGTCAGATCATATAGTTCGGCCTTGAAATGAGTCGACCTTGAAGCATATGTACCATTTACATGTGGAGAGTTCTGAGACAGCCTTGACCTTGGGCTAGAACCGGCCAATTATATCTACTACTATCGTAATATGGTCACCAATTCTTGACTGAATATGTTAAATAATTAGTTGGTTATTGGGAGCGCAGTCGAAAAAGGATAATAATAAATAAATAAATAATTCATCGGTCCCCTTCCTCGACATGCTAGTAGTGAGAACGGGACAACATTTAAAAACAGACTGGTACATGAAACCCACATCATCAGGGAGATACTTGAACTACCACTCCTTCCACACCATGAAAATGAAAATAAATGTGGTACTTAACATGAAAAATCGAATACTTCAACTATCACACCCTGAATTCAAACAACGTAACATAGAGAGATTACACCAGATACTCAAAGAAAACTCCTACCCCACTGGACTTCTCAATAGACTTCTCAGATCAACACCAGCATCGACAGCACAACAGACACCACAACCCACAACTACAACCCCACCAACGACAGAAGAAACACCAACGGAACCAGTAAGAACAAAATACATCTCTATTCCATACGTCCCAGAATTAACACAACAAATAAAAAATGTACTGAATAAAATAGAAGGAGTCAAAATAGCAGTAAAAAGCCAAAAAACCATCGGCAACTTGTTTACGAACCTAAAAGATAAAACACCCACACTCCAACAGACACAAGTAGTCTACTCCATCCCATGTCAAGGATGCAACTTAAAGTACATAGGACAAACATCAAGAACAATGAAGGCCAGAATTACCGACCACCAGAGAGATACCACAAGAAACCCAGACAGAAGCGCACTTGCCAAGCATGCCACTGAAACCGGACATACAATAGCATACGAAGAAACATCCATCCTAGACATCGTTAGAGGAAGAAAAAAACGAGAGATTGTCGAAATGATCAGAATCTACCAAGAGGACAACAAGATGAACTTTAGAAAAGACATCGAAGGTTTAAGCACCATCTATACCTACCTCCTTGAATTGGACAAACAAAGACATACCAGACATACCACAGACAATACATAGACAATACTCATATAAATTATATATTCTGTTGACAGATACCAACCACGTACACTAGAAGGACAAGACCATTTAAAAAAAATTAAAAAGAAGAACCAATAAATCCTAACATCAGATGTCACTCCATCAATCAGATCAAGTATAATGTCGTTTCTACCTGTCCGAGGTCAAATCAAGTAAAAATTGATAATAATAATTAAAAAAAAAAAATTTCACATCTAATCTACCTACTTTACAAAATGGATTGTGTTGCTCCCTTACTCGAAAAGAAAAATTATTATTAGTATAATAGGAATGAGAAAATTCTCCTACATAATTAAATTAAATAAGACTGCTCTTGCTGTGATTAATATTGTGCAATTTCTATCTGTGATCCCTCTTTTTGAGTTTTGTCTAGTCATTTTACTTCAAATGGAAAACTGCAAGAGAATGAAAAAGATTTTTCATTCTCCCCTTTACGAAAGTGTAACTTTCTGTCGTGATAAGACGACCGAAAGCGAAAGTAAAACATCCTAGGTGATAGGTTGCTAGGTGGTTGCTAGCTATGAAAAACTTTCGTGGCCTGGACAAAAAAGTAGAAATGTCAGTTTGATTAACGTTTATTTAGATGGAAAATTAAATGTAAAACTACAATAAAAATTCCAGTAAATCTTTCTGGAACATACAAATAATTATTATTGTATGTTCCAGAAAGATTTACTGGAATTTGCAGCTTCTTGAATGAAATTCATTTTGAACTAAACTACGATCAAAGATTGTAAAATTATAGCGGTACAGAGTTTTAAGCTTGACAGTGTCATAAATTAATAATTTAAAACTATCGTTACTATGGTAATGTTAAAAACATGGCACCTTATAATAATTCCATTGTTATCACTGAATCGTATTATTTTACTCATTTCTTCTTAATCCGTGGTTCAATATGGCAAGGGGAGAATGAAAAGTTTAATACATTACACGCTACGAAAGCTCTTTCAGGTGCTCGGAGTTTTAAATACCCTCGGCTACGCTACGCTTCGCCTCGGGTATTCAAATACACCTCACACCTAAAAGTGAACTTTCGTAGCTTGTAATGTAAATAACTATTTCCCACGTGGATATTAGATTTTGTAATGTTAATTTTAAGGAAAATTCATGACTTGTAATCAACTGTTTCATGTAAGTTTGTGATTGTTTACTGTAATTCATGTCTGATTTAAAAAATTCTTGTTCAATTTTAGTGCCTGATGAAGAGGTGAATAAAACCCTCGAAAGCTAGCAAAATAGAAACAATTTTATGATTTTCTCCTTTTTCGACTGCGCTCCCAATAACCAACTAATTACTATCGTAATAGTTATGTCCAATAATGTGCTTTGCCAGTGTAGGTTGTTTAAAGTTGACTGCCATTTTGATTTAAATTTTCGAAAAAGGACACCCTATATCTCGGTAACGAAGCCGAGGAAACCATTTTTGTTTTAAATTTACAGTCTTTCTGAACATCCTCTACAACACCCTGTATTCCGTGTCCGCCATTTCGGGATCACCCTGTAGACTTCGGTAACAAAAGTTTTAGTAAATGCAAAGTCGAGTAAATAAATTCAAAAAATTGTGTACATAGAATAAAATAACCGAAACTTGTCTGATTGAAGTAGATACGGCCCTGAGTTCAAGTCTTCTTATTGTATCCAAGATTTTAATGAATACAAAAGTAATCTTTGAAGCAAAAAATAATAATAATAAAGCGGGCAGTCTATAGAGAGAGCTTAAGCATTATTATACGGCGCGATGATATATGCAGAGCCGTTAGCAGTTTCCACTCGTTCACAGTTCAAGGATCCGATCCTTATAATTGCCGTTGAAAGTATCATGTAATGGTAAGGGTAAAAACAAAACATAAAAATCCTGAACGTTAATTACTAATACCAGGAAACTGTTTATTTATTGGAGCTTTAAAGCCTTTTTGTTGTCGGAAAATTGATTAAATCAATTTGCATTGGAGCATGTGAAATAAATTTCTATTCGAAAAATATAAATAATATATTGGCTGATTGCATTAATTAAGTAACACTATAAATATAAATCATAAGCATATAATGGTATTGTGATGCAATGCCTGCTATATTATATTAAAAACGGTATAATAATTTGCCTGTTGTACTAACCAGAGAGCATTGCGGCATGGATAGGTGACTATGGAACATACGATGGGATAAGTTAACAAAGTCTATGAAAAATTAGGTAAACAAATATTTTGATTCTTCAAGATTCAGGTATGAGACTACTTACTTTTTTACCAATTTACTTCAATACTTGAGTTTTAGGGACCTTTACTGCAAAACAAAGTGTGATAAAGCAGTATGTTCTAAATTATTATTTTCAATTCCTATCGAGAACAGACTATATGTGTCTAGACTAATGTAAGGAAAGGCCGATGTCAAATATTTGTAAAGAAAGATCTTAACACGATCCCTTGATTAGGCAACATCGCTTAGAAGAAAAGGGATTACCCACATACGGGAAATTGCAAAATATCATCGAATCAGTACTACACCATGATGACAGGACCTCTACTAAGGTAAATAGACATAAAAAAGTTCTCCTACCACTTTGATGTGAAGTGCCTCGAAAAAGACCACGCTTATCGAATATCAATCACCTTTGCTCAGTATTTTCGTTAGTAGAAGTAGAAAAAGACACTATTAATAAACGTTCAAAATGATGACCCCCCCCCCCCCGAACAAGTTAAGAGGTAAACAACCATCCCTTACCCCATAAAAGAGTAATTTGTAATCATTTGTTATGCTGTAGTTGCGAATTTATTGGAGAAGTTTCAACATAATGCGCTTCAGAACTGACACCTCTATTTTGTCGTCTATTTGATAATTCCCACCAGCCTGATGTTTTTACTCAATCCTGGAAGTCCACCCATATACAACTCGTTCCAAAAAAAGGAGAAAAAAAAACTTAGCCGGCAGCTATCGGCCTATTATTGCTTTGCTTCCCCAAATCCCTAAGGTGGTGAAGAACTCAGAAATTCTATCTCAACTGAAGCAGGATGGAACTCTGAGTGATACCTAGTATGGTTTTCGGCGTAAACGATCTACCGCCGACTTATCTGACTTATCTGACTCCATCTCTGGAGTTCATTCGTTGAAAAGTTGGGAGAAGCGCAAAAATATAATAAAGCAGTCTATAAACTGGCGCCCAACGTGGGGGCGAATTTCCAAGAGAAAAATGTTTTTGAGTTATTTTCAAGCATATTATCTGTCATCAGCGGAGCCGTTCTTGCGTTCCTTGAAGAATTGTGGAACTTTTATGACTGTTTTTTGTCTACATTGCTAGTTATTCATCGAAAAGTTTTTCAAACTGTTGGTACTATTAAGTTATCAAGCTTGCACTTATTTTTAAAGCTATCGGTATAATCAATCAAAAAGTTGACTATTACTCAGGTCGGGCGTGTGATTGCCAGAAAAATAAAATTCTGATTACTGCTATTTGGGTTTATTTTAGAAAATACCGAAGTCAAAAAAAAAACTCGTTCTACTGATACTTTTAACTGTTCTCCAAATAACGACAGGTGCAGTGTGCCAAATAACGACAGGTGCCAATCAGTTTCAATTATTTATAGTTCAGGCGAGAATGTTTTACTCAATCTCAAACTGCTCCCGTACAATTTACACCGCCCGTTGCTACTGGTAGTTTTGTTAAATGTACTGTCCTTTTTGACGGTTCTCAAACTTCAGTTGAGGAAGTCTTTTTGGATAGTATCACGACCTATTATGTGGGATGCCTGCCGATACAAAAAAAATGCTTCGCGGGATTTTTAAAAGACTTTTAAAACACGTAATATTGAACAATCATTATTCAAACAAGTTGACGACAAATTGGCTGAAGCTTCTTTAGGTGCAGTGAAGACCCATCAAGGAAGAACCGGCGTGGTCGGAAGCAACGACCACGCTCCACCTATTGCAGAATTTTCGGACACGAGGAAGAAAACTGCAGGAAGTTAGAAAGAAGAGAGAGACGTCTATCACATCTGTCATCGTCGGACGATTTTCAATTTACACATCAATCTTCTTCAGCTGAGTCGTTGTTATCGTTCTCATTTCCCAAGCTTGTTTGCTATGGGTGTGGTGCACCAGGAGTCATAAGTTACAAATGTACTCATTATATTAACCTAACTGTCCAAGGTCAATCTTTAGCAGCTTAGCAGTTGAATTCAGTTGGCTTCCACCAGACAACGCTTTCCGACGATAGTCCGGTACCTTTGTCTAAGACGACTTCTGCCAATTGCAATAAAAGGTGTTCAAGGAGTCGGATTTGTTGACTCAGGAGCTCATCACACCATCGCAGAGGGGACTACTTTAGGAACTTTTAAAAGAAAATCAGTATAGTTAACCAAATCGACAGTCCGTATGTCATATGCTTATGGTATTAAAATGTAAACATCTTGAAGCCGATGGTGAGTGTTGGGAATTAACTTCCTTAAGAATTCAAAGATGTTGTCATAGATGTATCAGAAGGAAATTGTTTTTTTTTTTATAAACCAATCGAACGACTTCCATTCATTGGCGAAAAGAATGTACCCTCTGAACTGAAAATATTTAAGGCCAACTAATATGTAGCTTACGTTCAGAGGAGTCGTACCGTCTGGATTCAGTGCAGAAAAGTTTGACCACTAGTCCGCTAGAAAACAATAACTTATATTTTTAGTATAGAGGAATTCGAGTTCGTCGATAATGTCGGGTACGGATGCTAATCCTAGCGCTCCAAAGAAACCGTGTAAAAAGTGCGGTAGAACAGTCGCCTGAAACGGTTGAAATGTATTAAATGTGGCACAATTATGTCATGATTCTTGTGTGAAGTATTTAAGGTATATTAAAGTAGTAAATAGTGATGCGAAAAGTATTATTTGTTGTGCTGAAAATATTAATTCAGATTCCAATGAAATTGGTGAAATAATTAAATCTCCGTCCATCAACGACACAATCGCCTATCAGGTTGAGGTTGAGATTACTTATCTGAAGCAGATGAATCAAATCATCCAGTTTCAACAAAAAACGATCGATCAGCTGATGCAGTTCTGGAAAATTCTTCCAAGGATGCTATTTCAAAAAATTTGAATAAAGTCGAAGATTTAGTTGTTGATGCTTCGTTACGAGGACCAACATATGCACAATCCCTCATGTAATGTTATAATAAATTGTCAGCGGTAAGAACTTTGTGCCTTGCTACAGGACTAGAGAAAGATTAGAAAGCTTATAGGCTGCTAAGTAGCAATAATTATAGAGTCGCAGTCAAAACAGTCTATTCGAAATTTTTAATTGAGTCGAGCAACAGAGGTGAATCGTCATGGCAGACTATCAAGTGTGAGAATAACAATAGGCCAGTAGAATCGTCCTCAAAAATGTCCTCAGTTTGCGTTACCATGCACAAATTCTATACTATACGAAATTTGATAGAGGACCTTAAAGATATGTTAAATCCAAATTTGCAGCACCGTGTGATTTTTTTTTACCAAGTTATGCAAAAAAACGTTTTTTTTTTAAAATATTTTTACGTATATCTCGATTCTTATCTATCGCACACAAGCAAATGACATACAGTTCTCTTCGTTATGGAATTACCTACATTTTTTATACAAATATTATTTTTGTTACACTGATAATAAAAACAATATTGAGGTTTAAAGTTAGAAAATTGTCTTTCGAATAAGGTTTTTTGCAAATTACTTATTTTTTTTCATTTTAACGCTGGAAAACCCTTGTAGTTTTTTGAAGAACAGTCAATTACCGTTACGTTGATTGGTCAATCATGAAAATCCGATAAACGAGTCTCAGGTAATCCACCTGCGAAATTGTGCATGTCGAAAATTTGTATTTTATCAGTTTTTTTTTTCGTTGATTTTTTTATCTTTTGTGTGTGGAATTGTAGTGTGTATCTATTTTATTCATGAAAGTGAGTTTGTGTGAGATATTGAGATCTGTCAGTGTGTTTTCCCGGTGCTATCACGTGCGTTCTTAGCTGCGTGAAAACTTCTATAGTCACCGTGACTAATTAAACGGTCAATTTATATTAACTCGGAAAACACGTCACCAATGTTTTTCTCATAAAACTTGGAAAAGGGTCAGAAAAAACTGAGTTCTACAGACTCTTCAACCAGAAAAAAATAATCTGCAACAAATGCTGTAATATTTTAAAACAAAAAAGCCGAACCACGAACTGATTGAGTCAACAGGAAAAGAAGTCTTTATCCCTCTCTATGGCGGAAACAACGAAAAATCCTACGACGAATTTCATTTCAACTTTTTCTACCGCATGGGACAAAAGACAAAATCGGATCTTACTTCTTTACCACCATCAGAGTGAGCTGCTCTGATATTTCGAACATGTTACCAAATCCAAACATATAGCTTGGCAATATCTTAGAAGCGGAAACCTGGGGCTGGAAGAGACATAAATGTGGATTATAACCCGTAATGAGCACTAAAGATCCAATTCCATCTTCACATCTCAAGGTTATTTCGTGGGCATGCACAAAATATTGCGGGGCAGCTTGTGGCTGCAGAAAAGCAGGACTGAAATGCTCTGCAGTTTGCAAGAACTGCTCAGGTCAAAGTTGTTTAAACGTCGCGGAAATCACTGACGACAGCAGCGATGATGAAGACATATATTTGCTAACCACGATTCCCCTGCCTCGCTATTATAGCCGAGCTAAGAATTCAGACAAAATTTATTGTGGAATAGTAAACAAAGAAAATGAGGAAGAACCTGGCTTATCGAAACGTGCTAGAAAAAAAAATTAAATTTTAATCTTGACTCTTGTAAAAGCACAGTATTGCCTTGATTTAACAAAAACATACTAATAATAATTGTACTTTGTTTAACTGATTATTACTTGATTTTTCTTAAAAAAATACACTCATATGTTTTTTACTTCAAATTTAGCAACTAAGCATGCAATAAAGAAAGTATTCAAAATAAAGGTTATTAACTTGTGTGTTTTGTAATTTAAAATATTGAATATCTATGAACAATAAACGTAGAAATTTTGCACATTGAATGTAAATTAAAACAAATGCTCAATTTTTCATGCGAGTTTTCGAGTCGTTGACGAATGTATTCGTCAAAATTCAAAATTGTACATCGCCGACATGCACATGTTTGCGCGTAGATTGCCGGAACTATTTGGGCTTTCCAGCGGTAAAATGCAGAAAAAATAAGTAATTTGCTGTGACGAACTCCGGCTTCTGGGAATCTTCACGGTTACGGTTACGTCGGTGTTACCACGGGTTGCTCGGGCGCCAGCTTTATTCTGGAGGTGTGCTCCCCCGGGGAATTCTTCTCGCTAATTTGTATTCCCAATTACCTGAGGTCACATAAAACGATACGTTGCCGTATCTTGGTCCCTAGGATAGCTCAGTGAAGAAGAGAGGAAAGCCAGGGGTCGTTTGGAGTTATCGCCGGTACAATGGTGTTCGGGAGAGCGGTCTTTAGGCGCCCCCTCGAAGAAATGTCGGGCTTCCCTTTATACGAGCGTAGCTGTAAGCGAGTTGATGCGAGATCGGTGCTGGTGCGGGTGGCAGTCGGTCGAGATACCTACCTACGTATTCCTGCCGGCGATCTGTGCCGTTGCGCTCGGCTCGACGGGCGGTTGGAGCGTCAGATACACGGTACTGGTGTTGGTGCTGGTGCTGTTATGCGGCTGGCTATTATAATTTCTGGGAGAGGGTTTTCTTACCTTTTCCTTCACTCTCGGTTAATTTATGACGGTGTCGTCGGTCAATTGAAGGGAAAATTTCGGAAAAACAGAAAGGCCCAAATTCTCATGAATTATCGTTTATTAACATGAAATAAATTTCTAACAGAGTTTTGCCAACAAAATTAAATGTACATAAGCGACTTTACGGGGACCAAAAATTCGTTGCCAGAATCGTTACGGTTTCTCGGAAAAATTTCTAAGTACAAACCTATAACACAAGTGATGTACGTAACGTCTGCGGAAGGCAAAAATATTTCTCTAGTTATTACAACCTGCGGGAAAAATTCTAAGTTTTTAAATTTATGAAACAAATGATGTACGTGACGTCTACGGAAAGCAAAAATATTTTTCTAGCTATTATAACCTGCGGGAAAAATTCTAAGTTTCAATTTATGAAACAAATGATGTACGTAACGTCTGCGGAAAGCAAAAATATTTTTCTAGTTATTATAACCTGCGGGAAAAATTCTAAGTTTAAATTTATGAAACAATTGATGTACGTAACGTCTACGGAAAGCAAAAATATTTTTCCAGTTGATACCACCTACAAAAAAATTATTCTACGATTATAAAAAAAATATTTGTACAAGAAGCAAAACAAAATCCCTACTTGCGAAACTGAAAATACTTTATCGAAGTTAAAATAAAACAACAACAAAAAAATTTATCATCCCTAAATACCTAACTAAGCATATATCTACGCAAAATTATTTACAAGAAAAAAATTTAAGACCGGCAATTGCTACCGTGAGGCGGCGTTATGTACTGCCAGAACAGGACAACTAGCGTACTTTAAATTAATTCCTACCGGGCCGTGAGAGAACGGGGAAAAGTCGGCAAGGGTCGGGCTACCTGATCTTAAATGTCCGCACGTAGAGGCAGGGCTCTGAGAGGGGACGGGCGTTACAGGGAGAGTGAGGGTTCAACTATGAAACCACCTTCTCAGGCTACCCAGCCACGAGGGGGGTCACGCACACCTCCTGCTCGGCAGCGGGAAACGTTAGTGACCGGTCCCTATATGACCTTCGGAGAAGAGCGGGGGAAAGAGGCTTGATGTTAATGACTAAAAAAAAATTGGAATGAAGACAGGGGCAAAGCGGCAAAGCCAAAATGACGTAAGTTGAATTCAAACACCTACCTTGTGGATGAGTATAGTCGGCGCAGGGCACTATCACGGAGTTCTACTTGTCGACCGGATTAACTATCGTCAAAAAAAAACTTCGTCGGCAAAACTATAATTCTTTACTTTTAAAACTGTAATTATTCTATACTGAAGTTTCAGAATAGTAGGCACTAAGTTCTTAGAAATATTACGGACTTAAAGTAAACACATTGTTGCCAGCTTTTAATTCTTGGTGTTTTATCATTTTGTATTTTTATCATTCACATGCAGGTAAATGGTTGTAGGATAAAAAATACTGTGTTTTATTTGTTGAGTAATTTTTCTGCTATAATAATTTCACAACATCGATATTTAATAGCAAAAGATGTAGAATTTCAATGAGGTTCGGTCCCTTAAAATATAATATATGGCAACATTACAGCAGTGTCAACAAGTACAAAGGATAAGCAGATCCAACTTGTAAGGTAAAGTAAGATGGATATATATCGAGCATGCTGCCAGTCCGTCCAAGGCAGCTCCGTATTCAGTGGCGTATCGTTCATGCTATTTTCGTGAGGGGCTGCAATATAACATTTATCGCTCCTTTAAATCCTTAATATTTTATTTTTATGTTTATATTTGCTGAATTATTGAAGCATCACAAAAATTAAAAAACGCATGAAAATGAATGAAAAAGAATTCGCGGCAGTGGAATAACCTGAACAAAAAGAAAAGTTGTTTGTTTTGGGCTGTTATTGGATGTCGATCGGGACTTGTATATTTTTCTCTTTCTGTTTTCTGGTTGTCAGAAAAGAAAAATTAATATTACCGGGGGAAGAAGATTCTCGACTCTCGGGAACAACAAAATTTTGAATATTTCATATTGTTCATAGACAATCTGTGAAGTAATTAAGAAATACAAGCTAGAAAAAATCAATATCTTACTAATTTGTTAATAATTAGTTATTAGTTAATTATTTGGTAAAATAATAATACAATAATGATTCCTGTTTTGGGAATGAACTGAGTTCCAGGATACAGAAAAAGTTTAACTATAAGAAATTTACGGAATTACCATCCCGGAAAAACCCATACCCGGTCGACAATAAAGTGCATAATTAGTGGGGATAGCTTGGTTGCTTTAAGGGTCGCTCATCAGATTTCCTGTCTGAATCTTATTTCTCAGTTCTCACTGTGGTGTAAACGGGAAAGAAGCAAGCTTCTTTGAGTGCCGAAGTGAAATACTGTTTAAATTTAAAGTTGTGAGCAATATGGAAGGCGAGAGCAGCCAAAGTAAACGTCGTCGTACGAATTTATCTACAGGAGAAAAAACTATTATATACAACGTGTATTGTGGACTCCGTGAAAGGAATCAAAGTATGTTGGTAAACGATGTAGTTGCTTTGTGTAGTGATTTAACCAAAGTGTCAACTAGGAGTGTACACCGAATCTTGAAAACTTTCAAAGAGTCCAAAGGCGGAACAGAAAAGGTAGCTGAAAATATTGAAACAAGGGGGAGAAAACGCATTGACATTGATGATGACATAAAATACGCCGTTCGGAGAAAATTTCATTCGTTCTTTTTCCGAAATGAAATTCCAACATTAAAAGCAATCGCTGCCGAAATCAATTCGGATGACGCAATGCCGAAAATATCGCGACGTGTCTTATTGCGGACATTAAGACAAATGAACATAAGGCATATGAAAAGGCAGAGAAAAAGTCTTCTTATAGAAAGAGAAGAAATAATTTTGTGGCGGAGAAATTATTTACAAAAAATTCGAGAGTATCGTCGTGAAGGGAAGAAAATATATTTCTTAGACGAAACTTGGCTGAATCAAGGTCATACTGTTTCGAAAATTTGGCAAGATTTGGAAATAACAAGCCGTCGACAAGCTTTTTTTGAAGGTTTTTCCACAGGACTAAAAGCGCCAGCGGGCAAGGGGCGGAGGCTCATAATAACTCACATAGGTAGTGATTCGGGTTTTTTGGAAAACGGATTGCTACTTTTCGAATCGAAGAAAACTAGTGACTACCATGAGGAAATGGATGCGGAAAAATTCGAAAGCTGGTTTTTAAAAATTTTACCAAGCCTTGAGCCAAATTCGGTCGTGGTAATGGACAATGCTTCCTACCATAGTCGACGATTGGAGCCATCGCCAACAACTGCATGGCGAAAAGGTGACATCATTAACTGGCTGGCTCAAAGAAATATACCATTTGATGACAACATGTTAAAAGTGCAACTATTAAACATCGCAAGGGCACAAATACCTCATTTTAAGAGATATGCTGTCGACGAATTGGCTCGCGAGTGCAACATCATTGTACACCGCCTCCCTCCTTACCACTGTGAACTGAATCCTATAGAACTTATTTGGGCTCAAATAAAAAACCAAGTGGCGAAACAAAACGTGACCTTCAAGATGGATGAAGTGAAACGCCTGCTAGCTACTGCAATAGGAGATGTGACGGCTGAAACATGGAGAAACTGCATCCGACATACTACAAAAGAAGAAGACAGAATGTGGGATCTAGACACAATAGTTGATGTTTCGGTTGAGCCATTAATTATCAACTTGAACGATAACGGTGATCGGGATAGTTGTCCATCATCCGACGATTTTTCTTCTGACGATGACTAAGGTACTATTTTTTTCCTATTTTCTTTGCTATTTTTATTTTTGCTATATGCTATATTATTTACTATATGCTATATTATTTGGAAGTTTACAATTATATTTCTCAATAAATTCATTATTGTCTGAACCTATTTTGATATTTTGCGTCCGCCACTGAATGCTCCAACTGAGCGCTTATACGTCACGACCACTTCCGAGAACTTAGTGCCTACTATTCTGAAACTTCAGTATATCACCCTATCGTTGGTGCGAAGAATACGGCGGGCGGTGGCGGCGGTCTGGGGACGGTACCAACAGCTTGCACACTTCAATAATGACGGCAGAATGAAAGAGCTAGACGTACTTCTTATAACCGCGGAAAATCAAAGAGATGCACCGCGTAAAACGACGGAAAATCAAAGAGGGCTGCACCGCGTAAAACGACGGTAAATCAAAGAGGACGCTCAAAATAAATGCACCAATATTTATACCCTATCCTATCGGTTCGTACTCGCTATCGAAACGCAAAAACAGGCTTGCCATTTTTTTCACTCCGTTCGTTTGATTATTCTGGAAAGGCTTCATGAAGACGATCGCTAATTGTGTTAATTTAGTTGCAATAAATTTTGACTCCGTGCATAAAAAATCTCAAAACTTTCATGAAAATAAAATGCATCGCCGGTTCACGAATTTATGGTAATGAATAAATTTATAATAATCATTCCTCGGCTCTTCTCAAAATTTATATTTTCATGATTGGTACCTACTATGGGAATGAAGACGGAAAATAGGCTATTTTATGAAATTTGAGTTGACTATTAGGATTTTAATAATTCTTACTCTTTTATTCTTATTGAATTTAAACTTTCCTGCCTATGAATTACTGTAAAACGAAGGCGAAAATACGCGACTTCGTTACATTGCAAAAAACCTTATTAAAAAAAAAAATAAAAATAAAAATTTAACTTTAAACCTCAATATTATTTTTATTATCAGTGTAACAAAAATAATATTTGTATAAAAAATGTAGATAATTCCATAGCGAAGAGAATGATATGTCATTTACTTATGTGCGATGGATAGAAGCCGAGATATTCGTGGAAATGAAATAAAAAACGCTTTTCTGCATAACTCGGTAAAAAAAAATCAGACGGTGCTGCAAATTTGGATTTAACATTTCTTAATGATCCTCTATCAAATTTTGTATAGTACAAAATTTGTGCATGATAACGCAAACTCAAAATACCATTCTACTGGCCTACAAGTTAAGAACTGAAACATGTACAAATACAGGTGCTAATTAGTTTAATGGGTTTTTTATTAGTACACGTCAAAAAATTGTTGATTCTTTTTCACTTTTGTCCGTATTCATCAAACTTCAAAATATAACTCTGGGGTTATATTTTGAATTTTCTGACAGCTGATTGGTCTAATGCTCAAACCCTACGAACGCTACGAATTTTAAACCAATGACATGTTCTAAAATTTAACCCCAGGGGTTATATTTATTGATGAATACGGGCCTTTGTGATGAAAATTTTATGTCGAGAAATTCATGTTACATAGCTACATACTTACATATCTATAAAAAATGCCTACGCAGAGAGGAATTTTCCCGGAAGCTTTTAAACTCTCAAGAGTTGTGACTGTATTTAAAAAAGGTAGCATTCCCGAATTGGGGAACTATAGGCCAATCTCAAGTACTCCCATATTGGGAAAAATTTTGGAGATGGTTATTGCTGAAAGAATAAAAAATTTCATGTTTTTTTTTTTTTTTTTTTAAAGAGGGCGCATCGGTCTTAACTGTGTAGGTAAGACATAGTCGCTCCACTCTGGTAATTTGGCTTCGAGACGAACTCATTAGCCACAGACTTTTATATTATATATTTCCCTTTTAAACGTTCGATCGCTTGTCTTACTTTTCACAGACATTCGAAAATGAATCTGAAAAGTAAAGCGGGCCGAGGTGAGTTTCGAACCCGCGATCTATGGCTTCGTGAGCCAGCGGCGAACCACTAGGCCACGCAAGTCACTAAATTTCATGGTGATTTTTTATTATTGTCTGCATCGCAGTTTGGTTACCGCGATTGACTGTGTGTCTCATGATATTCTACTAGATAAACTATATCAATATTGGATTAGAGGGGTTGTAAAATAGTTGATTGCACAATATTTGCCTGATCATACACCAGTACGTCAATTATGAAAATCATATTTCCAATATTGTTGATATAAGGAATGGTGTGCCCCAGGGTTCTGTGTTGGGACCTTTATTATTTGTTATTTATATCAATGATTTGGTTGATAATTTGACAAAATGTATTTTAAATGCGGACTATATTCTTTTTTTTTATCGGGAATAATTTTACGTTGTGGGCACTACGACCCTGTATAAGACCCAATTTAATTTTTTTTTAATCGTGCACGATTTAAGCTACACACACCGAGGCGTTCAGGGCGCCACACCCTGTATATTTATCCTACTGGTTTTGTTGTTCATCGAATCGATACCAATGAGTGTGCTCGTATTGCAGTCCCCCCTATTCACTCAGCGATCCAACGAAAGAATTCTTGAAAGAAAAACTCATTGGTCCTTCAGTATTGGTTCAAGCCGATCAAGCTCACTCCTATGTTTGGAAAAATCTTATCATTTTTATGATCTTGTATAAAGATTTTAAGCATGCACATTGTAAGACCACACTTGAAATGTTCAGATATGGACATGTAAGCCGTTTTGCGTTATTTGGAGCCGTTTTCGATGTAACACTGCTTTCATAACATAAGCCTCTCATTTCAAACTGTAACTGTGAAAACTGTTCTTATTGGATTTCTCAGGAAATATGAAAATACAATAACAAGCAGGGTGTGCTATTTAAAAGAATAGACAATATCGTTATACTGAACCAAGGAACATTCTGTACTGTAAAAATTTAAATGCATAGAAAATAAATAATTAAATTTTATTGGACAGTAATCCGGACTTTTTCAACCTATTTATGCGGAGGCAATTATCAATTTTAAACGATCCCAAATCCATTCCTGTTGTCAGAAGATAGCAAACCGGACCCCGGACTCCATAGCTGGCCCTGTCTCTAATTATAGGTAGGTAGGAATATTGTGTAGGAAATAAAGCTACTGCCTCATATGGACGGTATAAGTTATAACTCGTTCTTGATCATAACATGAACCTGAGTGTATACCTCTCCTATACCCTTGTAGTTCGATCGGCCATTAATTACAACGAACCAATTAAAATCGTCCATGTTATGAATACATCATGTTCATAAATATGTATTGACTCTGATTCTTAGTCATTTTTTGGTTGAGTAGGCCATGACCATGACCATAATTTGAAATGACATTATTGTTTGTTCCGACAAGCCTCACATCAAACTACCTGTTATTATAACTTTTCACTTGTTTTCAATTTATATTTACTAAGTGGATTTTGTTTTAAGAACATATACCATAATATAATTTCCAGTTATGTTCTAAGACGCAAATGTAGATAATACATTCATGTAATTTACGGAGCCGCCATGCAGTTCGACCTAACAATACTGTTACGACTGTTATAGTTTTCAGAAAGAAATATCTAGATTGATGATAAGAAGTAAAACATTAGTGTTTTATTTATCACTGCTCAGAGATTCTGCCAAGTTAGCTCTGATGAGGACATGAATTTTATGAAATCTCCAAAAGTTTTTAACTGAGGTTATGTGGAATAAGTGAACATTCTAAAAGTATACGCACCGTTCACATATTATTTGCGCACTAGTAGACTATGAAGTCTTGTTTTTAGGTTTACAAAAATTAAAACTCCCTAGATCTTTATTGACAATATCAGCTGATCGAGGTATTAAAGGTTAAGTAAACACTGACATTTTTTGTCAAATCACTCAAATTGTCTCAACTGATTAACAGCCTTGTTGTCTAATTGAAGTTTTAGTAGGGATACTGGGATAATTTTTTACTCTGATTAATTTTTCTCAAAGTGACAAATAAATATTAATTTTTTGATATTTTAAACTTAAAAGAAGCAAAATGACGAAAATAATAGGTCTTTGCATGAAGAAATTCGCATTAAGAAAGCATTTCAATGATTAAGATCCAGAAAATTCAAACTTGAGCAAACATGAAGGTGATATGGTCCTTATGAAGGTGAAAATATACCTATTTGGGATGTAAGTACCTATTCAGTATGTGTACCTACCTGCTAAATTGCTATTAATGCTGTCTCTTATAGATTTTAGAACGTGCATTAGCAAGTATTATTAGACAGGTAAATTGGAAATTAAACCTCTGAACAGACCACCTAAAACAGTCACTAATTATGAAAATTTTATGTTTTCGAAAGATTTGCAATCATCTACTTCCAATACAACACAATCTAAATCGCCGAATCCCTCTATTTAAGGATAAAGTAAGGAATGTTATGGCTTGAAGAGTTTTCAAAATGTAAGTACTTAGGTACACCTGACATATGACAAAATTAATATATAATCATTGTGAAAAACTTATTTCGGAGGACTGGACGAAACAAATGAAGATGTATCTTTCGGGTGAAAATCTTTATTAAAATCAGAGCGCTGAAGATGATTCTGATTCTAAGGATCCAATGGCGTTTGATAATAGGGGATAATTTTGGGCCAGAAGCCAAAAATGAATCTAGTATCAAGTGAAAATCACAATTTTCAATTTTCAAAGCATCTCACATTGAAAACGGCTCAAGATATTTAAAAACGGCTTACATGTCCCTATCTTAACTTTTTACAAGGTATCCTACCATGTGGTTTAAATTTTTATACAGGGGTGATGAAAATTAACAGATTTTTCATCACCCTGTAGAGAAATCTAAACTACATAATAGAATACCTTGTAAAAAGTTAAGATAGGGATATGTAAGCCGTTTTTAAATATTTTGAGCCATTTACAATGTGAGATGCTTTGAAAATTGAAAATTGCGATTTTCACTTGTTTATAACTCATACACTACTCAACCTAAATTCCAATTGTGAAAACCACCTGTATTCGATTTTGCAAGGCAATTTAAAAATACAATAATATAAAGGCTGTCCCCGTTAAAATAACGAAGTAGGTGTCAACTTCCGGTATTTCCGGAAGTGCGACCATCTTGAAAATATTTTCATTGAATTTCGCATAGTCACTTATGTCTGTAAAATTTTCATTTTGAAACTGTAGGATCAATATTTTCCAAGAATGGCCGCTGTTCATTCTTAGATGCCCACCCGGTACTTAGGTACCAGTTCTGGAATAATTTTTTCAACAGTTTTTGAACTGAGCATTTTTGAGTTTTCGCAACTAAAAATTACACAAAATTATTCCTTTATATAAAATTTATCTTTTCAATAATTTTTATGACCTGTTGTTGTTCTAAATACCGTTTGCTTGGAAAAATAAAATGCCAGAGAAAGTATAAGGTTAAAATTTGATCAACTTGAACAAAATTTCTGCAAAGGTGATAAATATCATTTGTACAAATAATTTGTCCTTATTTCTTTTTTTATCAAATAAATACATGCAGACATACACCGAATTAAATAACAATCCTAGAGAAAAATATTTATTTCATCTTTCGCGGTTTTTTTTAAACAACAAAATATTAGCTGTTTTAAAGGAAAATAAGATTATTTACAGTGCAAAGTGTGAAAACAATTATTCAACAACAGCAGATCAACAAAACATTCTTCAAATCTACAAATTTGGTGTAAGTACCTTATGTATCAAGTTACTTCGTAAAAACCGAAATAAAGTCAAATGTTCAGTTATTTGTACAAATTATATTACCTGTCCATCAAGTTTGTAGGCAGGTATACCTACTAATTTTAACATTTATAGTTTTCACAGCCGGTTTTTTTTCTAAGAACATTTTATTTAGAACAACGATGGATCCTAGAAAAACGATTGAAGAGATAAATTTGAAGTAGAGAAATAATTTTGTAATAAGTTTAGAAATTTTTGAAAACTCATAAATGTTCAGTTCGACAAATCATCAAATTTTGAAAAAAAAATTACTAGCGGGTTCAAAATTGGTAAGTGGGTGAAAAATTAAACATTAAAACAACTGTTTCCTGTGACATTTAATAAATTTTTGAAAACTAATGTAATTTTTTGTAATTTTTGATTAAAATGTCAAATTAGTTTTCTGTAAAACAAATCCAAAACATCTACGGTTTGGCAAACAGAGACGGAAGCGTATATTGTGGGGCATCACATTTTATACTAGCTAACCATTAAATAAAAAATATGGCTTCAGTAATGAAAATTTTAAATCGTGTTCCACATCAACAGATTTATTTTGTAGAGTCTAGCTCATAGATTTTATTGGTTGCATACCTATCTACTCCAGTCACGAATGTTATATACTTTGGCTATTCACTGGATAGAGCAGTATATTAATTCGTGGTCGAGCAGATTAGGTGTTCTATTTAAATTAGAATAATTCTTACTGCAGTTTTTATTATATCTCTTGGTTTCTGTAATATTTCCATAGCCCATAGCTTAATAAAATGTTCCCTACCTATCTATCTAAATTCCAAGAAACTTCATTATTTTGTTCTACCTATACCTACTCAATAATGTAATGAAATCATAATGTAACCTAACGTTAAGATGTATTAATGTATTAAGTATAACCTACCTACCTACCTATATCTGACTATTGCTTTAATGAAGTAAAAACTGTAATAGACCTTTTATGTCTTTTTATAGTGTTATTTATACCTTTTATATCAAAAGATATGGGCTTTGGGTTATTATTATAATTTTTTTAATAGCAATGCAAGGGTTTGTGCCTAATAATATTCTCTGAAAAAGTGTGTTATTATTATGAGTGCATAAATCGCAAGGTGGGTGTCGCATAAGAAATACATATTTCTTGAATTTTTTTTTGTTTTATTTGCATCGAAGAGATAGATCATCGATGTTAATAATTTAACAACATCTTCTAACGATTATTGGATGGACAATCGTTTAAACTGATTCTTAGTGTTTCTTAAATTGCATGTTTAAGATAAATAACTCGATTCATTTTGAACATTTCTTTATCGGAATTCTTGATGTTTGTTTAATTAAGTATTTGTTCTTCTTTTACAATAAATTTAAGGTCTTAATACAAACGTAAGATTTAGTTTGCCCAACACCTAGTAAGTATAATTCAGCCATTATTTTGATTTTTATAAGCGTTAAGCATTCAAAGACTACCCACTAGTCATGGCCTAATGTTAATAAATTAGATACAATTCTTCCCCTCGGACAAAAAATATGATCGTATAGGAAATTAAAGTCTATCAGTGGATATTGCAAAGGATCATTAAGTTAACGGGCAGATTTCGGTTGTCGTTTCTAAAGAAGGTATCTACTCTAGGCGGAAAAATACTGAAATTTAGTTACTCTTGACCTGAAAGGGATTACAAAAATGTCAATAAAAATATTTGGACGTGGATATTAGCTTTAAAAAACGGTCACCAAATTCTGCCCCTTATAAATACATTATCGGATGATCCACAAAATTTTTCATGACTAGCGCCTTGGAAAAAATGAAGCATGTCTGCCAGTCTGTCAGATAAAATGCAAACTATTGGTAGGTAGGTGTGCTCAGGTGCAATGAGCTCAGACATGACTGCAATAGCTATCTCTCTCTTCCAAGGCACTAGAGTTGATGAAAAATTTTGTGGATCACACGATATAATTATAAAGCATAGCCAAAAAAATATATAATTATATTTATAATACCCACTGTAAGAAAGTTTGCTGTTAATAAAAGGTATAATAATAATAATGGTATGACGAAGTTGACCTAAAACATTCGTAAAGTTGACAAAAACTTTTTTTTTTGTAAATAAGACACAAAAAACTATATATCTTCGATCGAAAAACGTTAAATGATAAAGTTATTTGTGCTAAAGAGATCTTTCGATGATTATTTTTGCTAGTATCGATTGCTGTATTTGGTTATAATTTTTTCAGGTAATTGAAAAATCCTCAAAAGAGAAGTTTTCTATTACGAGTTCAATTTCACGTTGTTATACTTGTTTCTTATTTTCTTCCCAGTTTGAATGTTATAATAATAAAGAGTAATTATTATACCGGGTGGCTGACCATAGGTGCTTAGGACATTGCCTAATAATAGAAAATAGTTTCTATGTTAACAAATTAATTGTCGCCTATTGTCAAAGTATTTTGACGTATTGTTATTATTATTATTTAATGTATTATTAGGCACTGTCTTACGTACAGAGGTAGGTATGGTAAGGCCGCCCGGTATAACAATTAAAGGAAAATATGGGGCATTGCGAGGGGTAAACCGCTGGCAAAAATTTGTACACCCTTATTCCTTTTAGGAGGTAATCCCTATAGATTTCCTCGGATTTCAAAAGATTTCCCTGAGATTACCTAGATTTCTTCCAGATTACCTCGGATTTCCTCCAGATCACTAGGATTTCCTCCAGATTTCCTCGGATTTCCTCCAGATTTCCTCCAGATTAACTAGGATTTCCTCCAGATTACCTCGGATTTCTTCTAGATTATTTATTTTTTATTCAGCTAATCTTTATTCAGCTAATCTTTTAGCCCATAATGCAATTATGTAATTTTTGTGACAGTGATTTAACCGCAATTTAGATTAATTAAATGTCTTATATTACACGCTACCAAAAATGCCAAAATGATATTTAGAGAGATGACCACGTAAGATTACCTCATATATCAGGAATACTATAATATGTATTACAAAAGTTAGGTTGACATTCAAACGTCATTACTCAAAAACATAAAATCGAAAAATATTATTATCAGTTGTAGACAGTTAAAACAAGTCAATAAAAAGGAAACAAAATTGGTCATAAGAGAATAATTCACAAATTCCTAGCTTGTCGACCGGTTTCGGATCTTACCCCATCATCAGAACGGTTTTCATCGAGGTTGTCATGTTTTCCAGCAACCTCAAGTATTAACAATTATGGTACAACAGCAAATTAAAAAGATTGAGAAGGAGATGGAAGTTTCATATGAGGTTTGATAAAAGTTAAAAAAAATCCTTAGGGTCACTCGAGGGGTCAATACATCATTGTTAAAATTTTAACTTTTATCAAACCTCATGAAACTTCCATCTAGGTACGTCTCCATCTTTTTAATTTGATGTACCATAATTTGTTAATACTTGCATTTGCTGGATAATCGCTGGATAACATGACAACCTCGATGACAACGGTTCTGATGATGGGGTAACACCCGACACTAAAGAAGTTTCAGGTTCTTTATCTTCTTGTGTATCCCACTTCTGTATTCTTACTAAATCCTGCTCACGTTCTGATGTTTATGTATCTGTGCTATCATCGAGCTCAAAAGTTCCATATGAGGTGTCACTGTTAGTTGCTAGGTATTATGATGTAGACAGGAAGAAGAAAAACAACACGGAAGAGTTGTGACCTTATAATAATAATAATAATTTATATTGTTCACTGATGGATTGATAAATGGAATAGACCTACATAGTAAGTATTATTTTTTTCAGCTTTTCAGCTCCGTATAGGTAATACAATTCTTAGTGATGATCAGTTTGATGAAAAAAAAACAAACATTCACTCAACATTTAAAACTAATATTCATTGAATGTTTACGAATCTGTCGTTTTTCACATTGGCAGAATGTTCATTTTTGAATGTTCAGTAAACATTCATTTATAAATGTTCACTAAAGCTTAAATCTGAACATTCACTGAACATTTAAAACTAACCTTCATTGAATGTTCACGAATCTGTCGTTTGTAACATTGGCTGAATGTTCATTTTTAACATTCAGTGAATGTTCGATTGCTGCCTGGGTGAGCTGTCAGTACTGCTTTCGGTAATATCTTCATATCTATTCTTCCTCGCAGCTCCTTTCTTTAATTTCTTGTCTCGTTTCTTGCTAAATATTTGTTTTACGCCACTTTTCTTTGCTCCCTTCTCTCTTGTCATGGTTCCCATCTTTACTTTTATAGAATCCAATGTTGAAGATTTAAACCGCGTAATAATTTGTTCCCCAACAAGTTCCACGTCAGGCTTTGGCAATGTGCACTGATACTGTGAAGCAATGCAATAAAAGTTTTCGTCCACTTTTATTTTGTTTAATCGATCATTCTCCATGAAGTACCTACCGATTGCCGAAACATTTACCACTTTGGTTTGTGGTGGAAACCTGTTCTTCATTTACCTCGCTAACATTATTTGTTCTTGTATAATCTGCTAAAACAAAATACATAACATAGCCAATAATCATCGGATGTTTGGAAAAAGAGTTTCCAGAACCAGCAATAGTATCAGTAGATTCGAGAGTGGATTTGAATAAACACCAATGACCAGATTTGATAATCGTCCTTTTCCGTAGAACTACTTTCTTTGAATTCCCACTTTCTGATTGATTATATTTAATCAATTAGTTTCTATACAATCAATTATAAAAACACTATTAAAATATAAAAATCTACCAACTAAACACCGAGAAACGAGCCGAGAAACACACTTTGCTGACTATTAGGGTTGGGTACATCCTATATTAAATACGTAGCTACCACGCAATACGGGCATATAAAACATAAAAATACCATAGAACGCGCATGCGCCTAAATCGCAGCAAGTGAGATTACCTCGCGATTACCTCGAGATTTCCTCCAGATTTCCTTCAGATTTCAACCAGACGTCCTCTGATTACCTGCAGATTTCTCATATTACCTCCGAATTACTAAGATTTCCTCAGATTACCTCCAGATTTCCTCAGATTACCTCCAGATTTCCTCAGATTTGTACACCTTAATCCTCCAGCGGTTTACCTCTCGGGGCATTGTTACTGATTGGTGCCTTATTGCATATTTTTGCATTATTTCTGAAACATTTTCAACAACGCTTACTGGTTCACATAAAATTTTAAATTTGTTTTAACAGCTTTTTCTTAAGGTCTTTATTAAACCAGGTATTTATCAAATTATAAACATATATTGGTACATAGATGAAAAATGTTTTTTTTATGAAGGTAAAACTATTCTAAAATGATTACTCTGCAATATCCTTCCAGCACCGGATATGATGTTAGTTTTTTGTAGGTGTTTGAATTTTCTTGTCATTGAATAGGCGGATGCAGCGAGAAAGTTAAAAAAATACAAAAAGAACCCAATATTAGGTTCTAACAAATAAGGTGTTAAATAATTTATCAAATGTAAAAGACCTGAGTCATTAATGACTTGCTTAATCTAATGGAGACAAGTAGCGGTTTGGATATGCTTTACTACAAAAAGTGCAAAGTCATTTTTAGGCTGAGTGACGACCAAAAAATTAAGCAGTTGCCACTAAATAGACATATCCCCAATATTGACAGTTGAGCAACGCCTCCTTTTCCGCTTGTATTCAGATGTCTTCACTTTATAACGGAATAAACTCTATGATCACGAATAGGGATTGCAATACCTACCGAAGAATAATCAGAATACCGGTATTTATTTGTAAAAATAACAGTCTACCGATATTATACCGGTTACTTTTAAAGAAATACAGAATTCGAATTCCAATGCAATTAAAAAAGGTATCGACGTTAACGAACACATTTTGTAGTAAACATTGCGACGCTATCAATAATTTAGTAAACACTAATATTAACCTCAATCAATATCTGCGAGACAAATCAATTCTCTTCATTTGACTGAAACTCTTCATTATTTTTTCATTAGAAGTTCTAAATAAATTAATAATTGTTTTTTTTTTTGACATAAGTGGTAAATTTCACGTAAATAATTTATGTTTGTTCCTACAAAAAAATAAGTACCTATCGAATATTTGGAGAGGGTACAGTATGGACCAAAAGTAGTCAAAAAGTCCTAATAAACATTGGTCCGCAAATTGACGGTTTCGAAGATACGGAGGATTTTTCAATTTATTTTAACATGTTCTAACATTTATTTGAAACAAACAAACGATGGAAAGTATAATCAAAAACAAAAGATTAAATAAGGTTACACAGAAAAAAGATAAGGTAAGAAATAGAATAATCATTCAAAAGATAATTCTTTTTTAATTTTCATTTTATTTTGCAATAACCTGCATTTCCTGTCATAGTCGGCTATTAATCAGACAAACACTAATTAAAGGACATTAGTTGTCAGTGTACAGGGTGGGCAAATTTGGATGTTTCTATAAGAGATCTCGGTAACTATAAGAGCTATGGAAAAATGGATGGCACATTCTCGATCGCTTTTTTTGAGAGGAACTCAATGGTGAAAACCGGAACTCGCTATCTTCTTTTGTTTTCGAGCTATAATGAAAAATACGATTTTTCACGATATCGATAAATGTCGATATCTTTCTTGGTTTTCAAGTTAGAGAAAAGATATTTGCACATTCTTGAGGCACTTTTTTGAGTAGAATGGAATGGCCTCAACAGATTTTGAATATCTTTTCTCATTTTTCGGTTATAACATAAAGTTGTATTTTTTTAAATGGAAGTCATAGTGGGCCATGAACTAATTAAATAGAGGATTTTTTTCTCTTTGCATCGATATATATAACATGTGTGTTAAAAATTTATGAAAAGTTACATTTTTCAAAATAAGCTTAATTTATCATGGTACCTTAGAAATTCGTTTCAACTATTTACCTAGTAGGCGTGAATGTCATCTAGAAAATTGTGCGACAACTTCTGTCAAAGCCAGTTTACGCAGTTTTTGAGTTAGAAAGTGCTCGTTTCACTTGCAAAATCACAAATTTGGTTTATGAAAACTACGAAAAGTATGATATGTTAGAATGCTTTATTCAAAGTATGTAACAGCAATTCTGATATTGCATCCGAAACATACTTCAATCGTTATCCAGAGAGTAGACAACCCCACAAATCTATTTTTGAGAGGTTGAAGGTCACCACGGTCACTTGTCACGGCCACGGCCACACCATATTGTTATATTTATTTGTTGACATTGATTTGTGGATTTGTCTCTCTTTCTGAATATCAGATGATATAAATATCAGAATTGTAACTATTTTGCATAAAGCAATCTAACATAAAATAAACATATAAAAAGTTTCATTGGTCAACAGCCAAATTTTACTTTTTTCAAAGCGGAACAGTCACTTTCTAACTCAAAAATGTAAGAGAACTGGCTTTGGCAGGCGTCTTCATATACTATTCTAAATGACATTCACGCCCACTAGGTGACTAGTCAAAATAAAAATAAAAAAATCTCAGGTACCATGATAAATTCAATTTATTTTGAAAAATGTAACTTTTCATAAATTTTTAACACACATGTTATATATCGTTGCAAAGAGAGAAAAATCCTCTATTTAATTAGTTCATGGCCCACTATGACTTCCATTTAAAAAAATACAACTTTATGTTATAACTGAAAAATGAGAAAAGACATTCAAAATCTGTTGAGCAGGCCATTCCATTCTACTCAAAAAAGTGCCTGAAGGATGTGCACATATCTTTTCTCTAACTTGAAAAACAAGAAAGATATCGACATTTATCGATATCGTGAAAAATCGTATTTTTCATTATAGCTCGAAAACAAAAGAAGATAGTGAGTTCCGGTTTTCACCATTGAGTTCCTCTCAAAAAAAGCGATCGAGAATGTGCCATCCATTTTTCCATAGCTCTTATAGTTACCGAGATCTCCTATGGAAACATCCAAATTTGCCCACCCTGTACTAGCTCTAAATTGCTATGAATGTTTATTCTAATATCGAATTTCAAATTTGCGGACCAATGTTTATTAAGACTTTTTGACTTTTTTTTGGCCCATACTTTACTGTCTCCAAATATTCGATACTTATTTTTTAACCCCCTGTATCATGTATTGTATTTTAAAGGGTGTTCGAAAACCAATCCGTTTTGGAGTAGGCCCTGACGCAAAGAGGTTTGTCTTAACTTAATTCACTCTTTACAAGTGACAGCTCTTGATTTTGTTAGGTTAGTACAGTTGTCAAAACATTCAAGTAAAATAGGTACTCACTTTATCGAAATTTTTATAAAACACATGAATAAAATCAACTAAAATCAACTAAAATCAACTTAAATTAATTAATTTAAAGATTCTCCTGGACACATTTTTAAACACGGTTTCTCACGCCACTAAAGCTCTGTAAATGTTCGCCTGGTGTATCGTTTATCTAGACGAACTTCTCTCGATTACTTGACTTGACTTGGTTAACAGTTTCAAACAAAATATCAAGTCCTCGATATAAATGCATAGAAAGAAATCACATTTGAGCTTGCAAAATCTGGCAGGCTACGGTATCGGTATACGAGTATACCGACAGATACAGATAAGTCAATCTTCACAGATCTCTTTCACGAAATCGGTTGTTTCGGAGGTTTTCAAATCAACAAATCATTGTTCTGCAACTCTGGGAACTGACCTACACGATATTCTAAGCCATGTTAAACCTGCAAAAAAGTCTTAGTGAACACTGTAAGTTTTGGGAAAATTATTAACAAAAATTTTACCAGCCAGGAATGTGTCGGAGTAGGTATACTTTCACTGCTATATCACTGGATAAGGACAAAAGTGAGCATTTTTTCTAAGAAGCTTGTAAACAGGTTCCAACAGAAATCCAAGCACTGAGTTTGATGAGGAACTAGAAGTTTTTCTTAGGTCTGCAATCATGCTAATTATTCCAGACAGATCTAAAGAGAACATCCGAATTCCATGAAGCTTATTACTCCCATTGCGAAAATAACTTAAAACTATAGCAGTTTGTCGCTCTTACGTGAGCTCTTTTTAATTATTTTTGAAATTGTAAAACAATAAATAAATATGAAATAAAAATAAAAATAAAATAAAAGGCACGGTAGGTTCGGCTTGCGCCATAGGATACACCCCAGACAGCCATAAGGCATGCCAAAAATGAGTGCAGTGCCCCCCGGTGTGCATGAAGTAGGTAAAGTCCCTACTAGGCGTTGCTAGACAAAAGATGAATGACATGTTGTCAGACAACATGCCATCCATTGATGTTGTGCTGTGAACAGAGGCGGAAATTGTAGACACGTGTTTCGTCCTGTTTGGGACTCTTCAGTACAATGTATCTATCCTCTGCTCACAGCACAACATCAATGGATGGCATGTTGTCTGACAACATGTCATTCATCTTTTGTCTAGCAACGCCTAGTAGGGGCTTTACCTACTTCTACTTCATGCACACCGGGGGCACTGCACTCATTTTTGGCATGCATTATGGCTGTCTGGGGTGTATCCTATAGCGCAAGCCGAACCCACCGTGCCTTTTATTTTATTTTTATTTTTATTTCATTGCATTCTGCTCACGGGATCCGTGATCTAAACTGTGCTGTGTGTTGGTAGATACATTGTACTGAAGAGTCCCAAACAGGACGAAACACGTGTCTACAATTTTCGCGAGAAATTCAACGAAAATATTTTCAAGATGGCCGCACTTCCGGAAATACCGGAAGTTGACACCTACTTCGTTATTTTAAAGGAAACACCCTGTAAAATATTATATTTTTTAAATGTCTAAAGAAATCGAATACAAGTGGTTTTCGCCATTGGAATTTAGATTCAGCGGTTTAGGAGTTATAAACAAGTGAAAATCGAAAATTTTTAACTTTAAAGCAGTGTAGAACTAGAACGGCTTAAGATATCTAAAAACGGTTTACATATCCCTATCTTAACTTTTCACACAGTATCCTACTATGTGCTTTAAATTTTAATACAGGGTGATGAAAAATCGGATAATTTTCATCACCCTGTATTAAAATTTACTCCACATAGTGGGATAAAACATGAAAAGTTAGGATAGGGACATGTAAACCGTTTTTAGATATCTTGAGCCGTTCTAGTTCTAGACTGCTTTGAAGTTGAAAATTTTCGATTTTCACTTGTTTATAACTCCTAAACCACTGAATCTAAATTCCAATGGTGAAAACCACCTGTATTCGATTTCTTCAGACATTTAAAAAATATAATATTTTACAGGGTGTTTCTGTTAAAATAACGAAGTAGGTGTCAACTTCCGGTATTTCCGGAAGTGCGGCTGTCTTGAAAATATTTTCATTGAATTTCTCGTGATCACTTATGTCTGGAAATTTTTTATTTTGAGGTTATAGGCCCATTAGTTTCCGAGATATGGCCGGTGGCAAACCTTAGCAAGACACCCTGTATGTCGGTGTCGGACATTCCAATTCTATGAAGGTGATATGGAAAGTTTCCGTGATTTAGTTTAAGTCTTGTTACTGTAACACTGTAATGCCTGCTAACATTGTAGTCTGACAGATGGGGTATGTGCTTTGGTAATGAGGGATGAATTTTGCAGTAGTGATTTTGTGATTTATTCACAAAGTTATCCCATTGTTTGGCCCCTAGATTCCACGTTTCTTTTTTTGAGGCAGAGATGAGGTCTTCAAACTGACACTTTTTGGAAATTTCTGAACGGTTCACTGCTTCTTTATCCAGTTTGTCAGCCATTTCATTACCTGGGATACCTGTATGACCCTTTACCCAGAGAAAAGTGATTCGTCGTCCCTGCAGTTTCAGTTCATATAATACGAGTTTCCTTATATGTTGCATAAGCAGACGGATGATGCAAGACTGGCTATAGTCCTGTTTGTGATGGCTTCAACGGCAGATTTGGAGTCAATTTATATAAAAACAGTTTTGCATGATGCGGATGTGATAAAAGTGATTTAATTTTGTTTGTGAGGTTGCTCACTCTTTGGAAGCTCATTCGCAAAACTCCTCACTCACAAAATAAAATCTCACTTTCAACACTTACATCAGAAATAACTATTCTAGTCAAATATTTGTCAATCAACTTAACTTAAAAAAACCTGAATTGTTTTGATTATCACTCGACGATGCTCTAAATAGATTTATTTTAATACAATTTGATACAATAATAATAACTACTATTATTATTCTTTAAGGTTGAAGTTCCGAGCGGAAATTCAAGAGAAGTTGTTTCGGCTCTCTTTGAAAATTATGATACCTAACATGGTATGCTCATATATTACGCATGCTCTGTAAAAGTTAGGCAATGCGTCTGAGTTGATAATAATTCTTCTTCTCTTATCGTCTTTTTATGTACCAGGACCAGGACCAGGTATATAGGTATACAGGTAGTGTAGATTTTTAGATCAAAAAGTAGTCGAATAAAATTAAATGGATAATTTTAGTGATTAATTCGAACCTATCTCAAACTTACTAGATAATTGAGAACCTAGAAGATTAATTACTACCCTAAACCAAAAGCAGTGACCCTCGTATTGTAAACCGCCGGGCAGACGGAATGCCGAGATCGAATTCGGGCGTTCCTAGTGTTTCTACCTCTTAATTGCATCTGCTATTAAAGTTCATATGCCAGCACTATTGTCGATCAAAATATGAGGAAAACCTTGTAATTATTCACCCATACTCTGTATAATAAGCGACCAGAAATATATCAATTAAAAAGTTAATTATCATTTTACCTTCTTCCCAAATCGTGATGAATACCTCAGATTAGATGTTAGAACTCTAAAAAGAATGCGATGGTAAATTACATATGTATTTAGATGATTCCCATTTAGTATCTTCTATATTCGGTTTTGAGGCGATATTCATATAATTAAATATTTTTTGTTAAATCATCTCATAAAGTTGCTATTTTGATTGTTATTTTAGTTTCGAAATGACTTTCTTTTAGGCACAAGTGCCTAATTAAAGTTACCTACTTTTACGATTTTAGGCCATATAAAAATAACATAAATGACAAATCAAAGCCAGTTTCATGGGTCTTTATCATAAGTGATAACTTTATCACTTTGACAATATTAAATATCAAGGGTTCATAATTTTATATTTCTTGATGACTTTGGATTCATAAATTGTTGTTTTTTGGCGATTTAACAAAAATATTGTGTGACACACGTTGCAAAAGGAGTGAATAAACACTTGACGGTTATGAAACTCGGCCTTTGGAATCGTTTAACAACAATTACGTACCAACAAAATTTAATGTTCTTAGTACCTATAAGATAGGTACAAATAAATGTTTTTTATTTATACAGATATACATTTTAACTTTTTATGTACCTACTATCCTATTGTATAGAAATATTTGTACATTCTTTGTTTAATTTTATTTGGCGACGAGTGGAAAAATTCCAGAAATTTTCAAATTTTTTATCACTCTGTATAAACATTTCATATACATCATCTACATCAAGTGGGGCCGAAACGTTGGCTATACATTAAAGACAATTCTGTAAAGTTGCTATTCATTTGCCTATAGCCCTTAGGTAATTCTTATTGATCTGATAGTGGTGGCAATTATTCCCTTAAACTATATGTACATATGTATATATTTTTTCAGGATGTATTATTATAGATTTTGGTCTCATTCGGACGCAGTACCTAATACCTATATCACTGCAATAAAAAAATGTTGAACTTTTTTTTAATTCATTGCCTATTTTTTGTTTATGCAATTACTACTTTTCAGGAGCCACAATGCAAAAGAAAAAGTCGCTCAGCCATGGTGTTTAAACTTAAATTCCAACGTTTATTCCATTTATCATATGTTCAGTTTAGATTACATCCATCCATAGCCCCGACCTGATTTAATAGCATATCGGTTGTTATAGTATAATAATAACAGGTTACTCCGTTTCTCCATCAACCGTGGCCAATGGCAACCTACTAATATCTATAATAGTCTCCTCCTTGACCATCCTATAGATTAATGTTAGAGAATAAACTTTAGTGTGATATTCAACGAGTTTTGGAAAATAAAAATTTCCAAATATTGATCTATACTTAGTCATTTTATTATTGTCCATTGATATTGTTCACCATTTACCAATAAATAAATAATAATTCCATCTTTTTACCCATTCCGAACATAGGGAAATGGATTTAATATGTAAAAATAAACTTCTGTAAGTATTCTCTACAAGTATTCTCTAAGTACTACTTATTTTACAGTGAAAATGTTGAATGTAAAACTTCTAAAATTTGTCACGAAAATATGTCCCCCTCGATAACAAAATCGACCTGTTTCGGCGTTTTTTGCATAGATCTTCACTTTCCAAATTATTAGGCTTGCTACCTTTTCGATGACCCAGCCTGTATACATTTTGCAAAGTTTTGATATTCGTTGTTTTTTATGGCAGGCCCTACATTACATGAGCTCATTCGAGAGCAGTTTGAAAGACGAATTCAATGAGATGCTACAACATATAGGATTTAATTAATTTGCTTTCTTACATTTGTGTTTTTTTTGGAAAAATCTTTAAAAATGAAATCATTATAAACAATCATGGTTTTTAAGATAATGAGATAAGTGGTTCAGCAACGGCTCAACAAGTAAAACTGTCAAAATATATTAAATTACGAATATAAGCTGTCATTGTCATTGAAACCTTTGGTCGATTATAACAAAGATATTGTTTCAAATTAAAAAAAAGTGGAAAAGTGTGACGAAAAAGTGAAATAATGTCAAAAACTAACTTCTCATCGTTTGACTAATGAATGAGTTTTATTTACAATTTTTCAATTATTGTACTTGACAAGAATAGCTTGAACGCACCAAGTGAAAACTTACTCGTAAATATCGTAGCCTATGGCTGAAATCTGACACAATTTCATTTTTCATCCAGATGACATACCTAAATTCATAGTATCTAGCTTCGTGAAAAATATTATAGAATTTTTTTTCGAAATGACCTGGCTACCTTGTTCTTGGATGAACACTTCCACGCAGTCTTGTGCGTTTGATCCGTACATTATGTAGAATGTCTGAATTGATACTACGACTTGCCATCTTTATCTTATATGACAATTCTTCAACATTCCGGCTTGGCTTGTACACTACTTCATGTTGACATTCGCAGCATAAAAAATAATCCAAGCAGTTCAGGTCTGACGACCTAGCAGATCGTTACAAAAATTAGTAGGTATACCAATCCAATGATGTCTGATTATTAGATACCTATTGTTTAGGTATAGGTAACTGCGCAACAAGGTTTTAACAACCTTGTGTTAAAATTTTGGATTCTTTTAGAACTTTCTGGAACTACTTTGTATTCACGTTTCATAAAATTTTCCAAATTCACGTGGTTTAATTAAACTTATTAGAATTAATCCAGATAAATTTTAAGCTAAAAATTATTATTTAAAAAACCGGATCTAAGTATTGGTCATTTTATAATATGTTGCCTCTATGGCGGACACGGTATACAGGGTGTTGTAGAGGATGTTCAGAAAGACTGTAAATTTAAAACAAAAATGGTTTCCTCGGCTTCGTTGCCGAGATATAGGGTGTTCTTTTTCTAAAATTTAAATCAAAATGGCAGTCAACTTTAAACAACCTACAATGGCAAAGAACATGCACGATTTGACATAACTATAGCGATAGTGCTTTGCTTTTTTTTATTATCGGGAACGGAATTACAGGCATTCAAAGTTTACCTATTCCCTGAGTTCAAAACAATTTTTCAATGTGGCATCGTTGTTCAAATTCGAGCTCAACAATGCAACTAAAATAAATTTTGAATAACAATGTCGAATATGGATTTGCCATTTCGTATGTTATCCATGGTAACATCTATCTGGGTATTATTGTAGACCTAGACATTATTTTTTTGCCTGAAGAAGGGTAGTGCAGTGTTGTGACTTTTTTGTCCACAAAAGTGATCATATCTTCTTAAGGGGGCCATACTGGAGAAAAAAGTATAAGTGAACTTAGAATCTTTAATCCACAATGGATGCTGCGGTGGTGTCCGTGTCCGCCATTTCGGGATCACCCTGTATAATAAGTGAGTCGTCACTGAAATTTAGGGCTATAGAAACAATTAAAATTAATCAAGAATTCCAAGCCACCGATCTCCCACTGGGCATATTGTGTGTGCACGCAGTGATTGGATTGTTGGTAACGTTTCCATCGTGCTTATTACGATATATTCGTAGTTTGTATTATAAAAAGCCCGCAGATAAAAACCGTAGATTTACTGATATGATTTTCAGTTGTACTTACCGTGAAAAATGATAAGTCTAAGCTCCAAAGACATGGTGTGAAGCAGAAATAGCCTATGTTAACTTGGAAGTACATTTTACAACTTTCACATCGGATAAGGACTTCACAATAATATATCTGCTTAGTATCTCGATTCCTTTTGTTTTACTCGTTGACACATACTCAATCTTCTTTTTTCATGTTACTCAGTTCTCAGAGATTCATCAGAATGATAATTTATGCAATCTTGATAGAAATAAGCGAATTAAAATATGGTGATTTTATTTCCAAGGAATACATATCCAAAGGAATAAAAATCATCATAAGAGTATGAAAAATTGAGCGCCAATATGTACACACAGGGTGTTGTGAAAAAGTAGGTCAAACTCGTATAGCCCCAGTATGTACCTACGACCAATAAAATTTTTAACGTAAAATTATATTTTTTTGTTATTCATAACTTCTTGTTTCTACAGATATTCGGATGAAATTTTACAAATTCTTCTTTCTTATATTCTGATTTTTATTTGGGTTTGTGTTGCCATATTTTGAGATATGAGCCGGCGAAAATTTTATATTTCCTAAAAAATCTATAGCGCCTTACGTTTTTTGTTAAACTTTAAAAATTTTCTGCAAATATTCCATTTTCGCTCAAAGACACATGAGGAAAATGAGATTATCGCATTTTGTGGGGAATTTAATTAGATTTAATTTTGGAACGTAAAAACTTTCATGTGAGACGTATTATCATTTACTCCATTAATAAAAAATATTAATGTTTTGCACCATACATAATTATGTGATATATGCACCAAAAACTGGAGTCAAAAACTCCCCCGCGCAGCCCACTATCAATGCACCTTCGTGCAGTAGAGCATGACAGAGAGATACCAGATCTTTCGAATGCCATCCAGGAAAATGTTTAGTGCGAGCGTAAGAGATAGAAGCTGCGATTAAGGGGTCAAAATATAGGACATGTCCGAAAGTGACAACAATTACCATCGATAAAGAGAAAGGAGAGATCATGTGATTATCTCATTGTAACGTTGTTAAGGCTTAATACTTTAATTAGCTCCATTTAAAATTATTAAATGGGACCTCATTATCTAAATCTTTGGTATTAAAGTATTCACCAAGTCACTCTTCTTAATTCAAACATGAAAAGGAATAAAGGTTCCTAAAACATGAGTTTCGAACTCGTATCGCCACCTGTTGCCGAGTGGTAAAACTAACCGAACTAGGCAAGTTCATGATCCCTACCTTTTAGTACGATCTGTAACTTCTTCTCATACCATCTTCCTTTCGATCAGCTAGAAACACAGATGTCCCTGTGATGTAGTTTAGGAAGATGAACTAACACCTCTTTGAGTTGGGCAAAAGAGCTGTCCTTTTCACGAGTCTGGAACAGACTTGGTCGTTTTCCAATCTCGGTGCTTGAAGCGAAAAGTCGCACCCCTATCTTATCTCTTTATCTAAAGAACCAATATTAATATATTGGGTAAGTAAATTGTTCAAACTATCTAAAACTTTCTCTAATAGAGTTTATATATTGTTATAGTTCTTACTACCTACCCTATCAATCGGGGTATTATCTTGTCTCATCGGAAAACCTATCTACGGAGTTGAACCCCACCTGTCTTTGCGGACGCCATATTGGACGCCGCAATTATTACCGTTATTATTCAAGTAATACTTGAAACGAATTTGTCACTTATTATGTGAAGGAAAGATAGATATCTATTTTCTCTACCAGTTAAACTGTTAAATGAGATATTTTACGATTAACTACATGATCAATTAATTAGTATTTCATAACCATAGAATTTCAATCATTTTTTTTGTAAACAGAATTCATAAATATACTTTTCATTAAAAGATCAACTCTATTATTCAGTAGATAGATACAGTAGTCAGAATAGTTAGAAATTATTAACATCTCACAACCTGAGTGAATTTTGATGCCTTTATAGTTCAGGTTAGTTTAGATCTATTATTCAAAATTAAAAGGCCATCTGGCATCCCAGTACCTTTTATCTTAGGGGTAATTAAACCGTACCGCTTTATGTTGCTGATGTTACTACAGTCCCACGAAATCTGAGTGAGATTTTGGTGACATCGATCAATACTTCGGCCCAACGAAGGTAAGTCGGCAATTGTTTTTCAACAACGATCGAATTTTAATTGGCCGAGAGCTATTCTTAATTGGCCCAGAGCCTATTCCAAAATAGCCTGACCCGCAGCATCATGTCCATGGCAACATGAAATCCCGCGATAATTCTCTTTACGACGAAAATTATTATTTGTAAAATTTCATTAATTATTATTATTAAGGATTCTATCAATTGCACAAAAAATTTTGTGTATTCTGCGGCCGCGTCATTCTTTAACGTCCTCGAGATTGCCTTGCCTCGGCTGCAATCGGCTTCGGCGGCAATCTTTCTCTGGGTACGTTAAAGAATTATTTCGCGGCTTAAGTTTACAAATAACTATTTTAGCTTTGCAGAAAATAGTAGATATAAGAACTGTTTAACATTTTTGATAATTTATAGCATCTTTTTTTCCTACATAAATCCTTCGAGCCTCAAACATTTCTTTGAAATTTTCCAGAGTATCAAAATATAGGTAATAATAATAATTATTGCTGATGGTTGTTCTGCAATCTAATAAAATAAATTTGACGGAGTGTAGTGAAGTTGACTGATAGTATGACAATGTTGACAGTCTGAAATAATATTATCCGCATTCGGATTAATTTTTCCTAATCCGGGCAAGTGCAATAAAAACTGCAGTGGGTCCAGTGTTCACCAAAAACGCCAGTCGAAAATACTATTACTCTCTAGAACAAGTCAACTGGCGGCAAGTGACATTCGATAACGTGACCGTTCTGGAACGTTCGTCTAAAACGTCACTGTCGTCACCTGTCGAAATATATTAGAGATTCATTATCACAGAGAGTGGTGGATAGACTAGTTTCGGAATCTATTGGAAGAAGATCAGTTGGAGAAGATCATCAGAAGGAAAGTAAAGAACATTAACAGCAAGTACTATAACGGCTAATTAAGTTAACGGGCAGATTTCTGGGGCGGTTTCTAGAAAAGGTATTGACCATAGGTAGAAAATATAAGCAATTTAGTGGTTCTTGGCATGAAAGGGATTACAAAGATGTTAACAAAAGTTATTTGACGTCGATATTAGCTTTAAAAATGGCACCTGAAATCTGTCCATTAACTTAATGGGTCTTCATAATACTGGCTGTAAGAGTATTATTTGTGAATGTGAAGTGAGAGAGTTCAGATTGCGGAATGACTTAAGGGTTTGTGAAGGACAACCTTGAGGTTAATTAATTGCAGTTTATTGCGTTTATTATATATTTTATTATATATTTAGCAGTTTATTATATACAAGTAATAAATTAAAATTATTTTTATAAACTACTGTAAGTATGTTTATAAAATAATGTGAGATTCGTAATAATTCTGTAAGAGAAATATACACAATACAAACAATACAAACAATACAAACAATACATCATGTAGACGGTTCTAGAAATTAATTGCAAATCAATTACTTTTTTGCGTTCCTTGCATCGAGAAGTATAAGTAAAACTTACCTAGATTATCATAGTCAAGGGTCCCGTGAGCATCGTTATGTAGCATCAACCTATAATAGTATGTATATAAAAATTTGCTGGAGCTTGATTGGGGACCAAGGAATCCTGGCAGACCCCCATTGACGTGAAAGTCGGTTATCAGGACGGCCATCATCAAAATTGGAGATCTCCAGCTGTTTTTGTTTATCCACTTTATATGTCCTTCTAATAGACCACTAAAAAAATAACCCTGTGTCAAAATCACTCATCTATACAGGGTGTTCGGTAAGTACCTCCTAATCTCTCGGGAGCATACAGGGGAGGTCAAAATAAACCTAGTCTGTCATAAAAAAAACATTCCTAAAGTGTCCCTAAACGGAGATACAGAGCCCCAAAATGGTACCCTAAGATTTACTTTTTTGGCTCTAACTTTTGAACCGACCTGTATAATTTGTGAAATTTTAATTTTTATATAGAGGCCATAAAGACTCATTAAGCCATATTAGAGTGGATTTTTGACGTCCTAAAGGAAGTCAGGAACGGACTTACCACCACAGTCATTGTGTCAAAGTTTTGACAGGTGTCATTTTACAGAGCTGAAAACTTATTTTTTAAATACGCTGGTCATTCATCTTCACAAAAGGTACTTTTAATTTATTTCGATAAAACTAGCGGTTCTCAAGATAAATCGACTTTTATGCGAATTTTGATCAAGTTCCGTCAATAGCAATCCATTATGTAGGTAGGTTTATCAACAAGAACCTGATTTTTACCTGTTTGTGTTTAGCTTAGTAAATTTTGAGTGTTTCGCATACCTAAAAACCGATTTATCTCGAAAACCGTCAGTTTTACTGAAACAAATTAAGAGCACCTTTTTTAAAGTCGAAGTATTAGACTATTCAAAAAAATAGTTTGTAGCTCTATAAAGTGACACCTGTCAAAATTTTGACTCAACGAGTATGATGGTAAGTCCGTTCCTGACTTCCCTGACGACGTCAAACATCGACTTTAATATGACCTGATGGCTCTCTGTGGCCTCTATAAAGTGTTTAAATTCCATCCAATTATACAGGTCGGTTCAAAAGTTAGAGCCAAAAAAGTAAATTGCGGGGCACCCTTTTAGGGCTCCAAATCTCCGTTTGGGGACACTTTAGGAAATTTTTTTTTATGACAGACTAGGTTTTTTTTTGACCTCCCCTGTATGCTCCCGAGAGATTAGGAGGTACTTACCGGACACCCTGTATGCTCAGTATCTCTGCAGGTTTGACATGCATATTGAAATATTACTTTATATTGTCATTTTTGGATTAGGTATACATTTTTTACGAATTAACTAGTTATCATCTACTTGAAAGGACTTCACGATATCTTTAGATAAAGAACTTCATGAAAAAAGGCCGTAAACAATAAAAATATTCATTAAATTAATAAAATATAAAAATATATGAATCAGCCGACGACCATGAAACATGAAATGAGATCTCGTCGAGCGGTACAAAGATAGCAACAAACAATGTTCATCACAATTAAGAAACAGATGGACTTAATTAGAAAACCTGAAACGATCAAGTTGATAATTGAAAGTCCGAAAATGTATATTCTAGAGGGAGTTAAGCCATTCCTTGGAACTACCCAGTCATATAAAGATTATTATTTATTGGCAGCGAATACAATAAGATGGTAATGGAAAAGGCGGTCCTATCCGTTAGCGGTCTTCGAAGACCTACATAGTCCCAAGAGCTCACCTGGACCATCAAGCCGAGACATATGGAACTCGATGCCTTCCTCGACTACATCCACTATCACCGTAGATGAGCATATATTTCAAGGTATACAATAAAGGCGGCCGCCTAAAATAAAATTTAAGCATTATAGAATCGACGCGATGTAGACTGGGTATTTATAAAGAGTAATTAGTAGAGCGCTCTCGGCGTCCGGGGTAATTACCATGAGAGGTAAAGTGGGGTCCTTTTAGGCAACAATTTACTGAAAATTATAATGGCGAACGTGTCTGGTGGCTACCGGACCGACATTGGGGCTATTACTGCACTGTTACCATTCTGAACATGATTTGTGGACAGACTCAGATGAATTAGAATGTCCCCAAATCTACTGGAGCGGATATATGCATAATAAAAATGTAATTTTACTCTATTAAGTGCCATACTCTAACCTTATTTGGTTATTTTTTATAATTATACTACATTAAGTTATTACATAAGAATGATAATAAATTAGCTTTTAAAATTGTTTAATTATTTAAATTTTCTCGAACTAATTGTATTTAACATAAGAAGTAAGACGTGTTCGTAACCAGCCCAAATACAACAAAATATCATATCTAACCCAATTCTTATATACTTCTTATATACAATGTATACTTCTACACTGTTTGCATGCACACTTGTGCAGCGTAACTGACACTATGACACTATAAAGAATCTCACAGGCTGTTCTACAAGCTCTATGACAAACTTTGACAGAATGGTATTATAGGTTCCTTGATTTAAAACATTTTTTTAACATGAAACGAACTATTTAACCCTTAGAGGGGAAAATAGTCGCTGAGAGCATGAGACAAGAAAAACAAGGGTCGTAGGTTGAGTCGCTAGTCTAAGAGGGTCAACAATAACAAGCAGGTCAGCAGAACAACAGGTACTCTTTATTAAAATATACAATATATCACAGTGATTAATATTCCACTCTTGAGCACGGTTAACAGATAATAAAAAAACAAGAGCGTGCGGTGCTAGTCGAATGAATAGATCGGGTGCTAATAGGTTACAAGGCACTTATCTTCGGATGGCTTGGCTTCAGGAACTTGCTTGGAAGGGTGACTCGTATCCAAGAAAATCTGCCTTGGTACGTGGAGTTCTTCTCGGTACGAAAAAGATGGCCTTCAGGGAAAAGAGTGAACTCCAGGGAAAAGTTGTAATTTCATGGGTATCAGAAACACTCGAGCATTAATGAATGGTCCGATCGAGTCTGCTTGCCAAGGGTACATAGAATTATTCCCGTCCTCAAGATAGGTTGAGATAAAAAGGTGACTGACAAAATTTTACATGCGAACGAAACTCGATCGGGTTTAAAAGCTGTAATTAAAATTAGCATGCGGTATTAAGAAAATATGATCTGCATAATTCTAGCACAATTAATAACATCATTTTACGACACTCACCAAGCCAAAAACGTGTTCGATGTTTATAATAATTTAAGTGAAGGTTCACAACGCCATTTCGCTAAAAATTCCTGTGTTTGCGGAAATGTACCTTCCTCTAGCGAATTCAGAAGTGAAAAGAAAGTGAAAGGGCCGGTATGCAGATGAACGCACCTGATTTCAACTCGACAGTCGATGTTACGAAACTCGAGGCCTCCAGTCGGCCGATGCACTAAAACCCACCATCACTCACTCGCTGCGCGCGCCCGCCGTTGTCTCCGCGTTACCGACATCTAGCCGGTACGTACGAAATGTACGTTACAAACAAACATGGGTTCGATTGGTTTTTGTTTAGAAGTAACAAGCATTTAACCTTTATTAACAATTAATAATAAAAATTTAAATTGGTAAATATTTATCGTCCTATAAGTTCCATACATTTTCTCGGGACCGAGGAGCGAAATAGGGGTGCTGGGTGGGTAAGAAGCTAAAAACAGCCATTGCAAACTAAAATTAAGGTCACAACTAAGGCCTCTTTAACACTATGGTCGCATTTCTATTTTTTTCTTCTCTTTCAAGGCAAGGAATATCTTCAAAATTAACAGTAGCACGATTATTATTTGAAATTTTGGATTTATTTTGCATTTATATTCCAAAAATCGTAACATCAACCCCTGTGTTTTGGTCGCGATATGAGAAAGTGGATATTATGCGAGTACGTGTCTGTATACGCTTCGAAGCGCTTGGCATTGTCACAAGTGGTTACATCCTAGACTCGAGGTATTTAATCGGCGCTTCTGCCAGGTCCGTACTTTCATTGCACTCTCAAAATGGATTTGTAATGCCGTTTTTTGCTCGGTCATTCGAAGAATGAGATTTGGATTATTTCTTTTTTTTGTTAGCTTCATCTTGAATTCTTTCAAGTAACTGCTAATGGGTATCGATTTCAACATGGAAGACCAGCTGTTTCATGTGTTCCCATAAATAAAAATCCAAAGGATTTCGATCGGGAGAACGAGGTGGCCATGATATTGGACCTCCTTGACCTATCCATTTATTCGGGAAATGTTCATTTAGCCAAGCAGCAACTTGTCTTCCTCTATGTAGTGGTGCACCGTCGGACTGATACCACAATATTTTGAATAATATTAAGTTGATCGTCATCAATTAACTCTAAAAGGTCGTGTCCTAAGAAATGTCTATAAAGATCCGCATTTAAACGATCATTTAGAACATGCACAGGTAATAAATTATTGTTGAAAATGCCACCCCAAACGTTGAAATAGTTGCGTCTTGGTCTAATTGCTTCTGAATTTTGCAACGCCCATACATATTCATTATGATTATTATTTATGCCATCCCTAGCAAAGCGCGCTTCATCAGACCACATTACGAGCGAAATGAATCTATCATTTTGTGCTTGTTGCTGAACATGATGGTTACTAGATATACGCCGAACACTGATTGAACGGTTATCAAGGACAGCATCTATCACATTTTCTTCATCTTGTACATTTACTTCAGTAGGGCGAATGGCCTTCTTTGGAGATGGGATTACCCGCTTCCCGAAGCCTACGAAATGATGCCGCAAATACCGTGTGGGCAGGTTGATGTCGGTATTCTTGAGCATCTTGTCTGGCGTTACCATTGAAATATCCATATACAAACGCAATACCTGCATATTCCTCAGTCGAGAATAAATGCATTTTTTATTTCGAACTTTCACACGAATAAATAATTAAAATGACACTAACGATAATTAATTATTGTCATAACCACCGATATTTATATTTATCAGCCTACATTTTTGCTTGAAGTAGGTGTATATTTTATAAGTGTGCATTGTTCGACATGCTAAGTGACTTGGTGTTACGATTCTTTAAATGCTTGTAATTTATAAACAAAAACGAATCGGACCCATGTTTGTTAAAAAAAGTTTAAAATCAAGTGACCTACCATCTGTCAAAATTTGTCATATAGCTTGTAGAACACCCTGTATAAAAGACCTCTCAGTCTCTTATTTGCAGAATAGTCCATTTATAACTAGGCATACTTCTTGGTAATTATCATCATAGTGGGTGTAGCTCGTATTCTCAGTCCACCGCAGGCAACACCAGGTATTGAATTAGTATCCTCGTGTATACCAGCAGTACCTGCAGAATATAGATCATTATATAAAGTGCAGCTGTTATCAGAGTTATTACACCTTAATAAACTGGAAGCGGCGTCTGTGCCTGATGACAATTGCGCCCGATTTCTCGTTGCCTCGGGAACACATGCGTCGTTTGTCATTCCGCCGCCTCTCCGGTGTGTGGTCGTCGCCGCCGTCGCCCCCCTAAGATGCAGCTTTGGTTGTTTAATCGAATTGGTGAAGGCATATTACCCTGGCTTAGAGATATGAGAGAAGTGACGTGTTATGAAACAGCACATTGAGGGTGCTATAAATGATTTTTATATTACTATAGCAACAAATTAATATAAGTAAAATATAAATTAATTATAATTAGTTAATTAATATTAATATGGGTAAGGCATTAAGTTCAAATTCCAAACTAACAAAATCTAACGAAGAATTTTTATGCATCTTATACAGGTGTCTCACGACATGACTGCCATAGCCGGGACTGTGTTGTTGGGGTAATTTCAAGTCAAAAATGTTTAATGAACATATACCCGGAATGCTATCCTAAGCATTTGAAATTTTAAATAAGCCCACTAATGCAGGTATTAGGTTAGACTGTTGGTTTTGTTATTATTAAAAAGACCAGGTGGCTGTGAATCACCATTAGTATTTATTGTGACAGTAAACGTCAATTAAATTAATTTTGCGTGTTTATGTGCGTGTGTTACATTAAAATAAGCTCAAAGATATGTTTATTTCTTCGAATGAAGACGCCGACATTCATTTTGTCTACCACTTCAATTCTAAAAAGAGTTCTATTGTAGACTATGTATATACAGCAACTGGGTGGACATTTTGAGCAACTAATTCAATAAAGCGATTTCTTTTTAAATGGTTTTTAAATTAGTAGGGAATTCCTACTAATACTCGTACTTATCTAAAATTTCAAAAGCTTTCTAGCTCAGCTAGAATAGCGTTCCGGGTATACATAATATGTTCATTAGACATTTTTGCCAGGCTATGGCAGTTGACAGTCACGTCGTGGGACACCCTGTATATACAACATTAAATTATGAATGTAGTAAACCACCTTATAATTACAGTTCTCCTGATGAAGATCTAAATTAAGATCGAAATATATTGAGTTTAACAAAAAAGGATCATACCTTTTATTTGCGACACACCGCTTGCCTTTACCTAATTTTCAAATATATACAACATTATATATACCTACTTATAAAATATTTATAATACATACTTATTGAATGCATATAGGCAATTGGCCTATATTCATTCAATAGGTTTTGACAAACTTTGAAGCCAAAGGTTTGAAATGTAAAATCTGCTTAAATTTTCTAATTATTTGACAAGCATTTACCAATTTTGAAATTGTTTTAGAGATATTTCTTAAGTCACACTAGTGACAGAAAGAATTTAGAATCAAAATAAAAAATAAAAATCAACTGCATCTTCCATCTAATGTTCTTATAGACGATTTTTTTCCTTCGAGAACCGCCTGATTCAAGATCGTCGGTAGCACCTCAGCCTCGTGGATTTATTGTGCTTACCCCCTTTGCTTCATGTCGCCCATTCAGTTAGTCTGGTCCTTTTTGGTTGTCCGTATGTTTTCTGTCTTCTGCGGTTCAGAGCTATGCATTCGCACAGAACATGTTTAGCCGTCTCTTTGGCCTTGCTGCATTCTCTGCAGTTTAGGTTTCCATTGTAAGTATAATCCTATTTTGCTAAAGTGTTCTTTTAGGGAAATGTGCCCCATACTTTTTGGTACCCCTAAAGCCGGTACTGGACCATACATCCAGCCGATGATCCACTTCTTGACCCACAAAAAGGTTATATTGTTGTGCCCTACAAAGATTTCGAGATTTTCTCGGCATTACCACAGTAGTCTGGACGTTATCTTGGGGTTTTCTATAGCTCTAAGACGATTTAGTTGAACTCAGATTCTTATGTTGACATCAATCATCAATCTTAGTAATTTCTATTGTTGATAGGATCTGTGATGCTTTGAATAAATAACTGTTGCATATTGAATGTCTTTTTTTTGTAAATTTACTAGTTGCTTGTACTTATTGTACTTATACAGGGTGTTAATGAATAGGTGTTACAAACTTAAAGGGCATGTAGGAAAAGCAAAAATAGGCGAAAAGTTTCCTCTAGACATGGGACGTTGGAATTTTAATTAGATTTTCGAAAAATTTTATATTTTTTGGAATATCTAAAAATTAGCTGATCAGAATAACTGAACAACTCGAAATTTTTGACAGTTGTCGTAATAGTTGAAATACATGATTTGTTACGTCCAATGAAAAATTATTTACACCCTACGACAAAAACGAAAGATGACTTTTCTTCACTAAACAGCACGAGGTATCTACCAAAGATATCGGAGTTAAAATCTGTAGGTAACGTAGAAATGATTAAAAAAAAAACGATACACCCAGATCTCCGCCACTGTATTAAATAATTTTTCATTGGGAGTATCGGACTATTTACTTCAATTAGCAGAATTACTGTCAAACATTTCGAGTTATTCTGATAAGCCAATTTTTATACATATGTATATTCAAAAAATATTATATTTTTCGAGGAACTTTAACACCCTGTACCTCGAAAATTAAAACTTCAACCACCCATATCTATAGGAAATTTTACGCTTTTTTTTTTCAATTTCCTACATGGTTTTTAAGTTTTAAGAAAAGTAACTTTTATACTTACTTGCTAGAATTTGAAGAGAGATTTCATACACCTTCCTCACCTGTTACCTGCCAAAGCCACGATGATCCAAACTTCATAGTCGCTGCGTCGATCTTAATATCTGTTAAATATAGATGTGAATGAAGTAAATAGTTGAATTTTGACCATAGTCAATTAATTGCCATCCTTTCTTTCTTCCCTTCCACGTCATCTCATCCTGCTCTTGGTAAAACGCTTGAAACAAATTGCCTTGTGAGTCAAAGTTTAATTTCTAATCTGTAGCGCAACGAACAACGAGGACTCCCTCTTTGAAATTCAAACAGGCATCCTAGTCATATACTCTCGAACATACAATTACACGGTCGAGATCCAGGTATATCCAAACCGCAGAAACCAGGCAAGCAACAGAGAGCACGACGGGACTGCGTACGTGGAGAATAACTGACCCCAAACTCTATTTAAAAGCTGTGTTTGTCGGCCGGACCGAATCCCTGCTGAGCAACTTTTCACCCCCTGTGGCCATCGAGTCACCCCCGCGCCGTATAACTAATGCCGCAGTCTTGGATTGCATGCATGTATGAGAGAGCCATAGAGGAAATGGGAAATGCTAATGCCGTAATGCAGTGGCAATAAAACTCAGTCCGCATGCATACGAAATGGCTTAATTCGGCGTCTCAGGGTATTGACTGAATGTGCGCATTGCAATTCGGGATCATCCCTGGCACTGGATGATACTGCTAGGTGGATATGTCTTTCAGATGGGAAGTCTTGATTCTCGGGTGATTTAGAAAGATTTGAAAAATTTATCCTTTCCGTTAAGTCTTTGTGATATGGTACCTACAAGGTTTAGCGCGCTTTAGTGGAGAGCAGAAACCAGAATTGAGAAATCGCACTACGAGGGATGCTTCAAAAGTTTTTGTTACCACGATAGCATTTTCAGTATATAGTAGATTATAATTATTTATTTGTATTACCTATCTGCAACAAAACAATAGGTTTGTTCCAATACGCGCGACTTTCAACGGTTCGAAGCTAGTAAAAGTAATTTTACTTTTTATATCTGCAGTCATAGTGGCTTCTGTGAGTCGGACGAATGCGTGCTCGAATTTCAGAGCCTAATGAGACGAAAACGGGGGTGACACAAGTTTTGCCGCCAAGAGAAAGAAGTTCCGTGATTTATCCTTCATAGGGGTCGTTTTTGGCCGTTTTAGGGGGTGCGGTCAACTCGAGAAGAGTTTAAACCACCATCATCGTATTCAGCATCCTCGAAAACGGGGAGTCTCGTTAGGCTCTGAAATCCGAGCACTTTTCGGTGGTTTTTTCGACTCACAGAATCCACTATCATCGGTAAAAACTTAATTAACTGGATGCTTTAAGTAGTATCGTCAGAATCGTTTATTGAGCAGAGATGTTTATACTATGACAATAATAGATGCAGAACCGATCACTGACTGATTTTCCTTGAAGCCTCAAATTCGAGCGGCCACATTATGTTAAAATGGCAGAAACATAAATCATCTCAAACAACGTCACGGGACGTTAAATGATTGTATGAGTTATTACTTAGTTAATTCTTTGAATGCAAGTTTAAAGATTAAAATTTGTGCAAAAATGCCAAGTTCATAATATGCTGCCATCGGTTGCACGAATAAGGCCAAACGTGGAGGACTCCTGTAATTTTTTACGTAACGTAAGTTTATCGAAGCTTACATGTAATAATTAGTGGGAATGGTAGACTTTAATTACTTCATGCGTGAATAGTAAACATGAAACCTGTATGCGTATATACCTATGTGGTACACGTAGGTATACCTGCTTAAATGGTAAAATTTTACATGAGCTTACGTGAAATTTTATTATTTAGGTAAGTATATACAATAAGGTGTTCCACTTATTAACAGTATCATTTTCAGGAGGCGTGATAAAGAATCTCAAAACAAGTAAACTTATTTCACAAAATATTTTTCAAAAAGACATAATAACGGAGGCAGAAGTCTTCAAATAATTTGTGTAATAACAACTGAAGAATCTGTGGAGATCGAATAAACTAAAACTATGACATAATAATATACGGGAAAATTACAGGATACCTTTCCCTGATATATCCAACGATTAACGAGTTATTAGCGAAATTTTTTTGGGGGAGGGGGACGCGCACCACCAGAATTGATTTTTGTGGATTTATGTTCTATAAGCCTCTCACTAACAATTATTTAAGGAAAATTTTAGATGAGATTTTTTATGAACTGCGGGTACATTTTTTACTTTACCGACTGGACTACTAGTTGATTCACTGATGAAAATTTACAAATAAAGCAAAAAATCTCAGAGTCTCAGGAATTTGTCCCCGTCACCCGATCTGTTTCTGCCCCGCTAGAGTTTCATTTTTCGTCGTGGGAAGTTGAAAGTTGGATCGATTGAACCCATGTTCAGGGCCGTATTTGTTTTTTTTTACACTCCACCACCTATCTGGACTTTTCTCGGTAAGCGTGCCATGCAGAGGGATTTTGTTGGCACTGTTATTTAGGAGTAGCACTTCTTAGAAAAAGTTTTTCAAAAGAAAAAAAGACGAACAGCTCTCCGCCAAAAACAACATATTTTCTATAGGGAGATTAGCTAATATAACAAGTCATTCGGTTAATATTATACAGGGTTCTGCAACAGGTATCATTTGTTTTCAAGGATCTCCGTAATGGCCAAAAACTCCGTAAGGAATATTCAATTGAAAGAAATTTGGAATAACTATAACAACTTTCTTCAGTGCCATTTATGAGTGGAAGTGCAAATTTGAATGCAGAGTTCTTGGTAAGCTTCTTTCAGAAATCTGCAGCTCCATTGAATGTGTCAGTGCTAATCGCTGTGGACTTCTTTGAATATGTTGTCTGATAGCGGCGATTACTTTGTCACCGTTCTTATTGTCACCGTACACCACTTCTAAGCTTTAGGTGACATTAACTAAATATTATCAAAAGTTTCTAGCCCGCCTCGTTATTGTTTAGCCGGGTTGCAATTGAAACATTAAACAAGGGACGAAAGTGCATGTGACCTTAACAACTGATCGACTTGCTATATGCCTTTAAAACCGCAAAATTGCGTTGATTAATCGGAAACGTATCCATGACTAATTGAATTGCAATTATTGACGCACATAAAACTGACAACAGAACTGTCGACAGAGAAATATTGTATCAACCATGGCCTACTCAAAATAGGCGATACCTGTTGCAGAGCCCTGCATTTGAATCAACTCGAGAGCTGACAATCAAAATGTGACAAACATAACTAAATTATTATGTAAGTAGTATAAAGCATAAAGTTGGCTTTCTCAAAAATTTAAATCAACATATCAGTCAAATTTATATAAGCTTTACTGGTAAAACACATTATTTCACATGCAACAATTACAACAGTGTTTGCTTTTTTTTTAATTATTGGCAATGAAATTACAGGTATTTAAATTTTACGTATTCCTCAAATTCAATAAAGAAACTCTGTTGTACTTGTCATTTTATATGTTTCCATGGTAGCATCTTAATATAGGTATTCTAGTCCTAGATGTTATGTTTCTTCCTAAAGAAGTGAATTCAGTACAGTGTTGTCACTTTTTTCACACAAAACCGGTTATATCTTCTTAAGGAAGCAATACTGGAGAAAAAACTAAATGAACTCAGAATACCTAATCATCAATAAACACTGTGGTACTAATCCGTGTTCGCCATTTGGGATCACCAGTATAATATATGCCCAAGAGTTTATTTATCTTTCGAGTTCCGATAACTCTATACCTACCATGTAATAATTTTAAGTTTGCATAATTCTTCTATAATTGAAACTCTTTTCTTACTCTGACTTAGCATTCTGTAGTCCTAAATTAATCTTGTAAAATTTGGTGATACTTACTTATAGGGAAAAAAGTCTGCGACTATTGAGACGCAATATTTAATTAGAACTTACGCTGCAGAGATATTGAATTAAATAAATGTCGGATTTTTGAGATAATGCTCATTGATCAGTTCATTATCTATTTCAGTCAGTAGGTACTCAAAAGAAATATTTTTTGTAAATGTATTCAACACTTCAAGAGATACTCTACCTATAACGATATACGAATAGATGAAATGGATAAGAGGACTAGATAACATGATTGTTGCATATAACTAACATCAATTTCTCGAGCTGTCTAAAAATCATTGGATCGAAGATAAAATGTCCAAACCCAAATGTATACCTTACAAAGGCCATAAATATACATGAGAGGTTCGACGGCTGAGCGGCGGCAGTAGGCTCAGCCTGGCTTCCCGATACAGTTTCAATTCTGTAAATTAATTTGTTGAGGATGAAAGAGGGGCAGCAGGTGAAGCCAGACTTAAACGCCGTTTCCCTATCTGGATATCTTTACGACCGTGTGCAACTAATTTATATCAAACTTTGGATTAATTAGACTGATGGATTTATTAGATATTCGGAGAAATTAGATGTAATACACGTCTAGCATAGTAGTATTTCAACATTTACTTGACTAGGATACCATAGAAATTAGAAAATGGGATATGATTTGCAATGTAAATTTTTCACGATTATCTGTAAGCAAATCGATGCTTTGACAGCGGCGGTATTTTTCCTGTTAATTTTCATTTTCCATTTCCGTCAAGAATATGTAACTACTGCAAAAAAAATCATCAGATTCGGAATTACCGAGAAAACCAGCACTGTTTTCTACCTGACTTGTACCTACCAAAAACGAAGTTATCCATAGGCAAAGATCAAAAATCAAAGTGTATCATACTATAGCTTAGATCCAAAATAGTAGTCACTAACTGACATTACTAAAGAAACTATTTTGGATAAGCGGCAAGCAGAAAATTTTCCTCTAAACATCAGTTTCTGCGTGCCGCTTCCCTGAAATTGCTTTTTCAGTAATGTCAGTTAGTGACTACCATTTTGGATCTGAGCTATAGAACATAAATTGATATTATCCTCATGTATGTGAGGATAGTAAGGAAGTCAGTCAGGAAAATCTCCGCATTTCTTGACTGTGGTCCTCGTCTCGCAAATTATTAATTTTGGTACATTTTGAATGTATTTAAAAATTGAGGAAAATTGAGCCCAGCGGCTCAATACTTAAGATCTCTGACATTTTTGGACCAGAGATCACAAAGTTAACTAGCCAATCGGGATGGTCTTGAATACATATTTGAATCCACGTAGTCAGGATGTTCGGTAATGCCATCTAATTTGGTAGATTTGTATAGTACGGTGTCCTCTTTAATATTTTGAGTTTACGATCTTCCGACTCACCAGCAACCTAGGTTAAAATAGCTATTACAAAAATTATAGAACATCAAATTTCCTGCAACTTTTTTAGGAAATATTTTCTAATCAGATGAATAGTTCACGAGTTACAGCACCTTCGAGTGTTTTTCGTGGGTAAAGACCCTAATCTTTATACGAATATCAGTCGGCCGTCCTCGGGGGGAATAGATTAGGGTTAGTAAATACGTACAACTAACAATACCGGACACTCTTCCTTAAATCGAACAAGTTTTACAGCGCCCTCACGCGGCAATGAGTGTAACTTATATTGTTTTACTAATTAGTAATACTAATGTTACCCGTCTAATTGTTTCCGCAATGTTGATATTTGCCCCTTTTTTCATTACATACATATACCTTTAAGTGTCACCCACATACGCTTGGCGGCGCTGCTGCAGTTGTCCTAAATCAACATAATGCATTAGCTATAAAAGTGTCCGGTATTGTTAGTTGAGTGTATTTGCTAACAGTGACGTTTCCACAGGACGAGTGGTGTTTTTATTTTAGAAATAAAAGACAGACTTATAAGATCAATTCAATCATGAATATGAGTGGTATTTTATTAGACTATTTCACGAACAAAGTTAAAGGTCAAAAAATCTAAATACACTTTGACGTGCAGCTACAATTATTTATTGTCAAACTGTTGAACTTTGCATTGTTAAGTGATCCGTATCCATGGTTACGACGTTGAAAATCACCACGCTGATAAACCAATCAGAATTGAAAGATAGCTCTTTTAGTCTACTTATATCACGATAAGCAGAGCTGTATTTAGTTTTTCATTGTCAGATGACTTGAAAATTATAAGATAATAATTGAAATAGTCACTAGAATATACATATTTTATGTACTGCTTGATTTTTATATGAAGGCGAAGGCTGGGCGTGAACTACGCATCTTGCGAGCTTTGCTCACCGCCACTAATAATTTACACGTTCGATGAACGGCGGAGATACTCTTATCAACCTTATCTGGTTGGTTGTTTTTTTAAGGTGGACGCCGACTAACATTGTTGATATTGGACAACAAATATTTATGGAGTCGGAGACGGTACCCACCCTTTTTGCGCAGTAAGAATTTACTCGCCTTCCTATAGTAACAGGACTATACCTACTGTTGAGTTTTCTATGAAGTTGATAAATAAAGTACTTATTATCTATTAATAAATTCTTCTATAAACCTTTCTAAAGTACTTTATTTAAACTAAAACTCTCCAAACGTCTATAAATATTTTCAAACTGACTTGTTTACATCAAATTCTAATAAATAATTGTAACTAAGTTATTACAAAAACAAATCAAAAACAATAAAATAAACTACTTCGATGCATTTCCAACATTTCTCCCGCACAAAATATTTTCTTCGCTTTCTTCCAGAAGTCCTATTGGGCATATTTTGTTAACGGCTCTTCGATAAATTCCATTTCTTGTCTTTACATCGACGATTCTAACTTTGCCTTCACTATCTGGAATAACATTCGTAATTCTACCAAGTGGCCAATTGTTTCTTGGTAACTGGTTATCCATGATAATTACTATTTCGCCGACTGTAATGTTCCTGTTTTTAGCAAACCATTTCGACCGATTTACTAGAGTTGGTATATACTCCTTTATCCATCGGTTCCAGAATTGTTCGGAAAGTTGCTGTGAATATTTCCATTGTTTTCTTAATTCTATTTTTTCATCAAATATTCCAAATGGTTTAATTTTACTAGATGTTCCAATTAAGAAATGGTTTGGTGTTAAACTTCCATCGTTACTATCATTTGAAACATAGCACAGTGGTCTGCTGTTTACTGTCTGTTCAGCCTCTAGAAGCAATGTGTGAAGAACTTCAACTCTTGGACTTTTTTCTTTTAATATTATTTTCAGAGTTTTTTTGATACTCTGCACCATTCTCTCCCACGCGCCACCCATGTGAGGACTAGCCGGTGGAATAAATTTCCATTGAATCTCTTCTGCTATTAGTTTCCTTTCTATAAGATCTGAGTTTATATTTTTGAGTGCTTCTTTAATTTCTTTATTGGCTGATGTTAAATTACTACCATTATCGCTCCACATGGTACATGGTTGCCCTCTCCGAGCTATAAATCTGCGAATAGCCAATATTGCAGAATCGGTACTTAAAGAATCAGCTATTTCAACGTGAACGGCTCTAATGGAAAGACATGAGAATAGAACGCCGTATTTCTTCTCTTTTCTCCTTCCAATAGTGACGTCCATGGGACCAAAATAATCTATTGCTGTATACCAAAATGCTCTCGGAGGCTGTCGAACTCTTTCCAAAGGTAAATTACCCATTTCTTGAATATGTGGTTTAGCTTTTCTTCTTTTACAAAAATAACAATGATTTATAACAGTTCTTATAACTCTTCTAGCTTGCAGTATCCAAAATTTTTGTCGAATCTCATTGAATACAAGTTCTACGCCTGCATGATTGTATTTTTTATGGTAATTTTCAATTAATAATGTAGTAAATCTGTGATGTTTAGGTAATATTATAGGTTTTCTAACTTGTTGATTTAATTCTGTGGAATTATTCAATCTTCCATTTATGCATATTAATCCTTCATATAATATTGGAGATAAACGGTAAATGGAACTAGTCTTTGTTACGAATTTATCCCTTGAAAGTAATCTATATTCTTCAGGGAATGACTCCTTTTGAACTTTCAAACACCACACGTCTTCAGCACTCTTCAATTCTTCATACTGAATTTCTTGATTAGATGTTATCTTTTTTTTCTGAATATTTTGTATAAATCTTAACACATAAGCAGTAGATCGTAACAATCTCATATAAGACGAAAATCTTGTAATATCTGGTAAACATGCATCTTCCTTAACATAAGTAAATAGTATCATATTTTTAAAAACTTCTTCTTCTTCTTTATCCTTGAATACATCTTCATTTATTTCTTCTTCGGGCCAATAGCATCTAGATAACAATAAAAATGCAGGTCCTTGAAACCATCTAGTTAGATTATCCGAATTAGTTTCTTTTTCATCTCTAGTAGCTTCATCAGCGATATTTAGTTTTGACGGAACCCACCTCCAATTTGAGACATTTGAATTTTCTAATATTTCTCCTATTCTGTTTGCTATAAATGGAGAAAATTTTTTATTTGATCGAAGCCAGCAAAGCACTACTCTAGAATCAGACCAAAATATCGTTTTGTTAATTGTTAAAGTATGGGAGTCTTTAATAGTTTTTGCTAAGCGTGTTGCCATCAGAGCTGCTTGTAATTCTTTTTTGGGTATCGTCATTGGTTTGATAGGGCATATTTGATTCTTTGACATAACAAAACTTAGATGAATTCCTTCCTGTAATTCAAATCTGAAGTAAGCTACAGACGCATAAGCTTGCTCACTTGCATCACAAAATATGTGCAATTCTATGCCTTTTACAGATAAATAGTTCAAATTGTAACATCTTGGAATCTTTATTTTTTTCACTTCATACAAGCCATTTAACCATTTTTTCCATTTTTTAAAATGTGAACTTGTGATTTTCTCATCCCATCTTATGGTCGATTTCCAAATCTCTTGTAATAAAATTTTCGCCTTTACAACAAAACATCCCAAAAATCCCAATGGATCAAAAATTGACATCATAACTCTTAAATATTCCCGTTTTGTTGGAATTTTTTCTCCTGAAATTATTTTCGGATCTACTTTATTAAAATTCAGTGATAAACTTAGAACGTCTTCTTTGGGCTTCCAAGTAAGTCCTAATATTCTTTGCTCAGTTGAGTCTCTAATTGTTTCTACACTTCTCAGTTCTCTTGGTATCTTGTTCAGTACTTTTTGGTTATTACAAATCCATCCACGAAGTTCAAAACCTCCCATCTTGTGAATCATTATTACTTCATTTATTAATTTTGAAGCTTTTTCAGGAGTTTCTTCGCTATCTAAGTAATCATCCATATAGTGTTGGTGTAATATTGCTTGAACAGCCGCTGGATACTTTGTTGTAAACTCCATAGCATTCAGATTTCTAACATATTGAGCGCTAAACGGTGATGAAACTGAGCCAAATAGCATAACTGTCATTACATAAGTTTCTAAATGATCTGTTGGTGATTTTCTATAAAAATATCTTTGAGCATTTTGATCTTCTTCTCGTATTAGAATTCTAAGGAACATTTCCTTAATATCAGCTGCAAATGCAATTTTCTTTTCTCTAAATTTTACAAGAATGTTCAATATTGAATTATATAAATCAGGACCCTTCAATAAAAAATCATTAAGGCATTTTCCATCGGTTTTTGCTGCCGCATCGAAGACAAAACGGAATTTTCCTGGTTTATTTGGGTTTTCTACAGCGAAGTGTGACAAATACCACGTTCGTTCTGGAGTTTCTTTGACTTCTTCTGTAGTAAGTTTCCTTGTATATCCTTTTTCCAAATATTCATCAATTTTATTCAAGTAAGCTTGAGCCAATTTTTCATCTTTTAACATTTTCTTTTCCAAAAACTGAAATCTTTGAAATGCCAAATTTTTACTTGTCGGTAACACGTCTTCTTCATTTTTCCACAATAGTCCGGTTTCCCATCTCATTCCTTTTCTCTTTGTTATAGTTTTCATAATACTTTCCGCCTTTTCGTCATCTTCAGATTGCTTTGACTCTTTATACTTCAATCCTAAAGATTCTGTGTTAAAAAATGATTTCACCATATCATGTAGTTCTTCATCGAAATAATTTTCTTGTACTTTAATATGAAGAGTAGTTTCAATATCTAATCTTCCTTTAAATTGTCTTACATTTCCATGAACTACCCATCCTAATTTTGTGTAAGATAAAGCTGGTGAATTCTTTGGCCCTTCTACCAGCTGTCTAGTTGCAATTAGATCCCAATAATCTTGACCAATTAATAATTTCGGTTGTACATTACCATATGCACATACGTTAAAATCTGATAAGTTAGGCCACTTAGCTTTCATCTTCTTAATGTCAATACTTTGTACTGGTAAATCCATATCTTTAATTGTATATGCTTCCATGACATGAAATTGATTCTCACTTTTCCCTCTAATTTGAAATGAAACTTTTCTTGTCTCTATATTTTTGAAAGTGTTTCTATCTGCCCATCTTAGTCCTAGATCGCAGGCTATACCATTCAGATTGACATCATTAGCTAATTCTTCATCAATTAAGGAAACTGTGGATCCTTCATCAAATAAACAATTAATTTCAATTTCCTGATCATTAACTTTAATTACCACTGGTGCCACCTTTAGTAATACTTCAGAATAACTTCTGTTTTTGTTGATATATGTTAAAAATTGAAGACTCGGATTGTTCTCATTTGTCCCATATTTTTGAACTTGTTCACATGTCACTTCTTCTTTAATTTCATCTATTACTTCACAATTTTTGTGCTCTCCATGTAAAAGTGGATGATGGAATTTCTGGCAATTGTTTTTATCACATTTCTTCCTTGATCTACAATTCTTAATGTTATGGAAACTTCTCAGGCATGAAAAACACATCTTCTTATCTTTAATAAAGTTCCATCTTTCGTTTATTGTTAAGCCAAGGAATTTCCTGCATCGATCAATTTCGTGATTTTCCATGCATAAATTACAACTTTTTTCAGTTTTTTTATAATTTTGTCCAACCAACATGGTTCTCTTGAATCTTTCATGATTATTAAATCTCTGTGGAATATTTGCTTGTATGTAACTTCCAGCTTCAGCTTCATAGTTTATAAAATCTTTGAAATCTTCCAATGTATAATTTCCTTGCTTCATTACTACCTTTTTTCCCCAAGAAACTTGAATATTGTATGGCAATTTTTGCAATACTTCATCCATTAATTGTGGACACGTCAGATAGTTCTTCATATCAAGAGATTCAAGGGTAAGTACTAAATTAGTAATTGTCTCCGAAAAATGTATCAATGCTGAAAAATCATTACTTCTTATGATTTGCATATTTCTCACTTCATTTATAAGCGTTCTGACAATAATATCGGGTCTACCATATTTATTTTTCAAAAAATTTATAACTGTTGTTGCTTTCGTCGTTGATGAGATGAGTAATCCTTCAACGCATCTTCTTGCTTCACCTTTTAAAGCCCTTCGTAATCTACAAATGTTTTCTACTTCTGATAGTTCAAGTATTTCGCTTGTGTACTGATACTGACTGTAGAAACTTGACCATTCCTTCACGTTTCCTGAGAAGAAAGGTAATTCCTTATCGATTGTTTGTCTTCTTAGTATTTTTTCAAGATTTATTTCATGAGTTATCAATTGTTCATTCAAACTTTGAGTTGGTTTTTCAATTTTTGAATCATTTACCTTTAACTTCGCAACATTATTTATTGGTACGTCATAATTTGTGATGACTGCTGGGTTTCCAATCTCTTTTGGTAATTCTTCATTGCACTGTACTCTATTTACTGTTTCTTGTACCCATTTTTCTACTGATGCATTTGATTCGCTAATCGCATCATAATCAAATTCTTCTTCTAATTCAGCTTGTCTTAACGCCAATTCTGCACTGACTACTTTTTTCTTTGCTTCTGCCTCTTTTGCAGCTCTTTCTCTTGTTGCTTCTGCCTCTTTTGCAGCTCTTTCTCTTGTCGCTTCTGCCTCTTTTGCAGCTCTTTCTCTTTCAATTTCTTCATTCTTCTGTTCAGCTTCCAGAATTAATTGGAGTTGCATTCTTTTCATTGTGCTAGAGGTCGATATCTTGCTACTATTTGATTTCCTCTCACTATTTTTTCCATTCGCTATTCTTGCACTTCGTCTTAATCCTAGATCAGACATTTTCCAAGGTTGATGGTAATTTTTTTTTGTCGAAGGACCAGTTGTTGAGTTTTCTATGAAGTTGATAAATAAAGTACTTATTATCTATTAATAAATTCTTCTATAAACCTTTCTAAAGTACTTTATTTAAACTAAAACTCTCCAAACGTCTATAAATATTTTCAAACTGACTTGTTTACATCAAATTCTAATAAATAATTGTAACTAAGTTATTACAAAAACAAATCAAAAACAATAAAATAAACTACTTCGATGCATTTCCAACACCTACCTTTGTATACCCACTGTCATTTTTAGATTGGTCTCTAGTAGGTACCTAATGATCTGACAGCGAACTAACGGCGCGTCAAAACAGCACCATTGACGTAACATATCATTATATTAACAGTTTTTGTAAAATTATAGACACCCGTGTGGAATGTTATTATTAAGGTACTACCTACTAGGCTCCGAACAATTATCATAAACACATGGGTAGGCATTTAATAATAAGTAAGAGAATTCTACGAATGCCATATGATTATCTCCAGGTGTTGTTTTAAGGAAGTGATTGACTGACTGCTTGAGGTACAAGTGTAATTAAACTTTAAAACCGCAATAATCATCTTGAAATTAAAACATGCCAATAAGCGTTGGATTTGACTTTACGGTTTATAGTTAGGATAGTCGTTCAAGGATTTAAGGAAAATTGACTTATCAAGGTAGATTACAAGGGTATAAAGCACTTACAAAAAATTAAACAAGGTAGGTACTATACCTGCATTTTGCTACGCTTCTATAACGAAAATCCAAGGTACTTCTTGGGACAGGAAAGAAGGTACAGTAACAGGGAGTATTATTTAAATTCTATTCCCAGTTATATTTCTTTTAAAAGGATACTCTCCGTTCTTGAACTCTCACATCCATCAGTTTGCACTATTTGCAGATTTATTAACGGAATTTTGTAATATTTCAAGGTTTAAGTCTAATAAATATTTTTTTATTAAAAATACACTAGGTATAACAAATTTTGATCAGTTTAATTTTAAAATTAAAGAGTTAAATTAGAAAAGGTTGCCGATTTTTCAAAAGTTCTGTAAAATTAAGATAACTTAGGTACCTAGGTACCGAAAAAAATTTAAAAATAATTTACCACATTTTTTCAGGAATATATAAAAGTAATAATAATACCGACCTCTGTCAATAATATTGTTATACAGGGTGGCAATAGGCCAAACCAAAGAGTAACAAGAAACAACAATAATTGTGATGGAAAAACAGTCGCTTTTAAACTGTAGATATTTACTTCTACTATGAAGTCACATATAAGTACATTATTATGCTGATTTATGTGTAAGTGTTATTTACTAGCACATTCAAGACATACGGTTTAACTGAATTGGGAGGGGAGGTATTATAAAATTCTAAAATCAGTTCGATCAGGGAAATACGCGTATCTACAGCGCAAATCTATTAGATTATTGGTATAACACATACGCCCGTATTCACAAATGATAATTTCCTAAATAATTACGTAATCAATTATCTCCATCTCATTCTAATGCTTAAAAACTGTATTGTATTTACATCCCATTTATTTAATTAATTTGGGGATATAACAGAGAAAAGCTTTGTGAATACGGGCAATAATCTGTCAATTTTCACGCACTCGTAATCAGTTGGACCACTGACCAGTCGATTATAGGTACTGTACCTAATACTCGATCTGTCGATCATGTTATATGTTTATTGTTTATAGGATTATTATAGGTAATAGTCATATAATTATACATAATAATGAATTTTGTTATTAATTTTAAATCTACAATTGGTAAGTGAATTCAAGTAATAGTGGCGGAGATAAAGTGAAGTGAATGATTTCAGTTACTTGGAGTGATGAAGACTATTGAGACTGAATAATTTCGATTCTGATGTAGAAAATACACCACCGTTTAATTGAATAAAAAATTGTCTTGTTATGCTCCAAGGAAAAGTATAATGTGAAACACGTGCACAAAAGCAATTTCTCCCTGGTGTGAAATGCCGTACTCGACTCCGTCTCTTATCACAAAATTTTCACACTCGAGAAATATGCTACTTTGTGCACTTGTTTTACAACACAGATACGGAAATTTTTTTTTGGTCATTTGACGATATCTCAGGAAGCGTTTGAGATATAAAACTGAACTTTTGTACATGCATGTATCATTAATAGTGCGTACGTTTTTAAAGGCTAACTATTTTTTAATATGGAGGTGAAACAGATTAAAAAAAATATCAACAAGTTGTGTTTTTGTTCACAACAAAACATGTTGCTACTTTTATGTTTTTCATCATAAAATGCTTGTTTTCTCAAAAACAATTCACGCAAAAACTTTTGACCAAGAGGACCTTTTTCATGTAGTAAACATTGACAGTTTAAAATGTGCTTTCACAATGTCAATTTTCACAGTCTCGTAGAAATTAGGGACAAAAAAATTTCAAGCAACACTAAAATCTCCGCCACTGCATATGAAAAGTTATTTAAGTAGCGCTCAAAAAGTAAATAATATTAATGATAAGATGTGTACAAAAGTTCAGTTCAATATCTCAAAACGTTCTTGAGATATCGTGAAAAATACTGAAAAAAAAAATTATTTTGACAATCCATATCTCGAAAACGGAGGGTTTGCGGCCCATGCGGACCACTTTTTATCTAAGAACGCGGCAAGGAATGACGCCTTCCATTTCCCGACACATGTTTTGAAACATCCTGTATACTATTTTATTTAAAACAGTTCTATCCAAACGTATCTAAAATCTAAAAATAATCCAATTGGTATTTTAATTTATTTTAGAACAACAATAAAAGTAGAGTGCATCACATCAGTTCGCCCCATTTCCGATAATTAATGTTGCTAAATTTTTTTAACATCTTAGAGAGAGAGTCTGTATGAATGAGAATCAACTCTAAACCGACAGCACAATTTTTCATTTAATAGTTTGTCAAACTATAAGACTATCTACTGCAGTCGTCTGCTCCATATCTTTTTTAAGGCGAACACCCATTTGCGTTTGTTGTATCAGCTATAAAAGCTCTCAGCATAATTGAATGAGTATTAGAGGTGAAATACCCCTGTTTTTATGGCCATTCCACTCGAAGAATATAAATTTCTCAACGTCAGAGCAATGGAACGGTGTAGGCATACGAAAGATGCGGTCTGAATCAGGATAATATGTAAGCGATAGGACATTTGTTTACTTTACATGCATAAAACATTGATTTTTATTGTCTAGGAAACGGGCTGTAACTGAATCGTAACTGCAAAACAACTGCCAGAGGGCACGGAAACAGACCAGGAAAGTCGCGGGATCCATTGGGATTTAACTAGTCATTCGAGAGTAGCGTGGAGCTTCTTTGCTTTTGCATTTTCCAATAAGAGATTATAGATACCTACCCTACATACCTACTAATAATACGTAGGTATATTGGCAGTGAAATGAAACTGAAGATGGAAATTTAATTGTCAGATATGTTATGACATATTGCTACTGAAGATAATGTTGTTGAGTATAATAAAAAATTGAATGGTGAAGCAGATAACGGTTATATTAGTACAGAATGACACAAATATGGCTATTGTCTGAAGGTGGCCATGATGTTAAAATTATTATTTCTTCACCGATATCAATGATAACAGTTTTTATTTTATTTGAGCTATATACATAGTGTTTCAAAACATGTGTCGGAAAAGAAGAGGTCCTTGGCCTTGGTTCCTATTCACTGGGTCCAATCCTTGGAAAAAAGTTCCTATTAACATGGATTAACGCAAACGCAATGCTTTCTCGATACAGGGAATCAAAATTTTTTTTTTCTGCGTCATCTCAGGAACCACTTCAGATACAGAATTGAGCTTCTATATACAGGGTGTCCGGGAAAATGTGGGAAATCTCTCGGAAGAACATTAAAAAAAAAGATGACAAGTTCCCATAATTTTATTTCCTAGGAGGCCACTGGAAATCAATTTTTCTTGGATAACTTTTAAACTACTTGATTAAATTTAATGAAAATTTAAAATATTAAACAGTAGTAAAGATTTCTTAAAATAATGCCCCTTAAACATAAATTAGCTTTTCAGTTTACCAGGGGGGGACTAGGTTGTACATTTTAATGCTTACATTTTTAACACCCTTTAAGGAGTTTAATTTATGTTTTAGGGGCAGTATTTTAAGAGGTCCTTACTACTGTTTAATATTTAAAAATTTCATTAAATTTAATCAAGTAGTTTAAAAGTTATTCAAGAAAAATTGATTTCCAGTGGCGTCCTTTAGGAGGCTGTATCTCCGTAGGGAGGGCCGCTAGGAAAAAAAATTATGGGAACTTGTCATCTTTTTTTTTAAGTTCTATCTGATTCCGAGAGATTTCCCACATTTTCTCGGACACCCTGTAGAGTGTGTGGGTCATGAAGACAGAAAACTTTCTTGATATTAATTTTACGAAAAAGGTACCTTTATAAAAAAAACTCAGCTTTTCGAGAAACCTCGGAAACCACACTTATAGCTTTTCGCTTGAACGTACAGGGTGTCGGTGTTATACTTAAAACTAAAAGTTTTTAAATATTCATTTAGGGAAAAATTTATTTGTTATGAAATGTTCTGTTTATCAAGAAATCTCTAAAAACTGCATCAAAATATGAGATTGACAAGATGTTATGACAAGAAGTCAGAATTATTCAAAGATCAATAATAAAAAAAATAAATAAATATTAAAAGAACGAAAGTCAAATATGAAAAACAAAAACAATACGCAAAGTTTATTCTACGTAGCTGTTATTCGTCTCCACACATTTTTCTGTTTTTTTTTTTTAAGAATTTGTCGTAAACTTAACGAATAGCAGGTTGATGTAGTTCATTTACTGAGTTTTTTTTTTTTTGATAAACTTTTTTTTCTAAATACCCCAAAAAAATTAAATATGGCGTGAGATCAGGTGACCTGGCAGGGTAATGAACAGGACCAAGCCTACTAATCAGTTTTTTTACTAAAATGCTCGCAGTTATTATTGTCTTACTAAAGGCTGTAGTATGCTGCCATACTGTAGGTAGTCAGCAGTACTTCTGGTTCCATACTATCTAACTTAGAAGAATCACTGAAAACAAGGATATGCAACGCCGTAAAATAAATAAGTAACTCAACCTGTGACTATTCGTAAAGCCTACGGTGAATTATTAAAAAAGCAGAATAGATGATAGGATTGATATAGGTGGCTCTACGTAGAATTTTGTTTTTTGTTTTATTTTTAACTTTCGTTTTTTTATTAATACATAATTGAATTTTCTTACATTAATTATATGCTTGGAAGATCCTTACTACTTGTCATAAAATCTGTCTCATATTTAATTATGGTTTTTGAGGTTTCTTGAGAAAAACATTTTGTAGATTTTTCCCCAAAGTGAATTTAAAAAGTTCTAGTGTTTAATATGACACCCTGTATGTGCAAGCGAAAATCTAAGTGTGGCTTCTAAGGTTTCACAAGAAGCAGGATTTTATTTTATAAAGAATGACTTTTTTTGTAAAATGAATACTAAGAAAGTTTTTTCGCTTCATAACCCCATCGGTATGGACACACTGTTTATATCTATATGATCTACTTATTGATCGCTATTTTTTTTTCATATGGTAGTGAAACAAATAAAATAAAAACACATTATGTTTTTGTCTATAACAATAAAACATATTGATACATTTATGTTAGTCATCATAAAATGCCGTATTTCTCGAAAACGGTTCACGTTAGTGCTTTTGGTAAAGAGCACATTTTTTGTAGAAAATATTATTGGTTTTGCTTTAAATTTAAATTTAAAATTACTTCAAAAATGCGAATTATCTCAGTGTTTTAGAACTTAGCGGCAAACAATCTCAAACATATCCTAAAACCTCCAACTGCCAATGCCACATAAAAAAATCTATTAAAAGGACTCAAAAAGTGTAGAAAATTTGAGATATGTATCTGAAACGATTTCTGAGATATCGTCGAAAAAGTGAAATATATTCTTTTTTACAGTCTGTACCTCGAAAACGGTTCCAAAGTTATTGAAGGTTTTTTCTTTTCAGAATGCTCCAAGGAATCAGACCTTGCCTTTTCCGATCACGCCTTAGATCCGACTGTACAGGGTGAGGCGCGAGAACCTTAGGGAATTTTTACAAGGAGAAGTGTTGGGAGTAGAAGTCTAAAAATTTGTACATGTATGATTTCAATTTAGACGAGCTGAACTAAAATATTTACAACCCCATACCACTTCCGGTTATACCGGAAAGTGCCATCCACTTTCTTTTTCTCTGTTTTTTTTCTATTTTTTACCTAAATATCTTTCCACTGAGAATCAATTCGAAAAAAAAATCGCGGGGCAAAAGGTCGATTCTTTTGAGAATCGATTTAAATTGCACATTTTTGTAACAGGCCACTGTTACAATCACTAATTTTTAACTGTTCAATTTAATTTTCATTCCGTTCCGCTTTCCTTCTTCGAATCTGGGCAGTCGCGTAACAAAAAACATTGCGGTCTTTAGGACCTTCGGTCCGTCGGTCTTTCTATCCTTCTGCGAGGCAGCAAATATCGTAAACACTGCAAATATCGAATCTCGCACGTCGTCCGACGATTTTTATTTTATAATCAATTTACTATACAGCCATTTTATATTCTGACCACCGAACTTTCCACCAGGCACTTGATGGTGACCATTTATTTTTACCTTTTATATACCTCCAATCTGCTTTTTATTCCATTGGTAAGTAGCTTAATTAATGTTTATTTAAATGGTTTTGCACATGAATGGTAATATTTTTCACACCATAATCTTATATCTGCATTTAATTTATTTCAATAATCCAATTAGGTACTTGTCGACATACCTGTCGTCTCTGCACGTGATTTCGCATCGTTAAAATTAAGTAGGTAATTGTAACAGTGGCCTGTTACAACATCCTTATTCTGCCTATTTAAGACCTCCCACCGTCTTCCGTCTTCCCAGCAGCAGGATGCGAATTGCGAGTTGCATCTCGCAAAAATAATAACACACTTTTTTTTTAAGAGGTTCTTCTGTCTTCCTTTATAAAAGAGCATTGGAATTGTGAATGTAAAAAAAGCTTCAATTACTTTTGAGGGCCCCCCTCCCAAAGAGCTTTGAAAGAACTCAAAAGGAACTGAAACTCTTTTTTTTAATTCACAGTTCCAATGCGCTTTTATAAAGGAATTCAAGCCCAAAGCCACAAGCCTTCCTTCAAGTCATGGAATTGAAATTCCAAGAAGCCTTCTTTCACGTCAAAGCTCTCAAGCCCTGCCCAGCTTATTTGGAAGCAGAGAGTTACAACGAAGAATATGTACCAATATCTAAACATCTACCAACGCCTGCTATGAGGTACTTAATGACCCTGCGAATGTACGAGATCTTCCTTCCTAGATGAATCAACCTCTAGGACATCGTTTGTAATATGAGCAGTCTTTGAATTCGCCCATCCTGTTATGTGTACGTGTACGGGGAGACGACAAGTGCTCTGCTCATTCGTGTAAAAAATGCAGTCGAGGTATTCATTCAATTTGTGCTGCTCTATGTGCAAAAAACGCTCAGAAAATGCTCAAAACTTTTGAAAATTTCCCTTTTGTCACAAGATAATATCGTAAAAATTCTGGTGTCAGAGTCAATAGAGGTCAATAGGTGACGTTCGCAACATTCAGCCATTGACTTACAAAAGACACATGATGAACTCTATCAACTCGTAACAAACCAAGGTATGCCAAAATATAGTTTGGTGGTCCCTGTTATATGTAAGTTTGCTATTCATTCTCCAGCTCCACCTCTCTACTTTGACATGTAGGTACCAATGTTTTCATGAAAAAATTTCTTCCCATAATACATAAGTATTATATACTTCTCTGGGTGGTTCAGGTTCTAAAGAAATATATTCGTAACTTGTTGTTGTATTGATTTTCTCTTCCAAGTTTGAATCATAAATTGGCAGTGGTACTACGACTGGGACTAATGATCGAAATGATACATTATCAGAATTTTGATTTTCGCTGTCCAGAGATATGTTCCAATGTTTACGTTTTTGAACTTTTCCTTCTGACAAATAATAATTACTATATAGATACTTGAAGTAGTGGGAATTAAATCTGCTGGTTCAGGAGGACCTCAGGTAGGTACCTACGTATTCCTAAAATGTGGAAAAGTCATGCTTGAATTGCGAATAAAAATCAAGAACTGAATATAAGTAGGTACAATATAATACATACGAGGGTGGTGTAACGTGAATACGTCACCTGTTGTCCTCCTTGCAAAGCTTCCCTCGTTTTAAAGAGAATTGTAAAATTACAGTTCCCTACAACTCTCTACAATATAGATCGCATCTTTGAACTGACTACCCACACCGTATGCCGGCGCTGGTGCTGTCCGGATAATTCGCTACTAGATGGCATTGCACGTTTCGTTTCACTTAGATTTCGAGTTCCTTTCAGGAACCAAATAAGTTGTCAACTGTCAATCAGATTTCAGTATCTGCCCATGACATTTCTCCTTTCAACAACCGAAGGCGGATTTCCTCTCAAGTTCACGGAACTGAATTCACTTCCTTTTTACCTGTCGACCAGGAAAGATTATTCTTTTAACCGTTCCCGTACGAGGCCTGTTATACAGGGTAAGTCGCCATTACGGATATTCTAGAAATGAGTTTTAATTCGATTATTACTTATTTTTAGCTTCTGGGATTTCCTTTATTCTTCTGGGATTTCCTTCATTCTTCTGGGATTTCCTTCATTCTTCTGGGATTTTATCTAAACTTTACCTGGTACCTTTCTCTTACCTTTATCTTTGGTAAATACCTTGTCTTCTCCGGTATTTACTAATTATCTGGATTAATTGCCTATTGCGACCGAGGAAGCCATCTTGAACTAAGAAACAAAGGGAGCATGGCCCATTTTTATTCTCCAACTATCTAATTCATCCTTCCACCGTTTTCATTCATCCAAGGTGAAATAAATCAACATTTCGAAGATCTCCAATAACAACAGAACATTTTCCCGGTGCTAGTGCTGTTTACGACCTTTCAACCCCAGGAGCCTCGTCAGGGCGCGGTCCCTACACCTGCTGGTTTTCTTCTGGAGATTTCAATGCCTGACTAAGCACCACACCTAGTAAAGTCCAGGAGTTATTAATATCCTTTTTACTGTCAAAATAAAGACAGTTTTTACCTCAATCAGCTTCATCCCGGAAACTGTAAGTGTTGTCTTTTATTTTATTTCACCGATCATGACGAAGAAGGACTAGAAGATCAGTGCTAACTTAGTAAATTAATTAATTATCACTCACGAACTTTATCTTTCCCGATATAAATGATATCGGAAGTATCTTATTCTTTTGTACACAGCTGTACAAGATAAAGGATCCTTTATTTTCAAACAAACTGATTGTTTAAACATATTTATATCAGATTTAAAGCTTTTAAGATAAGACAGGATAATTATTTGATTTTAATTAAACAGGAAATGTAAACCATAATTTGCTCATTAAACATCTGTCCATTTTAACTTATTCTTTGAAAATCACATTAACATCTTTATAACCCTAAATCTACTTTTTATTAGTTCTTCATAGAGTTTAGGTAGCACAATAAAAATAAGAACTCGAGCAAATCGAGTTAATAAGAACTGAAGAACTCTTTGGCATCCCTAATCTACCTTAGATACCTATATATAGGGTGTACCTTTTTAAATAATTAAAGCAGCAGAATAACTAGCACTCTGATAGTATTTGATTCAGTTTTCAAGTTATTCAACATCATTATCTTCAGAGAAATTTGTCGTGAAAGTTTCTTTTGCAGTATTATCGTTTTGCCGAAACAACATTTTGCCCTTCGCTTGCACAGCAAGCTCTCGTTACTGCTACTTTCGACATTCCCTGATTTTATAATTTTGTTTTGCTCACGCAGCTAAACTTTTATTTGCTGGCGCTGAGATCAAAACGCGAATAAGCTGCAATTGGCATTTCCCCGGCGGGAATCGAATACACCCACAAACTTTGGATTAGAAACTACCTTAATTAAATAAAAGCACTTGATCTCTTCCTAGTTCCCATTATAAATGGAAAATTGATATTAACGTCATAAATTATTTTGTTCAGATGTATCGTACAGTTATCTTACTTTCTTAATGCATGATTATTATAGTTGCATGAACTCGCATGTTAGTCTAAGAATGTCTTAGTTAGCTATTGTGTTTTTACTGCTGGTGAATAATAGTGTCGTGACGCGAAAATACCTTATCTTCTTACCGCTACACTGCCGCTAAAGGGTAACCTTGCAAAAGGAGCTTTACGGAGTGGTTGTTAATACCGTCGCGAAGGTCTCGAGTAAGCTTTGAAAGAAGTTTGACTCCGTGCAAAGAGGATACTCTTAAGAGAGCTCTGCGATCAAACTGTCTTTGAAAGTTACATCCAAACATTTCCTTCATTAACATTATCCCATACCTTCGCTCATGAATTTTAGGTTAAATTCGAAATATCTGAATTATCGATCAGCTGTTCCAACTGGTGTCCCTCAGTCATTGTCGTACGCTGACAGACTGCTAAAGCAACGACAATTCTTTACGTCTAACGTAGAAAGTGAATTCTTTACGTGTAAAGATACGTCATGGTGACATGTACTTCTTCCGATCCCTACCTTACCGACTCTAGAGAATATCTGTACTTACCGACATACCTATGCATATTTAAATATTGCCTTATCTTATCTTAGTATCTCTCTAGATTACCTTTATCTCTCTCTCTACTAAGAAATTATATCTTATATCGGTATTTTAGTTTTTTTGAAATACCGTGACCTATTTTTCGTTTTAAAACGAAGGGAATTCTTTTGAATTTAAATCTCTCTCTCTCTCACTTGTACTGGTGACGTGACGTCACAGCCAAGTCAAGTAGGCCAGGTCTATTCTTTCTTTATATAGGCCAGGTTCATTCTTTCCTTATTTAGGCCAGGTACACTAGGTGCTACGTTGCCTACCTGTGCTGATAATACTACTGTCCTCTCTCTAGAATAAAATAAAAAATTTTATTCTTATCTATCTATATAATATTATAGTACCTACATTTTTCTAAAATGAACCCCGCTTCAGCCCTGCTCAGCGATGAGCTTACCTATGAGATTGCGTTGAGGAACCAAACACCTCAAAGTACGCAAGACAAGCGAAGGAAACAATTCCGAGCGCTTATTAATAGGGAAGATTCTACGGTAGCGTTAGAGTCACCCTACGATTTTGATAAGGATCTTTCTGAAATCAAAGCAACTTTGCTAGATTTAAAGAAAAAGATTCCTGAAGCTTCTGGATTGTTCACTGATCTTGCAAGCAGACGTATCCCTTTTCGAGTGGATCATGTTATCGCTCGAATAAACAGATTAAATGTTGAAGCTGATGCTTCTAAGAAATTTCATAGAGATGAGGCTTATGGAGAAGCACTCCAGTTGGAGGGAGAATGGCTTCTGAAGTTGGATGAGAATGAACCAGTCGTTCCTCCTGTTTCTGATATCTCGCAATCATCTACCTCAACAGCTAGTACCAAATACAGTGTCCCTGTACATAAGTGGAACCTAAGGTTTTCAGGCTCTAGTAAAGACAACCTGATTTATTTCCTAGAAAGGGTTCGAGAATTGCAAATCTCGCGGAATGTTTCCGATGAGAGTCTTTTTACTTCAGCAGTTGACTTATTTGAGGATAAGGCCCTCACCTGGTATCGCAGTGTTGCCAGTTCGTTAAAATCTTGGCAAGAAATTAAGTTGAGGTTGAAGGAAACTTTCTTACCCCTATCTTACGATGATGATCTTCTCAATGAGATAAATCATCGCACTCAAGGAGAAGAGGAGCTAGTAGCCCTGTATGTAGCCTCCATGAAAGAACTTTTCAAAAGACTTTCAATTATTCCCTCAGAGGAGGAACAGTTTAAGATCATAAAGCGGAATCTACACCCCTACTTCTTGAACCATTTGGCTCTGGTTGAAGTGTCAACTGCCAATGAGATTATCTCTATATGCAAGAAGCTAGAAGACAATAGGGCCATGATTTCTAAATATCGACCCCCTCCCTCAAAGAAGGTGCATAGTCTCCTTAGTTCAGACCTGGCATGTCCAGATGAGGCCATTCTAACATCGGCAAAACATTCCTTTGTCCCTTCAAGGTCAACTTCTCGTCTTTCAGGAAAACGTGATGCAGGTCACGACCAAGCTTCTTTACCTTTCTGTTGGAATTGTTCTAACCAGGGTCATCTCTACCCAAAATGTCGAAAACCCAGAACTATTTTCTGCTATGGTTGTGGAAAGAAAGATGTTTTTAAACCAAAATGTCCCTCTTGCTCACCGAACTATTCTCGCCCAAAAAACGAGAAGACTGCGCGTCAGGGTGCAACGCAGCAGGAGTCAAGACACCCAAAGGTATCTCTCCCTTCGAAGAGGCCCGTGGATACAAACCACGCAAGCCCCTCCGAAAACCAAAAGTAAAAATCTTTACGACTGCGGACCTCCACCATCAAAGGAATATGTGGAAGGTCTGGTTAAATAGAGTCTCTGATTTCTATCGGACTCCAATTGTCATCCCTAAAAATAAACCTAGTAGGTCTACGACCCCTGAAATGATACCCCCAATCGTGTCTCAAATTCTACAACCAGATCCAGTAGATAATCGTCCCTATATCTCGGTGGATATGCAAGGAAAGCGTTTCACTGCTCTTTTTGACACTGGAGCGAATATTTCGGTTTGTGATGTAGAAGTCATAAAAGAAATTTTCGGCAGAACCCATGATTCCTCTGGAAATTCAGATCTCTTATGTTCCCTTCGAAATGCAGATGGTTCACCATTACCTGTCACTTCAATCTTGGACCTTACCTTAACTATTGATGACGTCACTAAGGTTGTTCGTTTTCATGTTGTACCTTCTATCTTGCCCGAGATTATCTTAGGTATGAACGTGGCCATAGCTTTCAATATCTCTATTGATTTTTCCAGAGATTCATTTGAGGTTAGAGACCGGGTGGATCCTCCCTCCTGTTTTGATGAACCCCAGGTTAGCACCATAAGTAGAATCCATGATCTCTCTACTCTCCCTCCTGAAGATGTCGTGAAATTGAACCCGATTATCGAAAAATTTCAAATTTTATCTCCTATCGATGTGCTGCCAGAAACTTCTGTTCTCTGTCATTCTATAGAGACCCCGAATGCCAAACCTTTTAGGCAAAGGCAGTATCCCTTGTCTCCGGCAGTACAAAAATTTCTAAATGAGGAAATTGATAAGCTTTTGAAACTTAACATCATAGAGAAAAGTAATTCCCCTTGGTGTTCACCAGTCCTTTTAGTGAAGAAAAAGGATAATACCTATCGTATGTGCTTTGATGGGAGAAAACTAAATGAAGTTACCACCCATGATGCATACCCTCTACCTAGGATAGATTCCATTCTCTGTAAACTGCGAGACGCAAATTTTCTTTCCTCTATAGACTTAAAGCAAGCCTTTTTCCAGGTACCTCTAGACGCTGATTCACGTCCAAAGACAGCTTTTATAGTACCCGGAAGGGGTTTATACCAGTTCCGGCGTATGCCTTTTGGTTTGCGGAACAGCGCGCAAACGCAACAACGTCTCATGGACAGGATCATTGGACCTGACCTCGAGCCGTTCGTTTTTGTTTATCTGGATGACATAATTGTTGTCACTCATACCTTTGAAAAACATCTTGAAGTTCTAAATGAAGTCTATGAAAGGTTACGTAAGGCCAACCTCACAGTGAATTTTAAGAAGTGTCAATTTTGTCGCGACTCTCTTTCTTTCCTTGGATTTATTGTAGACAAACAAGGTCTCCGTGTTTGTGAAGACAAAGTAAAGTCAATCACAGAAGCTCCCATTCCTCGCAACACCACAGGTGTCAGGCACATTCTAGGCATTTTGCAATACTATCGTAGATTCGTCAAAGACTTTTCCACTATTAGTGCCCCTATCTCTGCACTTTTGCACAATAGAAAGAAGGGACAGTCTATTACTTGGACTTCAGAAGCTGACCAAGCCTTTAAACTTCTTAAAGAACGACTAACATCGGCCCCTGTCTTGGCTAGCCCTGATTTTTCCAAGCCTTTCTGCATACAAACTGATGCGAGTGACTATGGAATCGGCGCAGTTCTGTATCAAGAAGACGAAGGTTTCGAACACCCAATAGCCTACGCTAGTCGCACTCTCTCTAAGGCAGAGAGGAAATACTATGCTACCGAAAAAGAATGTCTCGGAGTCCTTTTCGGCATAGAGCATTTTCGTCCCTATGTTGAAGGCACCAAATTCACGGTCTATACCGACCATGCCTCTCTTCTCTGGCTTAAAAATTTTAAGGAGCCCACAGGTCGTTTAGCTAGGTGGTGTGTACGACTTAGCCAGTTCAATTACGAGATGAAACATCGCAAGGGATCTTGTAATGTTCCAGCAGATTTCCTTTCTCGAAATATCTCTCTCTTAACCGCGAATGATCTTACACCAGATGAGTGGTATAGGAAAATGGTGGAAAACGTCACGGGAAATCCAGATAGTTACCCAAATTTCACGGTTGAAAACGGTGTTCTTCTCAAACATCTGAAGCCGAACCATTCCTTATCGTCAAATCTTTCCAATTGGAAAATAGTCATACCTACACCAAATAGGGATGATGTTGTTGCGTCTTTTCATAATCCCCCTACTTCGGCCCATTTCGGCGTAAGAAAAACCAAGGCACGAATATCGGAATTCTACTATTGGCCCAAAATGGACCTAACGGTGAAGAGGTTCATACGAAATTGTCAGGTTTGCGGTGCTCACAAATCGACTAATGTCGCTCGTGCTGGTTTAATGGGTGGTTATAAAAGCATAAGCTTTCCTTTCCAATTTATCTCCATAGATTTTATGGGTCCCTTTCCTAGGTCGAAGGCCAGGAATACACAACTTCTCGTAGTCACAGATTGGTTCTCCAAATTCGTGCTGGTAAAGCCCATGCCGAACGCAACCGCAGCTGCAGTTGTAAAATATCTCGAAAATCAAGTTTTCTTGATCTTTGGTGTCCCTCAAATTGTTCTCTGCGATAACGCTCAGATTTTTAAGAGTACTCAGTTCACCAAGTTATTGGAAGAGTACCAAGTTAATTTGTGGTATAGTGCTAGACACTTGTCACAAGTCAACCCTACCGAGAGGACCAATCGAACTTTGCTTACCGCTATCTCGTCTTATGTGAAAGATAATCACAAAGACTGGGATAAAAATGTCTACAAGGTGGCCCAGGCAATTAATTTGTCTGAGAACGAAGTCACCAAACATTTTCCTGCTTTTCTTGTTTTCGCTCGAAACATACCTATTGACGGAACCTTTTATGGTCCTGTCGAAAATAACTACCTTGCCCTACCAGAAGATCTTTCTTATGTGCATAGGGAAAATGATATCTCCAGATTACCTCCTATCTTTGAAGATGTCAGAGTCAAATTAAAAAAGGCTTATGACGTAAATAAGAAGTATTATGATCTACGTAAGCGCCCAGATGTTTTCCAGGAAGGAGAGTTAGTATGGAAACATACTTACCCCCTTTCGAACGCTGCAAAGAACTTTGCTGCTAAGCTGGCCCCCAAATTCGTACTTTGCCGAATTTCCAAGGCAATATCTAAATTAGTGTACGAACTACAGGATCAGGAAGGCAACCCGCTAGGTCGCTGGCATGTGAAGGACTTAAAGGCGTATGGAGGCAAAGATCCGCCACAAATTGATGAATAGTTCACTTCCTTCTCTCTCCAGAAATTTTATTCCTACCTAATTTCTATCTTCTCTACAACATATACAAACTCCTGTTTGGAATGAGGTTTGACAATACGCGAATTGAGAGTGCTATGTCTTTAGTCGTATCTAGAATGAATGAGGAATGTATGCAGAATGAGCACCGTATCTTTCAAGGCATTTCTCAAGGATCTCGAAACTAGTTGTGTGAATGTGACGTCAAAGTATAAGTGTTGCTAATTTTGGGATCGGTATTTGTTATCCTCAGTCTCTTATCTTGTTCTACCGCTCAAATTTTGAGAACCCATAATTTTTCTGGTTATCTAAACTATTACCTCAGGAAGAAACTATTCATCTATCTTATCTGGCTAACGTTTGCGAGTCTAATGTTATCTCTTAAGTTTTCTTGTGTTCATTGAACCAAAGGAAAACACTATCTTACCGTCGTATCTACCTTATCTTGTCTTTTACCTTTATCTTATCTACTATCTATCCACGGGTGCTTTCCCGACAGTTTCCGCCCTGCCTTAGGCTAAAGAGAAAACTGCCCTGTTTGTCCAAGCAAAAGACAACAGGTTATCTTTATCTTACCTTACTTTATCTATTAGTACCATAATGAAATGGTGACTAATGCTTATCTTGGATATTTCTTTTCGAAGAAGGAAAGAAATGATCTTATCTTATCTTATCTATACCTATTAGTTCCATAACAAAATGGTGACTAATGTTTATCTTAGATATTCTTTTCAATGAAGAAAAGAAATTATCTTATCTTACCTTAATACCTTTACCTATTAGCATCATAATGAAATGATAGCTAATCATTATCTTCCCTGCGAATATTTTCCCGGATGGAAAATATAAATCTACGTGAATTCGAGTTCAGAATTTGCAAAGGAGGCTCTAGATACTCAGTGCTGATGTAAAGGAATCTGAACACTGGTGTCGAAGACCCCTTATCTCCATGATGAAAACGACTTTCCCGTTTTCTTATCTCTCCAAGAGATGGAATTATCTTAATGTGTCTATAATATCTTAGTCTGTCCCTTTGTGTCTGATAATAGTTAGAGTGACAATTGTCTAGTATCTCTATTGTCTCATGAGAGAATAGAATTATCTTCATTTAGTTTTTCTTCTATTACAGTGGAAAAATGCCCCCCAAGAGGCAAGGCGTTCATCAATCTGATCCCAGGAAGAAGAGGTTCAATATGAAACTCTGGGCTGAAATGAAAAATATGCGTGATTTCGAAGTAAATCCAGGTCTTCAGCCATGGCATGTCCAATTGGACAAAGATGTTTTTCTAGTGGAAAAGGAGCGTTATTTTAAATTCCTAACCGCGCATGCTGTATTAACTCATGACCACCCGAGAGTTCCTATTGATGAGGAACAATTCGAAATTTCGAGAGAAATATGTCGAGAGAACGGTATAGACGTTCGTTGGTCGTTGAGCAGCTTCAATGCCAGACACCTTTCAACTGAGATAATAGCGGCGGAAAACCCTAGTGCAGATAGTGTCTCAGTAGGAAATTTGGCGTTCGTGGGAATTTATAACAAACCAAAACCATCAGAATTAGGCCGTTACAGGCCAAATAAATTCAAAAGAGGACCAAACCCTTCCTGCCTGCCCTCAGTACGGACAGATCCTGACGGAGTTCTAATCAGAGAACTCATCACACCATATCTAACATGTCAAGAAAAGGTTCTACTCGCTATAGCTTTCCCTTTTGATGATATTGCACTTAAGAGGTGTAACAAGAAGACTTGTGGGATCGACCTGAGAAGAACGTATTACCCAGCTCTTATAGACCGGTACTCGCCATCGGGTAGAGATTTTACCCCTTTGCGTGATTTTAAGATGGCTTACGCTATAGACCGTTCCTATGCCTCACAGGTGCGTTTTGAGATACCTTGTCATTGTAGTCTGCTGTTGTCCCACATCATATGCAGAGGACTGCACATTTCTTATCTTCTTTATTGGCATTTTCATCACAATACCAACACGTCCCCAAGTGAAGGAGAACTTTTACTCCCTCTGACAACTCCCCCGTTAGACCGACTTGCCCCCACTACAGATATCCCTGCATATCAGATAGTTACCTTGGAGAAACCGAAACAACCTGTGCTTAGAGACTCAGAATTCTGGATAATTTTGGGCAAACGATTGGTCAAATTTTATTACAAATCGGGTTTTATCCTACGAAAATCTGAATCTCCATTTAACTTCGTAAATCGCAGAATCCAGGATGCCTGTGGAGTATGGTCGCCTAGTATGAAAGTTGCTACTAGAACGTCTTGGGAATGCTGATTCTATTTCTGGTCACCATTTATATCCTTTTCTATCTACTTCCTATGTATCTTATCTCTTTTCTAAGCATATGTTTGTGAATACCTTTTTGAGTTGGCTGGTTATCGAACAAAGTTATTTCCTCGTTTGCCTTAACCAAGATAGTTAAGTTCAAGCTTTTTCTTGACATCGAGTTTGAATGTCCACACTACCTAAAACAATTAGCCCTGTTTTGGAGGCTGTGTTTGTTCGATGGGAGATTCCCATGGCATTTCTTAGTCCTTCAGTGTTGGCGGTTTTTGAAACCCCAGGCTGAAGTAGTGTTCAAAACCATGGGCAGTCGAACGTCAAATAGAACGGCACAAATCTATTAACAGCACTACTGTTATATCGAGAAATCGATTTACCTCAATCTCTGTATATATATGTCTAATTGTATCTATTCCGTTACCTTGACTTTTTATGATGAAGTCAGAATTTCTGGATTTATTTAGTTGTCCATTCTATCGAGTAGCAGCCCTGTTTCCGAGAGTTTTAGTTTGTGTGAAAACTCCCATAGCAATTTTCTTAGTCCTTCAGTGTTGGCGGTTTTTGAAACCCCAGGCTGAAGTAGTGTTCAAAACTATGGGTGGTTGAACATCAAACAGAACAACGTAGCTCTATTAACAGCGAGCCTGTTATACCGAAATGTTATAACTTAATTTTAATTCTTGTATATACAATATCTAATTATAAGTGTTTATAATAATAATCAACTTAGTAGCATGTTATCTAGAAAGAATGCATGTACATTTTCTTTTATCTACTTAGCATTAAGGTTTTGTAATTATAAATTTAATCTGCATGAGCGAATTAAATATTTCTTTTTATATTATATAGCTAGTTAAAGTGACTAACTGTGTGATATTACCTGAACAAATAGTAAACATGGTAGAAAACTTTTACAAGGTCTGTTTTTGTAGAACACTATTCTCTCTCTTTTTCGATTTGTGTTGTCCTTGTTGGTCATCCACAATCATACCTTCATGTATACCCTTCTACGGGTATAGAAAGAACTAGAATTTTCTTCTAGTTTTTGAATTTTCTCTTGCGTCGGTAAGGGGAGGTGTGTAACGTGAATACGTCACCTGTTGTCCTCCTTGCAAAGCTTCCCTCGTTTTAAAGAGAATTGTAAAATTACAGTTCCCTACAACTCTCTACAATATAGATCGCATCTTTGAACTGACTACCCACACCGTATGCCGGCGCTGGTGCTGTCCGGATAATTCGCTACTAGATGGCATTGCACGTTTCGTTTCACTTAGATTTCGAGTTCCTTTCAGGAACCAAATAAGTTGTCAACTGTCAATCAGATTTCAGTATCTGCCCATGACATTTCTCCTTTCAACAACCGAAGGCGGATTTCCTCTCAAGTTCACGGAACTGAATTCACTTCCTTTTTACCTGTCGACCAGGAAAGATTATTCTTTTAACCGTTCCCGTACGAGGCCTGTTATACAGGGTAAGTCGCCATTACGGATATTCTAGAAATGAGTTTTAATTCGATTATTACTTATTTTTAGCTTCTGGGATTTCCTTTATTCTTCTGGGATTTCCTTCATTCTTCTGGGATTTCCTTCATTCTTCTGGGATTTTATCTAAACTTTACCTGGTACCTTTCTCTTACCTTTATCTTTGGTAAATACCTTGTCTTCTCCGGTATTTACTAATTATCTGGATTAATTGCCTATTGCGACCGAGGAAGCCATCTTGAACTAAGAAACAAAGGGAGCATGGCCCATTTTTATTCTCCAACTATCTAATTCATCCTTCCACCGTTTTCATTCATCCAAGGTGAAATAAATCAACATTTCGAAGATCTCCAATAACAACAGAACATTTTCCCGGTGCTAGTGCTGTTTACGACCTTTCAACCCCAGGAGCCTCGTCAGGGCGCGGTCCCTACACCTGCTGGTTTTCTTCTGGAGATTTCAATGCCTGACTAAGCACCACACCTAGTAAAGTCCAGGAGTTATTAATATCCTTTTTACTGTCAAAATAAAGACAGTTTTTACCTCAATCAGCTTCATCCCGGAAACTGTAAGTGTTGTCTTTTATTTTATTTCACCGATCATGACGAAGAAGGACTAGAAGATCAGTGCTAACTTAGTAAATTAATTAATTATCACTCACGAACTTTATCTTTCCCGATATAAATGATATCGGAAGTATCTTATTCTTTTGTACACAGCTGTACAAGATAAAGGATCCTTTATTTTCAAACAAACTGATTGTTTAAACATATTTATATCAGATTTAAAGCTTTTAAGATAAGACAGGATAATTATTTGATTTTAATTAAACAGGAAATGTAAACCATAATTTGCTCATTAAACATCTGTCCATTTTAACTTATTCTTTGAAAATCACATTAACATCTTTATAACCCTAAATCTACTTTTTATTAGTTCTTCATAGAGTTTAGGTAGCACAATAAAAATAAGAACTCGAGCAAATCGAGTTAATAAGAACTGAAGAACTCTTTGGCATCCCTAATCTACCTTAGATACCTATATATAGGGTGTACCTTTTTAAATAATTAAAGCAGCAGAATAACTAGCACTCTGATAGTATTTGATTCAGTTTTCAAGTTATTCAACATCATTATCTTCAGAGAAATTTGTCGTGAAAGTTTCTTTTGCAGTATTATCGTTTTGCCGAAACAACATTTTGCCCTTCGCTTGCACAGCAAGCTCTCGTTACTGCTACTTTCGACATTCCCTGATTTTATAATTTTGTTTTGCTCACGCAGCTAAACTTTTATTTGCTGGCGCTGAGATCAAAACGCGAATAAGCTGCAGTGGTTTGATAAATAACTTAGTTCGTATTCTAGTAGATGGCGCTAACGTCATCTGTATATACGTTTTCATAAAGTTACCTTCCTATGAATACATAATCTGTGATTTCAAGTCATTCTGACAGTAATTCGTTGTTTGACAGCTGCTTAAACAGAAGTGTTTAGAGTAACAGTGAAAAAAGGGTAAAATTGGAATTCGTGGTGTGATTCAATTCTTTTTTCTGGGTGGAAAAACAGCGAAGAAAATACATGAGAGGATTTTACCTGCATTGGGTGACTCATGTCCTTCCTATGAAACCATTCGACTTTGGGTAAATGAGTTCAAGCGTGGAAGAACAAGCCTCGTGGATGCAACTTGTCCTGCAGCTCCAAAATTAGCTGTGACACCCGAAATCATCGATAAAGTTCATGATGTGGTTTTAGCTGATAGAATAGTAAAAGTGCGCGAGTTAGCAAATGTCACAGGCATCTCAACTGAGCGAGTTTACTTTATTTTGCACAATGAATTGCACATAAAAAAATTATGCGCGAGATGGGTGCCGCGTCTACTCACTCCTGAGCAAAAGCGAATTCGCATGCAAACATCTGCTGACAATTTGCAATTGTTAAATAAGAAGAATCCAATGGAGTTTTTGCGTCGTTTTGTGACAATGGACGAAACATGGATACATCATTATATCCCGGAAATAAAGCAGCAGTCAAAACAATGGATTGCACATGGCGAAACGGCTCCGAAAAAGGGCAAATGCGTTCCGTCCGTTGGAAAGGTGATGGCGTCGGTATTTTGGGATGCAAAAGAAATTCTCCTAATTGATTACCTAGAAAAGGGAAAAACCATTACCGGAGAATATTATCCATTACTTTTGGACCAAGTAAAGGCAGCAATAACTGAGAAACGTCCGAAAATGCTCCAAAAAAAAAAGGTCTTGTTCCATCATGACAACGCGTCAGTGCATTCAAGCCGTGTCGCCCGGCAAAAGTTGGCCGAGTCGCGATTCCAATTGGTTCCGCATCCTGTCTATTCATCATATTTAGCTCCCTCGGACTTTCATCTGTTCCCAAAACTCAAAACTTTCCTGGTGGGACGAAAATTTGAGTCAACTGAAGGAGTCATAGAGGAAGTAAATGAGTATTTTGCAAGCCTTGAAGAAACGCATTTCCACGAAGGAACCTTCCTCCATCTTCCTCCTTCCTCCATCTTGCGCTGGAGAAGCGTTGGGGTAGTGCGTAGAACTTCGAGGGGATTATGTTGAAAAATAAAGGCCATTACAAAACTCAAATCGTTGTTATTCATATCAAACCAAGTTACTTATCAAACCACCCTCGTATATCTCACTCAATAACCGAACGACTTGACTTTAACGTACCTATGTGCCTTTAATGTAGAAACTGTAGTATTATCAAGGTATTTATCACATATTCGCATATTCCACATCACATAAAGCAACATAATTTTTGATGTTATTTATTTTAATTTTGGTGAACTGGAGCTCAGAATATTCCTGAGTTTTGACTTCTGCCAGCCATCATAATCTATTGTGTGGGGTACTGGGATTCCATGAACATTAATAATAATAAAATAACACAGGTAGTTAAACAATAATAATTATTATCAAAAATCAAAACAAACAAAGAACATAAGTCCTTGTATGTTTACATTTGGAACAAAAAAAAAGAGCCTGGCGTGGCCTCGCGGTTAAGTAGCGAGAACTGCTTGATCGTTGGATCAGTCGGACTGAGTTCGATTCTTGGTGAAGCTCTGGGTGTCTGTATTGTCCATTCTACTATTTATTTGGCATACTTGAGGCTGGGTGTATGAGCAAGAGGCCCTAAACCCATATTACCGGTGTGGAGCGACTTTGTCTTAACTACATAGTGAAGACCGATGCTCCCCCTTTTTGAAAAAAAAAATTGGAACAAAACATAAACAAAGTTAAATAATTAATTGTTATTACAATTTCTGAAAATATGAAATATTTTATAAATTAGATGAATTATTGGAGTTGGTGTCTATAATATGGTTATTGTAGAACTAATTAATTTATGTTATGGTATAGTGTAAGTGTGAAATGAAAAATTGTTAATGAGTTATGAAATTTATGTTAATAGGTGTGATTACTGATTAGTAAAGAGGTTGGAATCTGAAAAGTTGAGTTTGTTGGTTCAAACATATCCAGAACGATATTCAAGGAATTCTTTATGTATCTTGAAGTTCTCAAACAAGTCTAAAAGTAGCCCTTTTGTGTTACTTTACTCAAAAAGTAGTAAAACTTATCGCATTTAATTAAGTTTTTATTTGAAAGTTAAATCTAATTCGGTTAAAAATTTAAGGTGAGGGGGGGGACTATAAACATTCACACTGTATACTTTGCCGGTAACAAATACAATAAGACTACAATTTTATTTTACCTAAAGTTCAATGAACTAAACACTAAACGATCTGGGCAATTATTGTTTTACAGTTATTATGAAAATATAAAAATAAGAGTAAAATTTGAATTTGAACCACATGTCTCGTTAGCCTACATCGATTAAATACTAGTTTCAATATTTTAGGCATTGTAATAGTAATAGTTAATAATAAATACATCATCAAAAGAAATTATTATTGTCAATCACCCAGTTGATACTTCTGGTCCGAAATAGCAAACATTGAGTCATGAATGGAATCTAAAGAGTTTTTCTTGTTTACCTGCTGTCCATGCTTTGGCTTGTGGTCGCTTTTATTTTTAAAATTTATAGCGACAGATCGGCTATTTATTATAACGCTCAGGATTGTTCACTCGACAGTTATGCATGCGCCCGCTGTTAGAATTGTTAAATAACTTGCGGCAAGCACAAAAGGTATGTCATTAAAATCACCGTGGGTGTGTACCATTAAAATTTAATTGTTTCTAGAAGCATTTCAGGAAAATTGTATGAATTACCTTTTGACGCCTTAAAAAAAAGAATAAATTAATTTAATTAAATTTGATTATTCCTTTATCATGACATTAGTTGAGAACTTGAGTGAATCCCTAGTCATAGCAAATATGCTAAAATATTAATACCGGACACCTCTATACCTAATAATGCATTGCGTCGAGGTGTGACAATTTTAGCAGCGCCGCCAAATTTGACTTGGTGTCACTGAAAGATATATTTTGTGAGACATAACGGGAGTTTTAAATATCAACGCTGAATAGAAAAGCTCTTAAAATTAATTAGACGGAAATAGACGGATGAAATTGAGATGAAGAATTAATACAACAATAAACAACAAAGTTTTCAATATGTTTATTATATTAACAATAATTAAGTAACTACTATTTCACATAATATTCTTAACGTAGATTAATTATTTGGGACAGCAGTCCTTAATGAAAAGGCTACTCTTTTTTCTCAAAATCCAAGCTTTCAAACTTTATTTAGTTTTCCTTCAGGGGTAAGAAAGTGAGGTCTAATAATTTGTTAATAATGGTGGACATTTTTTGAGTACCTAAATATAAATAACAGCTATTACAAATCCTCTCTGTTTCTATATAAACCATAATAAAACATTTCAAAGTTTTGCCTAAAAGTTGTACTGAAACGGGAACTATTTTAGGTCAAAAAGATATTCTATTTATCTCCCGTATCATTTGACAACATAAAATTTATATCAGCAGGGTGGGTTCTTTTGGAATATACAGGGTGAATTATAAAAAACGCCCCAAGCGATAACTCCGTTAATTTTGAAGATATGACAAAACTTTTTGGAACAAAGTGGCGTAGTTTATCATCATCTATATGTTGAGATAAACGTCCGATCAACAGCACAACTTCCTGTTTAACCGGAAGTAACATCAACTTCGGGTTTTTAAATAGAACACCCTGTAAAACTTTTATTTTTTAAATGTCTGAAGAAATCTAATACAGGTGGTTTTCACCATTGGAATTTAGATTGAGCGGTTTATGAGTTATAAACAAATGAAAATCGAAAATTTTCAACTTCAAAGCAGCGTAGAACTAGAACGGCTCAAGATATCTAAAAACGGTTTACATGTCCCTATCTTAACTTTTCACATAGTATCCTACTATGTGGTTTAAATTTTAATACAGGGTGATGAACAATCGGATAATTTTCATCACCCTGTATTAAAATTTACTCGACATAGTGGGATAAAACATGAAAAGTTACGATAGGGACATGTAAACCGTTTTTAGATATCTTGAGCCGTTCTAGTTCTACACTGCTTTGAAGTTGAAAATTTTCGATCTTCACTTGTTTATAACTCATAAACCGCTCAATCTAAATTCCAATGGTGAAAACCACCTGTATTAGATTTCTTCAGACATTTAAAAAATATAAAATTTTACAGGGTGTTCTATTCAAACACCCGAAGTTGATGTTACTTCCGGTTAAACAGGAAGTTGTGTTGATCGGACGTTTATCTCAACATATAGATGATGATAAACTACGCCACTTTGTTTCAAAAAGTTTTGTCATATCTTCAAAATTAACGGAGTTATCGATTGGGGCGTTTTTTATAATTCACCCTGTATATACCAATAACTAGCTTGAACAGTAATTCAAAATTTAATACAATTAATTAATTAACAAAACTGAGTTCAGGTAGGTGGCCTACCTACCTGTGAGTCTTTAAATTTACAAACAGCAAATAATATCTAATACTAATAATTGAAAATACTTCGAAACTGATTGTGTAACAAAAGGGGCGCGGAAATGCAACAAAACTCACGTTAACGGCCGGTCCGGCAGAACTTCAATATGGGTCTATCAAATAGAGCCACCACAAATACTTTGGTTGCTGTTCTCTAGCGCTGGTTGATGAGGTATGTCTCGTTCTCTTGATTTCTTGACAAACCACAGAAGACGTTTTTACTCTTCTGTGGGGAAACTATCGTGATCTTCTTCTCGGTCGTTGATGTTTCACGGCGATTTTTACCGTCAAACCTCCACCTAATCCAACTTTCGTTTTCTCCTTGCTCGGAGAAAAACCTTCTATTTAGTTTGTTTGACGGTTTATAGCCATCTAATTGTTTTTTCCCCAACACACACTTGTCAAAAATAAGGTCACTTGAGCGTTACATTTTAAAGCCAAGATTTTTAAATAACTAATAATAATAAATACCAATACCTAAATAGGGCTGGTGAGCTAGGCATTGGTATATCTCTCTCGAGCCAGCGTCAATTTTTGATTTCGGATCATTACAAAGTTAAAAAATCCAAAAATACTTTACGTTCTAATATTTTCCTAAAATTTTTTTTGTGGGGTTGATTGTTATTAGGGTTGATTTAACAGTGTCGGTTTAATTCTCGGTGGGTTATACTAAGTTAGTCGTGACTATGGAGGCTAAACTTACTGATATTAACAAAAAATTTACTCACTGTCACGTGATGTACGAAATTTTATCAAACAAGGAATTAATGGGGAGAGTGTCTGTGAGTGACATCGTGGAACCTGTCACTGATTTGGTTGTGAGATTTAATGGTTTTGAGGCTATAATTCTGAAGGATATAGACAAGTTGCATGGAGACATATTCATTCTTAAAAGAAGATGTGGAAAGAATGGCGGCCGATAATGCTAGACAACCGAGCAGTGATAATTAAAGCAAGCTGAATATTTATGGCGTTGATGAGGATATGGAGGATTCAATTGGGTATATTCTATATTGCAGGTTGTCTTAGCGATAGGTTCGGTGTTGCATGTTTTAATATCAATAGGTATTAAAGACTGTTATCGCATCGGAAAAAAGGCCTATCGCAGTAATACTTCTGATCGTTCTGTATTATCTGTATTATCTCGGCCAGTTTAGTTTAGTTATATAATGAGTGGGTCGATTAGTGACACCTAAACTGCGACCAAGCGGTCTATTGTGGCTCATACCTAAGTACTTTACATCCACTCTAGCAGACCACTGCTTTTTAAAAAGCTAATGACCTTAGATGGTGTGAATGTATCCAGGTCTCTCGGAGAGAGAAGTACTTTTCCGAACGTTGAGTACCTGGTTCTTCCCAAGGCGAGGCAGTTGCATAGAACATGCTCTGCTGTTTCTAATCTCGGCCAGTAGTTGTTGTAGTGTTCTGTCATGTTTGTCTGTCATGTCTGTCACTTTTCCAGACAAGAAGTGTTGGTTAATTCTAAGGAAGAACCTGAGTAATTTATTAATAATTAATTAATTTGCTGTATCTAGGGATGTAAGAATACCGTATTTTTTTGCGTATAACGCCGCGTCCTAGCTGCATCCGGGGACTGCGTTGCGTGCGTTGCGTGCGTGCGTTGCGGGGAACGATTAAAATAAAACACATGCAAAGCAATGGGAGTGTCCACAGTAGACGCGTTGCCCGCAAAAGTCGTACGATAAAACGACACCGCAACGCACGCATTGTTTTAAATTTAAATATTTAGTTTTTTCATCTGTCAAAATCTTGCGATTTTTACGGCGGGCAGGAACTTTTTTGAATTTCGATTGCCTTCGTGCCAAAGCGAAACATTTTGTGCAATAAGAGAAATCTATTTTACAAGAACAAAAGAGTCAAGGTACACTGGGAATGTGAAAATGTCTCGAATTTAGGCTTTTAAAGTAAGTATGAGGTCTATTAACTTCTATTGTAGCCCTATTTTTATTTAACCTACCTTCTATTTATTTATCTATCAAATCTATACCTATTTCTATAGATTACTTGCGTCTTATTGTTTCTTTCTCTTAAGTAACATGTTTCTTTCTGTGATTTTTAAGTCTTTCAAGTTCCAACAACCTACTGGTTTCCAAATTAAAACGTATTTCATCTGAAGCTGCACCAGAAATAGTTGGATTGGAAACCATTTTCTCGCACGAACCGCACGCATTCAGTTAGGACACACTCAAAATTTCCCGTGCGATTTTGCGTTGCGTGCGTTCCCCGCATCGCACGCAACGCAGTCCCCGGATGCAGCTAGGACACGGCGTAATACAGTGTATAATACCGGTATGAAACCGTTTTATACAAGATCAGCATGTCAATTATTTCTGTCAAAGTGTCATTTGTCGTGTCATTTCTGTCATCTAAATTATTCCTCAATGTATATATTTGCTTTTGCATTCATCATTCACGCATCAAAACGAGGTTATGTTCATGTTTTGTTTTTGTATTTATTTTTTTAAGTAAGGTAGATATATTTATTTTCATTTTTATAAGCAATATAACAAAATTCATAGACTCTACAAACATAAATAACAAAAAATAGCTTCTCAGATTAATTAGTCACTTTTAATTACCCTTCCTCTAATTATTTTTTGTATTACAATTACAATTTATATTATAACAATTTACATCCATAGCTGTATCTCCCATAAGAAGTTAGTGATAATTTTGTGTTTACTGGCAAACTGACTTATTCACTTGAAACATGGCATGATTGATAATATTATAACGAGACCACTCTCGAAAAATTCTATGATCGTATCAGTTTGTGTCTTTAAATATTCTAGTTTCACATTTATTTGTTTGTTTACATTATTTTAATAATGACTTAGCACCATTCAAGGAAATGGCACTTTCGCGACAGTTCCAGTCACGCCAATGACATATTGACGGACAGTGTACGTTCTACTAAATACCAGAATGGTTCCGTGAACTATTTGACATTTCTAGATTCCATGGTCAGAGATTTAAGGGCGGAGCTGTCGGCGCTCTAGCAGTAGTAGTAAGTTGGATGTGGGAAGTGAAGTCTGAAGTATACAAAGTAAGGAAAACAGTAGAAGCCAGTAGTGATATATGTATAGTGAATTGTGATTTAAAGGAGTATAGACAAGTGGTGTAATATCTGTGTGTTACACCACTGGTTGTTGCACCACTGGACAGCTGGTTATTGATTATTTAGATTTAAAGATTATAAGTTTATAAGTTGTATTATTTGTGTTGGCAAATTTTCAAGACAAAGACATAAAGACATTTGCAGACTTTAGTGGTGATTTTATAATTGTGAGCCCCGTAACAAGTGGTGTCGGAAGTGGGATACGGATTCCAGTAAGAAAATTAATCAGTTCGCGACGAAGTAAAACTGGTGGAACATAAAACAAAACAGCTGGTAGAAGAGTTGAAGATCGAATTTGAGAATAAACTGAAAACTCTCGAAAGTTCTGAGGTGAAGCATTCTCCGTGTGCCGCACCCGCGAGCAATTTAGACTCGAAAGTTAAACCACCGGCGTACGACGGAACAACTCCCAGGGAGTTGTTCCGTCGCTGCGTATAAGATGCAATTTCAGGCTGCCTGCATGGCCAATCGATGGAACGAAGCAGAGAAGGCAACGGCATGGTTCTTGCTCTTCGGGGTCAAGCTGTGGACATGCTGCAAACACTGCCATAGAACTGCACTAGAATTACGACCAATTAAGTGCAGCATTAGAACTTCGATCCGGCAATCGTTATATGGAGCAAGTATTCCAAAATCTGTTAATGAGCAGAGTGCAGAAGCCGAACGAATCACTACAGGAGTTCGAAGCTAATGTAGGATTGTCTATCAGGCCCACCCAGACTCGCCGCAGAATTTCAAGGAACAACTAGCGTCGCAAACCTTTGTCAACAGGATACGAGACAATGAAATACAGAAGATCCTGCGCATATCACATTTGACGAAGTCCAGTGAAGCGTTAGTTGGAACCTTTGAAATAGACGCAGCAATCAAGGCGTCCAACGGTAGAACCTTTTCCAAAGTGCGAGCAGTGACAATCAATGAAGAAAAAGAAGAGGACGTGACGACCATATTGGATAGGTTAAGTAAGATAATGGTGGATAAGCTTTCGGAGCAGTTAAATGAGATAAAAAGAGGTTGGACGCCAAGGAGGGACGAAACCAGGAAACAGTACTACCGTTGCGGATCCAGTTCACATTTTATACGTGACTCTAAAGTTAGTGAGACTTCGAGACGTAGTGGATCCCTGGAACGAAGACCAGGCAGAAACAGGAGCGGAATCGATTTGATTCCGCGATGATCGATTCCGCGATTCATCGATTTCATTGGTAAGGAAGGACGTCGCCAGTCCTGCTGTAATTCGTCATCCATCGAGGCGGGTCCAGTTGAAGACAGCGATAGGTGAAATTGCAGGTATCATCTGCGAAGTAGATGGCCAAATCCAACTTGGAGCCCTGAACTGCGTCAGACAGTAGCCGAGATTGAAGACAAGTTTATTCTGAGACTAGACATCATTCAACAGCATGAACTGCGGATTGATTCGAAACAAGGGATCCTGAGGTTAGGTGAAGAAGACTTGATACTGAGCTCTAGGAAATCACAGAAGGTAATGACCAATACTCATTGCGAGTTTCACGACCACCATACGAGGGTTTAGCGAGCAGATAGTCCCAACCCAGCCAGACTGGAAGCAGATCTTAGAAGCTGCGTTGGATTAGTCGAGCCATCCCCAGATAGTAATAAGAACCCGATAATATACAAGACGTTAATCAACACTAGCCGAGAGATTCCTGTACGTGCTGCAAATGTGTTTTCTGGCAGCGCAAGAAGCAAGGAAGGTGACTTACTTGGAATTTGCGTACCAGTTAAGAAGATCAGCTGTTGCGAGAAGATTGAGAGTAAGGAGCAGGCAGATACAAGGAAGATGAAGATTTTCCTGTCGGAAGTCGACTTCGAAGAATTGTCGAAAGACGAGACAAGGTTGGCGAAAGAATTTTTGAAGAGGAATCAAGACCTTTTCGCAACAGGGAACATGAAGTTAGGCAGAACAGACATTTCGCAACTCAGAATTAATACAGACGACGCTCAAAGATAAAACAAGCTCCAAGAAGAATCTCTATTGCGAAACAAGAACAGGTATTAACCATGCTGGACCAGATACTGAAAGATGGAGTTATTGAGGAATACAACAGCCCGCGGTCATCGCCAGTCGTAGTAGTAGCCAAGAAGGATGGAACAACGAGGCTCTGCGTCGATTATAGGAAAATTAAAGATGTTACAAACAGAGACAGTTACCCGCTGCCAAGAATCGACGACATTTTATGTACCTTGTCTGGCTCAACCTTGTTCTCAACTGTGGATTTCAAGAGCGGTTACTGGCAGGTTGGTATTCACCCAGACGACAAAGAGAAAACTGCATTTCTACTGGCACGGCTCTGTAAAATTTCAAGATTATGCCAATTGCAACGCGCAAGCCACCTTTGAAAGACTGATGGAGATGATACTCCAACGGCTGACCTGGAAAACATGCCTAGTATACCTGGACGATGTTATGGTTATGGGTTCCACTTTTCAAGATCTCATCAACAACCTTCAGGAAATTTTCGATCGATTCAGAGCTGCCAACCTGAAGCTGAATTCAGAAGAGTGTTCACTATTTAAGAAGTAGGTTGAGTTTTTGGGACATACCGTAACTTTCGAAGGGATCCAGACCAGCGACCGCAAAGTAGCATCGATTCGTGATTGGCCGACTCCTAAAGACAGGCAGGAAGTCCGAAGTTTCCTCGGTGTTTGTACATACTACCGAAGATTTGTTAGGAAATTTGCAGATGTAGCAGCTCCGCTACATAAGCTCACCGAATTAAAGACGCCTTTCATCTGGGATGCCAAGTGCAAAGACGCTTTCCAAAAACTGAAAAAGGCTTAGATTTATAGTCCGATCCTGTCATATCCTCAAAGATACTTGATACTGACGCCAGCAACATCAGGATGGGTGCTGTTCTATCGCAGGTCCAAGATGGAGAAGAGCGAGTCATCAAGTACTATAGCAAGACCCTGACAAAGACTTTTTTCAAGCTTTTTGTGGACAGAAATATCTGTCACTTGACTCATAACACCCACAACAGTGAAATACCTCCTGAGAGTGTAGAACATTGCATAAAAAAATGTGACCCAAATATCAAGTTTAATTGGGAGTGAAACACAATGGCGGCATTATACAGGGTGTTAGTTAAGTACGGGGCCAAACTCCAAGGGGTGCTTCCTTGAGTGATTTTAAGAAGAAAAGTTCAAATAAACATGGGTCCGAAAATGCATATTTTTCAAAATACAGGGCTCGATACAGGGTGTCAAACTTAAAAAAAAATTCGAATGTTCGTGAATATCTCTAAACTCTTTCAATCAATTTTGTTGAAATTTGGCAGTTCTGTTTGTAATAACAAGAGGGTAATTTAGCCCCAATTAGATTAAAATTATTAATTCCAGTGGCGTCCCGGAAGACAGTCTAACTAATATTTTTGATTAAAAAATTGGGCGCCACTGACTTTTTTATTTTATTTTGTATTTTTTTCGAATTAAGCAACTAGAAATACAACTATTTTATCTCTTGAGTTTTTTTCATATCTTCATTCATATACCACTTTATTGCATGTCCCTGGGACAATGAGAGTAAAAAATTTAAACTAGGTAGGTACCTACTTGCCAATTTATTAGCAATTAAAATCACACGAAAGTCCTCTTTTGAATTTTTTCGCACAAATTAAAACTATTTTCGATAAAAGAAATTATCATAAAATAATCTGACAACGTGATAATTTACTACTGCAATGTTTTAAAAGTAACAGAAAAAGAATAAAAGTGCTGTGGAATGAAAAACAAATGCTGTTCAATAAAATTCAATAGGCATCTTTCAAAGGTCGGCTGCTGTAATTGGGAGACCTGTCACAATAAGAACAGTGGAGGTAGAGGAAGCAGCTCTACACGAAGTTGAACATAGTCCTGATACAAGCACACGTAAAATTGCAGAACAATTAAACATTTCTAACTTTACTGTGTGGCAGATTTTAAGGGAAAATCAACTCTATCCTTTTCACATAAAACGTGTTCAAGCGTTATTACCTGCCAATTTTCTCCATCGAATTGTTTATTGTACTTGGCTTTTGCATCAACAGATAGCATCTCATCCGAGATTTCTTTCCTGTATTTTGTTTACTGATGAAGCTTGTTTTTCCCGAAATTCCATTATGAACTTTCATAAAAATCATATCTGGGCAAACGAAAATCCCCATGCGGTTACAGAAACTAATTATCAACAACAGTTTTCAGTGAATGTTTGGGTTGGTATTGTAGGCGATTTTCTCATTGGACCTCACTTTTTACCCCCGAGATTAAATGGTCAAGAGTATCGTTTCTTGGAATTTACTTTACCTGAACTATTGGAAAATGTCCCACTGGTAGTAAGAAGAACAATGTGGTTTATGCACGATGGGGCTCCACCACACTTTAGTATAGTAGCAAGACAATTTCTGGATGCAACTTATGGAGAAAACTGGATCGGTCGCGCTGGTCCACAGTCATGGCCACCCAGATCACCGGATTTAAATCCTTTAGATTTTTTCCTTTGGGGACATTTAAATGCTCTCGTTTACAAAACTCCAGTCAACACTGAAGAAGAACTTACCCAAAGGATACGGAATTCATGTGATCAGATAAGGCATACGCAGGGAATATTTCAACGAGTTCGGCAATCAATGTTACGGCGAGCCAATGTTTGCATTGAAGTTGAAGGAGGGCATTTTCAGCAACTATTATAATTTTCGACTTGTTTTCTGTTAACTAAATAATTAATTAAACATTACAGTAGTAAATTATTGTGCGATTATTTTGTTAATTTCTCTTATCAAAAACATTTTTTTAATCTGTGCGAAAAAAATTTTAAAGAGGACTTTCGTGTCATTTTAATTGCTTAGGTACCTAATAGTCTGGCGAGTAGTTTAAATTTTTTACTCTCATTGTCCCAGGGACATGCAATAAAGTGGTTTTTATTTTTTTTTCTCTAAAACAAAGCAAGATATGAAAAAAACTCAAGAGATAAAATAGTTGTATTTCTAGTTGCTTAATTCTAAAAAAATACAAAATTAAAAAAAAAGTCAGTGACGCCCAATTTTTTAATCAAAAATATTAGTTAGACTGTCTTCCGGGACGCCACTGGAATTAATAATTTTAATCTAATTGGGGCTAAATTACCCTCTTGTTATTACAAACAGAACTGCCAAATTTCAACAAAATTGATTGAAAGAGTTTAGAGATATTCACGACCATTCGAATTTTTTTTTTAAGTTTGACACCCTGTATCTTGAAAAATATGCATTTTCGGACCCATGTTTATTTAAATTTTTCTTCTTAAAATCACTCAATGAAGCACCCCTTGGAGTTTGGCCCCGTACTTAACTAACACCCTGCATTTATGCAAAATATCATGCCGTCATTTTGTTCTCATTTCAAATAATAATTGATACTTGTAATTTTTAGAAAATATAAATTACACGTTGTGAAAACTTTTCAATGATGTGTCGCAAGACCATACTAAAAAATTCCAATATAGCGCTTAGCCTCTTATCTTGAGAACAATGGACGTATATATTATCGAGTTTCAATTATTTATCCTAAATGGTTTAAAAACTGCAGAGAGGGGAAAATATATTTAGCACTGTACCTACCTATAAAGTGAATTATGGTAATTTTTCTTTCAAACTATAAAAATACATGAGTGATTGTGCAGACTTCTGACATCTAGAACATCATCGAGCATATTGAAGTGGACATTTCATGCCACCATAATTGCAAATAACACTTAAAGATATTGCCATGCAGACCCCGCCGTTGTCATAAATTTTAAAAATCCAGCTCGCATGAAGGGATTTGCCCGAAGGCCCGGGCGGACTCTCCTAGGGGCATTTACTCTCAAGGTATATATGGGAGGTGCCGCTCGTAAATAAATGGCAGTTTTATCAGGCCTGGTTGCACGCACTATCACTATCCCGGATGCGGCCCTTCTTATGGAAATTCCCGATATGAGAGTCAGGCAGGAGACGAGCTGCCGTCACTGAACAGTCCTTCGGGGAGTCGCTGATCATCTGGAGAGGATGCAAACAGCCACTACGGAGACAGTTAAATTATTATACCGGTGATTCACTATGCTCTGAATTTCCTATATACATGGAAGGGTCGGCTATACTCCCATTGTTTGCTCGTCTTGTACATATCATTTTCCTTGTAAATCTTCCCTTTACGATTATCGTTCAGATTTCTGTTCTAAATTCAAGGCTGTATCTTGCCATTTTCTTATTTACATCAAGGACGATAATGAATATTTATTAAAATGAAGGCAGGTTTCAACTTTGACAGATTTTTCATAAATGTTATGTAACGGATTCGATACGAAAGGTTTGCTATGATAGGTCTTATTCTGATTATTCTGATTATGCTGATTATTCTAAAGGGTCCGAGTAGTACCAAAAACCTCAAATCGAGGTATTCAATTAAATCTGTCTTGGTTATTAGTAAACATATTCCCCCTGGAAGAAAAAAAAAAGAGAGAAAACTTTAATTTGTTTTCAATTCATTTCAACGACACCAAAATCATAAACAGCCCAAGTAGCACAGCTTAGTATTTTCTACGTTTATTATGCGTAAAATTTGTTTAAGTTTTGTTTCAGTTTAATTTCTAAACGGATATTAGTCACGCTTTTTAAATTAACGTGTCTTATCTATAAAAATAAACGTTGATAATATACCCTGTATATGTTAAGGTGCGTTTTCACCAAAAAATCATTGTTAGCAAACGTTCGAAAATGTTTGCGAATGTTTCCAAATGTTTGCAATTAAAGTGTCTTCACTGAATATTCACAGACACCTGGTACGTTATTAGCAATCATTTGTTCATGTTCCGAGCAAAAATGGCTCCGAAAAGAAAACGTATTGTTAGTGCCGCATCTTTCATAATTGACTGTTTTGATTGAAAAAGAGAATAATAAAAAGAGAATTCGTAGATTTTGGACATCCCATTTTTTGGTTATAGTTATAGTTAATTTGGTAGACACGTAGCAGTTGCTGGAAAACAACAAACAACACTGCTCTGATTCCCTGCGATTCCTGCGAACACTCCCTGCCCGTCTACACTGAAAATACTTCGCGCACGCACAAGCAACAAATCCCTTTGATGTACCGACAACGCTCGGAACACGGACAAATGATTGCAAATGTTGGCAAATGCGCGTCATTTTCGTCTCCACCAAACAAATATTGTGATTGCAAACATTTGCTAACAATTGCAAACGTTTTGCGCGCTTGGTGAAAACGCACCTTTAAATATTCGTAAATATGCTACGTATAAATAACATTTAGTTTTTTACCCTCGTAATACGTATACTTAAGCAAAATAGACAATTTGTTTATAATACATATTTGTTAAATTTCCTTACGGGTATAATCGTTTATTGATGGTACCGAAATTGGATCTTTTTTGACGTTTAATATTAACATATGGATTCAACGTGTTAAAGATGGTGAGAAAACTACTTGAAAAGAACGTAGTACGTATTCGTTTAATTTCAGTTTAGGTACCTACACTCGTTTATTGATGGTATTAATACTATATTGTGAAACAAGTGCGGAAAAGAGAAAATTTCTCACGAGTGTGAAAAAATTGTGACACGAGACGAAGTCGAGTGTCACAATTCACACGAGTGTGAAATTCCTTTTCCGCACGTGCTACACACAGTACTTTTCCTACGACCACAATTTAACAGATTAATTATTTAACAAATTTAACACATAAATTATTTTTTCTGACAATGCTCTGCTTTTATGACCTTTTCTCCAATTTATGAAATGTTTATAAGCAGATTTGTATTTTTCTCTCGAAACTATAGGTAGCAAATTCAAAGAACACAAACCTGCTTGTTTTCTGACTTCAGCAGGTGGTGTATTTTCTGCTTCAAATTTAAAGGAATCAGAATCCATTATAATGATAGGTAACTAAAATTTATTTTTTCAGACTACCTAGGTATTATTTTCAATTATTCTACCAATGACATTTTAATTTTACTATTATATACTGTTAAATCATTGAATTCTACCGACAATATTATTATTATTTATTATTAGACTCCGTATCTAAACTAAAAATAAAGTGCATGACGTGGAGCCTGGAGACGTGGTAGATATGCAACTTCCACACACCGCAGGCGCAGTCGTGGATTGAAGTTAGAGGTGTGCGAGTTTTCACGTTCGTGAATTTGATTTGAACGCTACGCAATGCTGTTATTAGCGATCAACTCGTAAATTTTAATAATTACTGTCACAAGAGAATAATGAGTATATTTTATAGTCTTGTCGGATTCTATGTTATCCCATTTGTGTTTATTTTATTACCTTGAAGCTTTAACTGAATAGTTATTCCTTTAACAATAAGTAACAGTGAGTTCTCAGTTACCGCCCATCTTTACATTAAAACAGTACGGAAACGATTTTTGGCTATGCCTTATGTCACTTTGTCGCACAGTTTTGGATACGTGAGAAATCTGCTAGTTTGCGCACAAAAAACGATGCGCAAAGTAGTGTTTTGTATAGTGGTCGTAGGAAAAATAATTTGTTTCTATAGCTCAGATCGAAAATAACAGGCACTCACTACTGACATTACTAAAAAACTTATTTTGGATAAGCGGCAAGCAGAAAATTTTCCTCTAAACATCACTTCCTTCGTGTCGCTTCTCTAAAATTGCTTTTTCAGTAATGTCAGGTAGTGACTACTATTTTGGATTTGAGCTATAGACGTTTAAAATTGGTATCTATTCAAAAATTGTTTTTTTTATTCATAGGTATAACGCATACAAGTATGCAGTAAATATTAAGTGATATTAGGAATTAGTTGGGAATGCATGAAAAAAAAAACTCTTTTTTCTCGCCATCAAGCTTTCGAATTTTCATTTAATTCTTCATCAGGGCTATGTATAATGATTAATATTATTGAAAATTAGTGAAAAGGTGTTATTATGATACAAATTTTATACTCACGAAGTTGAGATTAAATTCTAAGTTGTTTAAAATTGCTAATAATGGGACTTGTTATACATTCAACAACGACAAAAACGATACAATACATCATAGTAATGAAATTGATTCTAATTTGGGTCAAAAAGATTAAAAAAAATTCATAAGTTTTTTCTATTACAATAAAAATAATAATTTTTAAAAAATCTGAATAAGAAGATTTGATTTATAATTTTTGTTTTGTTTTTTGATGACTTAATCACTATGTAGGTCTTGTATTGTTAGTCAAACATTATTGTAATTATTATGTAAGAAAAATGTCGGAAGAATTAAAATCTCTTATTTAAATCAATTTAATTATGCTTGGTTGTTATCTTTATCAATTTTTACTACAAAAGTGTAAATGCTATACTTAGATTTTCCACGTCTTTCATAGAGTTCATAGCATTTGACTTTTGTTGGATTCTGACCATTGCTATAAAAGTTCTTTTAAAGGTGTTAGATTTTATGTCCAAAATTGATGTACCATCATAATTCATTTGACGATCTTTATTGTTAACATGTTTAGCTAGACCACAAGTGAAAAATCAAATTTATCTAAACTCAAAGATAAAACACCAACAATGCAACAATCAAATGTTGTATATTGAATTCCTTGTGCTAACTGTGACCTATGTTATATAGGACAAACCTCAAGAAACTTGAAATCCCGTATATTACATCCCGTAAAAGTGATGCAAAACGTAATACCTACAGGCACTTGTGCTAATAATACAGTTTTCAAGGAAAATGCATCTAAGCGTTTCTAAGCATTTTCAAGAGTTATTTTATTATTTTTATTATTATTTTTATTATTTTATTATTATTATATCAAGAGTAATATTTTATTCAGTTACACTTCAAACAGTAATCATTAAGTATGTTGTTACTTTTTTCAATTTGTCATCTGTCAGTAAAACTGATGGAGTAGTTTATTATTGTTATTTTGACAAATATGAAAGCCGATTTCTTGTGAGTGAAGCATTTCATCCTTACCATTACACAAAAGTTCAATCCCTTTTGCCTCAAGATTTGGTCTGCCTGTGAGTTTCTGCAACTGGCTGCTACAAAGAGTAACAGAAAATAATAATTTTATTTCCTCTATCCTGTGGACGGACGAGGCACTAGAAATGGATTGTTTAATCAACACAATGCTCATTATTATGCCCATGAAAACCCTCATTTAGCTATTGAACATGATAATCAGCATCGCTTTAGTGGGGGTGGGAATCATTGGGGATAATTTATTGAGACCAATTGTGTTGCCACTGCGGTTAAATGGAGAAAACTTTTGAATTTCTCGAGGATAGTCTTGATGAACATCTGTATGATATTCCTCTCGCTGCAGTTCGCAGTATGTGGATATAATTAGATGGTGCTCCAGCCCATTTCGCGGCTCCTGTAAGAGCGTGGCTAGACGTGCGGAATATCGTGAAAGGTGGATAGGTCGTAATGGACCAGTAAATTGGCCGCCAAGGTCTCCAGACCTAACCCCGCTACACTTTTTTCTCTGGGGTCATATAAAATCAATTGTGTACAGAACTTCCGTACAAAATCAACAAGACCCGATTGACCGAATTCGAAACGCTGTTGAAACCGTCACTCCCCAGATGCTGCAACGTGTTCGTGCAAATATTGTACATCGAGCACAAATCTGTTTGGAAGCGCAGGGACAGAATTTTGAGCATTTACTTACTTTAGTTTTTTTTATAAATATTTATTAAATTTTTGGTTCAATTTATTTACATATTAAAGCTATACATATTTTTGCAGTCGGTTGTTGTTATTATTATGTGTTTCCTAAAGACAAGTAGGTGTGTATAATATCTTTGCAGGTATATACTTACTCGACTCAGTAATAATACGAATTGTCAGTTTTATTAAATGGTTTCCATAGATACTATAACAATGAAGTATTTATTATAACAATATAGAATACACATAATGTATGATGTATATTTATTTACTTACTTGGCTCCGTTGTCATGGTTGATAATTTACCCAGAAATATAACGGGCTATAACTCTGAAAATGAGAGAGTCAATTGTTTTTTATTACCTTTTTTAGGGTCCCCGAACTTTCTCCTTGAATGTAAGTACCATTGAGGAAATGCGCCATTAAAGACTCATCCTCTATAATATGTTGATTTATGTATAAGTAATATTTACTAGTACACTCAAGACACATAATTTAACCGAATTGGGAGGGCAGGTACTATAAAATTCTAATATCAGTTCGATCAGGGAAATGGGTACCGTGTAACTCTAATAAATTATAGGTAAACACAAATCTATCAATTTTCACTCCACGCACTCGCAAATCAACTTGACGCCAGACGCACTGACCAGGTGATTATACTGTAATATTCGATCTGCCGATCATGGATTGTTTATTGTTTATAGGATTATAGGTAATACCTAATCGTATAATAATTAATACAAAATAATGAATATTGTTATTAATTTTAAATAGTAATTTTAAAGGTACAATTCGTAAGTGAATTGAAATACCTACCTATTAGCGTTAGGAGTTAAAGTGAAGTGAATTATTTCGGTTACTTGTAGTGATGGATACTATTAAGACTAAAAGTACCCAAGTCCGATTATGATGTAGAAAATACCTACACCACTGTTTAATTGAATAAAAAATTGTCTTGTTATGCTCGTAGGAAAAGTATAGTGTGAAGCACGTGCACAAAAGCAATTTATCACTTGTGCGAAATGCGGTAGGTAGGTTCTCGACTTCGTGTCGTACCGCAAGATTTTCACACTCGTGAGAAATATGCTACTTGTTTCACAATAATTTATACCTACTATTTAACATTAAAAGTACTTATACCTACAAAATTTTATGAAAAAACTTATATTTGGGAAACGCGGGTACGTAGGTACTTAGGGAATATAGTGTCATCAAGTTACTATTGAGGAATAACATAACGCATATCGTAATATTTTTCTTATTTCCTGGCATATCGTCCTACTGCAAGTAGGTACCTACTGTAAGAATAAATCGATCATTTACAGAACTTTACATTAGTAATATTATATACCTATGTATTTGATTGCGTGCTTTCCGGCATAAGCAGGTAGGTATTAAAAAGTCGAGTGGCGGCTCTGCTACCCGTTGGTGTAGGTAATAGTTAGGTATACTGAAGTTTCAGAATAGTAGGCACTAAGTTCTTAGAAATATTACGGACTTAAAGTAAACACATTGTTGCCAGCTTTTAATTCTTGGTGTTTTATCATTTTGTATTTTTATCATTCACATGCAGGTAAATGGTTGTAGGATAAAAAATACTGTGTTTTATTTGTTGAGTAATTTTTCTGCTATAATAATTTCACAACATCGATATTTAATAGCAAAAGATGTAGAATTTCAATGAGGTTCGGTCCCTTAAAATATAATATATGGCAACATTACAGCAGTGTCAACAAGTACAAAGGATAAGCAGATCCAACTTGCAAACTTGCAGTAAGGTAAAGTAAGATGGATATATATCGAGCATGCTGCCAGTCCGTCCAAGGCAGCTCCGTATTCAGTGGCGTATCGTTCATGCTATTTTCGTGAGGGGCTGCAATATAACATTTATCGCTCCTTTAAATCCTTAATATTTTATTTTTATGTTTATATTTGCTGAATTATTGAAGCATCACAAAAATTAAAAAACGCATGAAAATGAATGAAAAAGAATTCGCGGCAGTGGAATAACCTGAACAAAAAGAAAAGTTGTTTGTTTTGGGCTGTTATTGGATGTCGATCGGGACTTGTATATTTTTCTCTTTCTGTTTTCTGGTTGTCAGAAAAGAAAAATTAATATTACCGGGGGAAGAAGATTCTCGACTCTCGGGAACAACAAAATTTTGAATATTTCATATTGTTCATAGACAATCTGTGAAGTAATTAAGAAATACAAGCTAGAAAAAATCAATATCTTACTAATTTGTTAATAATTAGTTATTAGTTAATTATTTGGTAAAATAATAATACAATAATGATTCCTGTTTTGGGAATGAACTGAGTTCCAGGATACAGAAAAAGTTTAACTATAAGAAATTTACGGAATTACCATCCCGGAAAAACCCATACCCGGTCGACAATAAAGTGCATAATTAGTGGGGATAGCTTGGTTGCTTTAAGGGTCGCTCATCAGATTTCCTGTCTGAATCTTATTTCTCAGTTCTCACTGTGGTGTAAACGGGAAAGAAGCAAGCTTCTTTGAGTGCCGAAGTGAAATACTGTTTAAATTTAAAGTTGTGAGCAATATGGAAGGCGAGAGCAGCCAAAGTAAACGTCGTCGTACGAATTTATCTACAGGAGAAAAAACTATTATATACAACGTGTATTGTGGACTCCGTGAAAGGAATCAAAGTATGTTGGTAAACGATGTAGTTGCTTTGTGTAGTGATTTAACCAAAGTGTCAACTAGGAGTGTACACCGAATCTTGAAAACTTTCAAAGAGTCCAAAGGCGGAACAGAAAAGGTAGCTGAAAATATTGAAACAAGGGGGAGAAAACGCATTGACATTGATGATGACATAAAATACGCCGTTCGGAGAAAATTTCATTCGTTCTTTTTCCGAAATGAAATTCCAACATTAAAAGCAATCGCTGCCGAAATCAATTCGGATGACGCAATGCCGAAAATATCGCGACGTGTCTTATTGCGGACATTAAGACAAATGAACATAAGGCATATGAAAAGGCAGAGAAAAAGTCTTCTTATAGAAAGAGAAGAAATAATTTTGTGGCGGAGAAATTATTTACAAAAAATTCGAGAGTATCGTCGTGAAGGGAAGAAAATATATTTCTTAGACGAAACTTGGCTGAATCAAGGTCATACTGTTTCGAAAATTTGGCAAGATTTGGAAATAACAAGCCGTCGACAAGCTTTTTTTGAAGGTTTTTCCACAGGACTAAAAGCGCCAGCGGGCAAGGGGCGGAGGCTCATAATAACTCACATAGGTAGTGATTCGGGTTTTTTGGAAAACGGATTGCTACTTTTCGAATCGAAGAAAACTAGTGACTACCATGAGGAAATGGATGCGGAAAAATTCGAAAGCTGGTTTTTAAAAATTTTACCAAGCCTTGAGCCAAATTCGGTCGTGGTAATGGACAATGCTTCCTACCATAGTCGACGATTGGAGCCATCGCCAACAACTGCATGGCGAAAAGGTGACATCATTAACTGGCTGGCTCAAAGAAATATACCATTTGATGACAACATGTTAAAAGTGCAACTATTAAACATCGCAAGGGCACAAATACCTCATTTTAAGAGATATGCTGTCGACGAATTGGCTCGCGAGTGCAACATCATTGTACACCGCCTCCCTCCTTACCACTGTGAACTGAATCCTATAGAACTTATTTGGGGTCAAATAAAAAACCAAGTGGCGAAACAAAACGTGACCTTCAAGATGGATGAAGTGAAACGCCTGCTAGCTACTGCAATAGGAGATGTGACGGCTGAAACATGGAGAAACTGCATCCGACATACTACAAAAGAAGAAGACAGAATGTGGGATCTAGACACAATAGTTGATGTTTCGGTTGAGCCATTAATTATCAACTTGAACGATAACGGTGATCGGGATAGTTGTCCATCATCCGACGATTTTTCTTCTGACGATGACTAAGGTACTATTTTTTTCCTATTTTCTTTGCTATTTTTATTTTTGCTATATGCTATATTATTTACTATATGCTATATTATTTGGAAGTTTACAATTATATTTCTCAATAAATTCATTATTGTCTGAACCTATTTTGATATTTTGCGTCCGCCACTGAATGCTCCAACTGAGCGCTTATACGTCACGACCACTTCCGAGAACTTAGTGCCTACTATTCTGAAACTTCAGTTTAGACGTACTAGTTATAGGCAGTTGAAGGAGGGAACGGATCTGCCATGTTGTCCGTCGCCATTGGCTGCCAATTGTAATGACTAGAGTAATTACAGCTGCAGCTAGCATTACACCCACTTAGGTCACGACATATTAGGTATACCTGAAATGTTACGTCAGCTTCGCTCATAGAGGGCACTGCTTATTCTATCTTTGTAATCATAATCACGCACGTTTATGAATTATTATTAACCTACCGTCCATGAAAAGTTGGTACCTATATGTATACCTAATCAACTTCTGATAACTCTCCTCCTGTCTATTCTCTAATTTTGAACAAAATAATTTCCAATTATTTTTCGAAGAACTCAAGGCTCAAGGCTATGAATATTATCTGCATGAGAAAAATAAGGGAGGACAGTTTAGGATGCATGTGATGAATTAGGTATCAGGCAAACGTTGACAACCGGAATAGACAACAAGTAGATTATGAAGCTCTAAAAATGATTGTAAAGTTCTTACGTGCACTTATAGGTATGTATCTACACACAGAGAAAAAAATTCGGTAATTGTATACATCCGCGGCTCCTAAGTTTCATCAATTTTTTCGGGACCGAGGAACGAAATAGGGGTGCTGGGTGGGTAAGAAAGTAAAAACAGCCATTGCAAACTAATATTAAGGTCACAACTAAGGCCTCTTTGGCACTACGGTCGAATTTCAACTTTTTTTTCACTTTCAAGGCAAGGAAAATCTTCGAAAATAACAGTAGCACGATTTTTATTTTGAATTTTGCATTTATAATTCGAAAATCATTGCATCAATCCCTCTGGACTCGACACGATATGTGAAGGCGGATATATCGCCCAGTCCGCCTCTGTAAGTCTCGAACACAGAATAGAATACTTGGCAATTATCCTGAAGTGGTGTATCCGGGATCGCGGCATCTAATCGGTGCTTCTTGTCAGGGCCGCACTCTCTCCGCACTCTCAAAACCGTTTTTTAAGGCCGTTCTGTGGCTTTCCCTTTCATTTGCAAAGCAAATGAATAATTTCCTGGTATTGGTATAGGTATGTTCTCCACCCCTATATAGGTGCCATAGTGAAACTGTAGGAGCCGCGGATGTATATAATGACCAAAAATTCAATTCTGAAGCATTTAATTCATTTTAATATCAGAAATTATATACCTACGGGGTCGCCACTATGCAAGACTGGTCATGAGATAATGCACGATTAACAGGTAGGTAACAAGAAATTTTGTAGATCGCTGCTTCCCATTATGACCAAGAGGGGTGCAGTGGTGCACATCGCACCAAATTAAAAAGAAAAGAATTTTGTATAGAATTTTTAGAATTCAGTTTGAGTAGGTATCTACTTACTGCAAACAGTCTGACTATAACGTATGATCACGCCACGTCTAGTACTCACCATGATATACCTAACTACTTCGAAAACGGTTGATGCAGACGTTCCTATTTACTAACTTGACGAGTTTTATCGCAAAGAAACAAAAAAAAAAATGAATATTTAGGATGGTTTTTAAATTGAGTTATTTTTTAACACCCTGTAGAGTTAAAAGATGCAAATAAAACATACACAATCAAACAAAACTAGCATTACGTAAGGCTACCAAGGAAACAAAACTAAACATAACAGGAAATAAGCTAAAATAATTTAAAATAACTCAATTATAAGGTGGGCAAGTTAAATAAAAAAACAAAGGCTGGAAAATGTAATCATATTGTGCTCAAAATGTCATTGAACTGGAAACCATTTTCTCAAAATATAGGAAATTTTATGATTTTACAGAAGTGTAATTTACTGAAACAAAAGTTTAAAAGAAAATCTTCTCATTAGACTTGACTTTTAGATTTTTATCAGACCTTCACTCAAAATTTACCACGACGATGGATTTGGTTTTTTGAGAACTACCAAAGGCTAAGTATACCTTTGTATTGTTTTTTACAGCTGGAGTTTAAATTGAGTAGTTTGGGAGTTAACTAGTAAATAAGTAAACATCGCGATTTTTAAAGTGCAAGTCACTGATCTTTCACTCGTTTATAACTACCAAACTATATACTCAATTTAAACTTCAACTGTAAAAGCAATTCCTTTTTTTTTCTCAAATTTTCCAAAAAAAGCAATAAAATAATAATTGCACGTGATATTTGAAAAGGCAATAACAAAGTTATGGTTTTTTTCTGGTCCTTCACATTATCAAACTATCGTGGATAAGCGTCGCTTTAGTTCGCTTTTGCCAGAAACTTGGGCCTGATGATTGATTTTCAAAATTAACATAGCACTTCTAATTTATTACAAAAGACCTATATGAACTTGAAGGAGATGTACTCGTCCTTAACATTTCGACTGAAAACACAATTAGTTGAAACATTAGTTTTTTCGTATTTCAGTTACTATGTAACTTCATTTACGAGCCATGTTTAGACCTCCATGATAAAAACAGAATTCAAATAATCCAAAATTCCTGCACCCGGTTTATATGTATACGGACTGAAAAAGTTTGATCATATTAGTCACAAGATCGTGGTCACAGGGAAGAAGGAAGCTCCATCTAGGATCTGTTTTGTTTAAGATCATAAATACTCCAAATCACCTTTTATTTGATAAATTCATGTTCAGAAACGCTTCTTATTCTGTCAATATTAGATTCAAGAATTGTTTATTCTTGAATGAATGCTCATTCCTTGTCTCTGTATAGAAGAAGTTAGTACTATTCAGCTGTCAAGCTGTTCAGTTCGTCAGTTAAAGCTATTCCTCCAGCAGGCCTCATCTTTTCACAATTTTAAGGTACAATTTAAGCAGGTCTAGCTGAGCAACCAGTGACTGTTCAATTCATTTGGTGAGTTACTTATGTAACATAAGTAACTCACCAAATGAATTGAACAGTATGTATGTTCTTTGGTCCAGACATGCATGCATCTTTAATTATAGGTATATAGGTATGTAGATAATCTTTTTATGTATATTTCTGAATTTAATAATGCCCTCAATCAATTATTTAAGTTTTCTTCACAGGCTTGCTTTTGTGATCTACTCGTATAGTTTCGTCTATCTAATATTAATTTTTATATTTAGAAATAATTTTAAATTATGGGCATTGTGATCCGGTATTGGAATTTGTGATTTTTTTTTTAATCCATCAATAATTGGTTCATAGACATCACTGACTCCAATTAGATGGGACACCCCGTATAAACGGTTTTGTTGAATTTTCAATAATTTTATTATCCCCAGGTGAGTGCCAGAAAATATGCATATTCTTTTAGGTATACCTGTCATTTGATACAATTTTAACCCAGCAAGGTCAGAATGGGAAGCAGCAGCAATCTTCAAATTTCTTGTTTCACATACAATACACTATGGCCAATCCAAGTGATGAGCCAGTATACGGGGTCACCACTTTCAAGAGAGTGTCTTGACTTTTGACACTGTCCTTACTTTGGTCCGTAAAACATCACCGTGTCCGAGACACGCTTAAAATTTTGTCAACCTATCTTTACGTTGGCGTTATTCCTTTTATTCGCTCTAATTTAGAATAATAGATAAATCTATTAAAAACAAATTAATTTTTTTTAATTAAGACTCGACATGAATAATAATTATAAATGAGTAAACTCTTCCTGAGCTTTAATTTTTTGAATCAAGCTTTAAACAGTATTGAAAACATTCTAATAATATTTTTAACATCGTAAACATCTTGTAACTCGTTTTTCAGGTAAAATCTTATTTCTCTAATTTTATTTGGAATGTCACCTTCTTTATTACAAGGTCATCTTTTTAATTTCTTCAATCATTGTTACAATACAGAGGGATTTTCATATGAATCAGAAAAATACAAAAGGTTCCTTAAATTAGGTACAGAAGAGGATTATACTGGCTTCTTATTCGTCAGTGCTATTACAGCCTCTAAATCCTTTTATTATACCTACTCTATTTAGTATAGTCTTGCCACTCTACAATATAGATACCTACCATTCACTAATACTCTTATTTAAGTATATAGGTGCAAAGATATTCAAGTGCAAATTGTGTATGAATACAAACTGTCACAACACCATGCCTATATGCTATATGCTATAGGCAGCACAATGATACCTATAACAATTAACTTCAGCAACAAAGATTAAAATTTGGGTAGGATCTCCTGCTGCGAAGATACAATAGTATCTACTCTACCAGGAAATAGGTAAGTCGTATGTGGGCCAATTTTGGGTTTCCTTTGAACTCAGTTACAGGATGCCATACATTACACGGTGGCGTTGGGTAGATATGTGCTCAATGAATTTCAGGATAGAATAAAAGGCAAATAGAATAAGATAAAAATAAGTGAAAATCTTCTAGGAAATAAAATTTTTCACAATAATGGTCTTGAAAAATATTATTTATAGAATATTATATTATGTTGTAAATGAATTATAAAAATACAAAATTATCAAGATTATTCCTTGTTGAAAGTACCTAATGAAAGTCAAGCAAGGTTTTTCAAATGAAAATAAATTATTCGTCTGATAGGTATAGGTTCCAATGATTATCGTTCCGATACACCCCCTGAAAGCGCTGTCAAAAAAGTAGTTTTAATTTTTTCTCTTAAATACGGAACAAAAGTCACAGAAATGAAATTTGGTGGGCATAGTATTGAGATAGTATTAGCATACTATGGAGAATATACAGGGTGAGTCAATAGTGAGATCGGAACATTGCTATTCAACCGTACAAGATAAAACAAAATTTCAAACGCCATCCCAAATCGTTTGTTACTCTGCATATTTCAAAAATATTTTCACTTATACAGGGTGGACCATATTTTGCCTACATGTATCAATTTTTGTTTTCAAATGGAACCCCCTATATTTTATGACATATTCTTATTCGACTGTGAAATAGCTTTATGTCAATACATCATATTATTGTTTGACATTTAGGTACGGCGTTAACATTTAAAAAAATATTTTCAAAAAAATTGATCGCATGCATGTATTTACTGAAAAGAAGCCTCAAAACTTAGTTTTGGAGTTTTAAGGTTGAAATTTGATATCCACATGGAGAAAGACCAGGTCTATCATCGCGATATAATAAAACTGAGATCTACTATACAGGTTAGTCACAAATAACTGTCAAATTTAGCTTACTTCAGAAGGTCATAATTTCACTTTTTCAAATGGCACACTCGGTACTTTTTTCCACAATTAGATCCACCTCTGATCTGACTACATTTTTTATTTAGTATGTCCTATACCTAAAATGTACAGTTTGAGAGATATTACACATTTTCCGTTGGTCTGACTGCAGAAGATGCAAATGTCATATAATGCTATGGGGCTATGAAGAAAAATGTGACATTTCTAGTGAAATTTATCATTGCAGCGTAAATAGCAACTTAAAGCTCGAGCGAAATAAAATAAAAAATAAAATATAAGACATGACAATAATTTTAAATTAAAATAGTATCAAATCAAATGTCAAAATATGTCAAAAAGATGCAAATGTCATATAAAACAGGGTGCTATAAAGAAAAATTTCGCTTTAAAGTATATATATATATATATATACAGCTCACTATTTCTTTTGCGTCCGTACATTGTGTGATTTCCATATTATTCTGCGTCCACCACCTTTCCGCGTCTATATACGGACGTAGAAACGCCAAACGTGTTTTACTACGACTCATGGTGGTTTAAAATTGTAGTGCCTGGACAAATCATCTGCCTTGAATAGAAAGATTTCAAATTCCATATTGCTCATTAGGTACAACAGTTGGTTGTGGTGATATTCATAGCTAATAAGGATGCCGAAAGGTGGAAAATGTACTTGCTATTCCAGATTTTAGTTGATGCGTTCTCTCACCAGGCGTGCGCCAGTCGCGGCCTTGTATATCTTGCTTGAATATTTTTCATACACCTTACCGATGTTTCTGCACCGCTCGATTCGGCAACGCCGCTGTTAACTTAGAATAAAACTGCATGTTTCGCTGACCGTTTCCTGCTGGAATTTTTGTATCGAGCGTCCAATGCACCGCATCTGAAATGCCCGACCTCGGCACGTATCAAGGGCACGGTAATTCGACATCACTCGGACAACCGTACTCTCGATTCGTTTGGGCAGAAATGTCTTGGTTTATGTCTAGTCACCCCTTTATAAATAATGACGTATGGCTCGAAATAAGGATTATAGGTGAATAAAACAGTAGTAAGCTAAATGTAACAGGTGAACGAAAAAATACACGGACATACTGTGTAGGCTGCTATTTAATTTAATCGATTTTTTTTTTGTCTCCACCACTGAAATCTTGAGAAGTAGCAGAGATACAGCGGTGAGGTTCGGTTACATTAGGGAAGAGCAAAGTTCCACGCATGCTATATAGGTACAGGGTGAATTAGTTTTTTGTAGCAGGACTTCACCAATTTATATAAAAGCTGTTTTAAGGAATAAAAGTTCCCATAAACATACCTATGTCCTTAATAGCTTAGGAAAAAACATACAGGATATTGAAAAAAAAAATTGTTTAGTTTTTGCCCCATAATTTGGCCATTTCTCCATATTTTTTTAATTTAGAGCACGCAAAATAAAGAAAAAACAGGTGAAAAAATTCATCAGTGGCGTAGGTATACTTATAAATATGCGAAATTCCCCATAGTTTTTGAGTAAATTGAGCCTAAACTTCCTCATACCATTTATTTAGCTATACAAAATTATTGATTTTGTAAATTATTATTTTATATCCAAAAATACTTAATCCTAACTTAAATTTAAAAAATAATAATGATAACAAAAAATAATTTATATCGAAAATATGTGCTTATTTTTGCTGTAGGATGAAGTTTAGAGTAAATTTACTTAAAAACTTTGGGGAATTTTGAATATTCATAGGTACCTATATCTTTTTTTGTAAGTAATATCCAGGGAAGCCAACGCTGATTAGTAACGTCTTGCAGTCGATGGGCGTTGTATAACGAAAAAAGGTCTTATACCCTGTACCTAGGACACTGATGAATTTTTCCACCCGCGTTTTTCTTCGTTTTGTATGCCCTAAATTATAATGAATAACCTTTCGATATATAATTAAAATATTGAGACATGCCCAAGTTATGCGGTGAAAATGTAAAAAAAAAATCAACACGAGCCTATGCATTTTTTTTTCTATGTTAGGGGAACTTTTGTTCCTTGAAACAGTTTTTCTATAAATTGGTGAAGTCCTGTTACAAAAAACTGGCTCACCCTGTAGAATAAGAATCTGAAATAAAATTTAGGACAAATTCAGTTGTTGCTGAAATATACTGAAAAAACTAATAAATCGAGATTTTATTATTTTAGCGATATTAATTACTCAATAAAAACATAAACAATCATTAAAAATAATTATTCGATTAAAAATTCGATTTAAAAAATTTAAATGTTTTCTTTGGTATTTTTTTTTGCTTACCTACTTTATATATTTTGTTATGAATTTCGGTTAAAACATGTTCTTTTTTTTCGGTAGGCAGATAATATGATAGATTTTCTTTTAGACCGAATGACATAAAAGCAATATAATAGCGGACACAAGAAAAATAAATAAATTTGAATATGCCAGGGATCTAAGTAGCCTTTGTTAATTAAAAAAAAAAACAAGTTGAATGTCAAAGGCGTAGCTCATGACTGATGCGTAAACGTACAAAAATTACTGACTTATTTTCTAAACAGTAAAAAAACATAATGACCGTATTAAATAAGAAATCCCGGTACTTACGTTTTTTTTTTAAGTATGTATACAGTCAGACCTCGCCGTTCGCGGTTTTGCCGTTCGCGGTTTTGATTTTACGCGGTACCATGTTGTGCTGCCCCTTTTTTTTTGCCGTTCACGGATGCCTCGTCATTCGCGGTATAAATATTTACACATTTATTTGTCTCAATAAAGTTTTAGAACCGACCATTTTCCATATCTAGGGATGAAACGAATAGTGAAGAGGGAAGCCATAAATTCCATAAATTCTTGCCCGGCAAATCAATAATAATAATCATTGCCGGTGGATTCTGCATTTATGTAAACACTCGAATCATAAAAGTATCATTACCGCTTAGTTTATTAAGAAACAAATTGTCAGTACTTATGTACATTACTTATGAATGCTCAATAATACATACAAACATGCGAATGGGAGAATGAAGAAGTAAATTAATAAATTTCAGGAAAGAAAATCAGTTTGGTTTTACTTTCGTCGTCTGGCGTATTATAATAATAATAACATTTATTTCCTTATTATAAATACATATTATTGTATTTTTTGTGGAAAATAATAAATTGTAAAATTAGTTATAAAGTTATAAAATTATGAAATTATGAAATAAAGTTATGAAATTATAAATCCAAAGAATTGTTCAAATATTCATTTAAGCTATAGTAGCATTTTTGTAATAAAATATTTTTAATTTCTTTTGAAAATTTTTTTAAATTATATTTTTTGTAATTATTTGGTAAATGATTATAAATTTTGGCACATATGTATTCAGAAGATAATTCATAATGAGTGGTATTATGTTTATTTAAAATAATTGTATTAGAATTTCTGGTATTAGAATTGAAAAAAGTAAACAAATTTTTATTTTTATGTACAAAACAGAGACATTCGTATACAGGGTGCCCCGTATCGTTATGTTCAAATTTTGTGAGCATATAGTAGGCTTATTTCTAAGCCTAAAAAGCCCAAAAGTGGCAGGTCTATCTGCATTCGTTACGAAGTTACAGGCCTAAGAAAATAATGTCTAGTAAATACCAGATTTAACTTTGAAAACCACATAAAACTTATTTTATTGACCAAATCTTTAGTTTATCATGTGTTAAAAATGTCCTATTCCTTGCTGAATACAAGCTTGTGCTCGGAGGCCTATTGCAAAAGTAACAGTTTTCTCGTCTTTTTTTGCGTACCTATATCTCTTGACCAGCTTGCTGAATACGATCAAATAATAATTTCTCTCTGGTGTATTTAGTTACAAACACCAATTCCGAAATATGCTGGTGCCGCATCTATTTG